>CM023607.1:24446367-25081367 GCA_013358685.1 Antennarius maculatus
CCTATTTTAATACAGACTGTGGAAGAAGAACACGTCCGGCTGTTGAGCTTTAAGAAACCATCACGATGAGTAATTACAGCCCCTACTGTCAGGACGGTTTAAACATTTGAGATCTGTGGGTTTGGTTTTTATCAGTCTGTTGTCCAATGAGAAGTGAAGGAGAGACTCTCATTATAAATCAGGTTGAAATTTGACACCTCGACAACATTTAGGAACAACCTGGGGCTTCTGTCTTATATCTTTTGGACCCTGACCGGAGCAAACCGGGCTTTATATCTGGTTTGGTCCTGCAGATAAGACAGAATCACGCTGGCCGATTAGTTTATGGATGGCGGTGGAGCAGGAGGTTGTATTTCACCAGAGCGATAGGACCAGTCGTGCTCAGAGTTCACGGAACCTTTTCAATTAGTACAACCAGGCCCATAAACCCACCGGCTCTTATGTGTCTTGTAAGTTTTATGCTCCGATGTTTTGTTCCAGTTGCACAAATAGACTTTAAAGACCCGGTTTAAAAGCCCACCAGGTAGACAGCTGCTGGTCTGGGACCAGCCTAGCAAGACCGTGAAATACTGAGACATAAACTCCTTTAACAGCTGATGCTGAGGAAGAGCATGGTCTACAATCCTTACTGGACCCTTAGGTATTCACATCAGGTCCACATCAGGGTCTCCTTCTGCTTAGACGGGCATAGAGGGACCCATCTGGACCGCTTCACAGCTCCTCCCTGAGATCACAAAATACTTCCTGGTTCCATCAAGGATCAAGAAAACCAAGGAGAAATGTCTCCACCTGTGAAGAAGATGATGCTTGGAAGAAGATCCAAAGCAGACATCACACTTTGGTTTCAGAAGAACTCCTGGATCCTTCTAGAGGTGTTACAGGGAAATCTAGAGAAAACCTGTGGTGGATCTGAAGGAGGTACAAGGCAGGAATATTCCAGAACTGGAGGAATGGGATTAGAATCCTCAGGAATGCTGCCATGGTATATTTTTCTGTGACCGATTGCTTAAAATGTGTATGATCGAGATATTCAAACCGTTCATGTTTGATTTATTCTTTCAAAAAAAAAAAAAAGCCAATAGATAATAAATAAAATAAGATAAAATTCCCTGACCGGGACATGGAGCAGGGGGGCTGATTCTTTTGACTTCTAATTCCTTTCTCGGCCTCTTCTGACAACATCGACTCACAATCTCTCATTGATTCCTGCGATTGTGAGTCGATTATTTATTTTGTTGGGAGATGCTGAGGTCAGGATGCTGAACATCCAGAATAATACTTTTTAAAAAAAGAAAAAAAAAAAAGAAACCGGATCAGAAACGGAGCAGGAACAGCTGAACGGGCGTCCGGTCGTGTCCTGCCGCAGAGACCTGTGATGTGACTGGGACAGATTTAATGATAGGAATAAAAACTAAAAAAACCCCCCGCAGCTCCTAATTGTTTGCAGGAGCGTCTCTCCGCTTCCTGAAAGCATCGCGCCGGTGTCACGGTGTTAACGGCGCCGTTAGTGGCGACGCCTCACAATTAATTGGCTGATGATGAGGCTAGTTATGATGTAATCTCTCTCCCTCTCTCTCCCCCCTGCGCGCAGCCACAACCTCCCCTCCCTCCATCCCTTCCCTCCCGTATCCCCACCTCTTTCTCTGTCTTTCTCTCCCATCCTAACCAACATGGCCGCTAAGTCGGATGGAGCAGCGGTGTCTGTGGAAGATGACAACACGCCCAGGAGTCTCTCCGAGCAGGGGAACCCCGCCGCCCGGTCGCGCTGCACCGCCGCCGGGGGGAAGCCGTACACCCTGCTGGACTGCTGCTGGGTGCTCTGCGCCCTGCTCGTCTTCTTCTCCGACGGCGCGACCGACCTGTGGCTGGCCGCAGACTACTACCTGAGGGGGGACTACTGGTGGTTCGGCTTGACGCTCGTCTTCGTCGTGGTTCCGTCCGCTGTCGTGCAGGTGTTGAGTTTCAGGTGGTTCGTGTACGACTACTCAGATCTGAGCGGCGGCAGCGGCGGCGGCGGCGGCGACGGAGCGACGAGCTGCAGCGCGACCGGCGCGGTGGCGGCAGGCGCGGCAGGCGGCGCGGCCACCGCGGGCGACGGCAGCGCGTTCAGCACCAAGGACAGCGACCAGCGCGGTGGCTGCGCGGCGGTGGGGAACGCCGCGAACGCGACCGCCGTTTACGCGTCCCCTGCCCCGCCTGCGACGCCGGGGAGAGCCGGTTCCCCGCGGAGGTGCTGCACCGTGTGCATGTGGGTCTTTCAGACCGTGCTCCACGTCCTGCAGCTGGGGCAAGTCTGGAGGTAGGACCGCTGTTAGTGGTGTAAGGATGGAGAGGGGTGTGTGTGTGTGTGTGTGTGTGTGTGTGTGTGTGTGTGTGGGTGTGTGTGTGTGAGCGCGTGAGTGCATACATGCTGGTGTGTGTTTAATATGCACGTGTGCGCCAACGCCATCCTGCTGCTCCTGGCGACACGCTCCTGGCTGTGCGCGTGCATCCTTGCGTGTGCATTTTGCATGTGTGTGTGTGTGTGTGTGTGTGTGTGTGTGTGTTGATCTCCCAAAAATATATTACCTGTCCTCATCCGCTGGAGGAAGACGTGCAGGAACCCAGAAGGGAACATGCAGCGGTCCCTCTAATGCTTTTGCAGCAGCGGTGGTGAGGATGAGAGGAGCTGTCCCAGGAGCCTCGGGTCCATCTGCCCTCCTGGTCCTGGATGTGACAGAATCTGGATGGTTGCATATGGTGGCCCGTACCGGGGTCCCTGTGGTTTTTCATGGTTCTGACAGGAACAGACTCAGATCCCGCTGCTCTTTTCATCTGACTGCTTGTCGTGCTTGTGAGTCTCTTCTTTTCTTCTTCCACACTCGGGCTGTTCAAATAAAACATGATAGGATGCTCTGGTTCATGTTCAGGGGACGTCCGGTCTCCTGATCGCTACATGTTGGGCAGTCATTGGGCTGGAAAGGAAAGATTCACATTTGAAGGCTCAGAAAGTTGGTAATTATTTGATCTTTCCAGGAGGTGGACCCTCGGGTTGTTTCATGTCAGCAGCATCGTGCAAAAACTCACTGATTCCTGACTTGTGAGAGGCGTGATGGGGTGGATCCCAATTATTTCCATTTTCCAGATTTCCAGACGAACTTTTTTTATATTTTTTTTTCCGTTAACTTCAACTACTTGTCAGATTGACTGTGACACTGGGCGAACGGTGGGCGTCTTCCCATAGATCCAGAGGAGGAGGCTGAGCCACCCTGAGGTCAGCCATCGTGGTAGCTCAGGTCTGGAGGAGTTCTTCCTCTCTGTAAAACAACTCTTAAAAGTATAGAGATGTGTGATTTTATTGGAAGTGAAATATCTCCACCAGTCACACCGGCTTCAACAGGAAACTGTTTACCTGCAAACTTATTGAATAAAGTTGTGTTTTTTCTTTCATCGCTTTAACAATAGAACTCTTGGCTGTTCTTTGATGCTGCTTTTGGATATGTTAAAACATCGTTGGCATTGATTTCTCCTTCAGCCTCTCTCTTAGGGACCTCAGATGCAAACTAGCTTGAAGTTAAGTCCTGAAAAAAGTGATCAAATAGAAACGGTTATGTTTGGATCGTGCATTTCCTCCTTCAAGTCAAATAATGGATTGTGATGCTTGGATGGAGTTCGTCCTCTGGATTTGTGGTTTCGCTGTTCCAACTTCTGCAGAAGAAGTTTCTGAAGCGAAGTTGCGTCGAGTGATTGAGAAATGAAGCGTGAGGGAATTCACACAAGTATAATTGCATGCAGACGCTGTAATGAAGCGCTTAAATGATCAACAATAAGGTACTGAGAGGTGAGGAATGACAATCAGTTGGTTTTACTGGGACTTCAGTTCAGCGCAACTCGGATCTGAGATTTATTTCCTTCCCATGTGATCCAGATCCAAACCTCTCATCAACGTGAACAGCTGAATGCATTGTTCAATCCACATGAGGACCATGTGCTTTGTTCAATAAAACAAATTCTCCTGGCTAAGAAACATTTAAATTGTTAACGCTGATATTTAAGGGCTCGTTTTAATCAGGAGAGACGGCGAACCGATGACAGATAGTATCCTATCGCTGCAGAAAGATTCCTGATAATTAGTCTGAGAGAAAGTCTGAGACTCTGCAGGGAGATTGCGATCGAAGGACGTCTGGCCTGAGACAGAGAAGAACAAGAACAAGAAGAAGGATTGTGACCAATCAGGGCGGGGCAGATAGTCGCAGGGGCAGTAAGTGTAAATCAAGACTATATATGTAAAAAAAAATGAAACAGGAACATAGAAATAACCTGACTGACTGGTGGTGGTGGTGGTGGTGGTGGCTGATGGTTCCGCTGAGCCTAAGTAAAGGAAGAGGCTGGTTATTTGAAAAGGAATGGGTGGGGATAAAGTGATGGGGGTGTAGCTAAAAGCAATAAGAGGAATGATAGCAGAGATGATTTTATTTGTCACTCACATTTGTAGGTTTGTCTGCTTTATTTCTCTGCTATGTGTCCTGAAATGTTGTTTATGGATCTTCTTGAACATTTTGTTTGTTGTCTTGCGTAGGGGTGGAGTTCGGATCAATGCGGGTTTATTAGAATTTCAGGTGGATGCATCATTGATTCAAAGCCAAAGTTTTTTTTTTTCTGGTGTGAATTAAATTTACCGGAGTTAAAGAATCATCTTCAATCCTTACTTAACCTTAATTCTGTTAGAAAATATGAGCTCTTAATTTCTTTCTGTTGGCCAAACTTTTTTTTAATATTCAGCCTGACGTCATTGAGTTTTGGCTCACTTCCTGCACTTAGATGGAATTAGTTTCTATGACACGGCTCCAGCAAACATCCTCTGATCCCTCGCTTTTAGAATCCAAAGCACTGGATTTAAAACATGTTTTGCTGATTTATCTTCTCTCCTCCTTTGTCCTTCATTTCCTGCCCGTCATTAGAGGATAATCCATGTAAACACGACAGAGGTGCGCAGCAGGTAGCGGCGATTAGCCGGGTTTACGTCTCTTTATGAGCAGGAGGTTCTGTTGGCTTATCTAAAACATCAAACTGTGTCATCGGCCGCTGGTTATGATGTCGTTCAGCGAGGTGTTTTAATTTTCTGTGGGTGTTATAATAAGCAGGCAGCTTCATTAATCCTGATCACTAATCAATACAGGTGAAACTTAATTATCGCCTGCATCTGGAAGCGCACACCTCAGCCAGACCAAACAAGCTGACCCAGGCCCTGCCCCTAAGGACGTGTGAGAATGATTAAAAATATTTGTGATGTTAAGAAATGTGGGGAAAAAATGAAACCAGATGGAAGTGATTCAAAAGACTAATCGTCTGCAGAATGATCAGTGTTCGTCATCGGGCCGTGACGTCATGGCAACAGTTTTATTTTTATGACCTCATCCAGTGAGGTTAAGTGAGCAGATTGTTTGGTTGGTTGGTTGGTTGGTTGGTTGGTTGGTTGGTTGATTGGTTGATTAATTGGTTGGCTGGTTGGTTGGTTGGTTGGTTGGTTGATTAATTGGTCGGCTGGTTGGTTGGTTGGTCGGTTGGTTGGTTGGTTGGTTGGTTGATTGGTTGGTTGATTGGTTGGTTAATTGGTTTGTTGGTTGGTTGGTCGGTCAGTCGGTCGGTCGGTCGGTCGGTCGGTCGGTCGGTCGGGCGGTCGGTCGGTCGGTCGGTTGGTTGGTTGGTTGGTTGGTTGATTGGTTGGTTGGTTGGTTGGTTGTTTTTTTCAGCTGGAATAAACACAAACACGATTCTAACGAAAGTTGGAAAAACACGTTTGATGGGTTTGGACGTGAAATGCATAAAGGAAATTCTAATTTCTAAAGGTTTTTGAAGGTTTTTGAAGGATTTCCAGGAGGCCTTTAATCATGCAGACATACAAAAAGTCTACCAATAATCAATAATCAATATAGCATCAGTACTAGTGCTGCGTAGACTTGAAGGGTTGGTCTCTGCTGCAGTTCTTAAACGAATCCAGTCTGTACCAGACCCGATTAATCAATCCCAGAGAGAAGTCATGGAAACATCTCCGTGTGTGTGTGTGTGTGTGTGTGTGTGTGTGTGTGTGTGTGTGTGTGTGTGTGTGTGTGTGTGTGTGTGTGTGTGTGTGTGTGAAGGAGATAATCAGCTTCCAGTACAAGATGATCAAGACTTGATTTCTTGTATTTAGTGTATGATGTTAATATGACCCAAAGAACCTGGAACAGTTTCAGGTGTTCTAGTGTGAACAGTGAACACTGACTGTGTTAACTCAGTTTACTTGGGGGGTCAGAGGTGACATCATAATGGGGTGGATCTACCTGGTAATTAGCTGCAGATATGAAACACCTGGTGGGAACAGAAAGGGACAAACAGGAGGTGCTGACGGGTCGACGGCTGCAGTTCCGTTCCATTCATTCAGAACCAAACGCTGATGGCAGGCGAAGGGTTAAAGACAAAAAGCATCTGTCGGGAAGAAGTAAACAAAAAACACGATGAAGACGAGGAAAGGGCCAGAACGCGAGCTGGAGATGGAACTCAGGTGAACTCCACCTCATCGCGGATTTTTAGTAGGTAGTCACATGATACCGTACGCGCATTCTATTGGTTGACGGCATCTGGAAGTGCGCTACGTTCCGTGAGTCTCGCACTTCCGTGAGACACAAAAGACCTTAAAACAGTCTATCACAGCGTGGGAAAAGGTAATACAGATAGAAGGTGGTTTAATATCAGTATGGGGAGGGTTCATAAATGTTTAAATTACCGTAAATAATAAGATTAATAGTTCATCGCTATATTGCAGAATTCGTTATTCGCGTGTGGTTCCTGCGAGTAACGAGGGGCGGGGCCTGCATTTAATTTCCATTCAGATGTTTGCGACTTAAAAACCTATTTCAAATGCTCAGATATAAACATGTCCTGGAGGAGGAGTTAAATGTGTTTTCTTTCCATGATAAATTCATCTCGTGGCCGGTACTCGGCCTTTCTTGTGGCGTCCTTCGCCGCCGTTAGCTTGCAGCTGATTGGCCGACCAGTGCGATGCTTTAAACTCTCCATTGCTGGTCTGTTGGTGTAACTTTCTCTCCTGGCGGTGGCGAGAGAACGCGCTGAATTTCAAAATGTGTGTCTTTAAGAATTTAGTGTCCCCGGACTCTGAATGCACGGAGCTTTATTTAAAATTCAATACAGTTATTGATTATAGGAAAATATGCCTGGAGGGAGGTTTTGATGATCCGCGGCCCCCCCACCTGTCCATCTCGCTGTCTGCCTATCTCCCCCCTGATGACTGACGTTCTGTCTCTCTGTATGCTTTCCTGTGTGTTGGTCTGTCAGGCGGCGCTGAATAATTCACTGCAGCCCTTGAGGGAGCTGTCAATCAATTTCCTGTGTGTGTGTGTGTGTATGTGTGTGTGTGTGTGTGTGTGTGTGTGTGTGTGTGTGTGTGTGTGTGTGTGTGTGTGCTAAGTTACCCCGTCATCCGATCTGTTGCCGTCTGTGCTTGCAGCTTTAGCTTTGGTTGTGGTACCTTAAAGTTAAGATGGTGGGGCCGGAGGTGTCAGGTAGTGTGTGTGTGTGTGTGTGTGTGTGTGTGTGTGTGTGTGTGTGTGTGTGTGTGTGTAGCTTCAAACGTTTGACTGGCATTTTTTCCTTAGTGTATATGTGTGTGTGTGTGTGTGTGTGTGTGTGCATGCATGCCAAAGCGTGTGTTTTGCACATGCTCAGTTGATGCGTGTGCTGCAGCGCTGCTTGCTGGTAGCGTGTTCCCTGCAGGTGGACACACACAGATAAATGTTTGACTAAAGCACACAAATCAACACACACGAGCAGCCGACCCGTGTTGCATCAGAACCAGAACCCTCATTCACAGTTTGATGTTCCAGCGTTTAATCAAATATGGATTCAACTCCAAACGACGCCGCCGCTCAGGTAACGTACCTGTGATGATTCAGTCTGTTTGAACGTCTGCAGGGAGGAGGTGAGATGAAACCTGACACCGATGGAGGTGGTGGTGGTGGTGGCTGATGAGTCTGCGGAGACTGATGGAGCAAATGAAGTGAAAGTGGTGAATCTGCAGCAGCTTGAATGAATCAGGAAGATGGATGGATGGAGGGATGGAGGGATGGATGGATGGATGGATGGATGGATGGATGGATGGATGGATGGATGGATGGATGGATGGATGGATGGATGGATGGATGGATGGATGGATGGATGGATAGAGGGATGTATACTGTACATGGAGCTAAATCTGGGACAGAAATGGATTCAGGCCTGCTCAGAGTTTGTTAGTTTATCTCCGTGTGGGCTTCAGTGATGCATGTTATTAGCATGTGCCCTGCAGGTGTACACACACACACACACACACACACACACACACGTTCTCCTGGAGTGTGTGAATGTTCTGTTCTGAGCCCAGAGGAACCGTCGTATCGCTGTGGATTCTGGTTTCTGCTCTCTGAACTCAAACACTCTGATCTGTCTCTGTGGATTTCCCTTTGTACCGTGTGTGTGTGTGTGTGTGTGTGTGTGTGTGTGTGTGTGTATGTGTGTGTGTGTGGGAGGGACCCCTTTAGGTCTGGAGACTTCATCTGCTATTCCAGTTTGTCATTTTAGAAACAATTTCATTTGACATTTTTCTTTCTTCTTTGCATTTTAAATGGATTCTTTCATTTTTACACCTGTTCAGACGTTACAGATATGGTACGGTCCGTGGAACAAACCATTAGAAAGTCACATTGGTATGCTGCTACCATCTGCTGGTTATTCTTCTTCTTTAGTCCAGTTATTTAATAAATCCACGTCTCCTGATCTGTGAAGAAATGTTTGCGTGACAGATTATAATTTAATCCCAGAAGTCTGCTGTTCGGACAGAACCAGATAAATCAGTAAAACCTGCCCACAGGTCAGAACCATGCTTTCGTTTCCTCGGTTCTGGACTTGTCCTGTTCCTGGTTCACCTCCAATATGAAAAAAAAACTGTAAGTTTTCAAAGGGCATAATGTTTTTTTATTCCTTTTTTCATTCAGTCTTTTTAGCTCTTCTTTTCAAGAAGAGCTAAACAGAAGAATGGAAATAATTAAGATGGGATGAAACACATTTCAAAACATTCATCCATTATCAAGTCTCAAAGCTTTAACACAATTTAGCTTTAATTACATTTTAAATACGTCTTTCATTGACTTTCTCGGCTTTTATTTTCGGGTCAAGCTTTTAAAACATTAAGCCTGTAGCTTCACCGTGAGGTGTTAAACTCACACCTCCTTTATTTGGATGCTCAAACGACTGAAGACCAGCGTTTACAGCTCAATCAACAGATTAAGAATAAATGCATTTAAAAGTGTTGATGGTGGCTCTGAGAATGTGAGCATTTAATGATCCAAGGGGCTCAAAGATCAGAGCAAAGCATTGTGGGTAGAGCAAGGTAACAGGAAAGCATTAAAGGAAACAAACAAACAGATTTAAATCATCTGAGAGTTTGACTCCGAGTCCAATTGTTAGCATGTTAGCAACCTGAGTGTGTTAGCATGTGTTAGCAGCGTGATTTAGCCACTTCCTGGATTCGACCCTTCATCCGACTCATTTTGGTTTAGTCGGCAGTTTTGGCGTGAGAGAATAAACGTTCAAGTTCTGCCATCTGTCCATCAAACAGATAAGTCCCGCCTTTTTCTCATCACCTGTCTTGGAATCTTGCTGACAAAGCAACCAATCAGCAAACAGGAAGACACAGGTGATGGTAAACGTCAGCTGGGGTCAAACACCTGAACTCTCTTTTCTGGTTCTGATGGATCAGCTGATCAGACGGGTGAGACGTTCAGGTTCCCGCGTTCTCAAGTCGTGTTCCAGATGAAACGTTTTTCTCTTCCAACGGAACGTTCAGCCGTCGTTTCGGCCTTTTCTCTGCTTCGCCCACACTTCCTGTCAATCAGCCGGAGACGAGAAAACCCTGACGCGCAGACAATAACATCAAATCTGACATTTCTCTTCTCTCTTGTTCTTCCTCTCTCTCCCTCTTGTTCGTCTGACTCTGCCTCGCTTCAGCTTCCAGAGGCAGAGGAGTCATGACAGACGCTCAGAGGCGTCCTTTTCCAGAGGAAGTCGGCGGGAGGCTCGGCGCTTTATTTAAGAATGAAGAGCGGAATAAAAAAACGAGTGAATGCGCTGCTAATGAAGCTTTTGTGTTAACGCTTTGTAGACGAGGGCAATAAAAAGAACAAATGTTCAAATGCTCATAATCAGTGGGAACCGCTGCAGAGGGATGAAAACAATGAGGTGCAAAAAAAAAAAAGAGAGAGAGAGAGAGAGAGAGAGAGAGAGTGGGGGTCTGGATATTGGATGAAAATTAATGCCCACAAAAATGTTTCATCACCGGAAGAGAAGCGACGGAGGTAAAGAAATAAAAGGCAGCAACGGTAATGAGAGATTAAAACCTGTGTGACTCGTCCTGGTGTTTATTCATCCGTCTCTCTCTGGGGATGGATGGAGGGATGAAGGGAGGTGAAGTTAGACAGGAAGGGAATGGAAAGAAGAGATAAACATGCAGACGAGTGTTTCCCTTTAGATTTTAGTGGCACATATTCTTTTTTGATTTTTTTTTTTTAAATATAAACAAGATTAAGATTTCTTTTTTTTTTTTTTTTTTAATTTTAAAAGAGCACTTTCAAATGACCATGTCATATTTTGTTACTTACAGCCTCAATCACATATACAATATAAACAATGACATTATTATAAAAATAATCGCAGGTCTCCTGATTGTTTTGTGTTGCTCTTTTTAAGATTTCTTTTCTTTTTTTTTTTTAATTTTAAATTTAAAGAGCAGGAACCGTGTTTCCCTCGATGCTGCAGAAAGAATCAAATATTCCTGAAACTGTTGCTTCGTAAAAAGTTTCAACCTCGTTTCGATTGCCCTTTTCCCATTTTGTCATTTCTTCCCTCTTGGTTTCCCTTCAGGGACAAAAACTATTCGGAATAAGTTTGAGCTTCCTCCTCTTCCTCCTCCTCTTCCTCCTGTTACATCAATATTTCATATCTTTGTTTTTTTACTTGATTTGATTTGGTCTTCTTGTCGTGTGTCTCCTGTTGTTGTTTTTATTCCTATCTGCAAAGACATTCATACACAAACGTGTGTGTGTGTGTGTGTGTGTGTGTGTGTGTGTGTGTGTGTGTGTGTGTGTGTGTGTGTGTGTGTGTGTTTTGCCGTTCCTTGCAATGGTCAGTTCATTATTTACACACATGTACACAAACACAAAAAAGCCAATTACATTAAAGCACGCCTGAATGCGTATGTGTTCACTGATCCATGCAGTAATAGGGATTACACACACACACACACACACACACACACACACACACACACACACACACACACACACACACAGGTTCATGCTGCTGCTGACCTGTAACACCCAGACACTCATAAATACAGACCACAAACACACAATCCATTAATCCCCTAAATCCAATAAGAACACAAACAGACGTGTTTCATGAATTAAAGGAGCTTCTTTAGACAAACAAACAAGGAAAATAAACACTTTAGTCATCCCAGAAAATGTTTTTAAACATCTAAAACAAACTTTCATCAACCTCACCAAAAGTGAGATTAATTCTCCGCTCAGATTTGTGACATTTGGACTCTGACTGTTGGAACTGACTCACCGATCATTTCAAATTGAGAATAAAAAAAAAATAGAATCAAGCAACAATTATGTTTTGTTTTTTTTAAAGTTATCCCATGTTTGTTTGACATCCTGAGTGTCACCAAAGTTTCCACGTCGTAATCAAAGGCAGTAAATGCGTCGCCCGCTGCGTTCGCAGGTAGGACGCGTCAGGTGTCTTAAACCCGAGTGTCTAAAATGAGAGGCATTAAGCGAGCGTTCTTTTATTCCCTCGCCGCAGTGGGTGGCGTTATTACCGGTCCCCAGTGGGAGAGTACAATGAAATGGAAACAAAGGTTTTCCGTCTTTTTTTCTGCCGCTCTGTTCTCCCGTCTTCTAAACGCTCCTTAGGATAAAACAGGACCTAACAATGCAGCCGGCGGGGTGTCCAGCCCAACTCCATCCTCCTGTGGGCACCGCAATCAAGATAGGAAAGGAGGGATGACTGGGAGGACAAGAAGAGAGGGAGGAGAAGAATGGAAATAATTAAGATGGGATGAAGGGTGAAAACAGGGATGAGAGACAGGATGGTGAGGAAAGGAAGGTGAGAACAACAGAGATGAAGAGATGATTGGCGCAGGAGCAATAAAATGTCACAATTTCCCATAATGAAATTATGGGAAATTAATGAAATTATGAAATTATGGGAAATTATGTGAAATTATGTGCCTGGGACAGGCACATAATACAATGTGCCTGTCTCTTCTGTCTGGCCTGAGCCTGCAGCCAAGACTCAGGGCTGAGGTAACCTGAAGGTCAAGGTCAGGGGTTCAGAAGACGGGTTAGTTACAGCCCAGGAGGACTGCTCTGAGGAAATCCAGATATTTTTTCTGCGGTGAATTTAACACAACTTTATCAATACGCTTCAAGATTCTGGTCACATGATGCACCTGGAATTTGAGAAATTTTGATTTGATGTGAGAAAAAATGCGACAACACAAACATATTCTAATCTTCCTTCCCAAAGAGGGATGGTTGCCATCGGCGACATCATAGTATTCCCATCGGAGCGCTCTCCTCCGTAGGCTGTTTGCTGTTCAAACACTTCCAGCTCCGACGCACACACACACACACACACACACACACACACACACACGGGAAAAGAATCCTGAAGCCTCGATATCACTCCGTCAGACGATGTCAGAAGTTTCCTGTTCCTCCTGTTTCGCTTAGAAACCACAGAGAATGTCTTCCTCTGTGGTTTTTCTCGCTGTGCATGATCCAAACGCCTCTGGACGGCTGTGTGTTCGTCCGTTCACACCTGGATTGTGACACTCTGTGAACGCTGTGGTCAGATCTCGCTGTTCGGTCAGCGATTGAGCACAAAAGGAATCAGTTGTTAGCAAGAAAGACCAACTATTGCTGTTTTTTATCAGGATAGAAACAAAAAAATGTGGATTTATTCCACAAAGTATCACGAAGGATGTAGAATTTGCAGCAGCAGTTAAAAGACGGCTGCGTCGCCGTGGTTACGAGTTTAAAAATCAACTGCAGTTCAAGGATGGCACAACAAATGTTTACGAATGCAACAAAAGAACTTTTTCCCTGTGCTTTTGAAACGTTTGACTCTCCGTTGCCCTCTAGTGGAAGCACCAATGAAAACTCAAAATACGCATGGCAGCGGGTCGACCTCCATATGTTATTCCAGCTTGGATGGACATTAATAGTGCGTCCTGGTTCGGCAGTCCATGAATCTGCTCCCCTGCACCCCTGAGCTCACAGCCGACCAATCACAGATGGGATTGATGCGCCCAAACAGATGAAGGTTGTGTAAAATAAAGTTTATCTTGAATAATGATCCAATTAATAATGATGATTCCGATTACGAGGGTTATTTCTTTTAGATGACCCAACAGGGAACCTGGGCGTACAGCTTTGTCCGCCGATGCCCCAACATTCCACCAAACTGTTCAATGTTGGGGTCGAATCCCACCCGGGGGTGACGAGGAGAAAATCGGTGGGTGGATATTTCAACGATACAAAGTTCTAGTTTCTGATTTAGGTGTTTAAAGAGTCCATATGGTGAAAAAGATTCATTTGATGATCTGAGCAATTTGGTGAAAGCCCTGAAAGCAGACGTGGGAAACCCCTTTGATTCTGACATGAGGCCTTTATTAAAGCCAGTATTGTCATGTTCTCCGTAAAGCTCGTCTTCCCCTGCAGAAACACAACCTGACATTTACATCTCCTTCATCAAACCCGGCAGTCTGCTCGCCGATGAGAGGAAGAGCGAGCGGGAAGATGATGAAGGTGAAGAGTAAAATGGCCATGAAAGAGAGAGAAAGACGAGCGGCTGGAAAAGACTAAGAAAATATCATGAAAGAGCGACAGACTGAGGGGAGAGGAGGAAGAGAAGCGAGTGGAATACAAAGCAGGAGATCAAACGGGAAGATGGATTAAAAGACGACAAGGAGCGAGACGGGAAACTGGCGTAGGAGAGAGTGACATAAAATACGGAATGATGTAGACGAGAGAGGAGAGGAAGTGAAGGGAAGGAAATAGAGCAGGAAGTGACTATCACAAAGACGAGTGTTGAGGAAGTGTGTGTGTGTTTGTGCATGAAGTGGCAGCAGTATCACACTCACACGTGGCGGCGATGGTACGTCTACCGCCGCCCCCGCCGCCTCCATTACACCTGTAAAGTTATTCAAATATTTGCCTCAAGTATACAAATATTTTCCATAAATTCCAAAGTCGGAGTATCTCTGGGTCTTGCTCCAACAGTTTGAGGCAGCATCTGCCCAGATTGGGTCTACTTTCCAATCCTCACATGGGTTGAACTCTGAACTCTGCCATGAACATCCTCTAGAATAAGCCTCAGAGACAGGGTGAAGCATTCAGGCGTGGACACCCTGCTCTGGAAAGACCTGGACTGTCTCATCAAGCCTGGAAAGACCTGGGAAGTGTCTTCTTTCATCAGTAAAGATGAAAGTTTTTATCTTTTTCTGTTCTTTAGTAGGTCTTGGTTTCACCAAAAACACCAGTTTTTCAAAAATCAAAAAAAGAGCTTTTTGTGAAACGCTGAGTCAGCAGAGCAGTGAGTTCGATCCTAGTAGTTTTTGCTATAGTGACTCATCAAACATCTTCACAAGTTTCCTTCTATAAAACAACAAAACACTGAGAAAAAATTTTTAATGGTAAAATGACTTATTTTTATATATGTAACTATATATATAAAATGTTCAATATCTACAATTGATAAAATGCTCTGCTGCCACCTGCAGGGGATCAGTTCGTCACTATTGTAGAAGATATTGATAGAGGAGATCGCCACCCTCCCCATCTGAAAAACATAATTGATGGCAGCCAAGAAGTTAAATGCGCTTTCTTTTAATCGATCTAATGCTTTACAGGAGTGTAGAGTTTGGAGCTGTGAACAAATTAAATCAGTTATTCCTCACATTATAAACACTTTTATTCAGATTCGTCTGTCGCTCGAACAAAGACTCCTTACATCAACGTGTCAGTCAGCACAAAGAAACTCAGCCCACATCAGTGTGTAACCACACACACACACACACACACACACACACACACACACACACACACACACACACACACACACACACACAACAGGGAGTTGAGTCATAGGAGTGACTGTCAGAAAGATGGATGGACGAAACAATGAAAATCAATGAAGTATATGTGTGTGTGTGCAAGATAGAGAGACATGTTGTGTCCATTTAAGTGTGTATGACAGATGAAGAATTGTCTATGTGTGTGTGTGAGAGAGAGAGAGCGAGAGAGAGAGAGACTGAAATGCAGTCAGCACCTCCTTATTAACAAGTTTTTCTTTTTAATTAACGCCACTTGACCACAGTTTATTTCCTGGGAACACAGCCAGAAAACACACACACACACACACACACACACACAGACACAGATTTAAGCTGATTTTAGCTGACAGGAGCCATTTTTCCTCATTTATTGACCACAGATTTCTTCCCGTTCCTCATGTGTTAAACTTCCTCTTGTCGTCTCTGTTCTTTCTTTCCCTTTGCATCACCCTGTTTGTCGCTGATGGGTGTTGGTTTTCCTCCCTGGGGTGTCTGTGGGATGTTATCAGTCGGGTGAACACTAAACCCCTCAGCAGTGAGGGCAGCTCAGGATGTAACAATGGTCATCGGATGTCAGTTTCTTGAAAGTCAGTCTCGTGTCCGGATATGGAACCTGGATGTTGGAGAATTTTGGAAAGTGTCTTTTTATTATTTTGTTGAAATGTGTTGTTTTGTGGTTTGTAAAGTTCGGGATATTAAACCTGGATTGAACCTGGATTAAACCTGGATTAAACCTGGATGATTGTTTCCAGGACAGCTGATTTGTCACAGCTTTTCTGTCAGCATTAGCCTTCCGAGCTAATCTCCAAACTGATGAAACCCCTTTCTGGGGGTGGGTATGTCATAAAATGTCAATGAGTTAAGTTAGCCACACCCCTTCTTTGGAGTGGGTGTGGCTTTGGTTTGCTTTCACTTAGGCTTTACACGTGTAGCACACTTCAAACAATCTACATAGAAGAGAGCGCGAGTCACGAAGCTATCGCTCTCCTATCATAAACCCCGACATTAGAACTGGATTAAATAGATGGTTTTTAATTTACATTTAAAACAGGAATGTTTGTGTTTTCTCCTACATCCTCTGGATGTTCTAGCGGAATGTCTGAAAGCACCAAATGATTTAGTTCCCAGGATCTGAGGGTCCGGGAGAAGTTCTGAAGTAAAGTGTGGTTAATGTGTCAAAAATACTCCACAAGCAAATATCCAAGTAAACGCAGTGGTGGAATTTAAATGTTCAGTGTTTTTGAGTTTTTGGAGACGCAACCATAAAAACAACAAATAAATAAACAGGATGATTGCATGGTAGACAGGGTTGGTTGGTTGATTGGTTGGTAAAAGTTTTTTTGCACTGGTATAGTTTGGATTAGGGTAAAAATCTCAATCTGCTTCTGTAACTTTATCTACAGATCATATTTCCATTGGAAGGGGCGGGGTTTTGGGGCGGGGCTTGAGCTGGGACACTCCTAACCAATGTGTTTTACTGGAGCCTGTGGATACCGATGAAAGTGAGCCATATCGTCATAAAAAAATTAAAGGAAGACGTCGTGTCATCCTGAATTAACCTTTGAACCCTTAACAAACTCTCTGAATGGTGGAGGAGGGGCGTGGCCTGATTTGGAAGCCGCTGACTGATGCCGAGTCACTCATGAATGTTGAAGCCAGTCTCTTACATCAGAGGTCAAATTACCGGCTTTGAATGAATGATTGATTTTGTGTGTTTTATTCACATGTAAAATTCTTGTCAAATTAATTCTTTGCGTGTCTTCCTCATCCTGCTTTCTCTCATTTGTTTTTGTGGGTATTCATTCGCCACATCATGACACGTTTGAGTGCTCTGCGAACATTTACAGCCGCCATCCTGGCTTTTTTTGTTGCGGTACAGTTTAACACACACACACCGTCTCATCGTGGTCTATTCACGGTGTGTATCCCTCATTAGTGTCATTCAGGGGTGTGAATGGACCGGCAGCTGCCGACGCGATAACCGCTTTTCAGCTCCACCACTCACCCTCACACACCTTCCAATTCAGTGTAATGAAGAATGGCATCCTAACATTTGACTGGTGGTGTGTGTGTGTGTGTGTGTCTGTGTTTTACATGAGAGAACAATGCTTTTGCGTTCCGTCACCTGCTTCTCTGCTCATTTCGCCTCTCGAATTAGAACTCTCCCTCCTCCTCTTCCTCCTCCTCCTCTTCCTCTCTCAGTGCTCCTCTCCTTCCTTCAGATGCCCCATTTCCCATCCTCCCTCTCTCTTTCTCTTCTGTCCTGTCTCCAACCGTCCTTTTACCTCTCCAAGCAGGAACGTTTACCTCCAGCTGTGATTTGGCCAGATTTTGGCTGCCACGCCGAAAAACTGCATCAAAATATAAGAGGTTTATTCCAACTCGTGTTCTTGTCTGGTTCTTCCTCATCCTCACCCTCATCCTCGTCTTCCTCTTCAAGAACAACTTTCTTCAGTCAGACAGTCATAGTTTGGGATGTGCGTTGTTTGTTGAGTCTCAAGTCAAGTCACATGACGAGACTGACGAACCTCTAGTCAAGATTAATAAAAAACAATCCAAGTCCCATGTCAGGACTAACAAGTCTAAAGCTGAGTCCAAGTCAGGACTAACTAGGCTTTATTGGGGTCTCATGACATGACTGACAAAACACAAGTCAAGTCTTAGGTCAGTGTTGATTCTTTGAGAGTCAAGCCTGAGTCCTAGACTTTTGTGTTGGAGTCATGATGCTTTCTTCACTTCCTTTCTCTCTTCCCTTCCTGTCTCCAGTCACGTCTTAGGGATTTATTTTCCTGCTGTTTCTTTGAAGCTTTTTGTCCAGAATCAGTTTTTGGTTTCTGTTTTTGGTCAGGAGTTAAAATCTTGTTGCTGTTCGACGCTGAGGCTGTGTGAGCTGGGTTTATCTTGGTAGATATATGTGTGTTCAGAAGTGCAACAGACCCAAAGATGTTTCACAAGTTTGCTGCTTCCAATCTCACCTCAGTGGAAATATGAGAATTTTCATTCTCATCCATCGGTGAAGCTCCTGCCTCTTTATTCTGAACAATAAACGCACTGTGAGGGCGCCGGCACGCCTCCGCTAATCCTGACTGAACATTTTCCCCGTTTGTTTCCAAAAACAACTTTACACTCCGAGCGAGGCGACACCTGCTCGCAAACACAAAGTACAACAACAGCTTATTCTATCAGCACCAACAGCCACAAACAGGACTTCAGGTCCAAATTAGACACAATCATCCTTTTTATTTGCTTTATTCGTGGGTCTACATTTAAATAATCCACTAAATCTGGAAAAAAAACATGAGAAATAGAGCGCTTACCTTCTGTTCTCTTCTGAACAGACTCGCGGAATCCAACTGCGCTCGCTAACGTCACCTTTTTGTTTGAACTTTTGTCTCTCGGCAGACACACAAATGTTATTTCAACTGTAAATATGAATCACCAAAGTTGTTGTAACAGCAGCTTCGGAGGAGGAAGGTGTTCAGACAGCATCTGGAGAAGCTATTTTTTTCCACTGGAGGCTGTATTCAAACTGAAAAATTGAATATGAAAGGTACATTTTTGAAAGGCGTGTTCTAATATCGACCAGTAGAGGGAGCTATTCAGTATTATAACCTCTCGTCTGCTTTATCCAGAGAGGAAGAAACGCCACATCACCTGTCTGATGACCTCGATGGCATGTTGGTGTTGAGTAATTCTGAAACGGATCAGTCGCGATCATAACCCTCTAATAATTTAAATGCGACTCCGCAGCCAATCAGAATGTCAGGTTTAAGAATAAGAAATATTCCTGCCATATTTCTGCTTTACTTGCCTCTTTTTTTTTTTCTTCATAAGCCAACACGCAGCAGGTTCTGGTTGGACGGTTAGAATTTATTTGAGGTGAAACTAATGTTGGCTCAAATGTGGGTCAGTATCCATGACAACTGTATGAGGGGGGAGATTTTGTGATGCTTAAAGCATATAATGTTGATCTGAGGGTTTCAGCACCTCTGGCTCTTCTAAAGAACATTCTGTATAATATAGGCTAAAAATACCACATACACATTATAATTTATTATTATTATTATTATTATTATAGATTCTGCATTCACTATATATTATTATTGATATACAGTATAAATACTGCGTGCATATCAAATATTGTTATATGTATATGTATTATTATTTATTGTAGATACTGCATGCATTGTATATTATTATTATTATTATATATGCTGCTTACATATTATATATTAAATAGTATTATTCTTATAATAACAAAGAGATGAATACTAAACCTTACATTCCTGCTCATCTAGTTCTTCCTGGATGTCTTAGTTTTGGAGGAAGGGGAGTGTAAAGACAGGAAAGTGTTTTTATAATAATGAGTAATAATACGGTTGAGAAACAAACTGGACGTGCCGTCTTTCTTCTTTCCTTCCCCTCCTCCTGGATGCTTCAGACTTCAGCTGAAACACGGTGACGTCTTTTTATTGCAGCATTTTCAAATCTCTCTCTGATTGGCCTGAGGGGGGTGCGCCAGTCGTCGCTTTAATTGCCGTGACGTCGAGCCGTTTATCCGAAACTTCAGCGCCTCCGATACCTCCTTCCGTCTCCCTCCTGGCTTTCCTAAAGCTGTTCCGATTGGCCCAGGGGGTGGGGGTCCCAGCATTGATCGGCTCATTACTGATTGGCTGAAGGGATGCCTGCATCACTTGCAGGGGATTAAATGTTTATTCTTACACACACACACACAAACAAACAAACAAACAAGCATGCATCACAACAACAAAAATACACAGACTTCCTCCGATGCATCCAGACGCTCTCTTTCTTCTTCTGCCTGGATTTTTATCCCTCTCTCTGTCGTTCAGAGACGTGACTTAAAAATAACGCTTTCCCTCTCTCTTTCTCCCACACACACGTGCACACACACCCACACACACACACACACACACACAGCTCAGTTGAGTGGCTATGTGGGACAGCAGCTTGGGGATAGACAACTGATTCGCTTTGAGTGGCACATGGATATTTATAGCTGGTGTGTATCAGATAGCAGGTGCTGGATGCTGAATAAAGAGCAGCTGCCGATTCACCGTGTGTCCTCATGTTTTTTGCATGCGTCATGCTTGTGTGCATGTTAGTCTGGTATGTAAACTGACCCTACGGGAACCCGGGGGTCAACACAACATGAGTGGGAGTCAAGCGATCAAGGCTTTTTCTGCGGTGCTTCACATCCCTGCGTAACCATAGTAGCGGCGTGATGGGGAAAACCATACCGGACCACCATTTTTATTCGACCGTCTCTCTGTGTGGCAGACAAACCGCCTCCAGCTGCAGTCGTTTCAATATTTGAAATTCTAACACACATTTTTTGCAAATAAAATGTGTAAATTTGACGCTGCATTTCTGATGTGCTGCAACTATTACGGATGAATGCAGACATTGTTATCAACACGTTTCGAGCTTATCAAATAAGATTATTGATTTGATAATCAAATAAGATTATTTATTTGATAAGAGTAGACCTCAGTTATGAGCATTCAATTAGGGATTCCTTAGGGAAGCATTCGTGGACCTACTTTGTTTTCATTACACTTCCTGCTTGGAATCATTGTTGGCGATCGCCAGGTTAGTTGTCGTTCATTTATTTTATGCTGATGACACTAAACTATGCATCTACGTCTCGACATTTATCATTTGTTTTTTTCTGCTTGCTTAATGTGCTAACTATCGATGTCCAACACTCAGGATTGAGTCGTTTAGACATTTTTTCCAGGTCTGAAAGCCTGAAAAATGATATTCTAGCGTCAGATCGTATGTGGTGGGTGAAGAATGGCTCCAGTATTTACTTTGGTGACTCCAAGGTGATAAAACGTATGTGCTCACATCCACTCCTTCCATTGGAATCAGCTGATTCTGGATGGGTCTGATGAATGGAGGGCGGTGGAAACGAGCGTGGGACTCGGTCAGCGACTGTTGAGCGATCAGGTCATGTGTTTGCAGCAGTTCCACCAATCAGACAGTGTCGGATTGTCACGCCTGCACACGTGGTTGTAAATCGATGACGCCAGATGAAAAGCATGGAAGTAAACCGCTACCAGCGGAAGGCCACGTCAGCTGGAATGAGGCCACCGAGACAGACGCATCACTCACAGCTGACAGGAAACACAATCGCAGTTACCAGACCGGAATCCGACACACAAACGCAACATCAGGTTGTTATTACAGGTAGACCGCTGCGTGAAAATACTTCACCTGAATTCCAGATGCAAACAAAGAACCGTCAGGATTTTGAGTCTGTCTGATCTCCGTATTAAAAAGAGCCTTGATGTTTGAAAAGCATTTTAAGTGTCTCCCTGAATGCTCTCCTGTCCTGTCGAGGCGTTCGAGGTCGGTCTGTTCATTCTGCCTCTGCCTGACATAAACAAACAGTTGAGATCAATAGAGGATGAATAATATTAGATCCATTCAGGACTATAATCTCATAACAACTCCAGCTTTCAGTCGAGAGCAGCGGGGTTTAAAGTGTTTCCATCTGAAGTTATTTGTGTTTTATGCTTTCATATTCCCCCACCTCTTAATTTAGTGTTTTATCTTTCTAATTCTTTTGGGCCCAACGAGGTTAATTAAATTCTTTTTTTTCTGTTACTTTTACACGCTTTAATCTGCGATAATGTAATTTTAAAAGTTCTTTTTAATCGCCCTTTTCAGGCAGGAAGTTAATCATCAGCTAAGAAATAAAAATAAAAACAGAGGTAGTTCTATTCCTTTATTTATTTATTTTGCAGTTGTTTGGGGCAAGAACTTGAACGACCTTCAAAGTGTAGTTTGCTCAGCGTTTTTAGGGGATCCCGTGTTCTACACATGTGTTGATGGTAGTTGAACCATTACAGGACACCGGAAAAGAGAGGAGCCACTAGGACTTTGAATTCACCGAGCTGTGATTGGCTCGTCTCAGATGTGGACGAAAGAAAGATGGAACAGAATGAGAGCAGAGGAATAAACAAAAAGTAATCAGGATTCGAGTCCCGGCATCCGTCTCTCTTTCTCTGCTCCATTATCATTCATTCCTGCTCCGGTAATAAATCCCTCCCTCTCATCCATCCTCCCTCTCCCTCTCTCTCTCCGATCATTCCATAAACAGTGATTGATCAGTGAAGGCAGCGGCTCGCCAATCATCGCCTCCTCCATTCCTCTTTTCTCTCCTCCTCCATTACCTTTTCTTCTCTCCCTTCATTACTTTTTCTTCACTCCATAAATCTCCTCGTCTTCACCTCCCTTTATCGCCCAAGTAAAGAAAGCATTCTCTCCTTACGTCATGGTGTCGCCTCCACTTTTTCTCTCTCATCTTTCCATTTTTAAGCCTCTGTTTCCTCCTCCTTTCCATTTCCTTTAATAAGTTGTTCTTTCTTTTAATTGTGTTTTCTTTTTATTTCTTGGTTTTACTTTGTTTCTCCTCCTCTTAATCTCCTTTTCATTTACTTCACTTTTTCTCGTCGTCCTACCATCTTCCACTCCCCTCTCTTGTTTCCTTTCTTTCACCCACCTGTCTCCTTTTCCATCTTTCTTTCCTTTCATCCTTCCATTTGACACCTTTTCTTTTTCTTGCTTTCTCTCTCTGTCCTTTCCTTCTGTTCTCTGATCGTCCTCCGCTTCTTCTTTATCACCTCCTCGTCCATCGTTTTTCTCTCCTCTTTTTATTTCCTTCCTCTCCTTCGTTGTTTCTTTCCTCCTCATTAACTTCTCTCAATTACTTTTCCCCTTAACCTGTGCGTCTCCCTCTCCTCCCCTCTGCTCCTGAATGACGAGTGTGTGTGTGTGTGTGTGTGTGTGTGTGTGTGTGTGTGTGTGTGTGTGTGTGTGTGTGTGTGTGTGTGTGTGTGTGTGTGTGAAAAACAGATATAAAAGATTAGACCTGAACCCTTGAGTTAAGCGATAACATCACACACACACACACACACACACACAATTCCCAATTAAACACTCGAGCGCTCGCCGGATCTTATCTGATCAGCAGCTTGGTAAAATTGGCATCAGTGATCAATGATCGTTCACCTCCGTGTGTTTGCTACAAACACACATTCACACACCAACATCGCATCCGTTTCTTTCTCTTCACCTCTTTTTTTGCATTCTTCTTCTTCTTCTTCTTTTCTTTCTTTCCTCCCATCACACTCACCTCTAGTCCATCACCTCTCCCTTTTCCTTTTCTTCTTGTTTCTTCTCTCCTCCACGCTGTCCTCTCGTCTCCTTTCCCCTCCATCCCTCACACTCTCCCATAATCCTCCTCTCCGTTTCTCGGCGTGGCGGTCTAAGTAGGTCGCTGTTGACAGCTGAGCTCTGCAGACAAGAGGAGACATTATTTCTGTCCCGTGTGGGCTTCCGTACAAACACTGGCTGTTAAAGGCTCAACCTCTGCAGACGCCACGTCTGGATCTATGGGCGGCTGCAGGAAAACAGACAACACCACGGGCTGGACATTGGGTCTCTGGGTGGGGGTGGGTGGGGGGCATTTCCAGTGGACAAACCAGGATGAAGTACCCTCTATGGCCCCCCCTTCCCTTTCACTTTACAAATGTGATAAAGGGCCCAGTCCTCCGGTGGACCAAATGAGATGAAGTGCCCTCAAGGGCGGCATAAGACTGGACAGATTGTCTTTAACAGTGGACTAGACCTGATAGCGGTTCCTCTGGTGGCTTGTTCAGACTTGTCACCAAAATCCGATTTTTAGCCCATCCAGATTGATATCAAATGTCTCTTTTGTAGTCTGAACAGTCACAAACCACATGATATCCGATTTTTACGAAACTGAGGTAGTTTCGGGAGGTACTTTCGTATCGGATATGGACAGATGCGTCTCAGTCTGAACAGCTCCAAACACTCCGATCGGATATCCATGATGTTACAGTATATCCGCGACACGAGAGCAAGGCGCCTGAAGGAAGAGCGTTGCACATTACGGAGCGGTAAAAAGTGGAAGAAGAAGTTGATGATGTTTGTCTGGTGTGTGTGTGTGTGTGTGTGTTTTCTCCACCTCTATCAGACAGTGATACCGCCAATACGCTAAGGTAACAAAACGTTACATTGGGCGTCGTTGTTGTTGCCATTGTCGCAATTATATGACCTCACACATTACACGCATTGAACGACGCCTCTGCCCCGACGTCATTGCTACGGCAACCTGTCAGATCGCATTTGGACACATGCTAAAAACAGTGTGAACAGTCACCCCGGATATGGAAGGAAATCCGATATGCCTGTAGTCTGAGCGCAGCCTAGGATCAGTCATGGTGGACTAGAACTGATAGAGGTCCCTCTAGGATGTCCATGGACAATCCCCTCTAAGGTGCTCTTCTATCGGTCGAGACCTGATGATGTCATCTGTAGGTCAGGGTCGTCTGACTCCCTCCCACTCACAGAAACAAGCAGTGGAGGTGAAGTAAAAAATAAAGATGAGGGTAAATGTAAAAATAAAATAATTGTTAGGAGTTTAGATAAGAGCAAAAAGTAATTACCTGTCAGAAGGAAGACGCTCAGTTATTTATGGTGAACTATATTTCATCCTCTTTAATATACCTCCCGTTGTTTCCGACACATCGCAGGAAAGTTTATGGTGCTCCAAAAATAAGGGCAGAACAGAAAAGGTCAAGATGAGCCGATAAAAACCTAACAGCATAAAAAACACATAAAAGTAAGGAGAAGATGTGGGTTTGAGATGTTATTTCATCTCCAACAGGAAACCTCATCCTCCAGTCGGCGGGAACAAGTCCGAACGCGGTGAAGCAATCATTTCTACATCTCTCAGTTATTACACAACGGCCTCTGATGTGAACTCGGCCAATCACAAGTGAGAACCAGCGCTGTGTGTTTCATAACGCAGTGTGTGTCTTGTCTGCACACAAACACACACACACACGTACAAAGAGACAATAAATTCCACTGATTGCTGATGTGATAATGGGCATGTCGAGAGTCTCTTTAGACGAGTGATGGAGGTTAAAGATACCCCACACACACACACACACACACACACACACACCACCCCCACCTCTCTCCAGTTAACAGCTGAGTCGTTAACAGGATATAGAACTTTGCAGTGAGTCAAACCCATTAAAGGCCTGGTGCTGATACCAATTGATCGCCGTGGAGACCGACAAGGTGTCGGGTCAGGACTCAGGATCGAGTTATTAATAAACACTTGTGCCCCCCACCCTTGACTTACAGTAAAGACCCATCAGTGATGTCACAAAGATGTGGAGTATGACATCATCAAACCTGCAGGTTGTGAACAACGGATGTAAAATCAATCATTTGGAAGCGATTGAATGATTCACCGCCTTAACAATACCGTTCCTAGTTTCATTGATCTCTGTCCCTCAGAGATCAATGAAAATAAGATCATTAATTATTCATGACTCAAATGTCAGTTCGCCGCCCCTGGGCGTGGCCTCTGTGTGTTCATTCATCTTGACCTATGGAACTTTAAAAGTTGTTTTATCCCTCAGTCGGTCGGTGTGTTTGTTCAGGATGCCTCAGGTCACATGTCTGAAACGTGCGCCCCCTATTGGCTCTGGTGGATACCTTCACAGCAAATCACAGTGTCCGGTTCAGAGGTGTGGTGCGGTTGCTTGGCAACAAGGAGACAAGTAGAGAGCTAGGAGGGATTCCAGATTTTCCTTTGTGTAATTATTGACAGGAAATAGCTCAATCGTTTATAATTCAGGATGTGTAGAGATATACAGTAGGAAAGAGCTTCCAGGGACGCTGGCTGGAATACCTGGAATGAACAGATAAAACAGATGCTTCAAACATGAATTCTTGTGTTTCTCCTGGTCCATTATTCATTTTGGTTTTGGGGGTAAAAGTGAAAACTTTATGAGAAACTTAAAAACTACTCTCCATCAGTTGGGTCTCTTTGGTGACACGATGGTTTCACGACGTCGGTTTGCAGGAACCTTGAAAGCTCTGCTGCCTCGTGTGTTGGCTTCAGTTCAATTTCAAATCTGTTCCTCGGCCTTGTTTTCTCTCCTGATGGGTGCGTTTCATTCGCTGACCTCTGGTCATAATTTAGTAAAATGGTTTAAATGAAGTGTGCGTAACAGCTGAATCTCTCCTCTCCAAATCTCTCCTTCTGGGCTCAACATCACTTTCTGGAAGACAACACACACACACACACACACATACACACACACACACGCACACACACACACACACAGTGTGTCCAGCTGTGGCCTTGTAGATTGAGTTTTTAACTGAGGAGAGGGGAACAGGGAAGGAGGAGAGGAAAGACAAATCCATAGAATCCAGGGGAGGAGGAAAGAGGAGTAATTGAGGTAGAAGTAGAGAGGAGGAAGAGGAGGAGGAGGATAGGATTGATACAGATTTGATAGATTGAAAGCTTGGGGTGGAGAGAACGCCTGGGGGAAGAACAAAACAAATTGGATGGAGAGACAGAGGGAAAAAAGAGAAATGAGGGAGAAAGACAATTGCTGCATGAAATTGGATTGAGGGAGGAATGAAACTAGAGGTAACAAGCAAGGCAAAGGAGGCAGAAAAGCAGACGATACGAGAGCGACGGAGACGAACGAGACGCCGGACGAGAGAGAGATGAAAAGAGAGATGAAGTTAGGAGGACAGGAAGAAGCAGACAGAGAGGGAAAATAAAACAGAACGGTAGCGTCTGAAGCTAAGCTAACGGCTGAGGATGTTGACCGCCGTCTGCTTCCTTTAGCATCACCCCGTCCAGCTTCACTGCTGTTGTCTTGGCTTTGTAGCCGCAGCCTTAGCCTGTTAGCATCCTGTCATTGATCAGTGAACATCTGGCATTTTATCAAAAAGCAATGCGTTGAAGTTAAAATTTGACTGAATGATGACGCAACTTGTAAATGCAGAGAGAGAGAGAGAGAGAGAGAGAGAGAGAGAGAGAGACCTATGGATTGAATGGAGCAGTGCCAGCAATGCTTGGACAGCAAATTATTTGCAGAGCTACAGATTTCCAGGCTGCCTTGTTGGCCTTCCTGCCTGTCTGTCAGTGTGTGTGTGTGTGTGTGTGTGTGTGTGTGTGTGTGTGTGTGTGTGTGTGTGTGTGTGTGTGTGTGTTGGGGGTTATTTTTACCCCTCTATTTAAAATCTGCTGGGGGCTGCAGAAGCGCAGGAAGAAAGCGTCGTCTCACTTTTCCTCGAGCAAGCTGCACTTCACCTCCACAACCCGTCCATCCTGCTGCGCGACCACGACCGTCCTCTTCTCCCATGATGCATCTGTCCTTCCGGCCAGCTTTCACCAACAGGAGACGCTCTTCAGCTCCTACTTCCAGTTCTCTGGTGTCGGTGATGTCTTCACAAACACACCTGTTTCTCCAGCTGCTTCTGCAGACATCACCTGAGGCGGGGTTGTTCATCGTATTTCAATGTAATTCTGTAGAGCGTGATGACATGTGATGCTCTGATCTTGCCGTTTGTAAGAATGTGAGATTAGACAGAAGATAATCTATAGCGATTCATTGTTAAAACCTCCCGTAGATGGAACATTTTGATCATTTATTGCTTATAAATCGTGCCTGAACTGTCTATAACGCTAACGGAAGAAAGGAACTTCTATTTTTCTTGAGAGTAGATGTGTTTTTCCGGATTTATTCATCTGTCACTGACAGCGCTGTCGTTCTGATGCAGACCTCAAAGAACGCCAGCAGGCGCCGTCCTGCCCTTCCTCCCCTCACGTCAACATCCATCAAAAGACACGCGTCTTCTTTCCCTCGTGTCGCCGTTGACCGACTGCAACCTGGCAACCGTTGCCGTCGATGACAGTAAAAGAAAACATACATAAAATAAAATAAGAAGCACATTGAAGTTGAATATCGACGCCTCGCTGCTGTGGTGTTTCTGGAGGATGTCACCATACTGCTGTATTTTTAAACCAGTGTTTACACCGCTGGAGATGGATGCTCTAGAATAATGCACAAACATCTTGTGAATTATTGATACACCTACACCGCCTCCGCGTGTTAACAGAAACACCTCAAAGCTAAAGTCCTGTTTATGTAAGTTATGATTCTGTGTGTATATGTGGAAATTGCTTTTTAATGCATGTGTGCTGATGAAACCTCGCTGGAAAATTAGAAAAGACATGAATCAACACGTGTTTGTTATTCAATACATAAAAGGTTTTTATTACAAGGTTAGCTGCAAGTTTTATTTCAGAATCATGCTGTGGATTAGAGTAACCAGAACGTTGTTGGTCGTTGGATGTCGTATCTTCAGTTGTCATGAATTCCAGTCGTTGCTTCAGTCGAACTTCACTCAACTGTTGCGCATTTCTGTTGTCTTTCATGGCAGTGGTCTTCAACCGTTTTTGCACCATGGACCGGTCTTTAGTGTATATGGCGGATAAATAAAACAAAATAAAATTATACCACCAGCATTAAAGCATTTTTTGTAGGGGTTTTTTTGTAATTTTTCTTGTAATAATAAACACAAATCCAATGTGCATGCAATTTTATTAGCAGAGTCCTCGTAACATTGCGCCAACGTTTGCTTGTTGTATGTATTGCTAATGTAGGAGTTTCAATTTAGCAGTACAGTGCGCCCTCATTACTCGCGGTTAATGTGTTCAAGGAACCACACGCGAATAACGAATTCTGCGATATAGCGACAAACTATTAATTTTATTATTTAAGGTAATTTGAGCGTTTATGAACCCTCCCCATACTGATATTAAAACCACCTTCTATCTGTATTACCTTTTCTCACACTCTTATCGACTTTTTAAAGCACTTTTGTGTCTCACATAAGTCTGAGACTCACAGAACACAGCGCACTTCCGGATGCCGTCAGCAAATAGAATGAGTGTACGATATCACCTGACTGCCTACCAAAAATCCACGATGAGGTGAAGTCGCGAGTTTTGATGCGCAAATGCACGAAGGCGCACTGTAATGCATTCTGTGTCAGCGACAGGAGTGGTCCCTTTTAAGGAGGTAGTCATGTGACCGAGGCAAGCATCTTGCATCAAGAGTGCATAGACAGATGTGGCTGAGATAGTCCAATAATTTTTCAAAAGAAAACATCGTTCAGAATCAATTTAATAAATAAAATGAAAATAATGTATTTATGTATTCTTTCTGTGTTGCCTGGTGCCAATTGACCCACAGACCGGAACCGGTCCTCAGCCTGGGGGTTGACGACCACTGCTCTATAGAGTACATTAATCTAATGTGATGCTTGTTTTGATTTCTTGTGCTTCACAAAAATCATCATGATCAAAATGTTTCCCTCCCCCAGGTACATCCACGCCCTCTACCTGGGGGCCCAGAGCAGCTGGCACAGCAGCGGGCCCCGTCGCCACTTCCACTGGCGGCTGATGTTTGAGAGTGCTGACATCACCATGCTCCGCCTCCTGGAAGCTTTCCTCAAGTCGGCTCCACAGCTCGTCCTCCAGTTGAGCATCATGATCCACGGAAACGCCGTCCTCCCTCTGCAGGGTGAGACGGATGCCGGACCTGCACTCTTCTCTTGTAGCTTGGGTTAACACATGCAGATTTGCATTCTGGGCAATCATGGAAATAAAATAGATGACAGATAGGCAAATAAATGGGTAATATTGGTGATGTATTGAACATTAGGAGGACCCAGAACGGATCTGTGAGGAACTCCAAGACTAACATTGACCATACAAGGACATGTAAGGGTGTTTTCATGTTGTGAGTGGCAAGAAAACCAGATTTTTAGTGTAGAGTCACAATATTACATGAAATTCCACGCTTAGATTTAGAGTGATTGGAGTCAAACGAAGCTGTGAGCTATTTGCTGCTGTCTATGATGGACCAAATCCTCCTCAGATCCAGTTCATATGACGCTGTTTAAAAGTCTGTGAAGCTTTTTCTGCTCAGATCTTAATTCCTTCCTGGTGTCTTTCATGGCTGTGTAAGATGACTTGATTAACACACATGAATATTTAATGATTTAAAAGGCGCTCCTTGCTGCTTGCAGAGGTTTGACAGTTAGCGTGTGCGTGAGGATGATCGTTTAATTAAAGGAGAGACCAGATCAGGTCTATTTGAATGATCTACGGGGAAAACCTTTCTGTTTTATTCAGCGTGTTTGTCGCTGATGTTGTGATGCGTTGTGTTCCTCAGTATTCATCACTGATAAGTCACTTTAAAGCACTCTTTCAGCAATGTAGCATTTTCGCTTTGATGTAGAAATTATGCCAAAATTCAGGTCGATATTCAGACCGTATAACTTTTTCAAGGAATTATTATTATTCATGTAAGTTGTTAGGGTATAAACCTTCAAAGTCCATCAAGTATTTTAAGTATGATTTTTTAAAAATGAGAAATAACTTTCCTGTTGTCATTTGACAAGTAGAGTTTATTTTCTATTTACCAACTATTGAGACCGTACCTACAGAAACCCCCAAAAGACACAGAACTACAACTCCTAACAATAAAACCTAAGATGAATAAAACGGTACGTAAAATGTATAACCTTGTAAAACAAAGACGATGACATCGCTCCAAGTTAAAAGCCAGATTTATAAGATACGTCTTTAATTCCCTTTTGATGCATGGAGAGAACTTAACAGTCTCATATGCATAGTCTTTGTTATAATATCATATATTATAGAGAGAGAAACTGCTCTCACCCGTCCTTTTATGGGACACATGAGGAGTAAAAGAAACGCTGTGGTTTGACTGGAGCATAAATAATCTTGTATAAGGGAGAAGAAAGCTCATTTCCTGTTAAACTAAGGGGTCTGGTGTCTCAAGCGATGGGGGGGTTATCCATTTTCCTCGATTTAGAACTTGCCCTAACCACCACCGTCTTCCTGTCCCGCCATCGTCTCTCCAGGTCTCTCAGCCTCCGCCTCCCTGGTCTCATTGGCCTGGATGATCGCCTCCTACCAGAAGGTTCTGCGGGACTCCCGCGATGACAAGCTGCCCATGTCCTACAAGGCCGTCATCACCCAGATGCTGTGGCACTTCTTCACCATCGGGGCGAGGACCGTGGCCTTCGCCCTCTTTGCCTCCGTCTTCCAGCTGTACTTTGGGATATTCATCGTTAGCCACTGGTAAGACGAGATGCAGACGTTCACAATGAGTGCATGAAGAGAATTCATTGGCAGAATATTGTGAAAATCTTGCAGACAGAGAAAGAGAGAACCAAGGTGGAGCCATTGTTAACAGCTGTGTTCTAACTGTAGTGTGAAAACGTTTAGCTGTTGTGGTAACAGCATGAATGCTACATGCAGCACTTCTATCACTAAAGGTGCTGTTCATCGGCTTCCAGGTGTGTCATGACTTTCTGGATCATCCAAGGCGAGACCGACTTCTGCATGTCCAAGTGGGAGGAAATCATCTACAACATGGTGGTGGGCATCATCTACATCTTCTGCTGGTTCAACGTGAAAGAGGGTCCGAGCCGCTTCCGCATGACCGTCTACTACTCCGTCACGCTGGCCGAGAACGTGGCGCTGACAGCGGCTTGGTACACCTACCGTGGCCCCCACACCTCCGACTCCTACGCCCTGGTGGTGGTGTGCCTGGTGGCCTGCAGCTTCGCCCTGGGAACCTTCTTCATGCTGGTTTACTACTGCTGGCTGCACCCCGATGGGCCTGTTTTGGGTTCGCAGTGGGGGGGTTGTGTGGATGAGGGAGTGGTGGGTGCAGGAGGGGTGGCAGGAGTGATCGATGCTTGTCTCACTCCGTCCCAAGGGTCCCAAACAGACATGGTTATTACCAGTCCTCCGAGGACTCTCCCTAGGACTAAAGAGACGGGGGAGGCTGTACCTGGGGAGCGCGACAGGGACAGGGACAGTTGTTTGCCCGTATTCCAAGTACGTCCCTCCCCTTCCTCCTCTCCTGCACTCCTTCACAGGACCTCCTCCTCATCCCGTGCACAAGAGGGACCGGTCATCCGGATCGACCTCCCTAGAAAGCGATACCCAGCCTGGGATGCGCATTTCATCGACCGGCGTCTTCGCAAGACCATTCTGCTCCTGGAGACCACATCAGCCGTCAGCCCCAGGATACAATACAGAAGTAGCATGATGGGCAGCAAAGAAGTATTAGAATATGAGACGACTGTCTAAACACCAGTCCTGAAACAAGGCTTAGCCTGAGATTAGGTCTCAACCCAGGACTACCCACCCAGGAGACGCACAGAAGGGATTCGATGTGTCAGGCAACTCCATTTAGGTAGAGAGGCCGTCAAAACTTGATTGTAAAGTGTAAAGCGCAATCTGGGACCAAGGCTCTCCCCCTTAAGGCACAGTCTGGGAGCAAGTAGCATCAATGAGCCGTGGAAAGGAAGGGGAAAGAGACTGAACTGGGAAAATTCTTTCCTTTTCTAAAAGCTTGGAGGTGAGGAATTCTATCTGTCATCCTGGGACCAAGGAGCATCAGTTTTTTGGCTTCATCCTGCATGGACAGAATGAGGAGTAAAAACAAAACAAACAGTCTGCTGCATGAACTTGAACCTCAGACTCCGGAGAAGGAACAGAGGAAGAGGGTTGCTAGAGTTTGCACAGGACATGCAATCATCACGTGGGCTGCTCACCAAGACTGGGATGGAACAGCGACTCGGGTCATGAGACATCCAGACGCCTCAGCTAGCTTCTGTTCTGTTTGGGAGCGTGGGTTACATCTGAGAGGTTAGATGTGTTTTCAAAAAAATACACAAGTGAGTCAATTTTGGTTTATATTTCAGCGAGACAAGACAAAACTGTAGAATGAAAATGTGAATGAAGCAACGGACATCTAGAAAGTTTTACTTTTCACCAATATTTAAATGTCTACAAATCTAATGACTCTGAGTTAAGAGGAAGAAATTCCTTTTTTGGGTGATATATAATCAACATTTATTATTTTTTATGCTGTACGACGTCCATGAGGTTGCATGTCCTAAACAAACTTTGGCAACTCTCCTCAGACGATCCTGTCGTCGAGAGATATGTCGCCTCTTACTTTAAAACAAAGTTCATAAAATGTTGAGGCACATGTCTGAACAGCCGCCCATCCATATGTGCTTCAAAAGCAGCCATGGCAGAAGTTCCACTGTTTACATCCCAGCTGTCACTTCCGACATGAGAAAGGAATAAAAACAATCCCGACTGGATGTACTGATGTAAAGTGGGAGACTTCTGCAGTGGCCACAAGCATATGGCATGACGTACCCCCCCATCCCCACCCCCCCCCACCACAAACAGACCTGTGATGTACAGTTGAATCATTCAGATGTCAGATATAAGCTAGTATAATAAGCTGTAGCTGTTAGGTGATGAATGAATTTACTCTTCAGAGTCTAAACGTCGTCCACTTTACTTGGAATATTTACCACATAGGGGAATCATGAGCAAACCATTATGATTTGAAAACAGGTTCCAGTGTTTGGGAAGAACAGCAGATGACAAGAAACGACTTTAAGAATCCAGAATGGTTTAGTTAAAATGCAAAAGCACATCCGACATCGATAAACATGACAATAAATGCAAAGCAAACACAGACAAAGAACACTCGCCGCGGCATCTTAGCAGGTTAGCTTGAACAGCTGCTGTCCAATGTTACGGACGTTCGTTTTTGAGAAGTGATGATGTTTACAAATTGAAACCATGCACAAGCCTTTGATTCCAAGACGATATATCACTTCGGACTAGAAAGTGACATCATCAGTAGAAAAAAAATGAATTGGTGAGAACTGATGAGAATTCTCTTTGATGCTGTTGTGATGCCTCGAAGCGACGAGTCCAACAGATTGCCAACCAAGTTCATGGAGAGCAGCGGCACTCGGGTCTGTCCAACAATTAGAGGAAGGTTGATGGTCTCATAATGACCTGGTCAGCACCTAGACCTGAAGGCAAAAACAATTAGCATCAGAGCCAACTTCTGTCCTCATACCGAACAGAGTTTCCTGTACAGTCTGTCTTTGGAGATCTTTTCAAAGACTTGTAAAATGTGTTCAAAAGTGATCTGATTTGAGAGCTCTACGTCAGTCTTTGAAATATTCAAATGACTATTTGTTTTAGACTGCAGGGGACATCTCCAGAAGCCCGTTGAACAAACCATTTGGTGATTAGCGTTTGGGCATGATTTTAAAGGACATGACACAGCAGTTTTCAGTTAGGATTGCAGTTAAGATATCACAACTTTTATTTCCAGCAGGTCATGTTAGCTAACGTTTGTTAGCTGCCTTTTATTGCTTTTACTCAACCAATGAAATCTCAGTGTGTCAGTCAAACATATTCATGACGCGCCTCTCTGATTGCAGGTAGCATGATGATGACGACGAGACATTTGTTGACCGTTTTCACTCTTAGTCGTTTACTTTCGACGTTACAGTTCTGTGTTCTGCTAACGTTTCACCAACCCGCAAATGATCCACCACCGAAAGGACAACAGGATAAAGATCCTGAGACATCAGGTCCTGTTTCAACGTAAAATAATGGTAGACTATTTAACTAATAGCTGTGACTGGTAGCATTCAACCACTCCTAGCTATAATCTGATAGCGTTACGGATTACAAGGTAATGTAGTAAAATAAACTCTGGAGCATCTTAAACATGTCTGTTCCAGCATGGAAGTAAAACATGCATGTAATCTGTATGAACATTGCGGAGGAACACATGTAACGCTATCCAGCAATGGTTAGCAAGGACATGTTTGAATTTTGCTAGCTAGGCATGTTGATTTCACTTTTCAGTTGCTGTTCAAGCTAAACTAACTTGTGTTTGTGTTGAAAAAGGCTGAATAATTCCTGCTTGACAACAGAAGAAACCTCACTTTGGATTAATTTGTATCTCTTCTGTGGGAAACTGTTGTTGTTTTAACTCAAGGGAGAAAGAAACGACCAGGAAAACCAATTAGAGAAGCTAATTGAGACTGACATCACAGCTTCGCTGCGCTCGACCTGAACTTTTGGATGTTGGTCCAACAGGAAAGTCACTGCAATGTTAATGGTGCTGAAAACGTTTCTACATCAACACTGATTATGTCATGTGGAACATGATAGGCTAATGTACAGATAACGCATCAATCGCCCAATCATGGGACGAAGGCGAATCTTCGCTTTTCGGATGTTCTGGGCGACGACCCAGTCCTTTGTTGTTGAGGTAAAATAAGTGTTGCGCTGAATATATATCGACTTGAACAAATCATGTTAAAAAGTACAATGAGTGTCAAAACTCATTTCATCTTTTATTAATTGAAGTAATTATGTTTATTTATTTTTGTATTTGTTTTCTATCTATGTATTGTTTATTCACTTGGTGGCCATGTCTTTGGTATGATTCTTATATTAAGATGTAAAAACTGAAAATAGTTTTTTTAACTCATTCTATATATCTATATACCAGCGTGGCGCTATACTAGGACGTGTGTGTGTATGAGTATGTTGGTGTGTATGTGTTGTATGTACAGTATGTATGTTTTTGTTTAGTTTGGGGGGGTTTTTTTGTTTGTTTTTTTGATAATGCTGCTTAAACATCCTCTGAGTGAACGAGCAGAAAAATAAAAAACAAATCAGTGGTGAAAATATCTATGATGCTGTTAAAAAAGAACTCAACAAGCTGTGCTGATAACTGTAGATGGGAACAAAACTGTAGTAAACATGGCCGAACGGCCACCAAAAATAAACTGCTGCCTGTGTTTTCTGTTAGCGGTAGAAAACAACTCTTTACTCACGCGATACAAGAATAAAACATTTAAGTTGGCGTTATTATTTCTAATTTGTGAAGTCAGTTTAATGTTTCAGTTCGGATGATAATGATTTTTATTTTAAAAAGTTAACCCTTCCTGCCTTCCTTCCTTGAATACTACATTTCCCATGAGCCTTGTGAACACCTCTGTGTCACAGTCTCAAAGCTCTTTCAGACATTTTTCCAGTGTGACCCGGAAGAGGATTTAAAGCTCTCTGATTGGCTTTTTCTTACCACAGGATGCTTGGAGGATTCTCCAGGTGTGACGCTGGAGGGAGGTGCAGCTTCCCTCCATTCTCTTCCTCTTGTTTTCTTTCTTTTCCTCTCGAGGCAACAACAAGATTTCTCCCCCAAACCAATGTGGTTTGATCTCTCCATCTCTCTCTGGCATCCCTCCATCCTGAGGATTTGATGTTTATTTGTTTGTCGTCTCTGGAGCTCCAGCATCCAAATAACAATCTGCTTTTTTTCGTCTTTTTTTTTTCTAGTTTTTGTGTTTTCAGTCCAGTTCCTCCTCCTCTTCCTCTTTTTATTTAATAACAACAGAAAAGGAGGAGGACAGAGGCTGAAAGATGCTCCACATTTCTATGCTGTTTTCCTCCCCTCTCTTCTTTGACTCATTTTATTCTTCCTTTCTTTCTCTTCTCTAATCGTATCAGCCCTCCGTGTGTTTATTTCTACCGTCTTGTTGTTTAATTCGTCTTACCTTCTTCATCATCTCTTTTCTCTCTTCCCCTCTTTCATCCTTTCCACTCTCCTTTTATTTAACCTTTTCTTTATTGCACCTCTGCTTTTCTCTGTCCTTTCATTTTTACACTTTCTTCACTTCCTCATTTCCCTTTTTTGATCCCATTTTACATCTCCTTTCTTTACTTCTATTCTTCATGCATTCTTTCACTTCTCCATGACACCTTCATTTTGTACTTCTCCTTACTTTCTAGCCCGACTCTCTTTTCTTCCATCCATACTGCCCCCCTCCTTTTGGCAACATCCTCCCTTCCCTCTTCATCCTCATCTCTATCCGTCCTTCCAGCATTTCCCCCTCCCTTCCTCTTCCAGCTGCAATCTTCCTCCTGCTCATTTCCCTCTTCTTTTTCCTGCCATCTTGCATCAAAACTCTTCCCTCATGTGAGAATTGGAAGTGTAGGGTCTCTTAAGGATACTGCCTCTTTGATATCACACTGTGTGTGTGTGTGTGTGTGTGTGTGTGTGTGTGTGTGCGTGCGTGCGTGCGTGCGTGTGTGTGTGTCCTGGATTGAGGTTTAGTTGTTTTTTAGTCAGGTTTTCAGGCTCATTACCGCCCCCTACTGGACTGGAGTGTGAAACAGTAGCTGACTGTCTGCCCCCGCCTTCATTGACATCACCTATGTGTCATTAGTCTCTCCTCCTTTGTGTTATTATCTCAGCTTTTTCTCTTAGCATTTTTTTGTGTCTTATTTTTTTGGTTTTATATCCCGCTTCAAAGCGGTGATGTATTGTACTTGTCAGTGTTCGTGCGTTCCTTTGTTTGTCCGTTCATTCGTCCATTCATCTGTCTGTTCGCCCAAAAGTCCACCAAATAACCGTTGCAGATAGAAAGATGAAACAAAAAGCAGATTACTCAGGCTGCAAAGGGGATGAAAATGAGATGATGGCATGGACCTTGAGAAAACTAGGTCAAGGTCAAATTTCAACTTTTGTACATTCAGGAAGATAAGAGAAAAATAAGATAGAAAAACAAGGGAGAAGGCCAGTGTAAGACCATAGATCAAAGCTGGTGCTCTGATCTACCTATGCACTAGCTTTGATCAATGGTCATAGCTTTTACCTACACTGAAAGGTCAAAGCTATGCACTTGTCAGGTACTACTTTCAGAGTACCCTGACCTACCGTGGAAGTTGGTCAGGGTAAGTCGCGGGATGTTGCAGTCTCTGACTGCCTTGTTTTTTGTTTTGTTTTTTTGCTGCCTTTTCTGTAGTTATCTTTTTTCTTGGGTACCAAACCTGTGTCTAGCTTGCTTTTTCCTTCTTCCATCCTTCGTGGACAATATTCCCATTTTTTGGACTCTTCTCTCATTTTGACCTTTTCCTGTAAGTCTAGTTAATTTTTTAAATTTTTTAAATTTTATATACTCAAGTAATCCCCGAAGGGAAATTAGTGGCACACTCTAGTTAGTCCAGATGAAATCACATGCATGTTAGTTAGTGTGTACAGGCCCTGAACACACACACACAAGGGGCCTGTACTCATGCAAAGGAGGTAGAGTGGCGGACAGCTCCTGCTTGGTGCGCCCCAAATGAGCAACTTGTAAGGGGGACGGCGCCTTGCTCAAGAGCGCCTCGCTCAAGAGCGCCTCGCTCAAGGGCGCCTCGGCAGTGCTCCAGAGGTGAGCTGACACCTCCCACTGTCAGCTCACCTCCCGGTGTTTTTTTGGGGCGGGAGCGGGAATCGAACCGCCGATCTCAAATCATTGGACGACCCGCTCTACCGCACGCTCTACCACTGAGCCACTGCCGCCCCATCAGTTAGTTGCTATTATGTCCCTAAACAAACCAGTTCTATCTTTTCCTCTGCTTATGTGGTCTAATGTGTTTGATTTTCCACCACAATGCCCTGTTTTTCTCCGGTTGCCTATGGAAACTGGTTGATTGTTGAGCCGTTAGCCCTCTGGTCACCATGGAGTGGATATCCCGACGATATGAGTGTCTGGTGTTTTTCTTCACAATAATGAGACGGATGAGATCCAGTTTCTATCAGCACCTTCCTGCCTCATAGTGAACCCTCCACAAGGACAGCTCTCAGGTGTCACTTGCCCCAGAGGGGCTCTCAATAAATCTTTATTGACTTGTCAATAGTCCACAGAGGTCAGTGTCCTGTTTTAGACATACAGTGTCAGCAGTCAGGTGGAAGTTTGATGATGGAAGCACCGGGTGACCGTTCAAACTGTGACCTTTGACCATTCATGTTAGAATTCAACATTTTTTAAACTGTACAGTAAGCCCAGCTTTGATGTCATCCCTTTTACCTCCACGTTGAGATCCTCTTCATTCCCCTCCTCCTCCTTTTTTCTTCCATTTTGTCTTCATCCTAAGACTGCCCCCCTGTGGCAAAATCTACTCACTGCAGGACGTCAGAACAGCTTCTGTGATCCAGTCCAAGATTGATTTGAAAAGATGTCCTTTAGTTAAAGGTGAGAGGAGAGCTAGGAACTCTTAAATTTGTGGTGGACCCAGATGACAGGACACATTTTTCCCTTTTGTCTACATCTCTGATGTGAAGGGGAAAAATGTGTGGCCTGTCACACCTGTAAGCTGCTGACAGAAGGATCCACGTTTGGTTCCTTAGTTTAAGGGGTCCCATAACCAACCATGTTTGTGTGTGTGTGTGTGTGTGTGTGTGTGTGTGTGTGTGTGTGTGTGTGTGTGTGTGTGTGTGTGTGTGTGTGTGTGTGTGTGTTTGACAATGTAATCAGTGTAAACACAACAGGTCTTATCGGTCTCTGGTGGAGTTTCCTTTTGGACAGGAAAAGGGCTTCCTCTGCTTCCCGTTCTATTCTGCATGTCTGTGTGTGTTTGTGTGTGTGTGTGTGTGTGTGTGTGTGTGTGTGTGTGTGTGTGTGTGTGTGTGTGTGTGTGTGTGTGTGTGTGTGTGTGTCCAGGAGGGGTGAGAAAAGAACAATCAGTATAGAAAGGGAAAAAGAATGAAGCAGACAGACGAAGGGGATGATGGAAAGAATGACTGAGGGAAAGACAGGAGAACAACGAAAGACAAACTGAAACAGGGGGACCGACATCACGACCAGGACTTGGCCGACCCACTATAAAACCACCATCAAAGAGAGAATGAACCGTGATGGACTATGAACCCAAGAAACCCAAGAAGGTAAGGTTCTTCCTGTTCTGTCTTTGGGTTTGAACATGTGACTCGTCATCCAACCGGGAGTTTGGACTGGAGCCAAAGTGCCATTGGTGTTTCAGGGGTTAAAAACAAACCAAACAAGTGGCGACCAGCCTCAAAGATTAGTGTTTGCTGCCTTCCTGAATCTGTGTCCTTCCCTTTACATCAATCAAGTAGTTCATGTGAAATCCTGCTAACAGTCTGAACAGATCAGTTTTTGACCTTGAAAGTAAAAACCTATTACTTGGTTCCATAACAGATCCGGATGATTTGTACAAATTGCGCATTAAACAAATTCATCCCAAAATCCAATTATTTCTCCTGAATGGAAAGAGAGGAAGAACAAAACTCATTAAAATCATCCCTGTGATTCCGTCCCGCTGACGACAGAGATGTTCATCACAGATCTGTCCTTGTTGTTCGGAAAGGACAGGAAGGGTTTGTGTGTTGGTGTGTGCGTTTCTGTCGAGAAGTCTCAGCAGGAGGACACCGGATATCATCACCCACCTGTCATGCAGAACAACCAACACTATGTGTTAACACACAGACACACACACACAGAAAGATACTTAGACCAGTCCCCAAAGATCATTCGGACACTATCTGAGAGAAGACAAGGTTTTTACAAAACAACTTCCTACTCTCCAGTGTTCAGTAGTTCAACCATAACCTCGTCTACGAGTCGAGACGCCAAGACATCTTAAAAGCATCCGTTATGTCGCCCCTTGTCTGCTCCAACATGAATCCATGCTAGATGAGACCATCGAGGACTCGCCGTGACCTTCCGTCTTGTTGCTGATGAGATATTAATGCCATGAGACTTACCTTTGTCAGACTGGTCATTTCTACCCAGGCTTTTGTGTCTCCGATCAAACGGTTGGTCTGGTCCAAATCCGGTCGGAAGTCTGTGGAACGTGGAAGCGTTTACCGCCGACCGCTACACACCGTCCCCCTTTACCCTCCAGACTACCTCATCCACCCTGAAAGGCTCATCTTCGACTATGTAGAGAAGGAAGTCAAGGTAGAACCTGGAATACTAGATAGTCTTAGAGACTACGTTATGAATCGATTACCTGTGTGACCAGCTGACGTCTCATTGTAGTTCCTCGGTCACCTGACCTGGGTGTCGGTTTCATTGAACCCTTCAAGCCGAGATGAGCTGCTACAACTATTAGATGCAGCCAGGGTGAGTAATTTTAATTTTTCAAACCACACATGTTGGGTTTCTGATCCATAAGTTTGGGGACTAATCTCCGGCGTGTCATCAGCAGCAGTTGAAGGTGCTGCCTTTGAAGACCAGCGTGGATCAGGACTGTATTCTGAGTCTTTCTGCTCGCTGCCTGCTGCTGACCTGGAGGGACAACGAGAAACTGCTGATGAGGATGCCCACGCATGAGATCGCCGCCGCCTCCTACCTGAGAGACGACGCGCTGCACCTGCTCATCCTCAAGACAGGTGAGACAACGCGATGGCGGCTCGCCAGTTGAAATCTTGAAGTCAAAAATAAACAACTTCTTCTGCACATGCCACTTAGCTTGATATGCTAATGTTGAAAGAGCGTGCAAATCCACTCACATTTTCCCACAGGTCTAAATGTGGACACAGTCGTCGCCGGTGACGACAGCCTGGACAGAAAAAAACCTACAGGCATAGATGGTCGACGTCAAACCATGAGCGGCAATGCCGACCCCCGGCCAGCAGGAGGCACAATGGAGCGACGACACACCATCTGTGGAGTCGACTGGCGGCCGTCACTTTCCAGGAGTAACCATGACAAAAACCAGAGTGTGGAGAGGGGGGTAGGCGGAGAGAGGGGAGGGGGAGGGAGCTTGGAGAGAAAGAGAGTGGAAGGGAGCTGGGAGAGGAGACAGCAGACACGTAAAACCGGAGGCAGTTGGGAGAACCGCAGGGCAAGACCCATGAGTGGCAGCTGGGGGGTGGGGGTAGGAGGCGGTGGCGGAGGGAGCTGGGAGAGGAGGCATGGGGCAGGAGGTGGAGGTGGGAGCTGGGAGAGGAGGGGAGGAGGGAGTGGTGGGGGAGCTGGGGGAGGCGGGGGAAGCTGGGAGCGGCGGCAAGCCTGTACAGGAAGCTGGGAACGAGGAAAGAGTTACGGCAGCTGGGAGAGGAGGAACCACAACCCATTGGAGCCAACACCCTGCCCTGATGCCTACTGCAACCTGGTCATCCTGGCCGTGGAGAACAGGGTGTGTGTCCCAATCCGCCCAAAGATACTCAACCAACCAATAGGAGTCACATCCAGCCGATCACTCAATCACACATGCCAATTGCTTGCTTGCTTGCCTACTTGGTTGCCCAGTAGCCTTATGACTTATGAGTTATGACTGATGGTATTATTAATGAGATGCTAACTCAATATTCTGATGGTGTGTGTGTGTGTGTGTGTGTGTGTGTGTGTGTGTGTGTGTGTGTGTGTGTGTGTGTGTGTGTGTGTGTGTGTGTGTGTGTGTGTGTGCACATGTGTGTCTGTATAGGATGCTGCAGAAGAGTACTGCTCTCTCGTCTGTCAGATGTTCCAGATCATTTACGGCCATCAAACCATTGAGTGTGTGGACAGGGCGGGGTTCCACCACAGCATGCCTGACCGCTATTGGCTGCAGAGGAGTGAGTGATACGTTCCGGAGGCCCTGGTGGATTATCAAATACCAGCATTACCAAAAATAATTTTAGACTCGTGATACATTAATCATTATTTTTCTACTGTGAAATTGAACTGAACTGAAACCACTTTAAGAGTGGAAACAATCCATCTGCAGGAGTTAGGCTGCGCGTTCACCTCCGTTTCAGGCTAAATGATCTCTTAGCATTTTGCTGATGGACAAATGACGGCAATAATGATGCCAGAAAGACAAACCTGCAGATATCACACCTAATGATTTGAACGTTACTGCTGTGTTTCAGGTGACAGTTGTCTGACCGACATGTCCTACAGTTATGATCCAGAGTTCAGCTGCTGCAGCTCATGGTGAGTGACGATCAGTCCTGATCAAGGCTTGAGTGTCGAGATCAGTGCATTGTGATAGCAATTGTTTAAGTAAAAGTCCCTCAGATCTGAGTCCTGCATTGTTGAGGTCCACTCTGACATTTTTTGAGTCCAAAAAAAGAACCTTGCTCAGAGCAGTAGTACCTAGAGTTACAAGTTTAATCTGTTCCATGACTGAACTCCTAAGTCAAAAATATTTTCTCCATTTATAATAACTAAAGTCATTTTAATCTTTTCCAAAAAAAAAGCCCTAAACTCCTCTACATTATGAAAAAAAATATTTTATAAACAAATAGACATCCATAATTATGAGACTGAGATTTTTGTATCCATCCACCAACACCTGGGAAAGAATGAGATCTGGTCTCAGTTGATGTATTCATCCGCCAACTAGCGGTGGAGTCCAGAAGCACAGCTCGTATCTCGGATTTTTGCTTGTATGTCAAAGTAAAAATATGCACAGAGCGACAGCTCGTATCTCAAATAACTGGTATGTGGAGCAGCTCATATCTCGAGGTATTGCTGTATCAATAAATTTGTCTTCACCTCAGTCTGAGTCATTAACTTCACTTGTTGCCTGTTAGCAGGAAGAGTTCCTGTCAACTCATTGAGCGATTTCGCCAGCTGCTGCAATAAACCTGCCGCTAACCTCCATTCATCTCCCCCCACCTCGATTCCTCCCCAGCGATGGCTCCCAGGAGGCCTTTGAGCTCTACTACAGCGAGACGTACAGCGAGAGTTCATCTCTGTCCCTGCAGGACTCCCATCGCAGTCTGGCTTCGGTCAGCGACGGAGGAGATAGCAACCCCGCCCTGCTGCTGATGCAGGAGTACATGATCACAGTCAGTGACCCCCCAACACACACACACACACACACATACACACACACACACACACACACACACACACACACACACACAGTGTCCTGAATGTGAAGAGTTAATGAGAAGCATCCATCAGTTTACCTCTCTGTCGGTTTGACTCCAGTACACATCAACATGTTGATTGCGTGTGTGTGTGTGTGTGTGTGTGTGTGTGTGTGTGTGTGTGTGTGTGTGTGTGTGTGTGTGTGTGTGTGTGTGTGTGTGTGTGTGTGTGTGTGCAGCTGCGTAACAAGCTGAGTCCTGCGGAGTTGCAGCACTTTGCGGTGTTGCTGCGGGAGTACAGGCTGGGGTCCAACATCGATCAGTTCTGCTCCGAGCTGCTGCAGCTCTACGGGGACAACCGCAAGTTCCTGCTTCTGGGTGAGAGACAAAGACCCACACACATGCAAACACACAAAGGAAAACCCATTAATAACTCCACTTTTGACCAACTTCTCTTGAGCAAACCACAACTTCTTTCTTTCCGCCCCAGGCATGCGTCCGTTCATCCCAGACAAGGACGTCGGGGTGTTCGAAAGCTTCCTAGAGAGCATCGGCATCCGGGAGGGGGGGATTTTAACTGACAGCTTTGGGCGCATCAAACGCAGCATGAGCAACATGTCAGCCACAGCCATGAGAGGGTATGTACTGTATGTCAGGATGTGTGGGGGGGTCGAGGCTCACTGTGTTATTGATTTATATTTTTATTATTGAAGTAGTTAATATGAATAGAACAAAAGAGCATGGATGGCAGATATTATACTAGAAAAGCTAAAAAACTCTGACGTCTGGCCTTTATTATTGAAATTAATAGATAATAAATAATAGTACAGGTAGTCCTTAAGATACAAACATCTGCCTTACGAACATTCATACATACAAACAACTGTGCGCCACTACTGTAGTTCCCCTGTCAGCCACAACCCCCGCCAAGCAGCACAACATTATCACCCATAGGTTAAAATTTCACGTTAAGTCAAAATAATCAAAGCAAATATCAATCTAAGTGAACAGTTTGCTCTGAAGTCAGACTGCTTGTCGTCTTTCTGTCTCTCGAACAATTCATCTTATGAACAACTTCTCGAAAATGTATTTGTAGGGCGAGGACTACCTGTATCGATAATAGCAACATCATTTTTACATCTGGCAGACAGGGTTTCTTTAAACAAATGGTTGATTTTAAAATATACATTCTTGAAGAAGCAACTGGGTTTCCTGTAAATGCAGGCTTCACATTTGAATAAGCAGGAAGCCAAAGAGATTTATACAAGCTGGTGTTTTTCACCAGCAGGTATGACAACTCCTCCCTGGCCTCAGGATCTCAGGAATTCAACCGACGCATCTCTGACATCACCCACGACATCCAGGCCCTCGGCTTCAAGGACACGCACGGAGATATAGAAGAGGAAGACTACTACCTCTGAGGGAGGGAAGCAGCCTGGAATTCAGGTGATGGAAGAGTTCTGATTCCACCCAGAAGTAGTCAACACTGACTCAATATGACTCTGAATACAATAATGTTATAAAAATGTAAGAACATGTAAAATATGTTCATGACACAAACTCAGCTCACGTGTCTGTATAACCAGTCTGTGAATGTAAATGGGTTATTTACTTTGTGATTTGCATGAAAATATATATTTTTAAGTGAATTAGATCATCCATGCAAAGTCATGCCCATTTAAGTGACTTTTACTACAGGGCAGGTGTAGGACCTCCAGCCTCATGAAGGATCAGGTGACTGAAGGGGAATTCATTTGGATGCAGTTCATAATATGACCACTAGATGTCGCCACATGCCAGTTCTATAATCTCAAAAAACTCAAGATAATAAACATTGGATAGATGGATGGACAGACAGACAGACAGACAGACAGACAGACAGATAACCATCCCTTTGTCCCCATGTTCACTGACCCGTTTCATGACCTTCCCATGGTGCACTGCTCCTCTGCCCAGCGGTCCTCTCCTCTGCCAGCCTCACTGAGCATCAGAGGGGGAGTCAGTGCCCCCACAGGCTTCACCCCTTGCTATCATTATGTAATGGATTCAGGCTGTCTGTAATTACTTCCTAACAAACAGAGAACGTTCCATTTTAAATTGAAATGTTACTTTTAATTAACTAAAAACTAAATTTTATTTTTCTGTTTGAAATCATTTTTTCCTCCAGGCGGGATGAGCCACACAATGACACAGGTGTGAAAAAAGTAACAACCCCCACAGTCCACATTAACTACAATGGTTATTTATTGCAACTTATGAGGCAGGAACTGTGTTGGAGTTTTTGCTCACATATGGCCGGATAAAAGCTGACCTTGTCAGAGGTGACGTTCGTTCCACTGATTCCGAGAACGTCTGTGTCCTTTCGGGATGAGGCAGCATCCCTGGGCAGCTCCTATCCTGACTGTGAGCTCAGCAGGGACTTCTTTTCCCAGGCCTCTCCCCCTCTGGGCAGTGCGAGAAAAGCCGGTGTCCACTTACCGAGAGGGGGTGTCGGTAATCCAAGGTCTGCCAGCTTCATTGTCCTGACTGTGTCGCAGGCAGAGCTGTGATCCAGAAAGAGTAAATGGGTTTTAATGTAGGGCTCTGTTTTTAGTAACCCCCATAAGGAGATTAGATCGGTTTGTTTGTCTGTTTTTCTTTGACTGGGCCTATGGCAACAAAGAGCCCATTACATTTTGGAGTGGGTGTGGATAAAGGGGCACAATCGGGAATTTATTCCAACATTCCAAGATAAGGTTTTTTTGACTGCGTTTAATGTGCTGAAACTACTTGAGGGATTACCATGAACCTAAGAGGAGGACAACAAGCCCCAAAATATGCGTGTGTGTGTGTGTGTGTATGTATGTATGTGTGTGTGTGTGTGTGTGTTGATCCTCATCATCGGATTACAGCTGTAACCTCTGCAATCATCCATGTGCAGGTATTAACTGCCATATCATTGTCATCATCCCAGACACACACACACACACACAACATCCCCCTCCTTCCTACAATACTCTCATTTGTTGTCATCGATACCAAGACACTGTTTATTATCGCTTCTGATTGAACCTTTACTTTTAATTTTCTCATATAATTTTTTAGAAATGAAACGAATTAAGATAAAATTGATATTATGCAGTAAATCATTTGTTATCTCATGTTTTAATCCATATTTATGTTTTATTTCAGCTGAGATGCATTTGAAATAAATAGAAAAACACTATTTTAAAACGGTTCTATTTAGTTGGATACTATATAAAATGTTTTTAGATTAATGGGGTAAAAAACTTTGTTTTTATTTTAAAGCTGCATTGTCATTTAAATCAGGAAAATCGCTAAAAGCCCATCACAGGTTAAACACGCCACACCCCAGTTAAAGCTTTCTAAATGTACACATTCCTTTGAGTTTACATCAGAGGATCAAATATTTGCCCTTCTTTCCACCTCAGTTGTGTAGCTGTTTGCATGACCACATACATTTTGTGGGGATTTTGTCATGAGTTCTGTCTGTTTTCTATTCATTTCCCTCTTATAGAAGTTCCCAGTCGACTCCCTCACATAAGAAAATATGCATTATAATCCATAAGGAGACATAACGTCATGCAAAGGAAAGTCTACTTTCTATAGAGATCAAACAGAATAAAGGCCAGGTTCCACCCTGTTTTATTCTGGGTCAACTGAAGTTCACACGTTGTTCAGTAGATCAATGCAGGGGATCAAGCAGTGAGGGTGACAAACTCCCAGCCTCCAGGGATTACACTGTGGTGTCCTACTGGTTATATTTAGCAGGCTAACAGTCATGCTAATCATTGGAACCAACAGCCAATAAAATCAGGTGGAGCTGCAGCAGGAGAGGTACAGATGATTCACAGATTACGCAAAAAACCCCACAAATTTCATCGTTTAAATTGTTTTTCTATTGCAGGACGGATCAGATTAAATTCATAAAGTTTGTGTTAAAAGTGAAAAGTAATAAAAATCATAATTAAAATAGGACCAGACTATAAATCCTCCAATTTCTCTACACCATATTTACATTTTTCCATCTTACAGCGTGGCTAAACTCCTCCCCCAAGCCACGTACGCTATCGTGTTACGACATTACGTATTCGCCTTGTGGACCAATGAGAGCCGAGGTGGGCGTGGAGCAGCCGCTAGCCGGGTAAAAGGGATTTGACAGTTACGGGGCTCGAGCCGAGACTTCCTCGCTGGGACAGAAGCTATGGCGGCGGCTGCCGCTTGCGGCCAGCTCAGCGCTGCGACAGCGGCCGCGGGAAGCAGCAAGAAACCGCTGGGTAGCAGGGACCACAACCGGAGGAACCGGGAGAATTCCCGCCGGCGACAAGCCGCCCTTTTGTTCCTTAGTAACATCTCCCTGGACGGACGACCAGTCCCGAGCAGCTCGGCCGAGAATGTAGGAAGTCGCCGCCACAAAGACGCGGATACGGAGGCTGCGGAATCCGTCCCCGCCGCCGGGTTGTGTCAGGAGCCGGGGAACAACAACAGCTACGGGACGTTCCCCAGTTTGGCAGCGGCTGCCACCTCCGGGACCGTAAATCCCGCGGCGGCTCCGAGGTCAGGACTCCTCACAGTACCGCCTATCCTCGTCCTCCCGTCGGACACGGGGTTCAACGATCTGGGGAGCGCGGAGGTGCTGCTGGACTGCCGCAGAGGCTCGTCCCCCTCACCGGGGAGCAACAACCTGCTGTCCGCGTCACCGTCGAACGCCAGCCTGCTGCCGTCACCGCTGGGACCGCGGAAGTCCTCCACGCTCCTCTCTGTTCAGAGCTGCAACTCGGTCTCGTCTGAGCCGCGACAAAGGTGAGGGAGCTCGGGTGTGTTTGGTTTGTCCACTGCGGTTGGATGAGCGTTTAAACCGGAACATCAAAGTTTGACTTTAATGGAGAGGTGTGGACGCGCTGATCCGGTTTGGCTTTAGCGTGTTCATGTTGGATTTGGTACTGGAAGGCGTTTTGGGGTTTGGTTCCGGTCGTGTCTATCCACTGCAGACATGTCGGCTTCCTGAGTCACACCTGCACAGGTGACTCTTCGGAAGAGGCTTATCCATTCATGACTAATGCCTCCTGACCTGGGAAGTTGGTGATGATTAGTTCAGGAATAGATGATTGTTTCCACCTGAGATTATTCTGTTTGGAGTTTTTGAGAAAGTAAAGTTAAAAAAATCCAAACTATGTAAATAAATTCTACTGATCATAGGGCATCTTCTTAAAATTAGTCAATTTTCAGGCTGATCTGGACTTGGATGCAGATTCTGTACCTTTTTTTTTCTTTGATTGTTGAAGATTACAAGATTTGGATCCAGATCCAGATAATCCAGATCTCTGAGATTAAAACCTCTATTTGTGGGATATGTTGTTGCTCACAGAGAGGAAGAGGAAGGGAACTGACACCAACAGGCTGTTGAGATGAAGCGGATTCAAATGGTTTCTGTGGATTATGCGACTTGAAGATGTAAATGTGACACATGCAGACATTTTTAAGATTAAATATATATACTGTATATAAACACTCTGCGACAGAAAGAAGATGAGGCTCTGCAGCTTCCAGAAACATGTAAACCATATTTCTACACCTTCTGATGCTGTATCCATTAATCTAGTGTGAGAAACTAAGTTGTTATGGTTTGAATTTAGGAGCTTGGTGGAGGGGAAGTGAACCTGCAGACTGTTAAAACCCACAAACCGACATGAAGTCAAGCGGTTTGCTGTGACATATGATCCCAGAATCTTTTTGTTGGAGGGGCGTATACCACCGCCAGGATGAGTTTGGATCTTCTCAGCTGATAGAGTAAGAGAGAGAAACAGAGGAAGACAGTTTTTTTTTTTTTTTTTAAATATTAATGATGTAAATGGGAAGTTTAAATGGAGGTGAGTCACAGACGGAGTGTGGATGATGCCAGTTCTGGTGTCGAGTAATGGTTCAGACCCGCCAGGCCTCCATGCTGACGGATGGATCCGTTTCGTCACGGTGTTGGCAGCCTCCCAAACCCAGAGAATGTCAGCCCCCCAGTGATGGAGGCTGGGAACTGGCTTGGCAGATAAGAGCTCATCGGTTGGACTCCAGGGTGAACCCGCTGTGATGTCATCCGCCGCTTTGGTTTGGCTGACGTTGTGGAGGGGGGGGGTGGGGGGAGGGGTGCTGACTGGATCAGACATCATGATCATTCTGGTCTGGACACAATATAAACACATGAGATCTGCTTCCATGGCTGATTAGAATCCTGTTAACCTCCATTTGTCAGGCCTGCTGTAAAATGAGATCATGTGATTAAGGCGCTGCTAGTGCGTTTTAATTATTCATAGCTTTATTTAAAAGCTCGCCACTCGTGGACGGCGGCGGCAGTGGCAATCGGCTGGTTCTCCGTGGAACTCATTAAACCTGGAATGGCTGAAATGAAAAGCAGCCTCGTCTTCGCCAACAGACTTCCTGGTGTGATGAAGTTGGCCGTCGCCGGATTGGGTCATCAGTCACGCTCTGTTTCTCCTCTCTCCCCGCCTGTGAAGTGCCGCCAGCCGGCCAGAGCGCCTTCCAACGGCTTCATTAGGGCACACACATCTGGTTAGCACACACACACATCTGGTGAGCAGATGCTGTGGTGGAGGAGGACTCTCCGTGCAGCTCTGCTGCTGGACGGGGTGGGATTCTGAGCGGTACTGGGATCGTAATGGTTCACTCAGGTGGGGTTTCCAGTGACGGCGGCGTGACGTTGAGGATTTCCCCCCTCCCATCAGGTGTCACTGGACCGGGTTTGTTTCCACTGCTCACCGCTGTCAGATAAACCTCCACTGACTCCTGACCTGAAGAACCCGGGAACCCATTTTCATGTTGGATCACCTGCTTCTGAAACACCAACAGGAAGCTGCTGCTGTTAAAAGTTCATGTTCTCCACTGTGTGTGTGTGTGTCTGTGTGTGTGTTCATCAAAGCGGTGCAGTTCAACTATCGGATGCATTTTGTCTCGACGACGTTCCTGAAACTCGGAGCTGAATTCCTGAACTTATCAGGAGTATCAGGACAGCTGATCGGACACACCCTCTGGACCACACTGAACCCACAGGAGATGTGATCTGACTGACATCATCTCCCTGTTTCACATGTGTCTAAACACGTACAGTAGGTTCCTCCAGCAAAAACAGCCTGGTTTTCAGTCACTGGTTTTCAGTCACTAATTTTCAGTCACTAATTTTCAGCCATTGGTTTTGAGTCACTGGTTTTCAGCCACTGGTTTTCAGTCTCTGATTTTCAGTCACTGGTTTTTAGTCACTGGTTTCCAGCTTTTGGTTTTCAGTCACTGGTTTTCAGCCTCTGGTTTTCAATCACTGGTTTTCAGCCACTGGTTTTCAGCCACTGGTTTTCAGCCACTGGTTTTCAGCCTCTGGTTTTCAGTCACTGATTTTGAGCCTCTGGTTTTCCGCCATTGGTTTTCAGTCACTGGTTTTCAGACTCTGGTTTTCAGCCACTGGTTTTCAGCCATTGGTTTTGAGTCTCTGGTTTTCAGTCGCTGGTTTTCAGTCGCTGGTATTCAGTCACTGGTTTTCAGCCACTGGTTTCCAGCTTCTGGTTTTCAGTCACTGGTTTTCAGTTTCTGGTTTTCATTCTGTGGTTTTCAGCCGCTGGTTTTCAGCCTCTGGTTTTCAGTTGAGTCATGCGAGATTTTTTTAATCTGCTCTTGTTTTCTTTTGAAGCATGTCGTTCAGCTGATTGACGGCGCAACTAAAAAAGATCTGCGTGTCCTGGAGACACAGCCAAGCCTATATGTCCAATCCTGAGTCTGTTAATCTGGTGATGTAAGACCCACAGCAGGCCAGCTGTGTGTGTGTGTGTGTGTGTGTGTGTGTGTGTGTGTGTGTGTGTGTGTGTGTGTGTGTGTGTGTGTGTGTGTGTGTGTGTGTGTGTAGGGGGGTTTGCTTAGTCACAAGCACATGTAGTGCAATATGTGGAGCATCAATCATCCATCCACCATGTGGACAGACTGTTCTTACACGCTTGTGTGTGTGTGTGTGTGTGTGTGTGTGTGTGAGATAAGGATTTAGACAACAGAACTTTTAATCTATGGTTGGTGATTGGTCAATGACGTGTGTGCGTATGTGTGGTGAGGATTTAGTGTGGGAGGTTCAAGTAAAACCATGTGAGATAGAGCGTAGGGGGGTGGGGGTTGAAACCTGAAAAGGCTCTTTTAGTTTGACTAAAAACCTGTTGTAAATGGTTTGCAGGTGACTCTTAAAACCTGTCAGTTGCTGCTCAGGGTTCATTTTAGTCCCTGACAACAAGCACAGAGTCTAAAGTGTGCAGTGTGGACCAGCTGGATGCTACTTCCTGTCTCATCTGTGTTAGGTTGGAAGCGTTTCCTGTCCAGTGTGAACGCTGAAACCAGTTTCATTCCGTGCAAAGCAGTTTAGCCAGAGGTGAAGAGCAAGCAGCTCTTGGCACACGCCTCCAGATGATTGATCAGCTGATTGGTTGGTTTGATGAGCTGCTCTGAAAGTCTTGTTGCTACAGCGCCAGCAGGTTGTTTGGATTTCATTTTCGTGACATCATTTATAACATTTGTGATAAAAGTGTCTATTTTTGGAATGAAAAGATGAAGACGCAGTTAAAAATATCCCAGGTGAGGATGAGGAGATTACAGCCGGTTTCACAGACTTCCTGGTTAATCTGATGTTTGATGATTTTCAATTTAACGCTCAAAGGAACCAAATTAAAAATGACAAAATGAGAAGAGAGAACTGCTGATGTGTCCAGAGGAGAGCTCAGAGTTAGCCCAAAATGTCGACGAACAAGGGCCAGAAGTTTAAAAAAGGGAAAGGAAAGACTGAAGGCCAAAGGAAACAGAGTAAAAATAGAGTTGAGTCTATTTCCAGCGATCAGTCTGGTGTATTTTAAGACAGAATGTGGCATCAGGATGGCGGCGAACCGGCAAGGCCGGTGTCTGTCTTATCTCTTTGTCATCGTTGTCTCCATCAGTGCGGGAAACTGGATTTTTCCGTTCCCACATGTGGGAAACTTTCCACCACAGACTGGTTCTCAGGGATGTGGTCCGCTGGCCGTGTTGTGATAACGGCCCTGCCGATACTGGGACGGATTTAGAAAGGCTGGGAGAGCGCTGGCGTCAGCCGCCGCGCTCCAACCTCTGATGGATGCTGATGTCGACTCTTAGAAACTGCAGTCAAGAGAAACCCAACGGGATGTTTGTCCTGGCAGCTCGGGCTATAATAAACCGATGAACTGATCAGACACCTTCTTTAGAATAAACACCATCATCTTCAGCATCTGTCAGCGGTATCAGCCAATGGGCTCTTTCCATTCCCACACAATCACAACATTCCTCAACATCCTGGAAAGTGGCGGAATGACTGTTCCCAACAGAATGCTCTGAAGATTCCATGGTGTGACTGAGAGACGTTAAACATGGACTCATATCGGATTGACACCGAACCCCAACGGGTTTACTCTGATCTAGAACTTTTTCAGTTCTCCTGGAAAAGTTCCTTTCTTAGGAGACACAGGGAAAAAATTCTTCCCGTCTGTTAAAGTTTTGATTTGAAAGTTCAGCGAAACGAAAACAGTTGTTGTGAAGATTAAAGATTCGTCACGCGTGTTTTGATTCATGGCGACGCCTCCTGGAGATTCAGTCAGAAATCAACTCAACGTGACCGAAGCTGAAGATGCATGTAACTACACAACACAGATTCTAGACTTGCATCAGAAGCGCACACATACACACACACACACACACATTCAAACATCTGCTTCCTACCTTGTGTGTGTGTGTCAGTCACAAAGCGAGCAGCAGAGATAACAGTGTTGTGAAACCAGTAGGTCAACCATGAAAAAACACTGACAGATGCTCTGTGTGTGTGTGTGTGTGTGTGTGTGTGTGTGTGTGTGTGTGTGTGTGTGTGTGTGTGTGTGTGTGTGTGTTTGCGTGCGTGCGTGCTGGTGGGTGGGTTTGGGTGTTCCCTCCAGGGTTGGGATCCCACTGGTGTGTGTGTGTTTTTAGGTCGTCGTCATGGTTTTCTATCGTGTGTGTTGATTCTCTACAAATAAAAGATGATTGATGTCTAAAAAACAGCTGAGTCATCCATGTGCTTTAGCACATTAATGTCATGCACCATGCAATCACACAACATGTCTACCTTTTTATCAGACGGCCTCAAACTAGGAAACGTCTGTGTTCACATATATTGACGTGTGCTAATGTGTTAATGTGCACTAACATGTGCTGACATGAACTACTGTGTGCTGACGTGTGTTAGCGTGTGTTGTGTGTTATCGTGTGTGTGTGTGTGTTGCGTGTGTGCTGCTGGGGGTTCTATTGTTTCTGTGTCCCGTGAGGTTCTGAAGGAGAGCCTGAGGATTAGCCTGCCTGAGCGCTCGCTGTCGTTTCACCGATGATGTGACCCTTCGCTGTAATGTTGCGTAATCGCTGTGATGTCATAGCGCTGAGCTCCTTGGCCTGCGTTCAATGTCAAGGTCGGTTTGTTTCAATCCGCGAGGTCGTCACGGCTCTTAAATCTCTTAACCTGTTCGTGTCTCTCCCCCCCTGCAGGACGCGAAACTTGTCTGGGGGGTCGCCCAGACCGCGCCACACCAAGAAGATCCACTTCATCAAGAACATGAAGCAGTACGACACCAGAGGCAGCAGGTGGGACACACACTTCACTGATGAATTGAAGGAGATGGGTTCCAGGCCCTCCTCTGTGATGGGAGGTGTAGAACAGACCAGGGAGAAGAGAAGCATGGAGTCCTGCTGTGGTAGCTGGCAGCAAATAGACGCTGGAGTTATTCTGATCCGCTCTGATACACAAAGTTCTAAATCTATGGGCTGTTTGCGTTCGATAAATGATTCACACTCAGGGAAGAGAATCCAGAACCATCTGGATCAGAACCAGGAGGTTTGGGATGCTGTTCTGCAGAGCCATGAAACCAAAAACGGATCTTCTAAGTTTGCTTTCTAGGGCAATTGAATTTCCTAGAAGCAGACCTCAGAGTCAGGACCATCAGACAGGAAACACTCAAACATCTGCATTGATCGCTTTTATTAATTTCTTGCAGACCGATCGATAGATATTTGCCTTTGTTTTGCTTCCGTCTGCAGTTGAGATATTTCAGTAAAAGCTTTTGTCCCAGAGGAGACGAGCGTCGCCTCCTTCCTGCAGCCTGGGCAGCATGGGGCCCCCCCAGCGCCCCTGGTGGTCCCTCCATTGTGTTCTATTCTGGTCTCTCCATGCTGGTTGTGTGAATCAGACCAGTGGGTCAAAGACGCACAGGATAAGAATAGACCAGAGCTGATTGTTTTAGAATAGATCCGGAGAAGACAGAGGGAAGTAAATGTCAGCACTGCTGCTAAACCTGTGGGCCGGTACCCTGTTTTGGGCCGGGAGAGGTTCTAAATGGGCCACCATGAAAGAGATGGAGGACGCTAATTAGTCCAGCTCCTCGCATCCATCCCTAGATAATAAACATTGCTGGGAATTTCAGACTGGTTTCCCCTCCCGTTTCTCCATGGGAGTGTTTGTTTTAAGAGTGTTGTTCTAAACTGCTTGTTTTGGGTGATCCTTTGTGGGTCAGAGTCTTCTAAGCCCCAGTTCTGATCCCGGTGGGACTGGTCTGGTTGTTTTTCTTCAAGGCTATCGTGGACACAGTGGTGAAACATCCCTCGTGGTCATGTTTCCACCAGACTCCCTGGTGACTTCCTGGTCCTTGCTTTCCCATCAGAAGGAAAGAATCTTGTGGCTTTTCATGAATCCATGCACGTTTTAAAGGGTTTACTAAAAGTCAGCAGCGCACGTTCTTCTGACGTTCCCTTTAAAAACACGGCAGTAGGATGTGTGGGAATAAATTAAAACAGTTAGCTTTTTTTGAAAACCATCCAAGAGTTTTTTTTTGTGTGGGCATAAAAAACAACAACGGTTGACCGTTAAAGCGTGACCTCCTTTTGAGAGTCAGGATGTTTTACAGCACCCCTAGTGGTCAAGCTTTGAAATGCAGGTCATCAAAAACTTTTCGTGAATCATATTTGACGATTTTTTCTTTCATTAAAATCAAACATTTTGCATTCAAAATCAATTTATGCGTTTTAATTTAACATCCAAGTGTGGGCGGATCCACAAAAACCATTGAAAATACTGTATCAGCTTCAAATTTCTGGAGATTTAATCGACCTTATGTAACTGAAATCTTGTGTAGGGTCCCGTTAAAGCCGTCGGAGGAACGTGAGGTTGATGACCGGAGGTTGAACTCTGTATAGAAAAGAGAAAGACTGATGGGAAAGCGGGAGAGGCATGTTTAGGTTTTCACACACTGTGAATTATTTTCTAGTAGGTTCGCTTCCCGACTCAAACATAATAACTGTAATCATTTTCCACTGAGATTCGAACCGGTTTCTGTCCCTCAGGGTTTTGTCCTCTGGTGACGCACACACACACACACACACACAATTCGTTCCCTGGCATCCTATTATAACATCATCATTAATGAGCATCTATGGTTTATATAGATGTTTGCTTGTGTTGCCAGAACACTGACGTCCCTCCTGAGGAATATTTTCATCTAACAGCTTCTCACAAGTTTTCAGATCAGCGTGAACGAAGTCAAAGATTTTTCTTTCAGCCTTTTGTTTGTCAAATAAAACAGTGGATCAAGGAAAAACAGGAACGTCGCACACGTCATCGCTTTATTTCACTCCTGATGTTTATTTTCCCACCAGAGGAAAAGCAGTAAGAGTGAACGTTACACCCAATAAAAACACAAACGGAGGTAAACGCCGTGAAACCAGATCAAATAATGATGACAGGCTGACCTGAGGTCAGATCAAAGTCACGTTTACCTGGATAAAAACCAGCGTCAGTGAAATCTGTCACATTGATAATGAGGACAGTGTGATCCAAGTTCTAAGGGGATCAGGTCTAGGGGTCACATGACCAGGGTTAGCCAATCACGGGACTGATGGTTTTCTTAGGGTTTTTTTAGGTTGTTTTGTCAAATGTGAAAAGTGGGAAGCAGCCAAGTTAATTCCTGTTTGTGCTCCTACTAAAAGAGAGAGTGTGTGTGTGTGTGTGTGTGTGTGTGTGTGTGTGTGTGTGTGTGTGTGTGTGTGTGTGTGTGTGTTTTCCAGGATCGTGCTGATCTGTGCGAAGAGATCTCTGTGTGCCGCCTTCTCCATCCTGCCCTACGGCGAAAGCTTCTACCTCAGGTGCCACACACACACACACACACACACACACACACACACAAAGCATCAGCGAGGATGAATGAGTTGGAGGAGAGGATGTGAGGGAGAGGAAAAGTTGCTTGTGGAGGACAACAGGAGCAGGAGGAGGTCTGGGAAAACAAAAAGGAGAAAGACAGGATGTGTGTGTGTGTGTGTGTGTGTGTGTTTTTGTGTGTGTGTGTGTGTGTGTTTTGGTAGGTGCTTTTTCTCCCACAGGAAGTGACCTCACACGTCACTCTTCCACCATTATCTCGCAGCTGATGCTGTGGTCTGACACCAGAACGTGATCACGGAGGGAAGTGACCTTTGACCCAAAGGAATGTGTCTGACACATTTCCTGCCCCAGTACCTGTAACCATGGCGACCGAAGGTTCCATCTTCATCTCACACTTGAACCGTCCTGGTGGTTTAGGAGAGTTTATTAACTAACAGACTTCCTGGAGCCGCCCCTTTCCTGGGATCCAATAAAGGGGCGGATCTTTGAGGGATTCTTTGCTGGAGTATGTCGAACCCGTTGGAACATCAATCAAGTAGTTTTTGTGTAACCCCGCCCACTCTATCTGTCTCCAGCGACCCCTCTTTAAACCACCCCAGGAGGAGGCACTCGTCAGGAAACATCTCCACCACCCTGGAGATGCTGCCGGGCCTCGAAGGGTTCCACCTGGACACCTACGGCAGGGTAAACACACACACAACACAACACACACGTTGATGCTGTTTGGATGGGGGACGCTCACACCTCTCTCTCTCTCTCCATCCTTCTTTCATCCCAGTCGGTGTCGTACGCCCAGTTCTTGTACCCGACCAATGCCCTGGTGAGGCAGAAGCCGTCGTCCACCAGCGACCTGACGCTGCAGATCCCCGTGTCCCGGAGCACGCACAGCATTCCGGGCCGCAGCTGCCCGCCGAGCCGCCTGAACAGCACCGTGGGACTGGACCTGGGTAAAAAAAAACGATAGAACAGAAAAGACGGAGAGGGAGGATGAACGCAGGATGGTGGGATGAGCAGAGTTTCTGCAGCTGCACCGGAGCGTCACACGCTTTATTTTAAACACGCGTGTGTCATGCTTCTGCTATCTATAAACACACACACCCACAGCGATGGAGCCCCGAACCACAACCCTCATTAACGCAACACAGCTGTGTGTGTGTGTGTGTGTGTGTGTGTGTGTGTGTGTGTGTGTGTGTGTGTGTGTGTGTGTGTGTGTGTGTGTGTGTGTGTGTGTGTGTGTGTGTGTGTGTGTGTGTGTGTGTGATGACAGCTCAGCTCTCTTCCCATCTGACTGCTGTGTCCTCGTCTCCTTCAGGTCTGGAGGACGTGACCGACTATGACCCCAACCTCCTCAGTGACCCCCAGTGGCCGTGTGGCAAACACAAGCGGGTGCTCGTCTTCGCCTCCTACATGGTGAGGCGGCGCTGACGTTTCCTGCGTGATGTCACGCATGTCAGAAGTAACGGCCATACTTTATTCAAGGAGCAGATTGTTGTCAGAATTTATCAAATTCTAAGAAACAGAGATGAATGAGATGTGGTCATGTGATTCAGAGGAGAGGAATGAAGATTAGCCGAAGTAAAACAGAATATTTGAGCATAAATGAGAATATTGGAGAAGAACAAGTGAGGATATGAAGAAATAGCGAAGATGGAGGACTTTAAATACTTGGGGTCAACAGTTCAGAGCGACGGTGAGTGTGATAAGGAGGTGAAGGAACACATCCAACACATTGAGGATGGAGCTAGAGGACAAGAAGAAGACCAGAGAAGAAGAGAAGGTGGATGGATGTAGTGAGGAAGACATGAGGGCAGTTGGTGTTAGAGAGGAGGATGAAGAAGATGAAGAAGAAGGCTGACATGGAGAAGGATGAGAGGTTGTGGAGACCCCTAACGGGACACCACCTAAGGAACAGAAGAAGGAATGAAAAAAACGAAGAGGAGAAAGAAGGATTGAGGATTATAGAGGTCTGAGAGCAGAGTAATCACTACTGGGAAAACACACACACACACGTAATTATCCTATAGGCAGCAGCTTAGTTTGATCCCTCCACTGAGATGAATTAAAAGTATGGACACACACGCGCACACACGCATTTGTTCTCTCTCAGTGCTGTTTAATCCATTGAAGAAGATTAGGGCTGAGGTGGACTGCTCTGTCACTGATCTTACTGTGTGTGTGTGTGTGTGTGTGTGTGTGTGTGTGTGTGTGTGTGTGTGTGTCAGACGACGGTCATCGAGTACGTCAAGCCGTCCGACCTGAAGAAGGACATGAACGAGACGTTTAAGGAGAAGTTTCCTCACATCAAACTCACCCTCAGCAAAATCCGCAGGTCAGTGTTTCGGGGGCGGAGCCTGACGTGACCTCGTTGCTACGAACAACGTCGTCTGTGCGGTTGTTTACATTTAAACTCGGTCCCACAGTCTGAAGAGGGAGATGAGAGCCGTCGGGGAAGACTGTGACCTGCAGCCCGTCACCATAGCGATGGCGTTCGTCTACTTTGAGAAGTTGGTGCTGCAGGGTCGACTCAACAAACAGAACCGGTAAATTAAATATTAGTTATGACTTTTGGAAATCAAGAAATTAAGTGGTGTGTTTTGGTCCTGTTCAGCTTGACAGATTGATTTATTAATGATCAGTTACTGATTTCACTCCCAGATTCTCAACATGTTTTCTTGAAGGGAAGCTTTAAATCTTGTTTTCTTGCTGCTGTTTTGACTCACAGTGAGCAGCTCCCTCTGGTGGCCATTTTAGTAATTAATGCTATTCTCCAGCTTTTGATCCATATCTGATTGGAATGATTGCAAAACACCCAGAACTGAACGGGGACAGATTCACAAGTTATCAGTCGCCGCCGTGCCGCTTACGCTGCTGATGTTTTTCAGGAAGCTGGTGTCAGCCGCCTGCCTCCTATTGGCTGCCAAGATCAGTAGCGACCTCAAGAAACAGGAGGTCAAACACCTGATTGATGTAAGACACACACACATGCACACACACACAAACACTGATGTTTTTGTGTTACATCTGATGAAGCGTTTCATGTTCTGGTTTCCGTAGAAGCTGGAGGAGCGCTTCAGGATCGGAAGGCGGGAGCTGATTTCGTTTGAGTTCACCATCCTGGTCGCCCTGGAGATGGCGCTCTACCTCCCAGAGAGTAAAGTCATGCCTCATTACAGACGGCTGGTGCAGCAGCAGCCATTATAGCGGCGATCACACCTCCCACCGGGGCCCGCCACCGCCACCACCCCCTCCCAGCTCCACACTGTGACTGGTTCAGAATCCTCCTCCCGGCGTGGGGTTGCAGAAACAAGAGCAGCAGGATTTAAGATTTAGTCGTCTTTAGCGCGTCTGAAGTGCTGAGAAACAAACAGAATTTAATTCATCAGGCACGAAACATTGATAACCAGATAGAAGTTCAGTTCAACCATCCACCACTGGAAACGTCTTTACGTCAACGGAAAACAGAAAACAACACATACATGAAAATACATGTACATATGCAATGTTTTAATTGAGTCCTCCCCTCATCCAGAGCACCAGAACCTCGGTTCTGACCCTTAAACGGCTGAAGGTCCGTGGGCTCCAGTCGCCGAGGTTGACAATCATCAGACTCCAGATATAAATGCTGTGAAAACATTTTTATGTTTTAAACGTGACGGGTGACAGAAAACACAAACATAAGGTTTGTGCGTTGGACAATCCTGGACTCTTTGTTTCTGTTCAAAGCTGATGATAAAATCAGTTTGAGTTCACAGCTTCTGGCCTGGAGGTCATTTTCTGCTGACTCGTGACGTAGGTGACCTCTGGCTGCTCCTGTTTCATGTGTCACAGTTTTCCACCACTTTGTAACGTTCACTGTAACGTTCTCTCCCCCTTACAATGTTCACTGTAACGACACTAACAGTCACTGTGTTCTGCAACGTTCACCGTAACGTTCACCCCCCCGTGTAATGTTCACCGCAACGTTCTCTCCCCCGTGCAATGTTCACTGTAATGACACTGTAACGTTCACTGCAACATTTACTGGCTCGTGTGACATTCACTGTTTTTGTGTAATGTTCACCGCTCTGTGTATTGTACACTGCCATGTGTAACGTTCACTCTCCCGTGTAACGTTCACTGTAACGACACTGTGACGTTCACCGCCATGTGTAACGGTCAATGATCTGTGTAACGTTCACTGCCCTGTGTAACGTTCACTGATCTGTGTAACGTTCACAGCTATGTCTAACGTTCACTGATCTGTGTAACGTTCACTGCCCTGTGTAACGTTCACTGATCTGTGTAACGTTCACAGTTATGTCTAACGTTCACTGATCTGTGTAAGGTTCACTGACCAGTGTAACGTTCACCGCTCTGTAACGTTCACATGCAGCTGCTTTCAGGAACTCAGAGTTCAGGTTTAAGTGCCTTTGCCCAAGAGCACCTGATATACAGACATTCCTGTTGTTTGTCTTTAGATCCATGTATTGAAACCAGCAATTTTAATCCCCCACCCCCTACCTACACACACACACACACACACACACAAGCACACACACTACTTTGACAAGCTGATTTCAGAGAGGCTGTGCGTCGTCAGGCGTTGCGTTCAGGTGGGGTCGGACCGGACAAAACCACCTGCTCCATTGGCTGTGTGAGGACACCGTCCCATTGGCTGTTTTCAGATCCCGATCTCATTTGTTTTTTTCTTGGGATTAAATCTGAAACACGGATTGATCCATCGTCGACTCAAACCCACAAATGCACCGATCCCAGTTCTTGACACGGGGACGCGTGGAACCTCAATCGGGGTCACGACCCAATTGCCTCACGCTTTGGAACGAGGTCGGCGCTGCTGGTTCTAAAGACAGACTAAAATGACTTTATTTATGTTCCTGGGTTCTGGAACGTGAAGAATTCATTTCCACTCGAGTTATTGATCCTGCTGTCGCCGGTGTTTAACCAGCGGAGGACAGATGTCGGGCCTCCGTTTTTTCTGCACTTTTTTTTGCATCACAATCCTGAATATTTTACCCCATGAATCAATGGAAAAAATATTTTTCTACATAAATGTTATTTCTTTATGTTAAAAACTGAAATATCCTTGTTTCTGATCAGCATCCAGCTGAGGAGTCGGAGAGGTTCAAACCGTTTAGAATCTGACTCTTCATCTTCGTCGTCTTCCTCTGGCGTTAATTCCTCCGGTGTGTTTTTTAAGCGTCTTGTTTTGGATCCGGGTTCATCCTCTTCCAGGTGGGAGCAGGAGAGAAATAACCTGAAAGCTGCTGAGCTGACGGATGAAACACACTTTGCAGCCAAGGAGCTTCTGCTCCGATGAAGATGATGAGGAAGAACCCACCATCCAGTTTGCACTGAGACACTTGAGAGCCGAGTCGTCTGTTTGACCTCTTGGATGACGTAAAAAAAAGAGGCGGGGCTCCATCTTCCTTCTCTACATTAGAGATTTGTGATATGAATTCTATGCAGCTTTAATTCTACCCTTCCTCCTCTTCTTTGGTGTGTTGACTTGTTTTTTTAATTTTTATTTAAACCTCACATGTTTATATTCAGTTTTCTATCCAGTAGAGCACAGTAAAGACCTAACGCTGCATTTCTGATTGTTTTTACATGTTAACTTATATTTCACTCGACATGTATCACGTGTTGGACTGTATTTTTATGGACGAGGCACAAACATGTTCTTCCTTTTGACTTTTCCCAGTTTGAAGCTGAAAATATTCAGATGGATATTTTGTTAAAGATGACCATAAACTGTTGGAAAAGACAAATGTTCAAGTCATGCCAAATTTATTTTCATTAAAAATATAGAAATTATATTTTCTGTTCTGCTTCATCCTGCTGTGGAAAAGAAACAGAATGTAATGAATTAAATTAAAAGCATTTAGGAATGCAATAACTACAGAAGCAAGGAGCTGCCAGATGCATGGTTTTATTACGTAAGGGTCATTTCCTGTCTGAAGCTTTAATCTGCTTCAAATGTGTTCACACTTCCTCCAGTTACTTCCTCTTCAGCGCAAAATTTTTTCCTCACTCTTATACATCCCTTTAGATATCGGTTTAATTTTTATATTACGAATTGTAACTCGTAAGAGTCGAATAAAGATGAGTGTCTTTGAAGGGGACGTTCGTGGCTTCTCCACAGGGGGCGCTGCTCAGTTCAGAGAAATTCACTGGAGAGTAGATGAGTTTATTGGAGTTTTCCTTCATCTGCAATATAAATTTTTCAGAATTTAGAGAATTTTATTTCATTTTTTAATCCTGTAAATACATAATATGAACATATAAATATAATTCAATGACAGAAAATATTTGTTGTTCCATAATTTACACACAACGCCAGACAGACAAGAAATGAGACACAGGTGAGAAGGAAAAAGGACTAGGATGAAACGGGGAAACAAAACGATGGAGGAAATGTGCACAGCAAATGTAAAACTGTCAAAACAGGAAGTGGTTACGAAACACAGGAAAAGGGGGTGGAATAGGGGAAGAATTTAAATAATTTCCCCTCAAGATTAAGGTACTTAACAACATGAATGTAATCCTTGTAAATTAAGCCTATAGACTTTGTTGTCTAGAGATTTATTTACTCACTTCCAGCTGAGGCGTAGCTGCAAAGTCGGTGGTTTCAGCTGCGTCTGATCTGGTGTCATGAAGATAAGCGTAGACTGTAGATATTTCTGAGGGAGGGGTTCTCCGTCTGTCCTCCTCTCTGGTCTCGTCATACACCTGGTTAAACTGCGAGAAGAATGGAGGCGTCTGGAATCACAGACAAAAAAGATGCTGGGATGTCCCTGATGTCCTCAAACTCACCTCAGTGACGGCATCATGCTCTGTTTGCACAGGATGCTCTAAAAGAAAAAACAAGTGTCGACTCGTCATCCACGTCGGTTTGGTGGTTTGGTTCCAAGTTTGTCAGGTGGGTTAGAATAAAACCAGAAGGTTTCTATCCCATGTGGTGGGAGGAGGGTTCCCTGTTAAATGTTAAAACACTGAACAGATGGAGCCTCACCTCTGGGTTTACGGCTTGTTGTCCTGCAGACCATCACCAGGCCTGCTGATAACCCCAGGATCATGATGGACAGAACCAGAGCCACGGGCAGAACCCAACCTGTGATTGTTCGAGGTGAAGAACACGCTTTACGTTTAGTTGCTCATAACCGGTTCTCATCTTCCTGCCTCATGTACCTGAACCTGCAGCTGGCAGCTGGTCATCGTGGGCGGCTGATAATGGAGTGGCGACTCCTGACCCGGACGTGGACCTCTGCGCCGTTGAAGCTAAGGGAACCAATGTGACCGGCGCTGAGGAACGGGATGAGAAAAGAATCTCCGTGAAGAACGTTTCATCAACATGAAACAAATTTGTAATCGTGAAGTCTTAAAATGAAGACCCAAAACTCGCCATCTTCAACTCTGATCTCAAAGGTCCGCTGTGAGTCCAGAGCCCATCGGTCCAGTTTGCATCTGTAGAAGCCGGCGTCGCTCTTCCTCAGGTTGGTGATGCTCACGTTCAGAATATGAGATGTAAAACTGTGTGGTTTGTACTCGATGGCGTATCGGCCGCTCCAAGATCTGTTGTGGTTTGTTGTGACGAGTATGTCTTCATCTTCTTTACAATCCCGCCTGCAGAAGATCTTTGTTTTTCCAGAAAATATGAAGTCGCAGGTGTGTGTGAAATTCTCACCTTCCTTTCCTGTCAGAATCAGGTCAGAAAAATGGAAGAAGGCGGTGGTTCCGTCCCACAGAGCTGCTGAAAGTATAGGTTCACTTTATATTTATAAAGATCCAGAATTAGTTTGTAGCTTTTAGGAAGTCAAGTATCCGAACACACAAAGTAGTTTAGATTCATCCTTCAATGAATAGATGAGGAAAAAAATGAAACACGGACACCAACCCGATGAGATGCCATCAGTGTTTAAACGTTTTAAATATATGAGCGGCTGTTTGTTCAGTTGGTCGTTTGAAGCTATTATTTTATTTCAGATTTAATTACAGAAATTCAAACTGAATTGAAGAGAAGATTTTCTTTGTGATAAAATCAATCAGTGTGATCAACAAGAAACAGAACTTATAGAATATTTTATTATGTGTAATAAAATGAGCAGCTCTTTATTCATTTAAATTAATCTGACTAACTTATAATTTTATTTAGTTTATTTCAGGTCATTATTTGCAATAAATTTGTTTAATTTGTCATGGAAACATAAAAAAATAATAGAAGTGATTGAAATATTTATTCAACTTAACTTGCAAATACAACGCAAATGATGACACAAGAAAATCAGATTAATACGTGTGTGTGTGTGTGTGTGTGTGTGTGTGTGTGTGTGGTGTGTGTGTACTCACAGAGGACGAAGATAAAGAAGCGAGTTATCATGTTCGATGCTGCCTCTTCATCCGTCGCTGACAAACTAAAAACTGGTCACTTCTTTGAACATCAGAGCCCCTCCTACACACACACACACACACACACACACACACACACACACACACAGACAGTAGGTAGTATTACTCTAATATTAGAACGGTTCCTGTTCTCTGGTAAAAATAATATCTGTTTTTATTGGGGAGTTTTTTTGGTTGTCTTTTGTCCCGCCCACATGTGTGACATCACCCTGGTTATTTAATGATGTCACCAAATAAAACCACAAAATGGTTTCACTGTGAAGAAAACACAATCTTACCAGAAAATATTTTTGTAACCACTGGGAGAAAAAAAAAAAGTTTTCTGATAAACAATAGGAAACAAACAGTAAGTGGAGCAGAGAACCAATCCAAACGACCCCCCCACCCACCCCGCCACACTGAGATGCAGAGGGTGGAGATGTGATCTTTCCTGTCAGGTGTTTAACGCAATGAACCGCGATGAGGCCTTCCTTCGCCTGTTGACTTCCTCATGAAACCACAGATGTTTGTGGTTTCAGACGTGAACACAAACGAATCCATTTCCTGTTTGATAGCAACGCCAGAGACCACCGTTCTAGATTCATCCAGCGCCGTCAGATGGAGCGAACAGACGTTTCTTTTCTCTTTCCTTCATCTTCCCAGTACCTGGTGACTACATTACCCATGATGCAGCTTGACTGCCAACAGTTTGATGAGTCTGGTTTTGTACTGCCTTCATCAGGGAGGAGGATGTGCTGCAGACGGACGATGACCTCTTAGAACTCTTTGATATTTCAACTTGTTGCCGCATCCAGTGACATCACTCTTGTGACATCACACTCATTACATCACTCTTATAACACCATTCTCATGACATTATCATCTCTCTCTCTCTCTATAAAAAACAGCTATGCACATTGCCGCGTGGACAAAGAAAGATTTGTTCATTTTGGGACCGGCCAATGAACCTGAAGCGCGTGTTTTTGGAGGTGGGAGGAATCCAGAGAACCTGGAGAGAAACCACGCAGGCACGGGGAGAACATACAAACTCCGCACAAAGCGAGACTGGAACCCGGAACCGTCTTGCTGTGCAGCAACAGCGCTACCCACTGCGCCACCGTGCCGCCCACACAAAGAAAGATTATCTTCTTCTCCTTTGGGCTTTTCCCTTCAGGGGTCGCCACAGCGAATCAGTTGCCTCCATCTAACCCTGTCTTCTGCATCCTCTTCTCTCACACCAACTACCTTCATGTCCTCTTTCACTACATCCATAAACCTCCTCTTTGGTCTTCCTCTAGGCCTCCTGCCTGGCAGTTCAAAACTCAGCATCCTTCTACCAATATATTCACTATCTCTCCTCTGGACATGTCCAAACCATCTCAGTCTGGCCTCTCTGACTTTATCTCCAAAACCTCTAACATGTGCTGTCCCTCTGATGTACTCATTCCTGATCCTATCCTTCCTGGTCACTCCCAGAGAGAACCTCAGCATCTTCATCTCTGCTACCTCCAGCTCTGCCTCCTGTCTTTTCCTCAGTGACACTGTCTCTAGACCAAACAACATCGCTGGTCTCACCACAGTTTTGTACACCTTTCCTTTCATTTTAGCTGAAACTCTTCTATCACACATCACACCTGACACTTTCCTCCACCCGTTGTGTGTGTGTGTGTGTGTGTACCACATATCTATACGTGTGTGATGTATTGTTTTATCTGCTGATATAACGCAGAAGACATGAACAGAAAATGAGGAAGAGGAAGCAGTGGTGATATTTGAATTGCTGACACAGAAATATAACCGTGGGGCGCACAGGGGGTGTCTATCCAACTGATAAACAAGTCAATCCGGAAAAGACAAGGCAGAGCAACCGAGTCCACCAGGATCTAATCCAGAATGAACGTCCAGCATGTTCTCTTCCTCTGCGTCTCCGGAGGTCAGAACAATCGCTTCTACAAATTTTTTTGTTTGTCTTATAAATGCTTTCAAATGTTCTCAGTTCTGTTCTTAACTCTTAGGTCAAGGTACCGCTGACGTAGGCTATCTCTGACTGCCACAGATCTTGTGTCAGATCCTGAAGTACAGAAGTACCTGGACATACAAGTTTTTTGTGTTACGAGTCGTTGCTCAGTCCATATTTTTGTTCAACATACAATGAATGCGACATCATTTGAGACCAGATCTTGCTTTTGTTCACAAAAGATGTAACTTGTGGTGAAATTTGAGTTTCTTTTTTCGTACTTCATCATTGTTTATATAATTTATATATAGGAAGAGGGAGAGAAGAACAAGAAGAAGAAGAAGGAAAAGTATCCATGTCGGTTGAGGAAAATTTACATGTATAATTTCGGTGGTTTGGGGCTTTTTTACAAGGCTGGATTAACATCATTTTATGTATTTTAAAGGGGAAAAATTAATTTGAGTTGAGAGTTGCTTGACTTATGATCTCAGTCACGGGACGGATTAAACTCGTATCTCACACTACAACTTTATTATTTCTTGTTTCAGTTCTATTTGATGAAACAAAGGCAGGCAGATACTTTTACATAGCGATGGAAGGTGACGAGTTCACAGCAGACTTCCAGTTGCCAAGTGGAGTCAGAAAGTACTTCTGCAAAGGAAACTGCAGCGAGGATGAGATGATCGTCGAGACCTACGGGAACAGAGCAAATAGCGACCGGTACACCGTTGAGTACGACGCAACCGACCGGGTGGTTCTCCTGACCATAAAGGGGCTGATCAGGGCCGATGAGGGCTGGTACCGAGTCGGAGTGAGCGATTCTTCCTCACACGGTTCATACCGGATTTTTCGGCTAATAGTAAAAGGTAAGTGTTTGCTAACGCAATTGTAAATTAAAGTGTTTTGGGGCAAAAGGAGGGGTGTATGTGGAAACAGAAATCCATTCCAGGATATTTCTGCTTTTCTATAGATCTGTGTGATGAAGACGTTGAATTCGGACAGCCCAGGCTCTACAATGCCAACGAAGGTGGGAAGGTCACCATCTCCTGTTCCTTGTTCTCATTCCCCCAAGACAGGAGGTTCCTCTGCAGGGACGGGTGCAATAAGTTCCTGATGGGTACCAATGATCCCAGAGAGATACGCAACCGATACGAAATCAAACATCAGAGTGACGGGTTCTTCAACGTGACCATCACAAGCCTGAGAGAGGCCGACTCGGGATGGTACCGATGTGGCGTGGCCAGGGAGGAAACAAAAAACTCATGCCAGGACTTTGAGATCAGAGTCACAGGTGAGTTTGGATTCGTCTGCAGGTCTTTGGGGAATTAAAGATGTCATCAATAAGCTTCAGTCAAACTCCACTTACTGTTTCCTATTTAGATTTTATTCTGCTCTTTTTTAATTAAACTGGACTAACATGAGGAAAGGGATGGACTGTCAGGAGACTGTAGGACTTGGTGATGAACAGCGGGGGGCAACAACACGCTTTTGTCATGGCCAACTTGTTTTATCCAGAGAAGGAGAAGAACTAGCAAGGACCAGTGGTTGTGTTGTCTTTAAAAGTTGATGTTAAATACAATTAATAATGATTCAGTTCCATTCACGGACACTTTCCAGGTGAACACCTGCATGTGGTTGTCATTTTGTTGGTCGTCAGTGGGCTCGGATGTGTTTGCATTCTGCTGCTCCTCTTCAGAAACGTGAGTTCCTCCTCTTCCTCTCTTGTACTGTATAAATCATAATTTATTATGACAATGCTCCTGTTTCACGGTTTGTTCCAGATATGAACACCAGGGGGCGCCACAGAAACACGGAGGTGACTTTCCAACAACTGTTTGGGCTGTAACCATGACAACCACTCTTGGCGGGGCGCATTTGATTGATGTCCAGTTGTTGTTAATATTATTGTTTATTGTTTTGTTTACTTTTTCAGATGCTGGACTAAGACTGCCTCGGACCATCAGCGCCTGAATGACGTCATCCAGACTACTGCAGACGAGCCGCTTGTAAATCTGTCCATAATTCCCATATTACCAAACAGCCATGAAACTTTGTAAATGGACACAAACGATAGGTTTGGTTTTTTTATTCAAAGAAATTCAAAATGTTTTCCACAAGCACAAGTAAAAAGATGAATAAACAGATAGTCTGTAATAAAAACGGTAAAAAAGAGAACCGAACCCGAACTTAACAATGTCCAAATGAAGCTTTGTGAGGTTTATAACTCTTTTTTTTTATGACTCGAAGCTTCATTCTTTGAGAAGGTATGCTCCCTCTGCTGGCAGTACTGCAGAGTACAGCCACACAATGGCAGTACTGCAGCCACACAACGGTCAATGACCCCAGAAAGCACCGCGTTGAGGTTACCTGTACAGGTATTGTATTCATTTTCTGAATAAAACTGAATGTATCTTAATTTATTGCGTTTATACTTTCTTTCTTTATTGTAGAAATAGACATAATAGGAAATTGATTAATTATTATTGATTCTTGCAGGGTTCAATAAATCAATAAGAGATGTAGATTATGACATGTTCATGCATATGTAATATAAATATATACATATGTGTTTGTGCGCGTGATTTACATAAGAGGATTAGGGCCTCTGGAAACAAAAACAAGGTCTATTTTTTTTAAATAAAAGTAAAAATTCTGACTAAAAACTCAAAATTGACTTGTTTTTTATCATTATTTGTATGAGTTCATTTATTTGCTGAAAGCGTGTTTTCAGTGATTTCAGTTTCAACCATCTGAAGGCAATATTGAAGTGATTTTACAATTGTGAAAGTCTGTAACTTCTTTGTATTTACCCGAACCATAAATTAAAATGCTTATTTTTCATTTGAACACACAGAAGCTTTTCGCTATGATTTTTTTTTTACTTGATAGAATCCCAGATGGCCTTTTGACTCCGCCACGGATCCGTGAAGCGGGCCCGGAACGGAGTCCACTTGCACAACGTGATGGACCCGGAGCGGGCAAGGACCACGGACCCAAACCAGATCGGGCGCGGAGCCGATCCGGATCCGTTCATGAAGTGGCTCATCTGGCCCAAATCCTTTATTCAAAATGGCTCATTTGGCCATAACTAGCAACAGAAATATCCAACATCAACGTTGTTCTGAAAAAGCTTGAATACTTCCCTTAACCAATCTGCCCTTATCAATACTGTAAATGGAAAAATGAAACACAACCATGATTTGTATCCAAAGCATTTTACTGCCACGTCTCCCTGGGAAATCAATTACAAAAGAATATGATTGAAAATCATGAAAGGAAGACATGAAAACCAAACATGACAACATTGCTTTAACTTGGAACTGGTGGGTCCTCATCTGAAGTACCAGGACACCTCTGGAGTCTCTCCCCCCCCCCGTCAGCTGCGAGGTTGAACCAGCAAATCGCACATCTGATTATGTCTTCATTCCCAACAGAGTCGTGTCTCTTTTACAGCATCTGAAATCACACAAACAAATGTCACACAAAATTCCATGAACTCAGACACCAGTTGTCATGTTTTAAAAAGATGTGTATCACCATTGGCTCATCAAGTGACATTTTGCTGCCTGACATTAGTCCCCATTTGCATTGTTGACAAAACTCAGCAAATGTCATGTTTGAAGAGTGAATTTAAATCTAGAGCCAGATACTTGTTGGTTTAACTCAGTTAAACACACGCTCAATTAATTTATTCTAATGTTGTCCATCAGGACTGAATTCAACCCGCTGATCAAGGCATGTAGCTAGTGTTCAGTTCTCCCCACCTCCCAGACATAAAAACATCGTCCAAAAGTTTAAAGTTAACTTTAGCTAGTTACCTTAATAAGTTTGAGAATCTCTCAAGCTAACGTTGATGCTAGCTCTGTACCGTTAGCAAGCCTAACTTACCATAATTGAACATTTCAGAAACAACGAAACAACTGGCCTTTATCTATCGTTACGATATCCGACTTGCGCAGGAGGAATAATAAGCGGAGCGGAGTATAAATCTATTTTCTTTATTGGACATGCGCCTGCTACGTCACCAGAACACTCCCTCAGTAATCATGCCGCACTACAACTGTCAAGCCCATCACATTTACATACATATACAACAACTACTTCCGCTCACAACAGGAAGTACCAAAATAAGAGCCTCACATACTTATGCTTAACATCTGTGATGAATATAATTTTGCCAGTAAGACGAAAGTACATATTGGATATATTTGAGTGTCGTCTACTTACAGAATTTACCTTGTTCAGCATCGCGCTCATCTGGTGTCTGTGGGCGGAGAAAGGTGTGTACGTAATGCGTTCATCCAGGCTCAGTAATGTCGTGTTGACCAATCACGGAACCCCTACATGTCCCGGTCAGACAGAGAACTGGCGTCGGCGTCTTAGGCGAGGAACGTGAATGAATGAATGAATGAATGAATGAATGAATGAATGAATGAATGATACATGTATAAACTTTATAACTGTCAAACATTAACGACTCTTCTACGTGGAGCCGTTGTACGTCAGAAAATAGCCGGTTTTCGTCACAGGGCAACGCCCCCCGGATAGACGTCCCGCTGCTCCAACACACCTGAGGCCTGTACCATAAAGCTGGATTAACCTGGCCAGGTTTCCTCTTCACTTACCGACACATCCGCCCTCCGGATTAGCGGTACCATAACGCCGGCTATCAACTCAATAACTCAATTCAGGCTTGTCCACTCTGGATCTGTGCGCGCTCACATAAAAAGGGCGGAGTTTGCTGCATGCGACCAATCGCAAACATGCAACAAACCGGCCCGAGCCGCATATTTCACAACGGAGGAGCAAACAATAACAATTAATAAATACGAGCAATACAAATCGATAATCCAGGCAAAAAGCAACACAGTTGCAGCTGTCAAACGGCGCAAAGATCGCCGCCAAAAAAATCGCCGACTGTGTCAATGCGGAAGTTGGTGCCATTATAATATTACTTCCCCACTATGACTGCACTTGTATATCTGACTACAGTAACATTTGTGTGTTCCATAAATGTATGTGTGTACGACATTTTTGTTATGGTATATGATTGTAGCCCCTGAGACTTTATGAATAGCTCTACATACTGTACTGTGTTCTTCCCGAGGTTTTCGGCATTTCCAACAGAATACATAAAAGTACCTATGGATGAATGAATCAATCCATGATTTACTTAAACAAATAATTGATTAATGGCATTTTATCTGTGGCTTGCTTGTAACCCCTCCAACGAGGGATTAAAGGACATCATAATAATTACGAACATCACTAAGAAATATATTAACTGTGGCAAAAAAAAAACCTCAGTGCAATGCACACTATCTGCGGGACTGTCAGCGCGTGGTTGCGGTGCGTTACATTACTGACGTAAGGCTCCAGCAGCTGACAGATGTAATGTAACCCCTCTCCCCAAAACCTGGACCTTTCGTACAGTGATTGTTCAGGCAATCCGAACGGATTACAGCGATCTCTAAATATTCTCTCGCGCCTCAGTAGGTGGGGCTGTTATACCTACTGAGCTCTGATTGGTCAATAGGTAGGGCTGTTATACCTACTGAGCTCTGATTGGTCAGTAGGTGGGGCTGTTATACCTGCTGAGCTCTTACCCTGAATTTATCCTGCTCCGGAGCAGGTTGGGTGTTCAGCATAGGTTACCGCGACAACGTAGCCCGATAGAAAGTCAGCCACCTTTATGGTACCGAAGAGCCAGGGTTAATCCTGAGGTTATCTCGCTAAGCCGTAATCCAGTTTTATGGTACAGGCCTCAGGTGTGTTGGAGCTCATCATCGATCAGCTCGTCATCATCGGTATCAGGTGCTATCTTGGTAGGGGCATCCGCTTTGCAGATCCGCCTGGCATCCGTACCGAGTCCGCCTGTATGACGGTGCGCTGCCCGCAACCGGGCCGTTTCCTGTGCGCATCCCCGAAGCGGGTGAGCCGCCGAGGCGGAACTGCCCGTATTAAGGGCGGATCCGCCCCGGCGTCGGGTGCTATGTGGGAAGGCAAACTTGTTGTTAAGATCAACAGAATAAATTAAAATATTTCCTTCAAAGTTGGAGTGCATGGGACGCTTTTGGTTCAGTGTAAATGGAGATTTATCGTTTCAACGTGCAACATTCTTAATTGTTGGATAAGTTAAATCAACAATTAAAGGATGTGACTCCTGAGGTGAACTCAACCAAACCAAAAAGAACACAAAGACAGTGACAAAAAACAACTCTAAAAGAATGAAAATACAAGCAAAATAAGACATGCATGTTTCACATCTGTTAAACTTCCGTGGAAAACTACACAACAAAATTGTTCCGGAAGACGTGTCAATACATGTTATTCTACGTTCTTGAAAGATCTGTAATGGTAATGCCCTTTTGTGGACATAATGGGTTACTACAGAAACATTGAGATAAAGTTAGACGATGTTAGATTATCAATGGCTTCCGGTTATGACTATTAAATATTTTTAATCGACGGAACTAAAGCGTGTTTGTCCCCCTCCCTACTAAAAGCGACTAAAATTTTGTAAACAATGCAAACTCCTGAATTCGTAATTTGCATGTCTGCAGGTCCTCTAAATTCAACAACAGTAGCAGTAAAGACTGCAATGACGTCCCCGACAGAAGTACATGTAAATCCACCTTTATCAACAGGTACGTCGTTTCTACAGTGCCCTCCTGTGGTCCATGGCCGAATTACACATTTTAGCTTTATTCGGTCTTACTGTGACATTGGAGTTCGTCTCCGAACAAAAACGAACAATCATCTACTTTTTCGAGAACTTTAACGTTTAAAGACATTTTAAGATAATAAATACTGTTACATTAAAATCCTGATCAAATATTCAGATGACTCTCGATTTGTAGGTACGTTTGACTCCCTCCTGTGGCCAAAGTGAAGAACTACAAAAGCTTCATTTTCATTTGATCGCAGATGTATCACGAAGCCAATGTGTCTGGAAAACATATTCTAAAGAAAACTTCAGAAAATAATTTTAATGTTTCTTTACCAACAATTAAAGGATTTGACTCCTGCGGCGAAGAAAATACAATGTTTGAACCTTCTTCTTGGTTTTGACCAGTGGATTTAACCGACAAATCTAACTTTTATACGAGAATATAAAGAATTTTGACACCTTATGAATCTCCTCACTTAGAGCTCCTTACACGTCTTTATTTTGACGGTAACAATCTTTCAAAAATTATGTGAAAACATTAAAAACTCGTCACCAGTTTTTGGTCGTACTTTTCTCATGGAATTGAGTCAAATATATTTCCTGTTCGTATGATGCTTTTATTTTGAGCGACCACCGGACATGAAGTATCAGTGTCATATATTGGTGACACTGCCCTCCTGTGGTCAATGGCAGTATTACATATTTTAGCTTTACTCAGTCTTCGTGTCCGAACCCAGACAATCATCTACTTTACTTTTAGGAAACTCTAACAAGAAGGGAGAGGTAGGCCACTGCTACTTAGTATTTCTAGCAGTTTTATGATTTTATATGTTGCAAAGAGTAAGAAATGTTAAACTCCACTACTGATAAAATATTCAGAAGGCTCTTGATGGTAAATGTGTTTGATACCTTCTTGTGGCCAAAAAGAGGAACTATAAATGCTTAATTTTCAATTGATCGCGGACGTAACACGATGCCAATGCGGCTAGATGAAATATTCTAAATAAAACTTCAGAAAATCATTTTAATGTTACTTCACATATCCTTACAAATAAAATATTTTTAAGGATAATTAAAAAAAATTTCCTTCAAAGTTGGAGTGCGTGGGACGATTTTGGTTCGATGTAAATGGAGAATTATCATTTCAACGTGCAACATTCTCATTCTTCCTTTAAGCCAACAATTAAAGGATGTGACTCCTGACGTGAACTGAAAAACCAAAAAGAAGACAAAAACACAAAGGTATGTTTTAAGTACAACATCACCAAAAGTCTTTAGACAAACAGAGTAGTAACGTTGAATTTTCTGTTTCCAATATTCATATTTATTTTTATATTTCCTATATCTGTTAAACTATTCCGTGGAAAACTACACAACAAAGTTATTTCGAAAGACGTGTCAATAATGTTACTACGTTCTTGAAGGATGTGTAATTGTGATGCCCTCCTGTGGACATAGTGGATTCTACAGAAACATTGAAATAAAGTTAGACGTTGTTAATTGTTAATAGCTTCCGGTTGTGACTATGATACTTTTTTACTCCACGGAACTAATTCGTGTTTGCCCGCCCCCGACTCAGACAAATAAATAGCTTCACCCAGTTTATGAGCCGGTGTGCGCGTAATTACGCACACGGGAGACACATCTGATCATGATGTGAAATATGATGATCGATGCTTATTATGTTTCTATAAAATCGCGGAGGAAAGAAAAATCACAGGGGCTGTTTCGTTTTTGGGGTAAAAGGAGTCGTAATTTCTCGGCATGGCTTTGTTTTTGGTGCCGTATGCAAATGAGGGCGTGCCAGACCCAGGAGGCTATTGGCGGAGTGATTCTCCGTTCGAGTCGGTGATTGGCTACTGATGAGGGCGGGGCCTTTCCGCCACAGAAAGCCAAGACTGCGGAGCGCTGGAGGCAATTCTCACGAAAAATTGATTTATTAACGATTTAATTGAACTAATCCTGATTCAATTCTTTTTCAGTTCTGATTAGTGCCCAGAAAATACCACGTCATATTTTATTTACAACTATCAATACAATAATAATTAAACCTTTTCTCGGATTTGGTGGAAAACTTGTTTAAGGGGTATCATAATTGCGCTCAAATTATTTAACCAAAAAGCATCAATCAAAATAGTTTTAAGACTTCTTTGCTTTTATTTCTTTTATTTTTGGCCTCGTGAAAACGCCAAATTTAGATCACAAATTTCAGCAGATACCGACATTTTTTTTTTTACTTCCTGTTTTCCGGGGCGCTCCTGAAGGGGTCCTCAATTAATATTTATTTTCAGCTACTTCCGAACAAAGACTTTATTTTAGTTTGTGAATATAATGTGCATTATATAACGGAAAATAAAAAATCGAGGATGTTATTTTTGTCTTAAAAGCTCGCTTTGCTCACAAAATGTTCATTTCAATAATGAACTAATCAGAAAAATTTGAGGACAAACTGCTTTGTTTTAATGATGTTTTCTTTAATTAATTCAAATGTATATTTAAAGGAGGATCAAGAGAAACGTCGTTTTTGACGGATGATATTATGAAGCTACTTCAGGTGTGTCGTCACATCCAGTCTCTTTTAGTCTCAACCTTTTTCCCCAAAGATAGGTAATTTTTTTATTTATGTGAATGTGGGTGTGTTTGCTTATTCTTTTCTCTAATAGTTTTCTTTTCTCTAATAGTTTCCATCTTTCAGGGTGTCCAGAATTATAAATTTATTTATAGTGGTGTAAAAAAAGGTTTTCAGCTTCATTATAGCTCTCCACACACGGGTCTGAACAGATGTTAGACAGAAACTTCCTGACTCCTCTTTAACGTAATTTTACTAAGCTGCTATAATTATCTGTTATTTAAAAGTGTCTGATCGAGCAGCCATCTGTCTTCACTTTGTGATCAATAAATCAACCGGACCAGAGGAGCCCAAACAGCCTTCATTTATTACAAAGACAAACAAAAGCAGTGGGGCCCGGTTCTAAACAGAGGCTTTACACCAGCTCCAATACTGCCTCACAGTAGGAAGATAAAACCAAAGTTGTGGTCCAAGTCCCGATTTCTGGTTCAGGTCAATCAAAATCATGAACTCAAACAGTCACAAATATCTGCAACAGAACAACAAAACTAACAATCTCACAATGAACATTTAATGACATTAAGTCTATAAAGACCCAGTTTCCTGGAGTTTTCTATCATGAATGAAAACACAAACTTAGAACTTGTAGAAGCGCTATCATACAGTATTTGTGTTGCTTTTAACAAAAGTTTATAACTGGGCCTTAATGTAGATTTGAAACACTTCACCTATAGTTTTTTTTTCAGTATCAAACCTAAATATCTAGCCAATTTATAATTTTACACAGCTTAGGTAGCTAACTCTAAACCGTCAGACGGCATAATGAAACACAGCAGCCGTAAACATGAGATTAACTTCAAATTTGTGACACTTTTTTCCCTTATGAGCTTCAATTCTGATTGGATGGTGAACCATCCATTCTGAGACTAAACACTGTTGCCATAACAACCTTGTTAATTTGCTGCCATTCGACAAAATAAACAAGAAAATGAACAACCAAGCTTGCAGACGCACAAACAGGAACACCGAAGGAATCGTAGACAGAAACAGTTTCAAAAAAATGTATTACTAATTAGAACTTAAAAGTTTATCCCCCCAGATTTAGCTAATCAGCTGATTAATGGTGGCAGCGAGCAAAGGGTGGGGGGCAGAACTGACTGAAACACTAACAGGGTACGTACAGTTTCTTTGTCACTGTTTAAATTTGTTGCTGCCTCTAAAGCGGCAGTAGCTATCCAGCTGTTCTGGGGTCACCTTAAAAACGGACTCTGCTGCACACCGATAATTCTCGTCAGGAGCTGAAGGTTGTTTGTCGGACAAAACCATCTCGGAGGAACTGTTCCCCCATTTCCCTGGGTGTAGTCTGGTTGTGTGGTTGATGTGGTCGGAGCCTCCCCGCTGAAGACGTAGGAGGTCGTCACTCCGCCGTGCAGCATCGGTTCTGGAAAAGCTGCTCCACGACCGAAGAATCGGCCAGCGTGGAGATGTCGCCCAGGTCCCGTTCGTTGCAGGCGATTTTCCGCAACACACGTCTCATGATCTTACCTGCAAAGTCAGAAATGAGCAACCGATGAGTCAGTGAGGCGTTGATCGGGTTACATTTCTAGTTAAGCTGGAGTGATACCAGTTACTTTACCAGATCTGGTCTTGGGCAGTCCCGGAGCATTCTGGATGTAGTCTGGTGTTGCGATAGCACCGATTTTCTCCCGTACTGCGAACATCAAAAATAAATCCAGCAGACAAAATAAATCATAAACAGGAATTAACAATCCTTAAAGTAATCTGTCTTTCAGAATGACACGACGTAATTGTTCGTTTGAATAGATCAAATTTAACAGTTCTGACTCAGTGCTGTTCTCCCTCCCTGTCTGCAGGGACTGCTGTCACCCCAGCTATGATGCTGCAAAGCAATTCTTTTGCCAGTTGTTTTTTTAAATCTACTTTTTTGTCAGGCCTTATAGGCATCAGCCATTCAGAGCCTCCTCAGGTAAAACCACGCCCCTGGTCACCTTGTTTTTTGAGCTCTGCCTCCAGGGAGCAGTTGTACGCCACGCCGTCGGTCAGCGTCACAAAGCAGTAGAGACTCTCTCCTTTGATAGGATGAGGTCTGCCCACCACAGCAGCCTCGGCGACGGCGACGTGCTCCACCAGTGCTGACTCCACCTCTGCCGTACTCAACAGGTGACCTGAAAAGATGGGGAAGGGGAGGTGCACAGGATTTAGGATTCCACAAGGAAGAAGACAGACAGCAGATTTAAGATCACCCATTACTGGTTTCTGGTAAACTAGATGTTATTATTAGTGGAAAAAAACAACAACTCCACTTTCAGTACATGAATGTTTCTGACATGAGAAACAACTTATGAAAAGAAAGATGTTTAAATCCTCAAAAATGATCCTGGAGAAGAAGAAGAAGAAGAAGAAAAAGAAGAACAAAAGCAAGGACTTTATTAATCCCCCATTGGACAAACTATTTTTTATTATTTTCCCCTGAAACTAATAAGTGTACTAAAACCCGCCCATTTAGGGCATGTCCAGCTCTTTTTGTGAGTTACAACTTAAAAAACCAAAATTTTCTCAGTAAATTAGCGGTGCTGGTTTGGAACTAAAAAAAAAAAAACTCCTCCATGGAGTTCCAATGGAAAGCTAGTGACCTCTAGTGATGAGGCAGCAGACTGCATCCATTCAACATCGGTCTCACCTGAAACATTCAGCATGTCGTCTATCCTCCCCGTTATCCAATAGTAGCCATCCTTGTCCCTACGGCAACCTGAAGGTGACCAAATTAAGAAAGGAATGGGTTGAACAGTTCATGCAGTTCTTTTCCCAAGACAATGAAAATAAGACAAGAACTCACCGTCTCCCGTCACGTAGTATCCAGGGAACTTCTTGAAATACGTGGTTTCAAACCTGGGATGGTTTCCGTACACCGTCCTCATCACGCCGGGCCACGGCTGCTTGAACACCTGTTTGCAGGCAGACGACGAGTCAAAGCATGAAATACTGACTCATCTAGTTTAAAGCACAAAAAAAGATAACAAATCTGACCAGGTATCCCTCGCTCGGCCCCTCCAGCTCCTCTCCCGACTCGTTCAGGATAGCCGGCACCACTCCGAAGAACGGGAACGTCTGCCGGACAGAAAGAGAGGATTACACAAACTCCAAAAACGTCTTCAAAAACAGTGTATAGATGATAAGTTTTATTTACTCACAGCAGATCCAGGCTTCAGGGGTGTGGCTGCAGGCAGAGGAGTCAACACGTGGCCCCCCTGAAAGTCAGAAAGGATCCCATTAGGAAGGCTTTTTTTCAGCTAATGCTTTTTTAATAGCTAATGCTAAGACAACTGGAACCCAGAGGCTACTTGGAACTCACGGTTTCCGTCTGCCAGAAGGTGTCCACGATGGGACATCTCTTTTCCCCCACCACGGTGTAGTACCACTGCCAGGCCTCCGGGTTGATCGGTTCCCCCACTGTCCCCAGAACCTTCAGAGATTCTCGCTTGTACCTGCAGGGAACCGACGGAAAACATTCAAGCCCCAAACCTGCACCGGCAATAGACGCCTGACGCCAGAACCCACTCACTTCTGCACTGGCTGGTTGCCGTACTTCATCAGCATCCTGATTGCGGTGGGCGCTGTGTAGAACTTGGTCACCTGATATTTGTCCACAATCTCCCACATGCGACTCACGTCTGGGTAGGTGGGAAGACCCTCAAACTGACACAAAACAAACCAGAAGTCAAACATCTTCATCAGGATGCATCGGCAGCTCACTGACGCCACATCGCACATCCAAACATGGCCGCCGCTCACCAGGACGCTGGTGGCCCCGTTAGCCAGCGGGCCGTAGGTGATGTAGGAATGTCCCGTGATCCAGCCGATGTCCGCCGTGCACCAGTACACGTCGTCAGCCTGGTGGTCAAACACCAGTTTGAAGGTGGTGGCGGTGTAGAGCATGTAGCCGCTGACCGTGTGAAGGACGCCCTGCAGACGAGGCGAGCGGGTGGTCACAGAATTTATGACGACGTCATTACAGAGCGAGTCCACGAGTTATCAGGGGATAAAATTCAGGAATATTTCGGGGTTCGCTCTACCTTGGGTTTGCCGGTTGAGCCGCTGGTGTAGAGGATGAAGAGAGGATCTTCGGAGTCGCACCACTCTGGCTCACATTCGTCCGGTGCTTCATGCAGCAGAGTGTGCCAACACAAGTCCACGTCAGGGTTCCACGGGACCTGGTGTCAAACGCACAACAGGGAAAAAAACAACCAGGAACAGACACACAAACAAACACGCATGGAGTCAGACGGGAACAGGGAATGCATTGTCAAGAAATCCATTCAAACAAGAAACATTTCTAGCATCTAAAAACACAGAAATGAAAAGAGGTTAGTTTAACAAACCAATCCGGGAGATTAGAACCACAAACGGTCGTTAGAGAAGAGACACGTGTAAGTTCAATGACAGTCTGAAGCCATCAGAGCTGGGACACCTTCGGACTAGAGATTCTACGACGGGAGGGAAATTTAGTAAAATTTGCCCTTTGTGAGACAAAAAAAAGTGAGGAAGATGAAGACAAATGAAAAGAATTTAATGGCAGGAAGTGAACGGACCTACAACTACTGAGTCTCGTTTCCGAGTGATGAAGACTTGGGCGTGACCCAGCTCTGACGTCCGTTCAGCTGCAGAAATCTCCCATAATGCTGCTTATTTAGTCAAAGAGGAATTCAGTTTGGCGAAGCCTTGTGTCATCCGTCAAGAGCAAAGATGAAACGCCTCAAAAAAATTATTTGAACTATGCAGGAACAGCTGAGATTGTTGCACCATTTATGAGCATGCGGTCCAGCTGCAGTTGAGACGTTTCCACATACGAGGAAGAGTGAGGTCTTGTGACCACCGATAAGACAAGACACAAAGCTGCGCCTCTTGTCTTTATGAAAATGCAACTAGGCTTCTTAGGAAGAACCAGAGGATGAAGCTGTCAGACCAACAGAGAACTCTGATTCTTCCTGCCTGAAGTAAAGGAGAGTAGCATCACAGCAGAGACAGAACTGAAACCCTGAGACGCAGCAGCTACAAGGTTCTCTACTCCTGTCCAAACACCACGCAAAGAGTGTGTTCAAAACAGAAAAGAAAAAGAGAAGATCTACTTTTTTATTCCCATGAATTCAGACAGAAACACCTGAGGACACCAAAAATGTTTTTCTGCGTTTTATTTATTGCAAAGTTTTGTCTTTGTTTGTTGTTTGTTTCTGCTTCAAATCTTAGCTGAAAATCTGATCAGATTTCAAAACGAATTTTAAACCTGGTTTTAGAGCATAAAAGCAGCTTTCACTGATGATTTCTGGCTTGTTTTGTCTTGACATTAGAGAAAACATGTTTGCCATAAAATGAGAGTTTCCAGTTCATTAAGTCATTTTCGTGGCCACAAACGTAATCCAAGTGAAATCACAGGAATAAACTGCTGCTGGGTAAAACGTGTATAAAACAATAAAGCAACAGATAACGTGAGTAGAATGACAGATTATAAATACCAGGATGTCCTAAAAGAAACTACCTCAATCTTTTTAACTAACAGCAGTAAAGTTCAGATTGTGAGTAAAAACCAAGCAGGATTGGTTGGAGGGAGGAGGGAGAAAAATACCTGCGGAACAGGATGTCTTTTCTTTCCTGTCTGTTTCTCCTGCTGAACGGGTGGAGAAAAAAGAGGAAGAGGAGGAGGAGGAGGAGGAGGAAGGAGTAATTATAGAGAGTGGTTAATTAAAACCCAAATCAAAAAACAGAAAAAAGGGTCAAAGTGATACAACCATCTGAGAGGATTCTGGAAAGTTTTGAGATGAAATAAAAAAATGGAGCAGGAAAATAAAATTTACTTTACTGACATGTGGAAATAAAACAGGATATTAAATATTTAAGAATCAGGCAGACTGACTCCTTATAGGTGTGAATGGTTTCTTCCACCTTGCAGATAAAGAGTTCCATCAATCATTAGAAAGCTGCAATGATCTCCTACGAAGCAACTTCCACAGGAGGAAGCTGTCTAACGACCGGTCCGGTCTGGACTGGGTTGGATTGATGGTTTTTTGTCTTACCTGCAGGTCGGGACAGGATCGTTTGGCTGGGGGAGACTGGGAGCGCGGAGGATCCTCTTCTGCTTCTTTGGACAGGTGCTTCAGCATAATGCACCTCTGAACAGGGAAGCCCCTGCAGACAAAGACACTGAGGTCAATCAAACCGCAGGATGTGACATCACAACCTCTCATGTAGATGCTTAAGATGGGATGTGTCAAAAAGGAACGACTCACGCTACCAGAACTTTCTTACTACTTGTGACGCAGCTCCAAATAAAATGGAGGAAGTGACCTGGAAGCTGAAAATCTGAAAAACATGACCGCTACTCATGCTAACACACTAGCCTGCTAAAAGCTAGCTACGTGTCAAAGGATGCCGGACCACACAATTTGTGTGTGTGTGTGTGTGTGTGTGTGTGTGTGTGTGTGTGTGTGTGTGTGTGTGTGTGTGTGTGTGTGTGTGTGTGTGTGTGTGTCTGTGTGTGAGGAGAGCTTACTTGTCTCTGCATTTCTGCAGTGCATCATCAGCTAGGAGCTTCAGGTTGATCAGCTTATCTCCTCGATAGAAACCGTCTGAATGAACAGGTAGAGAGAGTGACAGACAGACACAGATTGTTTTTTTACTAGAGGTTTCTGTTGATGAAATCATTTTGCTTCATGTCATCTGATTAGATAAAAAACTTTCCCTTCCTTCTTTCTGTTCAACATTAATGTAGAAAGACAGAAGGAGGGTCCAGTTCCTGTTAATTTTATATTTGAGACACAAAATTTTTCAAATAGTAAAAAGAGAAAATGCTTAAAATTCTGTGAAGAACAAAAGCACCCCCCCTCCTAATAATCTATACATCATTAGAGACCCAAGGCATTAACAGGCTTGTATAGTCTCTAATCTGACTAATAAGATTCTGATTCCTGGTTACAGCAGACTCCTGCAGCTGCAGGAGGGATTCAGAGGAGCACAGACTTCCAAGGAGGCGCAGGGAGGAGCAGCAGCTGAAGACCTGAAGCTGTGTTAAAGGAACATTCCTGACAAGTCAAACAGGACGTTACTAAAGATGGTGGTAAACGCATTCAGGGCTCGTTTTGGTCCCCTGGAATTTGAAGACAAAACTTGTTGGGATTAATTCCCAAAAAGTAATTTTTGTTGGGAATTAATTAATTGATGTAGAAAATTTCTACATCAATTTACCATTTGACAGAAAACAACTTAGTAGAAATTTTCCCTTTGTGGAGCAAATAAAGTAGGATTTTATCTGACCTTGAGAAAAATCCTGCATCGGTAATGGAGCAGAGGAAAGCTTACAGAAGTACAAGTGATCAGATCACCGACGTTCACCACGATAAAAGATTAAGAATGTCAACTCTAGCTTTAGAAACGTAGAAACTATCATTTAGATGTGTTGTTTTGTTCATTTGGAACCAACCTGCTGTGATGATCAGAGAACACTGAGAGTCCAGGATCCTCTCACACAGAGACTCAGCCGAAAATCCTGCAAACTGAAACAGAAGCTCACGTCAGTGTCCGCCATTGGATTCAGTTTAATGTTTGGTGAAATAAAAAGACATGTGTTATAATAATCGACTGCTTCCTAAAATGTAAGCTAAGATAGGGTTGGGTAGCTGCAGCGTTTTGAATGTTGCCTCGATCCTCACGCATTGTTTAAAGTGCAATGCACAGAAATGACGGCCTGAATGTCGAACCCACCACGATGGAGTGAACGGCGCCGATGCGAGCACAAGCCAGCATGGCAACCACCAGCTCCACCACCATGGGCATGTAGATGGACACGCGGTCGCCCTTCTTCACGCCTGCAGACAGAGACAAACAGAAGGATGATGAAGTAAGCTCGTTTCTCACCGGAGGACGATGTTTCTGAACAAGGCGGTTTGAACGCACCCTGAGCCTTCAGGACGTTGGCAAACCGGCAGACCCTATGCAGCAGCTCCCTGTAGGTCACTGTCAACTCATCCCCGGGTTCATTCCCTTCCCTAAGAGACACGTCGAAACACACAGGAAAGAAACGCACAAAGAGACAACATCATGTTTACAGCACACATTTACAAACTGGTTTCAAGGCTGGACAGCTGGACATCAACACATTTTATTTCTATTTTATGTTTCATTAAGTTAAATAAAAGTGTGTAGCTACATCCATCAACTATCAGATGAGCAGTTTGTTCTCCTGAGGTCTGAGTTCCACTCTCTCCTCTATGTGACGTTTTCTCCCAACGTTGTGTCTGACAGGCATCTAGCGCAAAATAAAAAACGTTTAAATGAAATGAAAGACTGTGAAACACATAAATGCAGTGAGTTCACCTCAGTGCAGTAGCTGCCTGTGCGTGTGTGTGTGTGTGTGTGTGTGTGTGTGTCTCACATAGCTGAAAGGTCTTTGTAACCCACTTGGCTCTAACGGGGGCTGCATTCACAGAATCACTGACACTTTGATAATCGTTTCAAACATGAAATCTGAGTGAGGAAAGAAGGAAAGGACGTTTCTCTTTCTCTTTGGAGCAGGAGGAAAGAGAGGGAGGAATAGGAGCACTGCAGAATCAACAGGAGTGTTGCACCACATTGTTTGAAGACTCGAGCTAACCTTGATTTTCTTTCCTTCCAAAATCTCGTCGGATCTTGACCAGCGACACACAAAGCCTCCTGGATAAAGTTTATTAGTCACTTCAATCAACTAGAGATCACGTAACAGTCCCACAATGAAGCCCCTTCACTACCACGCTTTTTTGTTTAGCCGAACAACAGTAGGGTGGAACAATGTGACATCACAGGAAGTGTAAGGCAGCAGCTTCAAGGTCTAGTACGACATCTGAACTAGACAACAGAAACATTTATCTTACCCGTTACATAAGAGTCAAGAGTCACAGCCTATTCCACAATGGGAACGTAGGTGTAGAACATTGATCAATTTAAATATTAACAAAAACAGCAGGTCCTGTTATGCCGCAGAGCAGTAAGACAATAAATTACGACACAATTTATTATTGCCGACAAATGTCAGCAATAATAAACAACCTCATAAACATGTGTAACAAAGATGATGTGTAAAAAGATCTTTGATGTGTTTAACAGTACAATAAATAGAACATTTTCAATGGTTAAAAAAACAACAACAAATGCCCCAAAAAAATTATCTTAGGTAAAAATTGTGGAAAAACTGAACAGACCCGGTGACTATCAATTTGAAGATCAATGTCTGCTCCTAAAAACAGAAATGTGAACACGCCAGACCAGATTCCTTGTTCCCTGTAGGCGGAGCTAACTGAGACGCGAATGTCTGATGCAGCACCAGAACATTCAGGTGCTATAATTCCTCCAGTACATAGAGGAAATTATATACACAATATATAGACTTTCCTTAAAATAAACTAGAGGGAGGAATCCAGTGAAAGAGGGGACGTCTTGTGAACCGTTTCAATGGAAATGATGTTGCCCAGCTTCAAGTTTACACCACTGAAAACTCCTCAGGCCAAATCTGATGGGACGAAATAGTTCCTGATCCAGTCGCTGCCCCTCAGGGTGAGAAGACTTGACTGAGGATCTCAGTCAACTTCTCCCTTCTCAGTGTTTCAGCTGATTATTCATCAACAAAAAACATCATTAGGGATGTTAAAAATGGACAATGGATCCTTTGAGTCAACTCTAAGGGCAAAATTCAGATTATAAATAAATAAAAAAGATTTCATATTTAGATTCTGGCTCGTGTCCTTATCCACTCATGGCAGGAATGGCTTCCATGTCCGTGTTGGATCGACCTCCACAATCACGCCACTCAGGAGAAGAGCTCTATGTGATCACATGATCAACGCCCTCCCTCTCCTTCCTGCTATAATTATGAGTTCCATCCTGCTGACTCAAGGCAGGAGCTATAAAAAATGTTATAAAAAACGTATGAACACATGACTTACTGCAATCTAATTAAACCAAGGAACACACTAGCAGACACTGACAGGAATGAGGTCCATGATTTAAGACTACACATGAATTTAAAGATGTTAAAGACACCAGCAGAAACCAGAGGTCAGATTAAGTTCCTTAAAAAGTTCCTGGTCAGGAATGAGATAACAAAAGCATCAGGCACCAAACTAATCAGCTAACCTGCAGCTCCTGCAACTAGCTGGATGCTACCAACACTCCGCCGACACCGTTTCTGTATCTCTTCATCAAATTAAAGCGGTTTAAACAGGACTGGCAAATCTGGCAGAACAACATTCTACTGATACACTGATGAAGAGAAGTTAACGTCTTCTCCAGTAAATAAACCTGTTCAAGATGACTTTGACCTTGTGAAGGTCATCAGACATGTTTGTTCGCTAAGCTCTCCCTTTCTGCAGGGTTAGGATAACACAGCACACACACACACACCTATAAATAAATACACAACTGTGAAACACTTTAACATTGTGGGTCTTAATGTCAAGGACACCTCCCTGTCAGACAAACACACACATGCATTTGGACGCTGCTAAAAATAAACAAGCTTCAAATACAAACGTATACAGATTTGGCATGTCATGCTACGCTATGACAAACTGAAGATTGACATTTGAAGTAAAATTCAATCAGGATGTTTGACAATCAAATCTTTGAATCATGCTAGCGATGCTTTGCTCTGGTTTCAAAAGTAAATGTTTGCATCCCCCACAATTCTATGATAATAAATGTAAAACTAAAACATCAACGACCTCATGGTGGACGTTTTACAATCAATGGTTTGATAGAGAAACATATCAGTACTAAAAATAATCTGTTAACAAACGTTTAAATCAACAGAAGTCACTTGTCCGTAGGTGCAGCGAGGGACGGCTAGCATTGCTAAGTTTAATGATTCATCTAAGAGCATTCGTCCATGAGGAGCACAGCAGCCGGGGGGTGAGAGGAGAAGAGAGGAGGAACACGATGAACCGAGACAAAGTGCCAGACAAAGAAGAGTGGCTGTCAGGACAGAGAGAATCGAGGGCAAGGATGTCAGCTAAAAGAAAGTAGAGAACACGAAAGAGAAAGTTTCACTCAAGATGGTTTCTAGACTGGCGTGCTTTCAATTCTGGAGGTCGCTTTTAATTAGAAGAAAGTATTGCATGATTTAAAAAGCAGCAAATGCTAGCAGCTAACTCAAGTGCTACTGATTGAGATAGAAAGTTCAATTCAATGCTGATTTTGCTTCTCATAAAGATATTTAAATAAGTACAACGTGTATCTTCTCTACTTCCTGTGATGTAACATCAGAAAAGGAATTTGCAATATGTTGCAACACGCACCGAAATACTTTACAAAACAGAAAGTCATTGCAAAACCAACGATTATGTCCATTAAACAGTGTGTGTGTGTGTGTGTGTGTGTGTGTGTGTGTGTGTGTGTGTGTGTGTGTGTGTGTGTCTACCCTCTGAACACAATGACACAACTGTGATCCCCGACCCACAGAATAAATGGAACCATATTCATCCTCCCTCCTTTGTCCTTCTCTATTACGTGTTTTCGTTCATTCTTCTTTTCTGCAGCTTTATCTCCATGTCACAGTTTGTCTCTCCTTCTCTCTCTGCTCAGCTTCTTTTCTCATCTAATATTAAACTTTCTACACAAAACGTTTTTAGCTGTATTATTCTTGATTAACTGTTTCCTCAGCGCTATTTTCATTCCTTGTCATTTAGCTTGAAACCACAGTGTACAAACGGCACTGCTGCAGGGTTTAAACAGTCTGAGACGATCACATCATTCCAAAGGTAATCACGTTGCAGAAGTTGTACGCGTGCAACGTGATGAGTAACTGAACGGCAAGCAAATATCAAACTGACTCAGGAATAGTGGTGAAACAAGGGATTCCTGTTGCATCAAGCTGGTTACACACAGAGGAATGGACGCCATGCCAAACGTTTAAGTTAAAATATTAAGATTGCTATCAGGCAGTTATATAACAACTATGAAATCCTCAGGATGCCTGCCAGGGGTGTATTTCGCTAAAGATCACAGCCTATAAATACTAACCGCACACACGCTCCCAAACCACCAAGAAGTGATCTGTGGGCATTTCACACACTAACCAGTAGAAGGCCACTTTGTCTCCAAGCTTCCTTTCGTGAACATTGCGGTCGAGCAGGTTGTAGCAGATGTTGGTGGAGGCTCCTTCCATACATTTGACAAATATTTCTCCTTTGGTCACATCGAAGTTGTAGTCGAGGAACTGACCCGTGTGTTTGGTCTTCCAGAAGAAATCCTTGGCAATGTCGGCCCAGAACTCTAGAGGAGAGGAAAAGATTTAATGCTGATGTCTAGCGATAGTTCTGTCAGCTAGTCCTACATCAAATGTCTTCAATAGCTTTTATTTTTAGCCACATTATCCTGACTTTTGGTCAACTATAAGAAAACTTTATGGCTACTTTTGAGGAACTTCTTCATCTTTTATAACACATTTTTGGTCATTTTAATCTTCTGTCACTGATTTCACTTTAAATTTATGTGATTATTTTCTGACAAAAGAAATAAAGTTGAATAATGAACAATGTAGACATGGAGCATGTACTGATATGTATATTTTTAACATTACTGTACAGATTGCACACACTGAAGTGGCCAACACTGATTATTAAATTCAAGTTCAATAATGACCACATTTGTTCTGCAGAAAGCTTCATGAGTAATATGCAGCAGTCATTTCGTATCACTGGATGGTACGTTGTTCCAGGAAGTCATCAAGAAAAAGTCAAAATAATCACAGGGTTATTATCTGAATAATGAAAATACCTTTACCTCTACTGAAACAGCGGACGTGTCACAGACCCCTCAGGATCATTACAGAACATATCTGCATCTTATCAACTTGCTGATAGGCAAACATGCCCTCAGACATGACTCAACAAAGAGTGGCCTAGACTGGATTTGAATTCAGGTGTCTGATAATGAATGAATGACTCTTAACTTCCACTTTTATAAGTTTTTTTTTCAGTTTATTGTTTGGCTTACTGATATTTAGTTATTTTATAATATCTTAATGATATTTTTATTCTTGGATATTTTAAGATTTTAAATATTTTAATACCAATATAAGTAATTAATGTCATATACGCCTATTATGATGTGTGGATCATTTTTGTGAAGCTCTACATGTTATTACTGTCTGAGATGACCAGCATATACCTCCGGAACCTTCGGACCAGAACCAGCAGGCTGAGGAACAGCTTTTTCCCTAGAGCTGTTTCCCTACTGAACTCTGCCCCCCGCTGACCCCTCCACACATCTCTATCCCACCAGCAAAATATGTCCATACTACTTAAACATGTATAGTATATTCACACCACAACAACTGTTATCCATCTGTGTATTATGTATAGTGTATTTATTTCTCATTTGTAAAATATTTCCATAGTACTTCTGTATAGCATGTTCATATCACTCATTTTATCCATATATCCATATATTATGTCCACTTATACTCACTTTACTTTAGTCTGTATACTGATATTTTCCACTCTTGATAACCACTGCATTGTAGTCTGTATACTCCAATAACCGGTATACCATATTATGTATATTCTTGTATAGTTTGTCCATAGCACCACACATGTACATATATACTGTATATCACACTCAAAAATCTGTTTATCTGTATATTCTGTATTTGTACTCTAAACTAATTGCACTTCTGGTTAGATGCCAAACTGCATTTCGTTACATTGTACTTGTACATGTGTAATGACAATAAAGTTGAATCTAATCTAATCATCTAATCTAATATAGCAGGTGCATTCATCACTAACGACCTTTAACCCTAGATCTGACAAACAGAGGGGGTTTACCATCTGGATTCTCTATGGATTTTAAGTACAGCTCCTTGTAGTTCTCAAAGCTGGTGATATGAGCCTCCTTCTTCAAGTCTTCAGAGCCATAGAAGACATTTTCCTTCGGCACTTTGTCGGGAATCATCTCTAAAATCCTTCTATTCCTGGGTATCGAGATGGAACGAGTTGTCGGCTGCAGAAACAGGAGGATCCAGAACCAATCCGCACAATGAAGCAATGAACTTGGCTAGGTGCTGGCTAGAAAGCAAGCAGCGAAGTTCATGCAGAGTCCCTTTTTTGCTGGATGTTCAAGGGGTTTGTTCAAACTTTATGTGCAAACAGAAAAAAACACGCGCGTTTGCAATAGTAAAGTCCAGGTTGGGTTTGTTTCCACGTTATCCTATTGGATCCCTCCTAATGGCAAAGTCCTGCACGGATGGACGTGGGTGCATGGATGAGTGGTCGTCCTGCTAAGCTAACGGGCTAAGCTAGGTCGCTACGGCTGAAGAGACAAACGAGCGAGATGCAGTTCTCGACGAAGTCCTTGAATTTTGTCTCAACAGACTTAATTTATCAGAAATTACTAAATGAAACCTTTGTTCAGTCACCTAACTGTCATTCATACTGTCCGGGGGGGTGGAGGTGAACTGTTTCCGTCCTGCTGGCGACAGTCCGCAGTTTCCTCTTCTTAGACCTCAGTTCTTTTCTTATTATCAGGCGGCGCGAGCGTGTAGCGCTGAATTGTGTTTGGCCCACAACTGCAGCCAATCAGAGTGCGTGGTGAGTTTACGTGCTCCTATAAAGCTCAGAATATAGATCAAATTTCTGGTTAACGTGACGTATGGTTGCGTTCATGTTCTGGTTGGATGTACTATGTTCATGTAGAAAAGTACGTGTTTTATAGTTGCTAATAAGTTAGGAAAAATATTACACTCTGAGTTATTGATCGAAAAATAGCACCGGTCATAACTATCAGTTAAATTAACTGATTTATCGTGTATATTGGGTCTGTGGGGGTTGTACAGCTTTGAACAAAAATATAGTGAGTTTTACGTGATATTAATGTAACACAGACTTGTTTAACAAAACCTTTCGTGTCTGATAATCACTCAACTGTGTTTTTTCTTCTTTTTTTAATCAGGCGGTTAACGCTATTTCAAGACCGGAAGCACTTCCTGTGGTCCTTCTGAAAAATCACCCGTAGATTCACGTTCCTAGTTCCGGTCGGGTTATGACGATTCAGGGGAGTTTCTGGGAATCTTTTAATATGTATTTATACATATCTATATTACATCCGAGATTTGTCAAGGGGATGCAAGGAGCAGTACATTAAGTTTTGTTCCGATTGTCTTTTTAAAAAGAGGAAGACAAAAAAGGAACTGAAATCTGCAGCCGACTTTAAAAAAAAAAGAAGTTAATTCAAGTTAATTATGACACCATTTCTTCAACAGATTAAAGTTGTTATTGGAGTTGAACACAGCTCCATCTCTGCAGCCTTGGAATCAGGAATTTTAAGTATCCAACCTGATGGCTTCACCTGCAGGTTTTTCTTCATGTATAATTATTTATCAGGGCGTTCTGCATATTATAACTAATTTACATGTTTTCATCTGTCATGAACATTACAGCCGGTTATTGAGCATACCCTCTTTTCTAACGCTGTCAGTCTGAGGTGGGATGTTGATAGTGTTTGCATTATCTGTTTTGTTGTCAAAAATAAAAAAAAAAGGCAGAAAAATCTTTCTCCTCACAGCGATTTATATACTTGATCACGTAAGGTTTTGTGTCAGAGCTGATCACAGATTTCCAATGATCACTCCCACAATTATGTCCCTTGTTATCTATGACCAGCTCAGAATGGAGGACATAAAGAAGTCCAGAATTTAAATAAATGAATTTCAAAATGATGATGACGTCTAAACTGACTGGAAGCTTCCACTGGTGTGCCAAACCTGAATAAAGAGAATCATAATCATTTCAAAAAGGAAAATTATTTGAACATTTTTAAAATTGAAATCCGTTTCATACCAGGTTATTGTTTTCACAAAACGTCTGTATCATTTCTGCCATTGCATATCACTGTTCTGCAGTCCATATTTCTCAAACAAAGCCAGTAAAAACAAATTTAAGACTTCAAGTTCCTTTAAAAGAGTCCCTGAATCTATCTATCTATCTATCTATCTGAAGAGATGAGGCCTTACCTCACTGCATGTATAGTCTTCTTGCTTTCAGCTGATGCAGGCAAGTTGAATCGTTCTGCTCTCTTCAGAATGCTCAACAGTAGGTGACATTTAAAATCAGAACATGTTCTGCTCAGAGATGTTGGTTCTGTCCATGACTATGGGTTAGTGTGGAATTTTTGGTTTCACAGTTTCACAGGCATGTGACGACGGTTGACGGTTAGCAGGTATAGAGGTTCATCATCCTGCTTAAGAACTTGGATATCATATTCACAGGTAGCAGTAATTTCTTTATTACCATCAAATTATCAGGGCATGAAACATTATACGTACTTCACTTCAACTCAGTCATAAGTTGAAGAAAATTACAAATAACATGACAGCATTTTTGGAATATAGCACACTATAAAATTTGGAAGTCAAAATGAAGTGTCTGGAAATACACATTTCATTTTGGAATTCCACACATCTGTGTTTCAACAGCAGACTCGGAATCTTTGTTGACTTTTACACTGTTGGCAGTTAAATCTTTGGTGAAGTCGTAAAAATAAGACATAGAGATTTGTCATTATTTCAATGTAGCCGCAAGAGGGCACAAGCCAGTGTCTTATTGTGCCGGTCCCAAGCCCGGATAAATACAGAGGGTTGCGTCAGGAAGGGCATCCGGCGTAAAACTTTTGCCAAATCAAAGATGCGAATCAAACATATGACTTCCATACCGGATCGGTCGAGGCCCAGGTTAACAACGACCGCCATCGGCGCTGTTGACCTACAGGGCGCCGGTGGAAATTGGATTACTGTTGGTCGAAGAAGGAGAGGAGGAAAGTGCGTTCGCACGAAGAAAGAGAAGAGGAGCGCCAAGAGTATAGGACTAAGAGTAGGGACGTTGAATGTTGGAACTATGACAGGAAAAGGTAGAGAGTTGGTTGACATGATGCAGAGGAGGAAGGTAGACATACTGTGTGTCCAGGAGACCAGGTGGAAAGGTAGCAAGGCTAGAAGTTTAGGAGCAGGGTTCAAGTTGTTCTATCATGGTGTAGATAGGAAGAGAAATGGAGTAGGAGTTATCTTGAAGGAGGAGTTTGTTAGGAATGTCCTGGAGGTAAAAAGAGTGTCGGATAGAGTGATGAGTCTGAAGCTAGAAATAGAAGGTGTGATGTTCAATGTTGTTAGTGGGTATGCCCCACAGGTAGGATGTGAGCTGGAGGAGAAGGAGAAATTCTGGTTGGACTTTGATGAAGTGACGCAGAGCATACCTAGAAGTGAGAGAGTTGTCATTGGTGAAGACTTCAATGGACATGTTGGTGCAGGTAACAGAGGTGATGAGGAAGTGATGGGCAGGTTTGGTATCCAGGAGAGGAACGCAGAAGGACAGATGGTAGTTGACTTTGCAAAAAGGATGGAAATGGCTGTAGTGAATACTTTCTTCCAGAAGAGGCAGGAACATAGGGTGACCTATAAGAGTGGTGGTAGGAGCACACAGGTAGACTACATCTTGTGTAGACGATGTAACCTGAAGGAGATCAGTGACTGCAAAGTAGTGGTAGGCGAGAGTGTAGCCAAACAGCATAGGATGGTGGTGTGTAGGATGACTCTGGTGGTGAGGAAGATGAAGAGGGCAAAGGCAGAGCAGAGGACGAAATGGTGGAAGCTAAAAAAGGAAGGGTATTGCATGACCTTTAGGAAGGAGTTAAGACAGGCTCTGGGTGGTCAGGAGGTGCTTCCAGATGACTGGACAACTACAGCTAATGTGATCAGGGAGACAGGTAGGAGAGTATTTGGTGTGTCATCTGGAAGGAAAGTAGATAAGGAGACTTGGTGGTGGAATGAGGAGGTACAGGAGTGTATACAAAGAAAGAGGTTAGCTAAGAAGAAGTGGGACACTGAGAGGACTGAGGAGAGTAGACAGGAGTACAGGGAGATACAGCGTAAGGTGAAGGTAGAGGTAGCAAAGGCCAAACAAGAAGCTTATGATGACTTGTATGCTCGGTTGGACAGTAAGGAGGGAGAGACTGATCTATACAGGCTGGCAAGACAGAGAGACAGAAATGGGAAGGACGTGCAGCAGGTTAGGGTGATTAAGGATAGGGATGGAAGTCTATTGACAGGTGCCAGTAGTGTGATGGGAAGATGGAAAGAGTACTTTGAAGAGTTGATGAACGTGGAAAATGAGAGAGAACAAAGACTAGAAGAGGTGACTGTTGTGGAGCAGGATGTAGCAAAGATTAGCCAGGATGAAGTGAGGAGAGCACTGAAGAGGATGAAGAGTGGAAAGGCAGTCGGTCCTGATGATATACCTGTAGAGGTTTGGAAGTGTCTAGGTGAGGTGGCAGTAGAGTTTCTGACTGGGTTGTTCAACAGGATCTTAGATAGTGAGAAGATGCCTGAGGAGTGGAGGAGAAGTGTGCTGGTGCCCATTTTTAAGAACAAGGGAGATGTGCAGAGTTGTGGCAACTACAGAGGAATAAAGCTGATGAGCCATACAATGAAGTTATGGGAAAGAGTAGTGGAAGCTAGACTAAGGGCAGAAGTGAGCATTTGTGAGCAGCAGTATGGTTTCATGCCAAAAAAAAGTACTACAGATGCAGTATTTGCTTTGAGGATGTTGATAGAGAAGTACAGAGAAGGCCAGACGGAGCTGCATTGTGTTTTTGTAGATCTGGAGAAAGCTTATGACAGGGTGCCCAGAGAGGAACTGTGGTATTGTATGAGGAAGTCTGGAGTGGCAGAGAAGTATGTTAGAGCGGTGCAGGACATGTATGAGGACTGTAAGACAGTGGTGAGGTGTGCTGTAGGTGTGACAGAGGAGTTCAAGGTGGAGGTGGGACTGCATCAGGGATCAGCTCTGAGCCCCTTCTTGTTCGCTATGGTGATGGACAGGCTGACAGACGAGGTTAGACAGGAATCTCCATGGACTATGATGTTTGCAGATGACATTGTGATCTGCAGTGAGAGTAGGGAAGATGTGGAGGAGAAGCTAGAGAGGTGGAGGTTTGTCCTGGAAAGGAGAGGGATGAAGGTTAGCCGCAGTAAGACAGAGTACATGTGTGTGAATGAGAGGGACCCAAGTGGAAGAGTGAGGTTACAGGGAGAAGAGATCAAGAAGGTGGAGGATTTTAAGTACTTGGGGTCAACAGTCCAGAGCAACGGAGAGTGTGGAAAAGAGGTGAAGAAACATGTGCAGGCAGGATGGAATGGGTGGAGAAAAGTGTCAGGTGTGATGTGTGATAGAAGAGTTTCAGCTAAAATGAAAGGAAAGGTGTACAAAACCGTGGTGAGACCAGCGATGTTGTTTGGTCTAGAGACAGTGTCACTGAGGAAAAGACAGGAGGCAGAGCTGGAGGTAGCAGAGATGAAGATGCTGAGGTTCTCTCTGGGAGTGACCAGGAAGGATAGGATCAGGAATGAGTACATCAGAGGGACAGCACATGTTAGAGGTTTTGGAGATAAAGTCAGAGAGGCCAGACTGAGATGGTTTGGACATGTCCAGAGGAGAGATAGTGAATATATTGGTAGAAGGATGCTGAGTTTTGAACTGCCAGGCAGGAGGCCTAGAGGAAGACCAAAGAGGAGGTTTATGGATGTAGTGAAAGAGGACATGAAGGTAGTTGGTGTGAGAGAAGAGGATGCAAAGGACAGGGTTAGATGGAGGCGGTTGATTCGCTGTGGCGACCCCTGAAGGGAAAGGCCGAAAGGAAAAGAAGAAGAAGAAGATTTGTCATTATTTCACAAAAATGACAGACCACAGGTTGAGGTCTAGTCACGTCCTCTCAGAGGTCAATGGACATAAATCCTTGAAACCTTGCAGGGGTATGACAGGTGTGCATTCATTTATTTCTTTAGCTGAATTAGTTATTGATGTAACACTTGAACGTATCCTCAGCAGCACCACGCATGCGCGCCATCGCACCTTCTTTTACTGATGTTGAACTGCTAGGATGTGAAACTGATCCAGAATGTGCATTCAGACACGTTTTAAACGATAATTAAGCATTCTTCAACCCAAAATGCACCACGACATTAAACTACATCCAAACATGTTTTCAGCATTTCAAAATATGTTGCAGATAAACAAACAAATACGTTGGTGGGGGGGGTGAAAAAATAGTCCAGTTATTTCTTCATTCTTATCTCAATTAAAACAACTCATCTACTGACAATTTCTCCAGCACTGCTTTACCGATCATTACCTCTGTGGATGCAAAATTCAGAATCTCGACAGCATCACCGGAATAATGACAATAAAACGTAGATCCTCGCCGCACCGGGGCGCATCTCCTCCCTGCGTATAAAAACCGGACGCCGCCGCCTTTCCGTTCATCAGTTGTTGCATCGTCCCCGTTGGGTACAAGACGCGACGCACACAAACCGGCTTTTAACGCCTTCTTCTTCGAATCTTCCTCGTTCTTCTCTTCCTCTTTCAACCTTAAAAGAAAACCATGGTAAGTTTTTTGTCTCATCTGACCATTCTGAGAGGTAGAATGAAGGTGAAGCAGCAGCCGGTGTCTCCATCGGTTCACGGCGGCACGGAGGGTTTCCCATCCAGGAGCGCACGAATGGAGACGCATAAAGGCGCACAGAGGCTTTTAGCGGATAAAATAGGTTTAGATGTGATCTGCAGGTGGACGGAATGAAATGTTGAAGCACAGATTGGATCTGAAGCCGTGGATCCATGTGATTCATTGTGTGGAGAACAAAGCACCGAGCGACATTCAGGCTTCAGTCACAGATCAATCTGGTTTTCTGACTAAAGCTGCCTTATTCGTCTTTCCATGAGCATTTTATTAGGGAATTTATCATTATGCTTAAACCAGAGACCTTACAAAAGCGGTTCTCTGTGTAATGGCAGGGAGGGGCAGACTGGGTGGGGATGGAGGAGATTGCAGCGCTCATTATTAATTTATGGGATAGAGACAGAAACATCTTCTAGATTTAACCATATGATTAAATGAATATGGTAAAATAAACACGAGGCAAGAGAATATTTGATTTACAGTCACAAATATCTCCCGATTTATAGTAATAATAATAATAATAATAATAATAATAATGTCTTTTTAGAGATATTTTAATATTATTGATATATCTGTGATTTCAGGGTTGAACGATCTTTCTTTTTAACCCTCAAAGCTCAAAAGTCAGTTGAATATTCCAGACACAATGTAAATGTATGCTCATTTTGCCAAATGTGGGTGTGAGGGATGAAAAGATGAGGAAAAAACTGGAAGGAAAACAAGAGTAGCCTGACGGGAGCGCTGTTAGCCCTTTCTGTCTCTTGGTGATGGTGGTGCAGGGAGGCGCCTCCTGCAGCACTGACTCTTCATTTCCGATAGGGGGAGACACATCCGAGTGTTCCCTATTATTGAGATGTATTTATGGTGCAATTATTGCTCCAGATTTCATGTGCAGAAATGAAAGTGAATTGAAACCATGAAATAAAATAAACCTGATTGTTTTTTCCTGTCCTCAGCGTGAGTGCATCTCCGTCCACGTTGGTCAGGCTGGTGTCCAGATTGGTAACGCCTGCTGGGAGCTGTACTGCCTGGAACATGGAATCCAGCCTGATGGACAGATGCCCAGTGACAAGACTCTTGGAGGAGGGGATGATTCTTTCAACACCTTCTTCAGTGAGACTGGGGCCGGAAAACACGTCCCTAGAGCAGTGTTTGTGGACCTGGAGCCCACCGTCATCGGTACACTCATTAAAGACACATGCTCTCATCTCCTTTTGATTTCATTTAAAGCTGTCCAGTAATACCTTTTGGACTCTGTCTCTCCAGATGAGGTGCGCACTGGGACCTACCGCCAGCTCTTCCACCCAGAGCAGCTGATTACAGGCAAGGAAGACGCTGCCAACAACTACGCCCGTGGCCACTACACCATCGGCAAAGAGATCATCGACCTGGTCTTGGACAGGATCCGCAAGCTGGTGGGTAATTTCAGAGCAGAAAGAGTTGGTTCCACAACGTCCAATGCAGTGACCGTATCTCATGTGTGATCATTGTTCTACCCCCACTCTGTCCTCAGGCTGACCAGTGCACCGGCCTTCAGGGCTTCCTGGTTTTCCACAGCTTCGGAGGTGGCACCGGCTCTGGTTTCACCTCCCTGCTGATGGAGCGTCTCTCTGTGGACTACGGGAAGAAGTCCAAGCTGGAGTTCTCCATCTATCCAGCCCCCCAGGTGTCCACTGCTGTGGTGGAGCCCTACAACTCCATCCTGACCACCCACACCACCTTGGAGCACTCCGACTGTGCCTTCATGGTGGATAATGAGGCCATCTACGACATCTGCCGCAGGAACCTGGACATCGAGCGTCCCACTTACACCAACCTGAACAGGCTGATCAGTCAGATCGTGTCCTCCATCACAGCGTCCCTCCGTTTCGATGGCGCCCTCAATGTCGATCTGACTGAGTTCCAGACCAACTTGGTGCCATATCCCCGCATCCACTTCCCTCTGGCCACCTACGCCCCCGTCATTTCTGCTGAGAAGGCCTACCATGAGCAGCTCTCAGTGGCTGAGATCACCAACGCCTGCTTCGAGCCAGCCAATCAGATGGTGAAATGTGACCCTCGCCACGGCAAATACATGGCTTGCTGCCTGCTGTTCCGTGGTGATGTGGTGCCCAAAGACGTCAACGCTGCCATTGCCACCATCAAGACCAAACGCACCATCCAGTTTGTGGACTGGTGCCCCACTGGTTTCAAGGTGGGCATCAACTACCAGCCCCCCACTGTGGTTCCCGGTGGAGACCTGGCCAAGGTCCAGAGGGCTGTGTGCATGCTGAGCAACACCACTGCCATTGCAGAGGCCTGGGCTCGCCTTGACCACAAGTTTGACCTGATGTATGCTAAGCGTGCCTTCGTCCACTGGTATGTGGGTGAGGGAATGGAGGAGGGAGAGTTCTCTGAGGCCAGAGAAGACATGGCCGCCCTGGAGAAGGATTACGAAGAGGTTGGAGTCGACAGTATCGAGGGAGAAGGGGATGAGGAAGGAGAAGAATATTAAGAAGAACAGAAAGGCATAAGACAAATGGAAAATAATTGTAATGTGTTGAATTGTTCCAAAAAAATGTGTGTTTCAAGTAAAATTCCTGTGACGTGTGAATTTGTCTGTCTATTCATTATTAAACCTTTCTTCCGTAATGAATGTTGATGTGTGATTCCAAACGTTTAAATGGATTTCTATTCAGTTATGCAGCACGCAGTATACACAAGAAGAAAAAAAATACACAAATGTTTCGAGCAAAGTTTATTGGAAATAACCACAAATTCATTTTTTCCTAATGAAACACTAGTCGTACCAGACTTCCTTCAAGTAGGTACAAAAGATGAGCGCATCTATTATGATTCCTGGAGCTTTTTTGATTCACATTCATCCATTTTTCATTTAGAAAACATATTTTAAAAAAGTATAAAAAGACTTTCCAAGGCTTGAAGAACCTGCACATCTGAAGTTTGGTTTGATATTTGGAGGTAAAAGGAGGGTGTCCATTCACACCGGCTTGTCCTGCAGGAGAGGGCAGTTGTCCACGGTACCCCGTCTGTTCAGAAGGTTCCAGAACACGGAGGCACCGGAGCAGCCAGGAGCCCGGCCGGGCTGGGGGCCCGCAGATGCAGTCAAGTCTTCCTTCAGGGGACGGTAGGACTTGAAGCGGCTGTTGAGTAGAATCCAGACAGACTGGGTCATCAGTATGTTCTAAATAATGCTGACATCTTTCAGGATGGTTGAAACATCACTGATGTTTGGTGACTACGTATGGGAAATGATCCATATGGGACCAATCAATAGATTACCAGTTTTTTTCTATGCAGAAAACATGCGGTCTGGTCCTGTCAAGAAATTTTAAACAAATACAGAATGTTATAGTTATCTTCAAAAGTAAGGCAGTAAAAAAGTTCAGTTCCTACTTGTAAGAATACACCACTATTCCCAGGGATAGAATCAGCAGCAGGACTCCCAACACCGTAGCAAAGCTCCCAGGAGAGTAAGAACCTGGTTCTGAAACAAACATCCCAGAGTCAGGAAGCAGGACAATGAAGCTCACACATGTGGACTTTTGTTTGGCAGTGACGCTACATACCCATGTCAACTTTGACTTTGGCGCTGGTGGCGGCCAAGCTGACATCGTTCGCCATCGACACGTTGATGCAGTAGACTCCAGAATGGTTGAAGAAGTTGCGTAAAACCAGCTGACATTCGTTGGACGGCGCCACCATGTTGCACGTAGTGTGAATGGGCCGGAAGCACTCTGCATCCAGAATCACGCTGCATACCTCTTTAGGAAGACTGGACAGAGAAGACACTCCAGTGAACAAACGAGTCAAAGCAAATAGAAGTTTGGACGATAAACAGCAGGAAAGTATACCTTCCCTGGCAGGTAACGGTAATATCCAAAACGTTTTTGTCCATTTCAGGCGTCGCCATCACAACATTGTCCATTTGGACAATCTCCACTTTCTCAATTCCCTCTGAAAATGAAGAGATGAGGAAGGTCGTTTGGAATCACGTCAAGTCTGGATGACGGAAGCACAAGTAGCTAACTCACCAAACACTTCAATGCCGGCGCAGAAAGATCCATAACGATAAATCACACAGTCGTCATCTGAGGGTTCGTCATCAACTTCCCTCTTATCCACTACGACCACCGTGGCCTGACCCATCAGCGCCGCTGGTTGCTTCACAGCTGAGGCGAATAAACAGAATTAACTCAACCCGCTGGCTTGACTTCGGTCTGAATTTTTCCTTTTTACTGATGCTGCAATCAGGTGCATGGACCCTGATCCGCGCCTCACCTTCAGAAAACATGTCCCCGCTGATGGAGGAGAGACGACTGGCCGAAGTGGACGTTTCCTGGGCAGGACGAGTTGCAGAAGCGGAGTTATCCTCCTCTGTGTCTGCAGGAACCATGTTGACAGTCAGACTGGTTGCCTTGGTTGACACCAGTGAAGGACCAGCAGAAACCAGTACCGGAGATTTAACTGCACACACAGCAAAGTGAGATTAAAAGTATGTATGTGTGAGGAGCTGAGGTACATGAGCTAGTTTGATAAGAGGATCAACAGCTTTCTGCTATTCAGTGAACAGTTGGATAGCCTAGCTTAGCATAGGCAGGAAGGTGGACTTCTTGGCAGGGATTTCCTGGAGTCTTTGCCACCTGATAGCAACAACTTAAATACGATACTGCAACGTTATTTTTATTTAACGACTGGGTTCGGGAGGATGAAATACAAAAAATTATTTATTTTTACCTGGCTGTTTCTCATTATTCATTCAGTTTATTCTACTTCTTTTTGTTGCTTTAATTCAACTGCAGTAGATAAAATATCCAGTAAATCCTCCTCATCTTCCCCAGAAGTGTTCTCCTCACCTGTGGAGCCCTGGTCCGTCGCGGGACTGGGGGTTGTGGTATCAGCTGGTGGGTTACAGGCTTTGTCTGGGATGACTGCCTGGATCACCACCTGAGGCTTGAACGAGCCTGAGTTGATGTAAGTGTGAGTCACGGTTAGTTCCCTGGAGATGAGGGCTCCGCTTTCATCGCCAAAGTCCCAATTAAAGGTGATGTCTGCGTTGCTGAGGTATTCACTGGGGTCGTGGAGGGTGACAGTGAAGGCGATCGCCCTGTTCCGGATGAAGCGCATGTCTCCGGCCACGATGTCATTCACCTGGTCCAGGGACACAGCGAAGGGGATTTGGTCTGTCGAGATACAAAAAGATAAATAAAATATCTGTGAAACTTCGGATTGTGTTGATTTTTCAACAAGTGTGTCTCACTCACCAGTGATGGAGAACTGAGTAGAGGCGTATCCCAGAGGAATGAACTTCTCCTTGCCCCGGTAGTGGTAGATAACCACGTCCATGGCGTAGGAGCCCAGAGGAACGTCATCTGTGCTGATGGTCAGGGAGGAGGAGCAGCCATCTGCCACCTGCCAGTACCGACCTGCAAAATGAACATATTTTAATGTCCATAAAATACCGTAATATCGACTTTATTAAAAAAAAATACTGTACTTTATACAATGTGTTCAGGGCTGGAAGAAGAAGATTCACAGCATACGCCAAAGGGATTTAAAACTCAACCCTCTGAAAAACTATTTCTTTAATTTAACATTTATTTAAAAAATTAAACTCTAAATTAAACTCTAAACTCTGAAATTTATTTTTTATTTGACTCTAACTTTGTGGGGGGGGGGGGGCAAATAAAGTGTTGTAATCTGCTCATATGATCATGGTTATGTATAATCCCTTCTGGGTCATACTGAGGTCACGGCAGAAACCCTGTTACCATCGACACCAGAGCTGACGTCACCACTCACCCCAGGCCTTCCAGACAAACACGTAGCTGGGGTTCTTGTCCTGCTCCATTGGCGTCCCATCCGGAAACACGGCTGCCCAGTCCGTGTTCTGGGTCGGGTACACCGGCTCAAACTCATGGTACTTTGTTCCTGTGACAAGAAATCCAAACGGGGCTAAAGCGTTTTGGTTACAAGCTAATGCCAATAGTCTAACAAGTATATAATGGCAATGCTCACAAATTTAATCCATTAGCATGATATGCTAATCTGCACCATCCATCAAGCTGTTTTGCTGATGATGCTAGATCGATAAAGTAACACAAAACTATCTGTTATTACAGATAAATGTCTGTATCTGAAAGTGTTTATTAAGAAATTAAGTGTTAGAACGATTACTGTATTTAGGTGTGTAACTGTTAAAACAGTTCAGGCCTTATCAAATACAACAGCGCACTCTGCCGCCTTGGAGGTCAACAATTTAGATATTTTTTTAACTGATCTTTCATAATAAACTTTGATTAAACACAATGAATGTGTATTCTCTGGAAAAAAAAAGCACAATGCCAATTTAAACATTATCATTTAACCTTTACGTTCAATTTCAAAGATTGGTTTATATTTAGTGAGAAAGTTGATGTGCTCTGAGAAGTGCTAGAGTTGTTCTTTAGTGTTTTTATTATTGCCTGAGAGGACTGTAATTTCTTCTGTGCTGTATGTTGTGCATATATGGTACATTTGACAATTAAGTTGACTAAGACCATGACTATGGAAAGGTTATCTTACATACAGTGTCTACTGAACTACAGGACAACCTACAGTACCGTATCTATTATGAAGGATGTATGTAATATGATTTCACCGCTGTGTGCACATGTTGTGTTACCATTGATTATACAATCTTCAGTCCAAACAACGTCTCCATTGGGATGCACTCTTTGGCGATGTGGGAACTCCAGGTCAATTGTGAAAGTAACTTTAGCTCCAGTCAGAGTCGGTGAATCATTCCCTACGTTGAAAATCACTCTCCCACCTGGGTGAAGAGAAGAGGAAATGCTGAGGAATAGGCTTTCTATCACTATCTTCTAAAAATGTAAGGAATCATATGAAGGGATTGTATTGATGTTTCAGCAGACGTACCTTTCCAGGAGTTGTGGTATCGAGGGTCACCATCTTTCCAGATTGGGTACATCTTATTATTCCATGATGGATAGCGAATAAAATGGTTTTTGGGCTCTGCAATATGAAACATGAAAAGATGACATTGAAAATGCAACACAATGATCTGATATTTTCAAAACTTATAATTTGTATTTATTTTTAATTGTGTTTAAATTGTTCAGATAATCAGTGAACTAATCAGTCTTCCACATCAGCTTTTACATCGAGTGGGCTTATAAAAAAGACATAATGGGAATAACTAAAACATAATAATTAAATTTAAATAATTTAGTTTAAATGAAATATTTTTTATAAGGACCTTTTCAATTTTGATTAAATTGGGAAGCTTTTATTCCCAATCTAATTCCCTTCTCCCTCCAATCCTTTCCATGTGACACTCAGCTGAGCGTCTCCAGGATTTGATCGCAGTTCAGCAGGTCACGTTTGAAATAAGATCAAAGATTAAAATTAGGAATTCAACCTGCTTTACAGAATAATCTTCCCCCTTATTGAAGTCAGTGTTGAAATATTTTCTGTGCTGTTTAGATGATGTTTTTATATTCACATGTCTGTGTACATGGATAGATGTCGGGGGATGCAGACAGACTTAACAAAATTTGAAATTATCCTTTAAGATAAGACTCAAAGGGTTAAACTAGCCGTGCTTTAAGAAGATCAGATTCTGTTTGGCCGAGCAGAGACTGTGGGAAAAATCTGGATGTTGAATTGTAACTGTCTAAGCTCCTGTTGTGCAGAAATTATTTTTGTTTTTACTGCCTACAAAAGTGAAAATGGTTTTGTTTGGAATTTTTTTACCCATGAATGACTCAATACTAAATCTAATATTCTATCATGATAGGGAGACTCCTCTGTTATTCAAAAGTTTAAGTTTCATCTTCAAAATCACGTCAAGTTCTACAAATAATTTAGAACTGAAGAAGTGAGAGGTGAAAAGTCTTGAAAAATCTTTCTGTTTAAATCAATCAAGTGGATTGATTTAATCAGCTTTGGATAACCATGACAAGAATAATTGAGAACCTACACAAACATTTTTAAATTAAATCTAATGCAGTTTAAAAGTTAGTGTCTGTACTTACTCGCCACAGCGTGTGAAACTACAGCCAGCAACACCAACAGCACGACACTCCGCATCGTCAGCACACCTCCTCTCTGTGGAATATCCTTCCTGCAGTGCCAGGCTGCCCAAGAAGAGGCTTTATAAACTGTAGGCAGTGGGAGAAATCCCTCCTTCCTCACGAAGCCCTGAAGACGCGCACACACACACACACACACACACACACACACACACACACACACACACACACACACACACACACACACGAACACGCACGCACGCACGCACACACACACACACACACATACACATACAAGCGCCCGGTCAGACCTGCACCAGTTCTGATTTGTGTATTTACAGTAAGAACACACTTAAGGGATTAAAGTGAAAAAAACACAAAAAAACCACATAACAAAGGCAAAACGGATCACAAGACAGGCTCGAGTGCACGAATCAAACAAAAGACAAACACACAACTCAAATATGAATACGGTGCACCGTTATGAATTTTGATGATAGGATTTTTTTTTCCATATGTGACTTCATATGTGCAAATATGCCCCAGTATTAAGTATTTATACATTTTATTACAGGCAGTCTCTCAAACTGCTGAATATAGTTGCTTTTTGATTTAAATATGAAAACCTGTGTGTCAGCAGTAAAGTAAATACAATCATACAAACATTCATTCATTCATTTTCTGAACTGCTTCTTCTGCTTTTGCAATTCATGGGGGTTGCTTTGTTTAATAATCTCTTATTAAGGCTTTATTAAAAATCCTTTATATTATTAATAATATGAAATGTAAAGCTATTATTAAGTGGATAAAAAAGGTGTCAAATTCACAAAAATGGGCTTTCAAATACAAAATAATCTCCTGAATATCTGCTAGAATCAGCATTTCTTTATTTACGGTAAAATTCACATTGTTTGTGATTATCTGCTGTCAATTTCTGCAATACAATTAAAATACTGTAAGTATTTAATATTTGAACAATACTTATGATCTGAAAATTCACTGCATGTAAATTTAATGATGTGATAAATTATAATCCCAGAAATCTCTAAGTGGCGCGGCAGGTTTGTGTGTCATTAGAACAGCAGGTCACTTCATCTGCAAAGAGTGACTGTGCTTGGGGAACAAAAATGGGAGGAATGCAACATTAATGAGGATTACTGAAGCACTTGTGACTCCCTAAATTCATCCGGCTTTGTCCCCCGAGGACCATAGGGTAATTTTGCTGAGAGATTTTCCATTTCCATATCATATGCCAAACTGTGACATCGTTTAAACCTCTTTTTACACAATGTCAGCATTCACAGCAAATCCTTTTCAGACCTGTTTCATCTGCCATTGCCATGAACCCTTTACCTCCCGTTGAGACTCAGCATATATGCAATGACCCGTGACCCCTGACAAAAAAGTACTGTACATGCATACTGTTAATGCAGTTAACAAGACGTGTGCATCAAACAACATTTAAAAAAATGAGTCAATCTCATATGCAGGACCACCAATATTAAGAAATACCAAACACCAAATTACTGAAATGAATTATAGGTAGGAAGTACACTAACTGGTTTTCTTAGATCTGCAACAACTAGCTCAAATACATTAAACAAAAAAACTACATTTTCTCTAAAGAGTGATAGAAATAAACTCATAAAAAGAAATCTTATATACATCTTCCTGCATATACTTTTTAAATTTTTTTTATTTTATACACTGCTAAAATCCCTAAAGTGAAATTAAGAGTGCACACTCTAGTTTTTGTTAGTCAATCACATGCATGCATGCATATTAGTGTGTACAGGCCTCTGTAATACACACAACCACACACAAGGGGGCCTGTAGGCATGTAATGGGAGGTAGAGTGGCGGGCAGCCCCTTTATGGGGGCAAATGAGCAGCTTGTGAGGGGAGGATGGCGTTTTGCTCTGGGGTGCCTTGGCAGTGCTCCCTCCACTGTCAGCTCACCTCTGTGTGTTCTTTTATTTTTTGGGTGGGAGCGGGAATCGAACCACTGATCTCAGAGCCCACTCTACAGCCCACTCTACCACTGAGCCACTGCTGCCCCAAATATAGTCCCACATATAGTGACTATCTGTGTATTCAGAACTTATAACTCATAAATTTAAATTAATTGCCGCTATTAATTTGTGTGAACGAATTTTCTATCATTCTGTAAAGTTCATGGGTAACCTGAAAATAGTATTTTTTACAAATTCTGCACCTCTACTTGTAGAATTTCAAGACGCCTGCAGCTTGTCATTCTGGCCAGCAGGTGTCGCTGTCAAATAACTGCTCTTGCGGGTAGAGGAGCCTCCGCACTTTGATTGGAGGAAGTAATACGTCAACAGCGAAAGATGGCCGAAGTAGTAGAGCTACACAAGCTAAAGGTTGGTGGGAACATATTAATGTATTTATTAAACCCATTAGGTTCTTTTATGGTACGTGTTTGTTTCGTCTTGTCAACGTAGTTCGTTGTAACAGCAGCAGACGGGCTTTAGGTTTCATTTAAGGCCTTCAGAACAACAGTGGTTCCTCCGGGTTGGAAAGATGCTAACCGGCGTCCATTCACGTTGTTCGCTCCGCGCGAAGCTAACCTAGCTAGCTGCGACGAGCTAACATGGATACCTAATGTTAAATTCGATTAGATTGACGAGCAGCTAATGACGAATTTTCATTAGAATATACATTATTAATTCAAACTTCAAGCGTGAGCCGGCAGCGCGCATTTATGTTCTCATTAATGGCTCCTTCATGCCGATAGCTCCTGGTTCTGATGCTGGACAGAGAAAGTGGACGAGATCAGAGATTTTCGTGCTCAATGCAATGTTAATATTTTTATGAAGTCAGAATCCGAAACTTTGTGCAGATTTATTTTTTAGGCTAATTTGTCAGGCTCCAGTGAAAAACTTATAACGTTGTGCTTGTTGCATATAACGTATGTTTTGGTTTCTTCTCATGTTTAGCTTGCTGAACTGAGGCAGGAGTGTGAGGCCCGAGGTCTGGAGACCAAGGGAAACAAAGGGGAACTTATTGCCCGACTGCAAGCCTATTTAGAGGAACCTGGTAAGAATAAATCCTGTTTCTGCATTTAATTGTAATGAGAGGTCATTATTTTCTGAACGCTGATCTGATCTGGCCTCCTACTCTCTGTCTTCCGGTGATGGAAAATTTCTCATCTCATAATCCAAACCTCAGATGAAGATGTGGATGTCGATGAGGTGCTGGCAGAAGATGCAGAGGTAATATGACAATTAATACTTTGCGATTTGAGTTTATTCACTTGCATTCTCACCCTTCTATAGATAGATAGACAGACATATACATACATACATACATACATATATACAGTACATACACATCTTGTTGAGTCTGTTGGTTTTGCTGGCTCTGATGCTGCTCCCCCAGCAGACCACAGCAAAGAAGAGTACGCTGGCCAGAACAGACTGAGAGAACATGTCCAACATTTTGCTGGACACATTGAAGGATCTCAGCAGACTCTAGTTCTCAGGAAGTAGTCAGTGTTTGATTTACAATCCAGTCTAATGTTGATTTTCATGCCCAGGTAGTTGTAACCCTTCACCTCCTCCACATCCTCTCCCAGAATAAACAGTGCTTGTGACAGGCTCCTCTGCTTCCTGAAGTCAATCACCATCTCTCTGTTCTTGTTGACATTCAGTCTCAGGTTATTTCGTCCAGCCAACAAAGTCATCCACCACAGCTCTGTACTCCCCTTTCCTTCCCCAACTTATACACCCAACAAGAGCCGAGTCATCAGAGAACTTCTGTAGGAGGTACAACTCAGAGTTGTGAAAGTTTGTTGTGTATAAGGTGAAGAGGAAGTGCAGAACAATTCCCAAACAGACAATCTGTGGTCTGCCTGTCAGGTAGACGGTGATCCACGGAGGTGTCGACACCCCCACACACACACACACACAGTGAGAATCATTGTCTTTGATTTCACCAGTGCTTTTAACAACACCCAGCCACGGCTGCTGACACCCCCTCATTTTCTCCCTGAGTTTGTACTGCGCTCTTCCTCAGTTCCCCTCGGTCACCAGACCTGAAAACCCTCGTCTTCTTACAAAGCAGTGCCTTCATGTTGCTGGTAATCCATTGCTTGTTGTTAGGGAAGCAGTGTACAGATCTGGTTGGTTTAGTGGTGTGTTCACAGAACCTTATATATTCTGTGATGCAGTCTGTCATGTTGTTGTCATGTTGTTGATGTCCTCCCCATGTGGCTCACAGAGCACATCCCAGTCCGTAGTGTCTCAGCAGCCTCTTGAGTTCACATCCTCACTGTCGGTGTCGACAGGCTGCCTCCTAACAAGAGAGGCATACTTGGGGTGTTAGCCGGACCAGGTTGTGATCTGATCTGCCCAGGGATGTGGTGCTGTATGCATCACTGGTGTTTGTAGACAGCAGGCCCAATGTCTTATTTTTTCTGGTAGGACAGTCAACATACTGGTGGAAGGTTGGTAGTAGTTTCGTGAAGTAATGATAAGTCCTCTCCATCTTCTTTTAGGACTTCACCAAAGAAGAAACTGCCAACAATGTAAAAGCCAACAAGGATGCTGAGTCTGTTGTTGAAACGTAAGTGTATTTCCACACGTAGCATTTTAACTAAACAAATATATATGATAGTGTGCTATATTACGAAAATGTTGTCCTGTTTTTTATAGTTTTCTTGAACCTATGACTGAGTTGTCTGTCTGAAATTCTCTTGTGAGGTATCACGTTTTGTGTGGAATGTCTGCTCAGATTACAAATCACACATTAGCAGTTGGTCGTTCATTTTTTCCAACATGACATCAGTGTTGTCTATTTCCTCATCTTTTCATATTTTTGTTTCAGACCTACTGAGAAAAAGGTGGTGAAAATATCTTCTCCATCATCTGCCAGTGAAGTACGTATGACATGTTTATATGTGCTGATAATTTGTTGTTAATAAAGAAATCACTGCGACCAGAACATGTTCTGATGTTAATTGTCACCTTCTGTTGAGCAGAGACTTCAGAAGAGAGCAGAACGATTCAACTTGCCTGCATCGGCTGAAAGCAAGAAGGCCATACGTGCAGCGAGGTAAGGCCCACTTGTTTAAAGAAACTAGAAGTTTTAAATTTATTTTTACTGGCGTTGTTTGAGAAAAACGGTCGTTGCACTTGATTGTTACTCTAAATTGTGAAATGTAGTGACAGACATCATTCAGAAATTGTGTGAAAAACATAACCTGGTATATAATGGATTTAGATTTTTAAAATGTCAAAATACTTTTTCATTTTGAAATGATTATGATCCTGTTTATTCAGGTTTGGCACACCAGTGGAGGCTTCCAGTCCCTCTCCAGGTCTGTTGTTACTTTTTTACTGAGTCTCAGTAACATTTTGGAGTGAATATGAATTGATATGTTCTCTGATTAAGACAACTGAGGGTTAAAAAAGAGAATTAGAAGCTCAGTCTAAGCATCTGTCCAGAGCAACAACCTCGTGAATTAAAACACTTCAACTCACATGTTTTTGTAAAAATCTCGCTTTTTTTCTCACCCACATCTTTATTTAACCACACAGGTGCCGTTGCAAAGAGTAAACCTGCTGTAAGTGTTTAATTGTTTCTTCATTCTTTAGCGGACACATTTCTTCATTCCTCTATTCAGAGAGAAATGGAAATGATTTGGGTTCGTGTTTTCCCTAAAGGTGAACATCGATCAGCTGAAGAAGAGAGCAGAAAGATTTGGAATAAACGTTTCTTCTGTTTCACAAAAGGTGACTATCAGCTTGAGCGCACGCTGAACTCATTCCTCTGTCGTCCATAATCAAAGTCCTTCACTTGTCCTTTGTTTTGCAGATTGAAGAAAATGAAAAGATGAAAAAAAGGAAGGAGAGATTTGGAGCCATAACCAGCTCAGGTTCAGCCAGTGCTGCCGATATCGAGGTTTGTCTTTTGTTGTAGTGTGACTTGTAGTTTGCTTTTATAATTCATGACAGTGAAGGAAATTACAAATAAAATGACCAGAGGGGAAGAAAAATGACCATATTAATGTTGTTTTTCTTTTGTTTTCTCCAGGCTAAGAAGCTGAAGCGTGCTGAAAGATTTGGAATAGCGTGAAAGATGTTTTAGATCCTTTGTTTTTGTAAAGCTTCTTCGTGACTGCACAACAAGTTTAGGATTCCTGCACATCAAAAGTATAATTAAATACACAAATATGAGTTAGTTGTTTGAATTGTTTAGAAGTCAATAAACAATCCTAATCCATTTAAATGATTAAACTCCATTATTTGTATTTTCGTTGTACTTCATTATACTTTTGATTCATCAGATGATTTGTTAATGTTTGGTTTAGAGATCCCATTAGCACCACTCTGTTCAACCCTCTATTTTACAATGTTTTGTGATTTAAAATAAATTGTTTTCAATTTTTGGACATCCGCTTCATTTGTTTTACTTCTGTACATGTTTATTCTCTCCATCCAGAGCTGGTCATAGAGAATAAAAAGGATAATTTTGGAATGGGAGATATCACAAAGTGAAGAATGATCTTTGGAAACCTGTGATCAGCTCTGACACAAACCCTGATGTGATCAAATGTATAAATAAATCATGATTCCTGGTTTTGAAAGTGGTTTGCTGTGTTCTCTGTGGGGAGAAAGAAATTGAGTTTTTCTGTCTTATTTTTTCACAACACAACAGAAAACAATCCAAACATCATCAACATCCCACCTCAGACTGACAGCATTAGAGAAGAGGGTCTGCTCAATGACCGACTGCAATGTTCATGACAGATTAAAACATGTAAATAAGTTATAATCTGCAGGACCCCCTGATAAATTACCGTATATACATGAAGAAGGACCTGCATGTGAAGCCATCAGGTTGGACACTTAAAATTTCTGATTGACAGGTGGCATAGATGGAGCTGTGTTCAACCTCAGTAGCAACTTTATTCTGTTAAAGAAATGTTATAATTAAATTGCAGTACCTTTTTTCTGTTTAGGCGTCCTGGTACTGTGTCTCCAAATGTCAAACCAAACTTAAGGTGTGCGGGTTCTTCAAACCTGAAAGGAATTTTTATACTTTTTTTAATGTATTTTATAAAAATGAATGAATTCCATCTTCTATGGCATCATAGAAGATGCACTCATCTTTTGTACCTACTTGAAGGAAGTCTGGTACGACTAGTGTTTCATTAGGAAAAAATTGATTTGTGTTTATTTCCAATAAACTTTGCTAAAAACATTTGTGTAGTTTTTTGTTCTTGTGTATACTGTTTGTTGCATAACTGAATAGAAATCCATTTAAACGTTTGGAATCATATTTACATTCATTACTGAGGTTTAGTAATGAATTGACAGACAAATTTGCACGTCACAGGAATTTTATTTGGAACACACATTTTTTTAAGAACGATTCAACACATTAAAATTGTTTTTCATTTGTCTTATGCCTTTGTGTTCTTAACACTCTTCTCCTTCCTCATCCCCTTCTCCCTCGATGCTGTCGACTCCAACCTCTTCGTAATCCTTCTCCAGGGCGGCCATGTCTTCTCTGGCCTCAGAGAACTCTCCCTCCTCCATTCCCTCACCCACATACCAGTGGACGAAGGCACGCTTAGCATACATCAGGTCAAACTTGTGGTCAAGGCGAGCCCAGGCCTCTGCAATGGCAGTGGTGTTGCTCAACATGCACACAGCCCTCTGGACCTTGGCCAGGTCTCCACCGGGAACCACAGTGGGGGGCTGGTAGTTGATGCCCACCTTGAAACCAGTGGGGCACCAGTCCACAAACTGGATGGTGCGTTTGGTCTTGATGGTGGCAATGGCAGCGTTGACGTCTTTGGGCACCACATCACCACGGAACAGCAGGCAGCAAGCCATGTATTTGCCGTGGCGAGGGTCACATTTCACCATCTGATTGGCCGGCTCGAAGCAGGCGTTGGTGATCTCAGCCACTGAGAGCTGCTCATGGTAGGCCTTCTCAGCAGATATGACGGGGGCGTAGGTGGCCAGAGGGAAGTGGATGCGGGGATATGGCACCAAGTTGGTCTGGAACTCAGTCAGATCGACATTGAGGGCGCCATCGAAACGGAGGGACGCCGTGATGGAGGACACGATCTGACTGATCAGCCTGTTCAGGTTGGTGTAAGTGGGACGCTCGATGTCCAGGTTCCTGCGGCAGATGTCGTAGATGGCCTCATTATCCACCATGAAGGCACAGTCGGAGTGCTCCAGGGTGGTGTGGGTGGTCAGGATGGAGTTGTAGGGCTCCACCACAGCAGTGGACACCTGGGGGGCTGGATAGATGGAGAACTCCAGCTTGGACTTCTTCCCGTAGTCCACAGAGAGACGCTCCATCAGCAGGGAGGTGAAACCAGAGCCGGTGCCACCTCCGAAGCTGTGGAAAACCAGGAAGCCCTGAAGGCCGGTGCACTGGTCAGCCTGAGGACAGAGTGAGGGTAGAACAATGATCACACATGAGATACGGTCACTGCATTGGACGTTGTGGAACCAACTCTTTCTGCTCTGAAATTACCCACCAGCTTGCGGATCCTGTCTAAGACCAGGTCGATGATCTCTTTGCCGATGGTGTAGTGGCCACGGGCATAGTTGTTGGCAGCGTCTTCCTTGCCTGTAATCAGCTGCTCTGGGTGGAAGAGCTGGCGGTAGGTCCCAGTGCGCACCTCATCTGGAGAGACAGAGTCCAAAAGGTATTACTGGACAGCTTTAAATGAAATCCAAAGGAAATGAGAGCATGTGTCTTTAATGAGTGTACCGATGACGGTGGGCTCCAGGTCCACAAACACTGCTCTAGGGACGTGTTTTCCGGCCCCAGTCTCACTGAAGAAGGTGTTGAAAGAATCATCCCCTCCTCCAAGAGTCTTGTCACTGGGCATCTGTCCATCAGGCTGGATCCCATGTTCCAGGCAGTACAGCTCCCAGCAGGCGTTACCAATCTGGACACCAGCCTGACCAACGTGGATGGAGATGCACTCACGCTGAGGACAGAAAAAAACAATCAGGTTTATTTCATGTGGTGGCGGCGTGAAATGAAAGTGAAAAGCATTTCACTTTCATTTCCGCACAAATGAACATTCTGGAGCAATAATTGCACCATAAATGCATTTTAATATTGTGGAACACTCAGACGTCCCCCCCCCCTATCAGAAATGAAGACTCAGTGCAGCAGGAGGAGCCTCGCTGCACCACCATCACCAAGAAACGGCCGACAGCAGCCCCCATCAGGCTGCTCTCGTCTTCCCTCCAGTTTTTTGCCCTCGTCTTTTCATCCCACACTCCCCACCCATTTGGCAAATGAGCGCAGATGCAAATTGTTTCTGGAAAATGCCACTGACTCTGGAGCTTTGAGGGTTTAAAACAGATCCATCAACCCTGAAATCACAGCTGTGTCATTCTCTATCATTAATAATAACAAAAATGTCTCTAGAAACACTAATAAAATGTTTTTATTATTAAAAAAATATTATTATTATTATTATTATTATTGTTGTTGTTATTATTATTACAAATCAGGAGATATTTGTTCCTGTAAATCAAATATTCTCTTGTCATGTTGTGTTTATTTTATCATATTCTTTTAATCATGGTTAAATCTAGAAAATGTTTGCTTCTCTATCCCATAAATTAATAATAAGAGCTGCAATCTCCTCCATCCCCAACCAGTCTGCCCCTCCGTGCCATGAAACAGGGGACCACTATGTGTAAGGTGTCTGATTTTAACACAATGATAAATTCCCTAATAAAATGATCATGGAAAGACAAATAAGGCAGCTTTAGTCAGAAAACCAGATTGATCTGTGACTGAAGCCTGAATGTCGCTCGGTGCTTTGTTCTCCACACAATGAATCACATGGAGCCACGGCTGCAGATCCAATCTGTGCTTCAACATTTCATTCCGTCCACCTGCAGATCACATCTAAACCTCTTTTATCCGCTAAAAGCCTCTGTGCGCCTTTATGCGTCTCCATTCGTGCGCTCCTGGATGGGAAACCCTCCGCGCCGCCGTGAACCGATGGAGACACCGGCTGCTGCTTCACCTTCATTCTACCTCTCAGAATGGTCAGATGAGACAGAAAACTTACCATAGTTTTCTTTTAAGGTTGAAAGAGGAAGAAGAGAACGAGGAAGATTCGAAAAAAGGGGGCGTTAAAAGCCGGTTTGTGTGCGTCGCGTCTTGTACCCAACGGGGACGATGCAACAACTGATGAACGGAAAGGCGGCGGCGTCCGGTTTTTATACGCAGGGAGGAGATGCGCCCCGGTGCGGCGAGGATCTACGTTTTATTGTCATTATTCCGGTGATGCTGTCGAGATTCTGAGTTTTGCATCCACCGAGGTAATGATCGGTAAAGCAGCTTTGGAGAAATTGTCAGTAGATGAGTTGTTTTAATTGAGATGAGAATAAAGATGTGAAGGGAGGTTTTTTTTGTTTTGTTTTGTTTATCTGCAATATATTTTGAAATGTCAACATGTTTGGATGTAGTTAAGTGTCGTGGTGCATTCTGGGTTAAAAAAGACTGGATTAGAGTTTGACGTGATGTTTTCTTAAACACCTGACGGAGATGAGAACAAGTGTGTTTTCTTCCAGACTAGACATCAGGGTGGGGAGAGGCGGTCTTTCCACGGGATGGTAATCCTACCGGTTTGAAATGGATCACGTGACTTGGAGATAAAGCAGGCCTGTGAGGATAGGCTGTATCCAGGCAACCACAAGGCTCAGATCAGCTTGTGTTTAATTGAATTGAATTCGGTTCTTCGATTTTTAAGAAGGACGTGTGGATAGTCCAGACCCTTGTCAAACTTATATATGTAAGACAAATAATGTGGTGAAAATAATAATCAACCAATCAAAAATAAAACACACACATGTAGTTTTCTACAAGTATGCACAACTGGATAGAGATCAGAATTCTGATCCGGGTCTGGAGCATTCAGATGGATTTCATGTGTGTGTGTAAGGTATGAAGTTATCCCTCGATGAACAACCAATCAGGAGTCGACATTATGGATCATTTGTATATTTAAATACCACAAGCGCATGACTCCATACACTGACGTAGGACTGTAGAGGTATTAGGTGGAATTATTTCATTTGCATCATCATAAGATCACCATGTTCTGCAGGTGCATTGATCTAACATTTGCTTGAACCATCACATTGTGTGTGTGTGAGTCTTTTCTCCGTCCTTTAAGCGTTGTAGCCACATGATTCTCCAAATTTTATTTTTGGGATCAGCCCTGTAATGTCATCCTTTCTATCCAAACAAAGCCCATGTATTATGCACGCAGCAAAACGAACAAAGATTGCATTCATCTATTATTCAGCTGAGATAAACTGTAAATTGAGGAGCCTTTACAACAGCCCTGCTTGTTCTAGCCTCCTAATGCAGCATTACACAAATTTCCTAGTGAAATCTGCAACCTGATACACCTGCTTCGTTATAAATTATGCAAAATGGCTGACTCCCTCTACTGCACAAGCCGCCTCCATCTCAGTGGAGCTGATGTCAGCCAGGCGTCCATGTTGCTGCTGAGGCTTGGTATGGTATCCTCCCAGCATGCTGGCTCTCCTCCCTCTTTGTCCCAGATTTTCTGCAGTGATGTCATTCTGTGTGGGTTGATCACGTGACCTGTTGTCTGCTTGTCTGTGCTGTGTAAGATGGACTCTGCTTCTGTCCAGTTTGAGGAATAGAAATTGCCTGAATTGCATTTTATATAATAAAATGTTCTCAAGTGAGGGATTTAAAAAGCACCCTGGTGGATGTCCCTCTTTACTTAAAAAGAGGCTTGTATGGTGCATGAAACAAAATCAGTATTTACACTTTTTTTGCAGGCTTACATCAAAGTCCTCAAAATATGTGAATATCATCTTTGTTCAGGAAGCACAACTGGCTTTTTGTGGTTTTGTACCCAGTGTGAACTCCAGGGAATAAAAGAGCAGGAAGCAGCCACAGCTCTCAGCCAGAATTTCTCCAATTTCCATCCAATCCTCTTCCTCCTCCTCCTCACCATGCAGCAGCTGTGAAACAGGGAGCGTCTGAGCAGCTGTAGACCAAGATGAGAGGGAGAATGGGAATGCTAGAGGGATGGGAGTGGTCCATCATGGCATGAAACCAACCACATTGCCTCCTGCAAACTGGGAATACAACACCTGACAGCCGAGCATATGTTCCGTCTGTCACAGCAGAGTCCCCTTATTAAACAGTGAAATACAGATCACATAATATTCTTATTTTATTGAATAAATTGTCAATTTATGCTGTATTGGAATAACCTAAGACCTGAACAGCTGCATGGGAAAATAATTTCTAGACAAAAACCTGCAGACGTCTTTATCAGTGGGCAGGAGAGACAGGAAACAGACATGTTTATATTTCAGGCTTTTATTTTGTAGGACAGAAGGTGATCCCATCATCTGATTCAAGCAAAGAGAAAAGACAAAATGAAGAATGAGGGAGACACTAACACAATAAAAAATGTTTGCAAGCTAATAATTGCTTTCAATTGTGGTCTATTCTTTTCCATACAGTCTGAAGCTATTTTACAGATTTAGAAACTCATCCTCGTAACTGCTCTTAACTTTGCAATTCAAAATCTGGGTTATTCCAAGCCGCGCCACATTCTCTGAGGTATTATTTCTTCCACTGGGACAACTGTTGTCATAGAGTTCCCTCTGTTGTTAGCAACCGAGTTGCTTTACGGTCTGTGAGTTTTTCGAGCTGTACTTTTAGACCACTAAAGAACAATTTATGGTCTTTCTTACTGAACTTTCAAGACAGGCACCAACAGAGCAGCAAAAGAACATCCAGCAATATAACCATCTCACATTTCTGTGTCACAAAGAATGAGCTGCTATTTGAACAACTGCTGACATGTATTGTACTGACATGGAGCCCCTGGGGGTCCTGAGGCGCCCGGCCCATTCCCCGAGACATGTTGGGGTTTTATTTAAACATCAGTTTCATAGGAAGACTTGTGAAGGAGGTGAGAACAAGTGTGGTTCCGACCAGACTGGACATCAGGTTGAAGAATCTTAGAAAAGACTCCCCACAGAGGCAGCCATGCTGCAAGGATGGTAATCCTACCATTTAAACTGCGTCATGTGACCTGGAGATAAAGCAGGTCTGTGAGGATCCTGGGCTGTATCCAGGCAACTGCGTTATTCATTTCCTAGCAACCGTTAAATCCTGAGGAGATGGTGGGGGGTTGGGCGTCTGTAGTTTAGCCTGTCCCTCTTCTGTGACTGGGCAGTTTGACCTCTTTTACCTAATTCATACTAAAAATATGAAGAAAATACTTTAAATGAAACCACATGTGAACTGAGATGCTTTTAAATTACATGGAGAATGTTTGACAAATTGCACCAAGGAGCAAAGATTATTATGCACCAACAACAGAAATAAAGATCTGAATATAGACTTTTTCTGACATCTTATATGAACTGGAGACATTTCTTGATGCTGCAGCATTTTTTTTGCCCAGTCGGCCTCAATGAGCTTCGAAATCGATCAAACTGAGTTGACTCTTTTCAGGCTTTGTTTAGTTGTGTTTGCTGGGGCCTGCTACCATTTATAAATAGCCTATACATACGACACCTAGTCATATTATTGAATTCCTGACTCTAAACTGCCCTGCTCGTTCTTTCCTAGCTTCTATTTAAAGCTAATTTATACATCAATCAGCTCACGTTAACGATTTTCAATATGTCGGACTGGGCCCGTCTGAATCCGTTACGCAGATGAAAATTACGCAGCATTTTCTTTATAATGAATAGCAGCCATTTTGCTAGAGTAACGGGAGGATGAGGGGATTCGGGTGTGGCTCGAAAGAGAGACGCAGAGCGCGAGAGACAATCAGCCAATAGGAAGCAGTAGATGGATCGTATGACAGATTGACATGGCGTTGACCAATGGGGGTCCAGCAGGTTCCGCCCGACCGATGGAACCCAATAAATACAACTCCATCCGAAGGAGCGCTAGCATTTCTTACATCGACCCAGTAGCAGTCGCATCGTAAGAACGTCCGAAAATTCTTTTTTCTTCTTTCTGCCGACATTTGAAGCTAACAACATGGTAAGAGCTGCTTTTCTCTTCGTTAAATATTCTTGTTTTAAGGCTCCATCTTGCGGTGTGCTAAGAGATGACGAGGATATGACGAGGACCGAGCATCAATATAGAAAATGTAGTTTGTGTTCTAACGTAAGAGGTCTGATGCTAGCGAATATTAACCCTTTATTCAATCAATGACATGTTGTGTTAAGTCAGTTTAACAAATTTATGAGCCAAACAGAATCATATTTGCCAAATTAGCCGCCTGGCATTAATAACTGGTTAAAAAATCATAACGAGTTTACCATTCAGTATGAGTAGAGCGGGATATTTTATGATTTGATGTATTGAAGTAGATTTTTAATTACGACGTCGTTTTTGCATTGATTTGCATTGACCAGATGTGTGGTCCGAGTGCAACAAGAAATTGTCCCCAACAGAGAGAATAAAGTATGTTTCTTTCGATCCATAGTCAAGTTTATTTTAAAATTGCAGCGCTACTGCTCTGCGTTGAAGATCGGTGCAAAGATGAACTTGTGTGCTCTCGTTCGCCCCCTTCGGTGAGGGAGAGGACTGATTGCCTCCTCTAGCGGTTTTATCTGTTATTTTATCCAATCAATGAGACTAAGTGTGTAACACACAAATAATAAATATTTTAACCTGACTATGCATAAATTAAATTGCATATTAAAAGTGCGAGGTACCACATATCCCAGGATTCAATGTAAAGGCAGTGAGGATGTGGCTGGTAAAGCATTGCTATTCTCACATGATCCACATCTGAGGATGATTAACGCCTCTTTTTTTTTCCTTTCCTCAGCGTGAGTGCATCTCCGTCCACGTTGGTCAGGCTGGTGTCCAGATTGGTAACGCCTGCTGGGAGCTGTACTGCCTGGAACATGGAATCCAGCCTGACGGACAGATGCCCAGTGACAAGACCATTGGAGGAGGGGATGATTCTTTCAACACCTTCTTCAGTGAGACTGGGGCCGGAAAACACGTCCCTAGAGCAGTGTTTGTGGACCTGGAGCCCACCGTCATCGGTACACTCATTAAAGACGCATGCTCTCATCTCCTTTGGATTTCATTTAAAGCTGTCCAGTAATACCTTTTGGACTCTGTCTCTCCAGATGAGGTGCGCACTGGGACCTACCGCCAGCTCTTCCACCCAGAGCAGCTGATTACAGGCAAGGAAGACGCTGCCAACAACTACGCCCGTGGCCACTACACCATCGGCAAAGAGATCATCGACCTGGTCTTGGACAGGATCCGCAAGCTGGTGGGTAATTTCAGAGCAGAAAGAGTTGGTTCCACAACGTCCAATGCAGTGACCGTATCTCATGTGTGATCATTGTTCTACCCCCACTCTGTCCTCAGGCTGACCAGTGCACCGGCCTTCAGGGCTTCCTGGTTTTCCACAGCTTCGGAGGTGGCACCGGCTCTGGTTTCACCTCCCTGCTGATGGAGCGTCTCTCTGTGGACTACGGGAAGAAGTCCAAGCTGGAGTTCTCCATCTATCCAGCCCCCCAGGTGTCCACTGCTGTGGTGGAGCCCTACAACTCCATCCTGACCACCCACACCACCTTGGAGCACTCCGACTGTGCCTTCATGGTGGATAATGAGGCCATCTACGACATCTGCCGCAGGAACCTGGACATCGAGCGTCCCACTTACACCAACCTGAACAGGCTGATCAGTCAGATCGTGTCCTCCATCACGGCGTCCCTCCGTTTCGATGGCGCCCTCAATGTCGATCTGACTGAGTTCCAGACCAACTTGGTGCCATATCCCCGCATCCACTTCCCTCTGGCCACCTACGCCCCCGTCATTTCTGCTGAGAAGGCCTACCATGAGCAGCTCTCAGTGGCTGAGATCACCAACGCCTGCTTCGAGCCGGCCAATCAGATGGTGAAATGTGACCCTCGCCACGGCAAATACATGGCTTGCTGTCTGCTGTATCGTGGTGATGTGGTGCCCAAAGATGTCAACGCTGCCATTGCCACCATCAAGACCAAACGCACCATCCAGTTTGTGGACTGGTGCCCCACTGGTTTCAAGGTGGGCATCAACTACCAGCCCCCCACTGTGGTTCCTGGTGGAGACCTGGCCAAGGTCCAGAGGGCTGTGTGCATGCTGAGCAACACCACTGCCATTGCAGAGGCCTGGGCTCGCCTTGACCACAAGTTTGACCTGATGTATGCTAAGCGTGCCTTCGTCCACTGGTATGTGGGTGAGGGAATGGAGGAGGGAGAGTTCTCTGAGGCCAGAGAAGACATGGCCGCCCTGGAGAAGGATTACGAAGAGGTTGGAGTCGACAGCATCGAGGGAGAAGGGGATGACGAAGGAGAAGAATATTAAGTTAAACAAAAGCTGTTAAGAAAAAGTGGCCAGTTTTGTTAGAGTTCAAATTTAACAAGATACATGTTCAGAAGAAAATTTCAATTTTGTTAGTTCCAATTAAATAAGAAAGATAAAGCATTAAGAAAAGAGTTCCAAAGAAGTTTCATTCAGAAATGTCTGATTCAGTTAAAAAATGTGAAGTTCAAAATAAAACTCATCAAACTTGAAAATGTTTTTGTCTGTTCATTCAGCCATGAGTGTGGGGACAAACCGCAAAGTCAAGAAAGTCTGTGTGTGTGTATATATATATATATCCTCGATTTGTCGTTACCCGCGGTTTTAAGAAAACCACCCACAAATACCAAAATTCCTCGATTTGCAACAAACTATTTCTTTTATTATTTACGGTAATTTGAAATTATGAACCCTCCCATACTGATATTATAACCACCTTATATCTGTATTAACTTTTCCCACATTGATAGACTGTTTAAAGTGCTTTCAAGTGTTTCTTTAATACATGGAAGTGGGAAGCTTTATGTGAGTCAGAATGCAGCGCACTTCAGTCTTTGAATTGTCATAGATGAGGAAAACAAGATTACTCGAGCACTAGGAGCAAACACTTGGGGATATTTCATTAGACTTCTTGAATGATAGAAACCCATTAATGATGTGATACCGAAGTAAAACTGACGTGAATTGACCCGTTATCTTACAATTAGCTTCAGACACAAGAACTTTTATTGCCTGCATGAACAAGACGTAAGAGGTCATCTAATTAGATTTTGATGAGTTAATGATTGGTGACAAACATGGTGTTGAATTCAAGTTAATTATTTTAGTGAAAATATATACAGTATGATCAGTTAGCCCTTCATTCAAGGATGTATCAACATAAACAGGCCACATTACAGTGTTACTACAAATATTTGTTCCTTGAACATGAGTAACTTAAAATCCATTATCTGCATAACAAGATACATGTTAAGAAAAATACATTTAATACATTTTAAGAAATAAGTTCAAAGAACAGTTGAATTACTGGAATGTTGAGAAGCTTTTCAATTTGATGATTAGACAACATTAGCTTCTCTACTAAACTAAATATTTTGAGGTTTTGACTCTAGGTTCTCAAGCATCCATTTCATGGTAATTAGAGAGCAAAAAGAATTAACTGGACTTGCTTCTGGTTGGTTAAATAAGTTTCACCTTTCACCCTAGAGCGGCTGAGTCCTTACACCCCTGTTGAATATGAAAAACAAAAGAGTCGTCACCATTCATAGTTGTGTCGTTGTCACAAACGTATTACTCAACACAGGAGCAACAACTCATCAGGACTCAAGAGTCCACTTGTAGGACACAGGCCTCTCCTTTGCGGACTGTCATGTCCAAGTTTTAATCAGGGAAGAAACATGGTTTAAGAAAGGACTTCAAAAAGTAATTTTAGTCAAACTGGAGAAGCACCAGCAGTGCTCGGGAGATGAGCACCTCCCGAGTATTTTGAGTTTTTGTCTGTAGGTTCTCAAGCATTCAGTTTAAGATAAATCAAAAAGAGCAAATAAAAACAAACAACTGGACTTGCTTCAGTTCCATTAAAGATGTTTCACCTCTCATGCAAGAGGTTTCTTCAGTTCAGACTGACTGGTAGAGTTCTTACGCCCCTGTTGGAGCGACCCACACCACCAAGACAATGAGTTTGACTCTGAGTCGTCACCATTCATAGATAGATAGATAGATAGATACTTTTTAGATAGATATATACATAGTTGTGTCGTTGTCACAAACGTATTACTCAACACAGGAGCAATGACTCCTCGGGACTCAAGAGTCCACCTGTAGGACAACAGGCCTCTCCTTTGAGGACTGTCATGTCCAAGTTTTAATAAGGGAAGAAACATGGTTTGAGAGAGGGCTTCAAAAAAGTCGTTTTAGTCAAACTAGAGAAGCCCTCTCTGAACAGAAGAGGAGGATGAAGACACCATCAATCAACCACCTACAGAGCAGTGTTCACCTCCATCCCCAGAAACCACAACAACCCTTCACACCTGGGTGTGGCTGAGGTCACCTGAGGGTGAGACCCTGCTATGAATAGTAATGAGTCCTAATGACACCTATTGTCTTGGTTGATTTGGGGTCTTCTGTGTTTTACCCTTCTTCTTTTCCTTTTGGCTTTTCCCTTCAGGGGTCGCCACAGCGAATCAACCGCCTCCATCTAACCCTGTCCTTTGCATCCTCTACTCTCACACCAACTACCTTCATGTCCTCTTTCACTACATCCATAAACCTCCTCTTTGGTCTTCCTCTAGGCCTCCTGCCTGGCAGTTCAAAAATCAGCATCCTTCTACCAATATATTCACTATCTCTCCTCTGGACATGTCCAAACCATCTCAGTCTGGCCTCTCTGACTTTATCTCCAAAACCTCTAACATGTGCTGTTCCTCTGATGTACTCATTCCTGATCCTATCCTTCCTGGTCACTCCCAGAGAGAACCTCAGCATCTTCATCTCTGCTACCTCCAGCTCTGCCTCCTGTCTTTTCCTCAGTGACACTGTCTCTAGACCAAACAACATCGCTGGTCTCACCACAGTTTTGTACACCTTTCCTTTCATTTTAGCTGAAACTCTTCTATCACACATCACACCTGACACTTTTCTCCACCCATGCCATCCTGCCTGGACACGCTTCTTCACCTCTTTTCCCCACTCTCCATTGCTCTGGACTGTTGACCCTAAGTACTTAAAATCCTCCACCTTCTTGATCTCTTCTCCCTGTAACCTCACTCTTCCACTTTGGTCCCTCTCATTCACACACATGTACTCTGTCTTACTGCGGCTAACCTTCATCCCTCTCCTTTCCAGGACAAACCTCCACCTCTCTAGCTTCTCCTCCACCTCGTCCCTACTCTCACTGCAGATCACAATGTCATCTGCAAACATCATAGTCCATGGAGATTCCTGTCTAACCTCGTCTGTCAGCCTGTCCATCACCATAGCGAACAAGAAGGGGCTCAGAGCTGATCCCTGATGCAGTCCCACCTCCACCTTGAACTCCTCTGTCACACCTACAGCACACCTCACCACTGTCTTACAGTCCTCATACATGTCCTGCACCGCTCTAACATACTTCTCTGTACATGTCCTGCACCGCTCTAACATACTTCTCTGCTTCTGTGTTTTACCCTATGAATGGTAATGACTGTTGATGAGTCTCGTTGTTTTGGTGGGCTGGTCTTCTGTTTTCTGCCTCAACAGCACCAGAAAGTCTCTCTACCAGTCACTACTGAAGAAACGTTTTGGATGGGAGGATAAACGTCTCCAACCAGCCCAAATCGAGTCCAGTTGCTTCTTTTTGCTCTTGGTGATTTTGGGGTTTTGGTGCTAACACTTGGTAACCGGTGGAATCACACAAGTTGCTACTCCACGCCGTGACGTGTGTTCCTGTGACGCGCAGAAATTTTAAACTCTCGTCCTTCTCAGTGATGGCGGCTTCGTTTCGTTCTCTCCCTGCTAGCTGTAATAACAAATGGTACTACACCCGGCAACAGATCGACAACAGCCCATCTCGGCGAGCTGGACTTGATCCCGACAAGGAACTCTCCTACAGACAACAAGCGGCGAACCTGCTCCAGGACATGGGACAGCGGCTCAATGTGTATCTTTTGTCGAGAGACGGCCGGTGCCTGCTAGCCGAAATTAACTTGTTCGTTAGCTCTTCGATAAGCCGGTTCGACTCAGAACACGGTTGTTATTTAGTCTTGTGTTTCGTTTGAGCCTTTGTTGTTTTTATTTGTTTGCTGTCTGTTTTATGAAGTGATGTATGACCGCATCGACGTCATACAGAGGCTAATGAGCGGCGTTGTAGGCTAAATCGAGGCCGTGGAGGCCTGTGTGGTCGGCGGGCCTTCACGGCTTTAGCATTAGCATTAGCTTTCCCTCTTCCTGTAGCCGTAATGTTAGTAAATACAGGACTGTAAAGGGAGCAGCAGTCATTAGACGTTGTGTTTAAATGTTCGGATAAGTCAGCGTTTTATATGTTTTATCTTAAAACACAAGCATTTTATGTGCGACGTAAATATATGATCTTCCGGTTAACCTCTGCTGTGGAGCTAAAGGGGTTTTTAATGTATGTTTTTCTGTGATAATGGCTCAATAGCTAAGTTGGCTATTATTTGATTAGCAACTATATAATTTAGTCCATGTGGAACAGTTATATTCATGACGTAGAATTAAAGCAAGTGTTTTGCTCTTGTGTTGCTGCTCTTTGCATATTCCTTAATTACCGTGTTCCAGATCCCAACTTACTATAAATACTGCCATCGTGTACATGCATCGTTTCTATATGGTCCAGTCTTTCACCAGATTTCACAGAAATGTAAGTATTTGAACTGTTACCTTGAGTCACTAATGCCACTGACTGTGTTTATAGTCAGTTCGTGGACTTACTTTGGTTCATCTTCTTCAGGTTATCTCCCCAGCCGCACTCTTCCTTGCTGCCAAGGTTGAGGAGCAACCCCGAAAGCTGGAACACGTTATCAAGGTGGCCCATGCATGTTTGAATCCTCAGGACCCATCTCCAGATGTACGCAGCGATGTAAGTAGTGGAAGTCAGCCTCCATGTGTTCTCTCCTGCTGCGCCTGCGTCATAGGGTAGCTGTAAGTTATGGAGGTTTTGTGTTGTTTAGTAGTTTTCAAACTGCATTTATGACGTGTTTCCACTGCAGGACATGGCTTAGCCTTTTATTGCTCTGCTCGAGTTTCCATTTTCAATAGTTGTGTGGAGTGCATTGAACTTTACCTGATATAACCGCTGTCGAGTTGAACTGATAAAACAGTGGAGTGAAAACGCTGCAGACCATTAGCCCTTTTTAAACCTAATCACAAAATTGGTCTGCAAAAGAACCCTCCTCCTTATGCTCTGAGCGTAACAATTTCATTTACATCACACTGACTCCCAAAGCTGCAGATAGTCATGTCTCATAGCTTCTAATGGTTGATGTCTTTTCTGAGGTAACCACCACGAGCTGTTGTTAAAACTCCTGGTTGTGGGTGACACAAGAAAAACTGACATTCTCTCTAATTTCTACACTGGTGGGATAGAGGCTGTGTCGTTTTTGCCTCTATGATGACAGTGGCTGTTACAGTGGTTGATCTAGAAAAGTAATGTATGAGAGCTGGACGGAGCTAGCTGTCATGGGATAAATGTGTCTCAAATGTTTTTAATGCAGCCACTTTATTGTGAAGTTTACACACAGTCCACTTTTTGCAGACTGAGTTAGTCTTAAATTTTCACTCTTGTTGTTAGATGGTGGTTCGTAAGACTGGCGGTAGACTAGTTAGTCTTCAGCACTAGCAGTTGTGTAGTGATGATTGGACATCACAGTAATCCAAGGCCATAGACTTTTCCAGTCAGTGCTGGTGCGGTTAATCCACAGTTTTGTCTTTCAGTGATTTTTAAATTCGTCAGTAAACAGTAAAACCGTTGCTGCTATCACAAGCGAGAGGAGTCCCTGTACCTGTGAATGGCCGAGTGTTAGGTGAAAATCAAAGAGTGTTTAAGGTCATCCTGTGGTCAACTTGTGTTTTAGATTAATTATACCCCTTTTAAGAAGCATAACTTTTTGATTGACTTAATTACAGTAACTGAATTTAGAGAGGGAAAAATCTAATTTAAGACTCTTTTGCGTGTGGAACACCACCATGCTTTTTAAAAACATAAGCTGTGGTGGTGTAACTTCACTTTTTTGGTATCATGAAAAGGGTCGTCTTTGCAGTGCTGTTGCCTGATCTGCGTTAAAAAAGCTCCATCTTTGTAACTTTCAAATAGAATCTTGTAAGTACAAGAAAGAAAATAATGCCTGAATGTGGCTTTTTTTTGGTGAGAGAATTGTGTCTCGACTGCTTTTTTATGTAGGATTTTCTCAAAGTTTCATTCCTTTAATATTCCAGCTTTGTGTGTCCTTGGTTTCTTTTGCATTGATGATGTCAGGCAATTTCACATGATGTCACTGCAGCAGTCCACTCAGAATTTTGACTGTCCAGCGTTAACTATCATCAGTAGAAAACTAAACGGAAAATATTAGAGTGGAGCTGAGCCATGTCATGCAGTGGAAACACAGCGCATGTACTGTAGTTTAAACTACTGGCAGCGAGGCTTGGTCAGCCCTTCATGAAGGGTGAGTCTGATGTGTGAAAGACAGGATAAAGGCCTCCCAGTGAGTAATGTGCCTGTCCTCTCAACCTCAGGCCTACCTGCAACAAGCCCAAGACCTGGTCATTCTTGAGAGCATAATACTCCAGACCTTGGGTAAGTTGGGAAGTAAGACCTGGGTAGCTTACTTTCCCTCCGAAAGCACGTGATATTACAAATTGTGTTTCACTTTCAGAGAAAGTCTGTATGTGCTGGCAGTGCAGGAAAGAGACATACATTCTTCATGTTAGCAGCTTGTATCCATTTTTTTCCTATATGTATTTCGATTTTTCACATCACTCTTTTTTTGTCCTGAGTATTTTTCAGCATTTTGTTTTAGAAGTGTTTGAATCATTGTTGCAAATAATTCTATTTACTGTGCCCTCTTCAACCTGGTTTATCGTTTCTAACGTTTTCACATGTAAAAATGGGCAAAGATGAGATATCAGCTTTAATTCAAACACAAAGTTGTGCTCGTACTTTTCATGCAGTGTGGTGCAATTAAGAGTTTTTTCACAATCATCTGTTTTTTTTTTTTTTTTTTTTTTTTTTTTTTTCTTTTTCACATCCAACATGTTGGTGGAAGCCCCGATGCAAAGTGACATACACAAAAATGTTTTTATATTTACTATTGAATGGAAAATTTCTTCTGCCACAGGAATTGGATGGAATGAAAACAAATCATATGACAAGTTTGACATCTGCATAATATATTAAGCCATTTCTCTTTATTTACAGCTTTTGAAATCACCATTGACCATCCACATACTCACGTTGTCAAGTGCACTCAGCTCGTCAGAGGTGAGCCTCAACTCTTCAATTTTATTTAAAAAAAAAAATTCTGTTTGGGTAGTGATTAATTACGTTTGTTGCTGGAATTGTTAATTAGTAGGTTTTAAGTTTGTTTTTTTGTTTTGTTGTTGTTCCAGCGAGCAAGGACTTGGCTCAAACGTCATACTTCATGGCCACCAACAGGTATGTTCACACTTTACTGTTCAACATAGGCTTCTTTTGTTTTTGATATGAACAGTAAAATATGGTTTTTTATTATGTTTAGCTGCCTTGACTCAATATACTGAATGTCTGTTCTCTCTCCTTGTTTGTTCTCTTCTGTCTGGGACGTAACCTGCCACATAGTCTACACTTGACCACGTTCTGCCTGCAGTACAGTCCGCCAGTTGTGGCCTGTGTGTGCATCCATCTTGCTTGCAAATGGTCCAACTGGGAGATCCCTGTGTCCACAGATGGCAAACACTGGTGGGAATATGTTGATCCCACTGTTACTCTGGAGCTGCTGGATGGTATGTGCGAACGTGTTGAAAATAAACAAACATTGAGCATTCTAAATGGTTTGACTGATTTCTTCATGACTTATTTTAGAGCTCACACATGAGTTCCTGCAAATTCTGGAGAAAACACCCAGCCGGTTGAAACGAATCCGCAACTGGAAGGTAGACGTTTTTCCTGTTGTCTCTTTGCGATGTATCGACTCCAGCCGAAACGTTCTGCTGTGTGTAGTTACCTTGCACTGAGTCAATTGTGATTGGCTTTTCTCGGCTCCCAGGCTGGAGGTCAGACACCAAAAGCCAAGCCAAAAGTCCAGGAGGAAGGTGACCAGAGGGACACCATGATGAGCATGATCTCCATGGCTTCTTCAGAGAGCACTGTGGCGGGGCTGATGAGCCTCTCAGCTCCACCTTCCTCCTCTTCTTCCTCATCCATGGGTGACAAGGACAGGAGTGCATCTGGCAGCGCTCAGACTTGGAGTGGCAAAGGTCCGGCTGTAGCTGAGCAGCAGCAGCCGGTGAACAACGAGGTTCACGCCCCGGCTAAGGTTTCGTTAAGTGAGTACCGTGCCAAAAATGCGGATGTTCTGGCAGCTCAGAAAAGGAAGCTGGAGAACATGGAGGCCAGTGTGAAGAGGGACTATGCCAATGCTGCCCAGGCTCTCATCGGTCAGCAGCAGAGGAAGGAGAAGCAGCAGCATCATCACCAGCAGTCCAGCTCCTCCTTCTCTGATATGTCCAATCCCTCACCCATCATTCTGAAAATCCCCCTGGAGAAGGAGAGGCACGACAGGAGCTCTCTGAAAATGCGCTTTCCTCTAGCGGGAGGAGGAGGCAGCGGTCACAGCACCAGTGGGCGAGGTCAGGACCAGGACATCAAAGTCAGGATACGAGTGCCTGAGAAGCAAAGGGGGAGTTCGGGAGAGGAGGGCAAGAGCAGGGACAAGCACAGGGAACGTTCAAATCACCATCACCACTATAACCACCACCATCATTCCTCCTCTAGTGGTGCCTCGCTCTCCTCGCACAAACATTCATCTAGTTCTGGGGCAGTGGGAGGCAGCAAAAAAGTCCCTAGTGACTCATCTAGAACGAGCTCCTCATCCTCTTCTTCCTCACGTAAGAGGACACACTCCCAAGAACCCACAGCGGGCTCTCACCCCGCCTCTAAGGCCAGCAAGTCCTCTAGGAACCCCTACCAGCTACCCTCCCTGTCTTCCTCTTCTGGGCAGACTTTGGGACACGGTCCAGACATTCTGCCCTCCCTGAGCCTTCCCCACCACCAAGGGAGCTATTCCCACTCCAAAGGTGACAAAACGGACACCAACGGTCACGGTGCAGCTGGGGGAGCCCAGTCCAACGAGTACCAGGACACTTTTGAAATGCTGAACTCTCTTCTGAGTGCACAGGGGGTTCAGCCATCCCAGCCGTCCATGTTTGACTACAGATCCCAATATGGAGAGTACCGGTACAGTGGCGGTTCCAGAGGGAGTAATTCCAGACCCCCTCCTCTGCCTTCAGAACCACCTCCCCCTCTGCCTCCATTACCCAAATGAGTTATTGATCAGGAGACTTATTTTGTGCATCGTACTTGACGTCACAAACATCCATATTGTTACAATAAAGTATTGTATTTTTAACTCACCCAGCATTTTATAGACATCAGTGTGACAGCAGCAGAATGTAGGGGTGAGGTGAGGTCAAATTCTTTTTTACATTTCACATATGGCAATAAGGAGAGGTTCTAGAATCTTTCAAAATGTGAGGATAAAATACAGAAAAGTGTAGATACAGTTTTGCTTTTCTGTTCAAAATGTGATGATGGGACCTGATATTTTTACCATCACTGTTTTAGAGGAAATCATTGTCTTGAAATCATGCAGAAACTAACAGCTGTCTTTTTATAATGTTTTATAGTATGTTATTTATTAATTGAATGCTTTAAAAAGAAAAAAAACTTGGGTCTCATTTTCTACCTTTTTAAGGTTTTCCTTTGACGTTGTTTTTGTGCAGGGAGATATAACTTCAAGTCTGTACATACTGACAGTGCATGTTTCCAAAGTCATCTCTTTTTTAATATATACATATTAAATGTATATATAACAGAAATATATACACATATGTGTACTTATATATGTGTGTATATGTCATTTTTATTTTAAATCATGATGGAAAGACTTTAGGTGATTGCCCCTCCCCATGCATTCTATTTTATTTTTTACATTATTGGTAAAACTTGTACAAAGAGTGTAAACTGTTTAAAAGAAACAAAAATATTTTTTAAGCTTTGTTATGAAAAACTGCAAAAAATGATGTAACTTAAGGAAGCTTGTACATTTTGTTTTTAGATTGAGTGTTGCAGTCATTGTTTTAAATGGTTGTAAAATATTCCTATTTGTTTCTCTTATGCTAACACTAATAGACAGGTCATAACAAGGGTATACTGTACATCTGTGGATTATCATGGAGTTCACATACAAAATGTCAACCTGGTAGTGTCACAATGAAGGAATTGCCAAAAATACTTTTATTCTGACATTCAGTTGTCACTTTTTTCATCGTTCTCTGGAGGTTTGGGGTTAGCTACAGCTAAAGTTGGAAATGAGCGACTTTCGTGACTACAGTCTGTTTTAAGTTGCACTTGAAAAAGCAGCACCCACTGTCACCCTGACACTGCCATAAGGAAACAAATTTCCCTGCTGGTGCGCACTCTGTGACGACTTTATCGAGCACAGTATACAATAAAGTATTCAAAATAACACAAGACTTATCTAATACCATCTGTGTGTCATCTATCTGTCCTGGTGTCTTGTTAATGCATTTTCTTTGGGATTTTTTTTGTGTGCTAATCCCAGTCTTAGCCTTGCATTTTATGACAGTCTAGTTTTACTATGTTAAACCTGTGTTTTAACACAAAAGCATCACCTTTCAGTATAATAATCCAGGCACCATGTGCGATAAATCACAATTGTTTACATGTGTCCTCAGATTCTCTATCATACACGTCAAACAAGTTATCAACACACCTCCACTTTGACTTAATTATGAATTGGATTGGAGCAAAATATTGGGTATAATTTTTTGGCAAAAGAATTGTGTCACATGTAATTCTTACTGAGATATAAGTGTTTTAAAAAGTAAATAATGCTCTTTCCTGCTTTTTATTAGTCTGGTCAAAAATTATGTGGCCAGTTATTTAAAGCAATTACAGATTAATTGGTGAATATAGTTTTCTCTTTATGACGCACAGCTTTAGTTGAAAGATCTTTTTGCTCTGGCACCAGAGAATTTATGTGTTATTCAGCTGCTGGCTGTGACAGGAAAATGGTAAATGCACTGAATATTCCTCTCAGTTGTCTTTACAATGCAACTGACAGTATTAACAAGTTAAACTATTAGATGTCATGTATATTGTAATTTTAAAAATGTTTTTAATCTGGGCAATTTGATTATTATGCTGTGAAAAATCCATATAAAACGACACATTTCAACTAAAACCTGTATGAGAAGGAAATTGATGAACTTCATGCAACCTTTCAATGCAAAAATCACTTTTCTTTAACATATTTGCTTGTGTCCTGGTGGTTGTGGTGACACTCAGGTCTGAAAGTAAAAACATGGATTTTTTTTGTGTTTTCTGTTAAACGCTTATGTAGACACTGTTCTTTTTTGATATGTGGTTGGTTGATTCTCAAAATCAATAAATATTTTAAGAAAACATTGCATTAAATGTGTTGTGTATCCGAATTTGATCCTACGCACAGCTGGATAAACTTCTAATCAGAAGTAATGAGAGTTCTGTTTGTGATTTTTTTTTAAAATAGAATGTGTTCAAAATTACGCCTATCAATAAGCATTTATTCATACAACAATCTACGTCTATATCATAAACAGACTACGGGTTTGGTACGTCACGTGTCAAACTTTATTTTGTTCCGCCTCAACTAGTTAAAGAGCAACTAGATTGACCAATGAAAAAACCTGAACCCTGTCCAATCAGACGTCTGAGTGGGCGGGTCACTTTGAGTCTGGGCGGCTGTGGCTATTATTGAGGGAATGCAGGAAAATTGAAGCGTTGCTCGCTGGGAGCGAGTCTGATCTTAGAAAGGTAAGCAGAGTTAAACAAAAGTTCATGATGTGTTCATCATCTGGTATTGAGCTACTTCTGATATACTGTATCTAGAAAGAGGGTCGTTTGATACCAGTGGTCCACAAATTACCTTGTGAACCGAAAATAGGGAAATATAGTGTTAGCAACCATTAGCATCTACCAAACAAAGATGGCGACGGCATAACTGAAAGAATGACGCAGTGCTGAGAGGCGGGCTAAAGATCGGTGTGGCGCCTGGTTGGACTTGGGGAAATGTACATAGACTCTTTGTTACAGGTCAATATGAATTTCTGTTTTACTTTAATCGTAGTTTTGTTAGCTCTTTCGATATTCATACTCGTTATCTGCTTGCACAATTTGAATTAAGTTTAAGAAGTGGCCAGACTCGGCTGTGACAGGCACCTGATCTGGCACCACCTGCTTTATAGAATAACGATCATCAGTATATACCATAATGTATTTATACTAACGTGTATGTTAATGCACATACTCTTATGCTTAAACGTCTTTAACGCTTGAAGCTAATTTGTGAGAACAGTGCTAACCGAAAAAAAACAAGCGGCACTCCAAAATGTGTGTAAATTCACTAAATGCATTTTCTTCTCAGAAGTACTGTAGTCCAATTTTTTTGGCAAAACATATTCTGTGCTTCACGTCAAGTACAAAAAGTCTATTGTTTTTTCTGAGATCTCAAATGTATATATTTTCTTTCTGAACAATAGAATAAAACACAAAGCATCTATGTGACGTAATTATTTATTCCTTAAAGCAGCGATCTCCAAACTTTTTCTTGTAAGGGCCACATAACTTTTCTCTGATGGGGGGCCGGGGTCAGTTTGTAACAGAAAAACTTTGACGGTTGCAGGGGTGCCTAGATTTAAACATTTATTGTTTTTCAGAACCAAATACAGTACTAATAATCCTTTCCGGTTATTATGCCATTTGGGAGGGCGGCAGAGAAGTCAATGAGACTGTCCGTCTTGAATGCGTCTTTCAGAACATCACAGTTCAGTAACTCAGCCAACTCAAACTAATAAGAAGGCTGGTCTTCATCGATGTCGACAACAAAGGCGTTCCAGAAAAGACAAACTTCTTTTGCATTTGCATATAGTTCACAGAATCACACACTGAACTGTGCCTTTAGCATTTCCATTGCTTCCACACATCTTTCAACTGGGAATGGGACTGCTGGGTTCTCTGCAGAGGAGGGTAGCAGGGAGAAGGATGAAGCTGTGCTTTTTCACTTGTTCCAAAACTAGCACTAGTTTCACCTCAAGCGCTTTTATATGGGATGTCGCAAATGAGTTTCCCCTGGTCTCGTGGCTACAAGTTAAGGCTGTTTAGGATTTCTGTCACGTCTGTTAAAAATGCAAGGTGCCATTGCTGGATTGATTAGTTCTGGAACAGTTTTATTTGGAAGCATTTTTCTGATAAAGTTCAGGGGGTCGCATCCAACCCGTGTTCCTTAGTTTGGGGACCTCTGCCTTAAAGACTAAAAAGCTGGAATGTGTCCCAGTTTTGGTTAAAGCAAAATATTCAACACTTGATTTCTTTTTTCTGCACCGATTAATGGAAATTAGTTTGTGCTTGGAAGGTTGTGTATTTCCAGGCATCATATTGCATCTCTCCTTTTAACGATGTTGTATATTTAGTATCTGCAGAGTCTCTAAACATAGTAAAATATCATATATTTTCATAAAGCTTACATATCTTTTTCTCAAAGTCTTATTTTGTCCAGTCAAGTTAAAAATCAAGCTGCTAAACAGGACAGAAAAGCTGTAAATCCTCAGTTTTTGCAAATTCATTCATTTGAATCAAGTGCTGAATGCAGCGGATTTTGATTCTGACAGTATAATTATGCAGCGGTTGAATAATTTCAAATATAATGATTTTGCAGACAATGAACAGGATACGAATCCACGTTTTGCCTTCAAGCCGGAACCGGGTGTCCCAGACGCCTCGTCCTCAGGAGCCCCAGGCCTGTGGCTTCACCCAGAGATCGTGCTCACAGCCCCGTCTGGATGGACTGGAATTCTGCATGAAGCATATTTTAGAGGACAGGAATGCCCCGTACAAGCAGTGCAGCTATGTTTCTGCCAAAAATGGCAAGCGCTGCCCCAATGCATCGCCAAAGGTTGAGCGTAAAGATGGGTGGGTGGCAACTTAAATTTCATTTGTTGAGACTCTGGCTAGGAAATGACCTTCTCAGGGGAAACAAAGAAAACTTATGACTTTATTTTTGATAAATCCATAATGCTTTCTGACATCTCTTCTCCAATGACTCTTCTTTAGAGTTACATTCTGTGCAGAGCATGCTAGGAGGAATGCCATGGCTCTTCGGGCTCAGATGAGAAAGCCACTTTCTGGTCCATCCCCAGAGGTGCTGTTGTCTCAGCTTAGTGGATATAACCGTGCAGAGATGCAAGGTGCAGATGGAAGCCGCTCTGATGCCGGTCGTGTCCCAGGTAAACAATCTCTTTTGGTGTTTAATACGGTGATTTTCTGTCTTCATAGACATGAGTCTAGTGTAATTCTTAACCCTCTTCAACAGAAGAGGACAGTCTGAGTGAGGAGGAGCAGGGTCCCTTGGTTCTGGACCAGACCTGGAGAGGAGACCCCGACAGTGATGCAGACAGCATTGACAGTGATCATGAGGATCCTCTGAAGTAATTTGAATTATGCATTACCATGACACTGAAATTCTTTTAAAATTTGTCATTTTTATTTTTTTAATATTTAATTTTTTCCACAAATTTCTTTGAAAGTGGGAATTGATGATTTTAAGCATATATTGTAAACAGTATCGATTTCTCGAGGCTCACCATGGAATTAATGATATGTCATATGCTGATGCCTTTATTGTACAATTTTTTGGGGGGGTGGAGGGTGGTATCTGGAGGATTTTCTTTGAAGATATGAAGATACTTTCATTTGGACTCTTCAGTCGACCAACTGCTGTCTCTGAATATGTGCAGAGATCCATAGAGCAAACCTAGCAGATTTTCCCTCAGTAAGATTTTCACTAATGCTGCAGTCAGAAGGATGGTCTGCAGTTTTGAAAGTATTCCACCAAGCTAAACAATATGTTCCAGCCCTTGTGTTCAGACTGACTGGTATTACACTCCTGTTAATCTTTGTGAAGAGACGAAACATCCGTGAGCTGACAGGGTTTAAGTGAAACTACAATCAAACAACAACTATGACAGCAGAGAAGATATAGCTGGGTGGCTGAAGCCTGGTGAAAGCTATTGTTGCAGACAGTGGCGCTCCAACTATTATTCTTTCTTTGTTCCTACCAGTTAAATTTGGACATTAAAACGTGCATTTCTAATTATAAAATAACTAACATGGTCTCATTTCTGTTGTTTTTATCTTTCTGCCCTGCAGACATGCAGGAGTGTACACAGCAGAGGAGGTGGCGCTCATCACTCGAGAGAAACTCATTCGGCTCCAATCTCTTTACATCGACCAGTTTAAACGCCTGCAGCACCTGCTGAAAGAGAAAAAGCGCCGGTACCTGCACAACCGAAAGGTGGAACACGAAACTCTAGGTGAGTATACGACCCTTCAGTTCATACACAAACATGTTTGTTGACAGTGCACTTCTTTTCAAGACAGTGTCCCACACGCTTCAGTGTTGTGTAGACTTCATTGACGTAGATGTTGATGTTAGGGACCAGTCTGCTGACCGGACCTGAAGGTCTGTCCATGAAGGAGCGGGAGAATCTGAAGAAGCTCAAAGCCCTGCGTCGGTACCGCCGTCGGTACGGCGTGGAGGCCCTGCTGCATCGACAGCTCAGAGAAAGGAGGCAGGCTGTGACCGAAGGAACCCCCCAGGTGTGAACTCCGTCATGGTAGAATAGTTACTTTACTGGATATTTAATTTAAACTTAAACATGAGGTTCTACAGATATGAACTTGTTAGCTTTGTTGCTACTTTACTGTTGGTAGTGCTAATTCTCTGTTCCATATTGTTGCTGTGCTGTGATCCGACACAACTTGTACATTTGTTTACTGCCCCAGCCTGAAGTTTGAAATTTCTTTCATCCTCTGCAGACGTTCACAAGGGCAGTTTATGAGAAATGTGTCTCGTTTGTGGACGGAACACGATGTACCAACCCCTGCCTGCCGATGACCCGACACTGTGTCTCACGTATCCTCAGCTGTGTTTCCAGCATTGGTGTGACCGAATCGTTCGATCAGTTCCCACAGGAGAAATCCTAAATGTGTTTTCCCAACATAAATTTAAAAAGATTTCATCTTCACCTCGGCCCCGATCAAGACCAGCAGCTTGCAGTAGCTGCTGGTTTCAAAGGGAGCCTACAAAAACTCCTTCCTGTGGTCTGTAGATTTTTCCCAGAGTTACAAAGGGGCTAATCTTTTCAGTTGGAAGGAACACAGTCCCTTCCCAAGCAGTCTTCAGCTTAACCTCAAATTATTTATTGCCATGCTTCTTAACAGGATTTACATTTTCATCTTCTAACTGCAAGTACTGAACTTTAGTTGTTTGTGTGATTAAATAATGTCCTGACATCAGCTCTGTTTTGTGAACAAGCTCACAAACCTTTCAAAGTATTAATGCTCAGACAAAATCAATAAGTTGTTGTACTAACCCACTCAAGCATTTCATTAATGCATTAATACAGTACACAATGGTACTTATTAGAAAGTTCTCTGTAGCTTCAGAGATAATAAGATTATTTCCACAGAGTAAGTGTGCTAATTCGGGTATCACATTCCGTTGTCCTTGACAACCAGACAGATATTTACCAGGACAACAACCAGGTGCTTTTCAAGATGTGTCCAGGCATGAAGGATGTCCCGTGCGACCGAACCGTGCACATGGGTCAATCCGAAGATCCTCGGTGTCCACTTCATCTCCCTCTGCTTCCTCCCATGTACCAGCCTGAGCAGGAACCTCCACCGCAGGAGCAGATCAGTACGGCAAGCAGAGACATGTATCTGAGCGCTGCAGAGCTCCAGCCCACGGAGAGCCTCCCCCTCGAGTTCAGCGATGTAAGTATGAGGAGTTGCCCCTACCTCTCGTTCCTCTGGTCTTGTCACAGACTAAGTGTTTACAACAAATGTCAATTTTTGATATTGACTTTTGTGAATTTTTTGATTTCACAAATCTTGCCTGTTGGGCAGGATCTGGATGTGGAAGGGGATGGTATGCAGGGTCCCCCGTCACCCCTACAGTTTGACACGGCCCTGGCTCTGGAGGACCAGACCATCAGAGCCATTGCAGAGGCGCCGATGGACATCCTTACTGGCGAACACCCAGACCAGGTCGACCTGGACGCCTCGGGACAGGAGCTGTCAGAAAGAGATGTGGACGCCATCATGGATGACCAGGTTAATTATCATTCAGCAGCGTCATCTTCAACATTCTGAATCTTATAATGTTGATGGTTTTATTCCAGTGTTTCATAAGTCACACAGTTAGATGGATTTTTGAATAAAACCTTGTTTATTTTCTCTGGAGGGGAAAAAATGATTAAAGCACACAAGTGACACGGAAGCTGTGGATTGTTAGCGTGTTATGTATCTACTGCATTAACATGTGATTTAAATTTTATACGTTTATGATTGGGACATTAGTTGCTTGCAGTTTGCCTGTCTAAAGGCCTATTAAATGCAACCAGGTCTTTATGATCTGTAAAAATGACCCACACAAATGTTTTTATTCATTATTTGCAGCATTACATGCATTTGAATAAGAGGTCAGTAGTTCTAGTTTTAAATGCCTCCACCTGCTCCTACTGGCTGATTAGAGATTTTTGTCTTTGTGGTTTCATTGTGAATGATGGAAATAAAATCTGCAGTTCTTGTATCTAAAGTTCACAGGAAGCTGTGGTCATCCGATCAGGTTGCTGCTCTCTTTTCAGTGTTAAAATCCCACCACTAGAGTTCAGCAGGGAAACACAAATGACTTTCAGAAGGAGGACACAAAAAAATGAAGTGAAAGATGTCAGTTTGGTTGAATGAAGTTAGATCCTTTTTGACTGACAGGTTTTCGCTCCACGTCTGGATGATTATAAAAAATAATTGTCTTAATTGTCCGCAGGAATATGAGAAGACATTAAAGCACACAATCTTCCAGTGTTTACACGGCACCTGATTTTTTTTACCATTGGTTCTCAGAACTTCTCAACCTGTTAATGGCAGTTTCCACGGAATGCAATATTGGGATGGGTTGGTTCTAACTCTGGATGTGTGTAAAAAAATTTTATTTTAAATCCTTCATTGAAATGTTTTCACCCCGGTCTGTTTGTTGGAAGCAAGAACAAGGTTTTTTTTATCCTACCAAAACCTTGGATAATTAACCACCACTGACCAAATGGACACGAAAGGGATTCTGGTTTCCTCTTTGGGATCACTGCTTCGTGTGGGACTGGTCGTCTCACTGGGAATTGAAGCATTTCGTCCATTCAGGCCAGCCGGACGTCTGTTGGGTCATCTCCATCCTCCAACCAGCTGCGGTCGGCCAGACTGTCATCGCCATGCCGACAAGCAGAAATGTGCTGAACGAAAATAGATCTTGTGTAGGCTTTAAGGAGAAATCTGCATGGAGCCTGTTCACTTTTATTTGTTTCCCTCTCTTTACAGTGAAGCTCAACAAATTGAGATGTGTTGTTTTAGCAGCCTGTGTAAAAACTAAAAGTTTTCACGGTCACGGTTTTACACAAACACACAGCAGTAAATAAAGCAGTACTTGTTTCATATTCTTACACAGTGCACATGAATGTTGTCCATGATGGGACCCAAATCATCAAACTGGATGAAAAGTTAATCTGTCCGAATGATTTAATCGCATCCTAACTTCTGTTTCTCACCCAGGTGACATCGGAGGTTGTCGGCGATGAAGATGCTACTGACGGTTCCCTCCAGGATGCGGACGCCGCTGCCATCGATGCTCCCAGATGAAAAACCTCTTCCACCTGTTACACAATCATAAAGACTGATGCAGTTGATTTTACAATTCAGATCACCTTCAGAGGGAGCACCTTCATAACCACCGGGGTCTAACTGCTGGTTGTATTTCTGTTTCTGGTGGGGAGGAGGTCATATGGGGTTAAATTGCCTTAAAATGGAATGCAATTTATTTCAGTGTTTTGCATCTGTTTATCTGAAGAATTAAAAAATGGATTCTCATGTTTCATCCACAAATAAACTTCAACTATTCTTAATGTTCTGGGCATTTTTTTTTCTTTTTTTTTTTTTTTTTCCAATGTAGAATTATTTAAAGTGTGTGGAAGATATTTTAGGAGAACCACAATGTACAGGCTGCTCTTTAAGTATATGGTGAAGTTATGTTTGGCAGCATGGGACGGCCTCTAAAAAAATTGGGGCGGGTGAAGCGATTTCATGCAATGACATCACTTTTCCTCAACCCAAAACAGAACCGAGGCTGCAGCGGGGAGGACGACACCGCTGCACGATGAGCTGCGATGCCTCGAAAAACTACTAATTCGTTCGTTATGACTCCAAAAATGTGGACAGGTGACATCTAAATGAGGTGAGTCATGACGGGAATATCTCACGTTTTGCTCGGTGGAGGGATTTGCGGGAGTGCCGACAAGGCTTTATCGTGTTTTCATTGATTTAACATCACCGGTGAAGTGGAGGTCTGGACGGGTTAAAGCGAAATAAAATTAAGCTAGCTTCATTTAGTGTGTCATTAGCTTGAACGGATGTCGTGATTTACACCGTTAATCGTGTTTGTTGGGAGAAAGCCAAGGCGGAACGGCGTTACCCGTGTCGGGGGTGATTCATTTCGGTGTGGGGCTTAGGATTTTTAGGGCCTGTCCCCAAAAAAATGGACATTTTTTGTAGCTGTGTCCCTTTAGCTTAAGGGTTTTTTTTGTTGTTTGTTTCATGCTAGCTTAAATGCTGCTTTAGCCTCGTTGTGGAAGCGGAACTCCTAACGGTTCGCTCCCAGTTTCATCTCTGTTCCAGCTGCATGAATGGAGGATGAGCCTCCCCAAGCAGGCGGAAAACCAGCCTGTAAAAGAGCATCAAACAGAGGAAAACTTCAAATTTTTATTAATGCAAAATTTAGTAAAATATCCAAATGAGTCCCTCCGGTCCGTGAGAGACGCACACAAGAAGTTTGGTTAGAAATATCGAACGGTTTTTGACTTTATATGACAAAATTCCACTTAAACAAAAATGCCAAGTTCCTAAATAGTAAAAATGCACATCACTTGTGTGTATTTTTATTGAAAAATATTGAATAATATTTGAGAAAAAGGCACCTTAAATAAAAGAAACTCACAACTTAGGAAAAACGGTAAATGTACAAACAACAAATGTCATTGAATGAAGGTTGTTAGAGATAAACTGCCTTTGTTTATGTCACGTTAAACTGACATGAATGTGGGCCTGCGTTACTCTGACGTCACCAATGTGTTCTGTTGACGTTTGGGTTGTTTGAGTGTTTGAGGAGTTTCACACTAAAAACTTGTTTCCTAACTAATCTGTGGAAGGAGGAAAGTTTGTCTGAGCTCAGATAAATCAAATATTTCTTGAGAATGAAGGTTAAAGGGGCACAATATCATTAAGAAACATTAAGAAACCGGAGGACATGTTGGAAATCACAGATAGTTCTGTACAAGGACTTTAGAACTGTGAACATAACTTCACACCCCACTTCATTATGACTCCCAAATTGATTGTGATATGTTTCTCCATTGTGAAATTTCTCCCTAAATTAAAGGTCAACTTAACATCCGTTTGCGCTGTCAAGACTTGATGCTCCTTTAAAGCTGGTTGTTCTTCTCATAAGCTCACCTGTCAACATGTTGCTTATTTACGACACCTCACCTTAGGAACAGCAGCGTGAAGTAATTCATCAGTCATCACAGTCGATTAATAGGCAGCTGTTAGTTTGCTGGTGCAGCCTGGACATGCTAATATTTGGCTATACTCACACTGTGGTTGATTCATCTTTTCATGTGATTCATGCGTGACATCAGTGTGATCAGAGCCTCACCAGCACCCCGATGAACAATGGAAAACATCATTGGCAGTTCAGTTTATTACATGCATGGTGAACTGAACATATGCGCTGAAGGTTTCTGTCTTTAAATAACTTGAACAGCAGAGAAATACATTTATTTAATCGACTGATTTTTTTTCAGTTGTTATATGGATTCTCTTGCAGTAATCGATCACCCAGTGGCTGTTGTGGATCGGTAATGGCAGAGAATATTTGTTCCTAGATTTGTTAAACAGTGCTGCTTTTCAGTAAATGTTAAATCCTCACATTATCTGAATGTCATTCCAGTCACGAGGAGTGGATTGTTACTTGTTGGTTATCAAATTGGGAAAGATTTTATTAGCAGCTTGACAGTGCATGCCTCCAGCGGGGCCAAAAGTTCACTCTGTTTTTGATATGCAAATGAATGTGTCTGGATGTTCTTCTCAAACTATAAAAGAATGTCAAAATGTGGTTGTGTAGTTGCTAAAATGCCGGCGTGATCTTTCATCCATCAACCGCAATAGAAGTATGTGGATGTATCTGTAGAAACCCAGTGTGTGCTTTTATTTTCTGATTTTAGTTCTCATGATTTTGCTACTTTGCAGACGTTCCGTTTGCATATTGCACTTGTGCTTGTTGTCTTCAAACATGTCAACCAGGTTACGTCACTGTCTCTATATTCTGCTTTAACTGTGGTGCAGTAAGAATTGCAGGTGTGTGAATGTTCAACATCTGAATTCACTCAAAATGTTTCTGTTTCCTGTCGGCCATATGGAGGAAAGGTGCTTTCACTTCTGCTTTTTTAGAATGCGACTGTAAAACAAGTCGAAACCAATTTCCTATGTCGCTGCTTCGTATTCAGTAACTTTAATTCCTCTCTTTGTATATATTCTAGATCACTCGTCTTTGCTGTTCTCTCCAGCTGGGAATAATATTACAAACTGAATCCCACTCAGGATGAAAACTAATCTCGTAGTCTGAACCAATATTTAATGTTTGCATTGCATTTTTGGGATATCGGTTGATTATTTATTTCTGGTTTCCTGCTGTCAAGCAAACAAGAAGAAGAAGGAGTCCAATCAGAAAACACGCCAGGCTCACCTGAGGTAACAGAACATGTGCTGGTGATTTTAATAACTTAAAAGCCTGTTGGGATATTTAAAGCATCTAAAATAATGATGTGTAGCAATTACAGAGTCATTTTGTAATGGAAAAACGTCCACAGTTAATGATCTGTGTCTGTTGGTTCCAGGCCAGATAAGGCCAGCTCATGCTGTTTTCATTGTCTCATTGTTTTCTGAACAAAGACCAAACTTTTTGTCAGGAGAAATGAGGATAAATGATTTTTCGAACCCTTCTGAATCACTGAGTTACAGAGACGGCCAGCATTCAGGCTGTAAAATATTTAAGTTTCACTGAAGATCTACCATGAAATGCTCGATGAATCTTTTAGCATTTGCAGGCTGCTTTTTTCATTATCTTTTTTACCTGATTTTGTCTCGAAAATAAATGACGTATCCCTCGTTTCTTCTCCAGATTGTCTGTTGATGTAATGCTGCAGCTTGTCGTTTTTGGCAGCTGCACACAAATTATTTTGTTCGCCTAGGAAGTAGAATCTACGGCACAAAGACCCACTGAAGTAGTGACCTCATGATCAGAGCTAAGTAATTGACCGAAAAATGCGATGAAAACGTTGGGAGATGAAGGGATCTGATCTTCTTTCTGGTCTTTGAGTGGTCGTTTGGGGAACCTTTTGTCCTTGTTAACTTAAAGATCCCCTCCAGACACGTAAAAAGTGCATTCTACTGATTTAACATCACGTTATAATGCCGTTAGACTCACGGCAGACGGTTTAAGGGTGTTTTAACACCTGTTATATTGTTGCTTCACACCTGGGAGAAAAAGATCTGAGCTTATGTGAATTTTTCTCAGCTGCATGGAGAAGTCGGCATGAAAGGGTGGTCTCATCTCCCTTCCAGCTAAACCCCGGAGCGGTTTGTGGTGTGAAAGCAAATAAACAGGATTGTATAACAGCAGATGCGTTAAAATAATCTGCTGATTAGATTCATCATGTAATTATTAGCTAATCAGCTGATCATGATTGTTTGAGCAAACAGTTATTTTACATAATCATTAGAATCTGTTTTAACATGTGAATGAAGCAGCACCATCATATTTCTAGCACTTTTCTACATCTTTTTCCACCAGTTGAGATATTTGACTGGCGTTGCTGATGTCATCTGGTTGTCGTTATTTAGCTATTACTGCACAACTGAATTGGGCTTTGGCACCGCCGAGTGTTTATCTCTCAAACAGCTCAACTCTTCACTGACGTGAACATCGTGGATCATTTAGTGGCGAAGCCAAACACCTCAGTTCTGCTGTGGGCGCGTGTTGGTTTAATCCAACTGAGAAAGAAGAGCCCAGTAACTGTGAGGAGGTGATTTGTGGAATTGCAGAAACCCAGCGGTGAAGGACTTGTGATGCTGCTGTCATTCACCAGAGGCTGAGATGCTGATGCTGGGTGATGATGCAGGATGACAACGGCATACCTGCTTCCTTTGGGTCATTGCAGTTCCATCTCTTAGCCAACAAGGAAAGTAGCGACACTGAATCGATGCCGTGTCAAACGAGTGAGTTGTAGGACAGGGTGGGACATGTTAATGTCATGTGTGCAATCTGCAACAGAAGATATAAAATAGCTGCATTTAGCTAAAATGAAAATCCCATGAAAATGTCTCAATCCTTAGGAGACAGTTAGAGGTCCTTACCCTCATAAAAGAAAATGAGATCAGATGTTGTGTATCACTAATGGATTTGATTGCCATGTTATTTCACTGATAAACACGTGTGTATGATCTCTCACTACTGTGGATCATTAGCCGGCTGTAGATAAACAAATGTGCATTTCAGCACCGATGCATAATCTAAAGTTGATGTAAAATAAACCAAAAGCCGTACTGGAGAACCAAAGCTGTGTCCTACATTGCCCAAAATGTAACTGGACTGCCTCCTGTTTAGTGGGAGCTTCAGTCGTGTTTCTCTGTTGCAATGCAATTTTTCTAACATTATACTCAACTCACAGAACATTTCTGACCGTGTCACTAAGACATTCAAGCCTTATAAGAAAATAAAACACCTTTTTAATTGAGGGCATTACCCACAGTGCCTGAACACAGCAGCGAGTGTGGTGGGTGAAATTATTGAATTTTTCTCAGTTGATGCATGAAGCTGAAAGAATTCAAACATTAGCCTTGGAGGCTGCGAGGATCTGTGAATAAACGCATCACATTCTGACACATTTTTCCAGTTGTAGGCTGAAACACACAGGGTTGTGTGGCTCCCTCCCCTCTGCTGTAGCACGGGTGTGTTCAGCGAAGTCGGCTTCATTTAAATTCAACCATAATCCAGAATGTGGCACTCTCCATAAGGGCTGTGCAGAGGTGTAGAAACTTTATTACTGTTAAAGCAGCTCTCTCTCCACCACCGTGGGAAGAGCCAACCTATAATCCCACTTATATTTGAAAAATATTTCTGGTATCCTTCCCTGGATCCCGATCCACTGCAAAATCTTCCCCGACCCAGTCCACCAGGTTTCATGTAAATCACATTTGCAGGTTTTACGATGTTCTGCTGACAGTCAAACAACCTGGACTGAAAACAGAACCTCTTCGGTGGAGGTTTCCGTTTGGCCGGCGCACAAGGACCCACCGGTATCGTGAACATTTCATTTTGAGGAATGACATCAGAGCTGCAGAGGAGGCAGCCTGCAGATAAATGTGGTTCCACTCTGTGCTCCTAGATTACATTTATAGTCTTTGTGCCTGTTTCAGCCTGATTGAAGTTTCCTAAGAGCTCCGTCCCAGTGCAACTTTCAGATTGCATATCCAAGCTGAGCCGCATTACATCATAAAATGCTGCGCCAGTGACTTATTCAAGTGTAATGGGCAGTATAAGTGCTTGCTCGCTCTGTTCGCCTCTAATTGTTCACAGATGTCCTGGACGCCTTTGGGTCCCACATCTTGAAGCGGCGGCTCTTGTAGATGCCACATACGGTGCTCAGACGTTACTGTAGAGAGCATTACTAGTACAGAGTCAGCTTCATGTGTCGACTGGATCTGTTAACCAGTTCTGGTTGTTTATTAGACGTCGTCGTTGACCGCAAAACATAAGAATTGAAACTGTAAATCCGCTACCGATTAAACTGAGTCATCGATGTGTCCTCACCAGTCGGCTAACACCAGTAAGAACAGCTAACCTCACATATATCCCACTGGTTCCTTTTACTTGGTGCTCCTTTGATCATTTCAGCTACATGCGGTTGTATCTGTGATACCAAATCTGGCATCCAAAGGGGTGTTTATTTTTTAACAGAACGTCTCAAGGTCACGCCGGCTGCGATGTGTCACTGTGTAAGGCAGCAGTTTGCTGGTTTTACAGGGACAAGGAGCAACAGGGCAATAATGTTGTCAGTTTGAAGTCTAGTCGGGGGGCACAGACAGGTCAGAGCCTCCTGCAGTGGAGACATCTCTTCAGTAGCCCCCCCCCCCCATCCATCCTCTGCATATAGACCATGCTTTGATGATAGGCTAGGCCGGGGCTGGCACCTCTCCTTATCTCCTATCAGTTCCACTCTTTATCGCTTCTCTGCCTGACACATGCAGGTTCTGTAGTTCCCGAAGGCGCTTCTGGAGCCTGCATTAGCATCTCAAAATATTCATCCATTACCCTGCAAAGCTGCAGAGATGGAGCGGAGCTCACAGCAGGGGGGGTGCACCAACCCGGAGAAGCAGCGGCAGCAGCATCCCCGCTGTTTGCACGCTCACAATGCTTCGAATCCAATCAAAGTAAATACCTCTGCCTGCCTTGTGCTTCTTCATTCCAGCCATCTCATCTTGCAATTATCTACTTGCGAGTCGACGCTTCAGCCTTGCCCGTTTTCTTTTAAATTATTTTTACGTGGCCTCTGAAATGTGTGTGATCGAATATGCTCCAGGAGACCTTGTAGTATGCAAGGGTCGCGAAATGCAGAAGTCTCATTGAAAAGTCCGCCCTACAGAGGAATCTGTGGTCATACAAACATTGAATTTGGCAAAACACTGGCTTAGCTGCTGCAGCTGTAACAAACATTCAATTCATCAGTCCGGCCAAAGAAAATATGGCCCGGAATGCAGCTTTAATCTATTCAAGCAAACCGGGTCCTCTCCTCGGCCTGCTTTGCCAAATATGGGTTAAATTAAATTAAATTTTCTTTTCATGCCGACACAATCTAGTAGCTGCTGCACCCTCAAGTTTTTGTCATGACTTACGACCGTTGATAACTTTAATTAAGACAGCGTAGATAAAGTGGAGCAGCATCAGTGGGAGGTTTTGTCAGCCCCTGCGGTGTCCTCAGTGTTGAACAGTCTTCCTTTGTGCGCTGCTATGGTTTATTTTCATTTGTCTTAAAATAAAGTTGTTATTCAGGACCTTTTTGCGCCCCCCCCCAAAGAAATCCCCTCTATCCCCAAACACTCTTCCACAAGGTGCTCAGTGAGCTGCTCACGCTGCTCGTGTTTTAACGTTCTCAGGAGCTTCCTGTTCGAGCGCCGCTCCGTCAGCTCCACCCACACGCCCTGAAAAACATCAGCGCTCGTTCCATGCAGGTCGTGTTTGTCAGAGTAATGGAGAGCAGATTATTTCGAGTCTTAAATAAGTATCTCCATATAGAACCCTACATATTATCTGTACCATAAATAGGTCTTCCTCTTGGCTAGACCTTGGGGAAAGGAAGTGGATGATGAGTATTCCTGGTGAGGCTCGGGTCTGGTTGACTTTGAGACTCTGCTGCTGCCGTCCAGATGTGGAGACACGTCCCATCATCGACCCAGTCACACCCGTCTTGTAAGCTCTTCTGTGTGGTGACTCTGTTCTCTGAATTCCTGAGTGTATGCATCACATCAGTGACAGTCTTCAGTTACCTATACAGATTGTTATAACGTTTTAATCCAGCGACTAGTTTTTAAAGACAAGGAACATCATATGAGTCATGATGGGAGAATGTAAAGACATAGTGAATTTAAAAGCAAACATCCTGACCGTCTTATTACTTGTCATTTGGGTGGTGAACTCCATGGTTTCTGGTTCTTGACTTGGACTTTCCCCATCCAGGAGTTTCCCTCCTCCCCTGCTGCCAACACAATATTTGAGGCACCACACACCACAATAGAAATTTGCACATTCAAGTATGTTTCATCTTGACATTGGTGGTGGACTGGAGATTTGTTCCTGGTCAGTCCACTCCTCCTCGGTGCGTACATGAGAAGTTTGTACAACTACGTTACATGATGAAATGGGCTTTTAAAAGAAATGCATACAGTATCTAATCCTCACCTGAGCCCTTCAGTACAGTAACTCATTGTGTACATACAATCCTAGTGGCTGTACACTCCTGTGATTTATATAATAAAGGCTGCTTTCTGATTGATTCAGCACGTTGAATACAATCAGAGGCTAAACGTCTCTGATTGTATGTTCAGCTAAACACAATCTGGTACCAGGGGGAGAAGAAACCGTGTCAGAGGAAAGTCTTTACAAACTCGAAGTCAAGATAGCTCACACATAAATGCGAGAATCTTTGTTGCGTAGAGATCTTTCATGTCTGTCTGGTGTGTCTCTACCTAAACCTGACCACACAACTGAAAATAATGAGTCATCATTAAAGTTGTCCTGGATGAAATCCCATCTCTCCCCTCAGCCTCCTGATCTCAGTAGGTTCTGGTAGAAAAACCCAGAAGACAAACTTCTACCTGTTTCGCAGCCAGTCTGATCGCCGGTCTTCTTCCCAAGGTGTTGTGTGTGATGTCATTTCAAATCATTTTCAACGTTTCGCCTTATGACTGCTGCCTTTGTTTTCTTTGGCAAACCCCTAACCCCAACAAAGTGCTTCATTAGGTCTAGATGAGAAAACCAGCAGATCGCTGCGTTACCCGCCACTTGTTTCCCCATGTGCTGCTGCTACCATATAGGCTTGGTAGACTGGACCTGATGACTGTTTACTACCTGGATTAACTCGTCTGGACTCACCAGCGTGTCTTGTTCAACCTCTACATATTTTCCAGGCATGTCAGGGTTCAACAGTTTGGTGCAAGTATGACTCACGGAGGATCAGGTATTAAAGGAGTTTGCTGACATACATGGAAATGTCATGTGCAGCTGGACACAATGCAGTTGTTCCTCTGGTGGGCTGTTGGGTTGGCGGGGGACGCCACCTCTCTCTGAAGCATTCGTCACGGTAGGAAACTGGCCTTTATAGTGCCGTAACAAATGGTTTTCATTACTGGGCTTTTACGTTTGCAGAAATTAAATGCAGGACATACTCTGAATTTTCATACATGTTAAGGATGCATAAGGTCATCTAAAGGTCTGGATAGGGATATAACATATGAATTTGCAGTTTTTTTAGCCTATAAAGTGTCAAAATATATTATAAATTGCAGAAAATTCCCTAAATAATGTATACTCTAACAGCCTGGGCGGACAGGGCTCAGAAATTGGTATTCAAAATTAAACAGCATAAATAGCGACGCTAACCCAGCCAGATAAGACAATCTCCTCCGCCTTGAACCCCCGACCATCTAACGCGGACTAATTAAGACAAGGCTTCATGCAAGTGAACACAGAAGGCCTCCACTGATGACACTGTGGGTTTTACAACCCCTGCTGAAGACCCTGCACATCTCCTCAGGCCTGAGTGTCAGATTTCTTGTAGCTGCATTAGCGCTCCATCCTCGCTGGGTAGCTGTGCACATTACCGCCCATTAAAGTGTCTGCCCTTCAATGAGGGTTTTTACCCCACGGGTCTGATTTACAGCTCTTATTCAGAAGTTTCCTGACAATTCCCCCACTTTAGCCGCCATCTGACCAGAAGCAATCATGGTGGACCATCTGCTAACGCACCGCTGCTGCTTGCATCTTTAGTCTACAGGCTTCCTCTTTTATTGCCTACCTGTCACTTATTTTCTCCATTAATTGATTAGTCTGAAATAAAGCTAGGGTGGCATTGCTTCTTCTGTCTACACAGCAGTCCAAACCCCCAATTATACAGTATAAACATCTTTATATCATCTGTTTTTGTTTACAGAGTCTATCAATAATAGGCTTTCATGATCCATATTAACTAGCAGCTGAGCTTCTGATTGATATCAGTATTTTCCTCAGAAACGTTTGCAAAGTTACCCTGTGGGCTGTAACCACAAGCTGTAATCTTGTTTGTTTGGGGACATTGTTCTTTATTCCCCGGGGGGTGAAGTATGTTCCTGATGTGGGCAGGATGAGCTGTTTAAATAGACTCTTGTAAGAGTTGGCAGTTATTGTAACCTGGCCTGCTTTGCATGATGTTTGCATTGAATTCCAGTCACACATCCTGGTCCAGTCCAACTGTTGGAGACGACATTTTCCAGTTAGTAATGGAGTTTCCTTCCATTACTTCCCACTGTTTTATCTCCCTTTATCTCTAAAAGGTCAGATTTTCGAGCAGTAAGTGAGGATCCTCACTTGGGGGAGAGCTGACTGAGAAGACAGTGACAATAGGCCTTCTATGTGGAGACTTCTCCTCATTCCCTTGTTTTAGCTCCAGGGGAGCATGTGACCATTTCCCATTCAGGTCATGTCAGTCAGTTCATCCTTTGACCTTCTCATAAAGGAAGTCGATCCTGTCTGACACAGCAGAGGTATGACAGTCCCTGACAGCCTGTCATTATTCCACCCTCCACACACTTCTGGTTTGCTGTAACTAAGGAGGTAAAGCAGCCTCTGCATTGTATGTCATGGAGCCCCATCGTGGAGAGGTCGACATCCAGTAGCAAGTAAAGGGTCAATAGAAAACTTTGACAGCCATCTTTTTTCTGCATTCCACGTCGCTAAACTTGTCTTGGAGGATGTTTGTTTGCGTGCTACTGTTGACAGCAACAACAACATTAAATTGAAGCAGTAACGCTCTGGTTATTTCAGCCCCTCAATGGATGGAGATCAGAGACTCAGCCACGAGGTCTGGACCGCCATGTGTTAGTAACTAAAGGATGAATCCTCACTGGACTTTTTTGATCTGTTGTGCGTTCCTTGTGTTGTTTTTCTGCTGAGTTTGTGATTACCTGTCTGGTTGTTCTTTGGAGATTATTCCAATGATATTCCTAATCGACGCTGATCTCAGTTTGTTCTTGGATCATTTGAAACTGTGTCTAGGACAGTTGTACGCTCTTCGATCTACCTCAACTGTTTTGGTCAAATCTAAATGGCGATCGTTTGAAACAACTGACATTCACGGGAGAACCCTGGGGCGATGGTTTTTACGATAGGAAGTCTGGCATGGGGGCAAAGTGGATCCAGGTCAGATCGCTTGTCTACTCAATTAGGGTCAAATAGAACAAGAAACAACTGCCCAACTGAAATTGGTACATATGGATTTGTTTTTACGAATGTTTTCAGAGGCAGCTGTAGGAATGTTTGGCTTCCTGACACTTTATTGAATTACCGTCCCTTGTTTAAGTCATGAAGCCCCTGTTTTCTTCCTCCTGTTGTTGTTGCCTTGGCACCCGGTCATTTTGTCATCAGACTCAGTTTAGTGTGTCTGGTATGTCTGGGTGAACGAAGATGATGTGGCTTCATTAGCAGATGAGTCACACAGGGTGAAAACCTGGCGAAGCAACCCACAGTGAGACGGCTGACATACATTTAGAAATCCTTCACTACACTGACCCATTCACACACAACAGACATTGCAGCTGTAATGACATGAAACAATCAAGTGGTTCTTGTCACGTCGTTGTACGGCTGGCCTCTAAACAGTTTATTTGCATTTAAAGTAGTGACGTTTAGTTAGATAACTTGAATGTGCCAGATGTTACAGATGAGTTGATGCATCAGGACGAAACCCGTCAACACCTGGGTTGGAGTCAGGAAGCACATGGGGATGTTTGAATCCAGCCAAAGTTGATAATAAAGTTAATTTTCACAACAGGCGGGAAACAATAAAAATTTTTGTTGCTATTAAAAAGCTCTAGCATCTAATTGGCGCAGTTTGCCAAAGCTAGCCTTTGTCATCCTTCTTCTCAGACACGGCTTCCTGTAAAAGTTTGACAAATGTCAGCTAAATTTTATTTTAGTGACTGACTGTCAGTGGGTAACCTGAGTCTGGGAGGGATGGATGCGGTTTTTAAAATGTTATCGGTGATTTTTTTTTTTTTTTTTTTTTTTTTAAATAATCATTATCATTGTACTTGCATCTTCTCGTTTGTCGGCTCCCTCTGATGGACTCACTCACTGGTTCTTCTCTCTTTTGTTAGCATCTTGTCACTTATGCTAAGCTAAAACCAGCCAAATATTGGTCTGACTCAACTCTAATAATGTATGATAACAACATAAGAAATATTAGTCAATTCAAAATCCGTGTTTAGAGAATTATTGATATGTACTTTTTTTAATCATAACTCAAACTGATGACAAGTCAATCCTGCAGATAATCATTAGTCCCCATCTCCCCCCTCCCCAGCAGAGCGTCTCCGTCCCACACTTATCACCAATGTGAAAACTGAGGAAGACAATCCTCTTACTACCTGTTCTGTTTCTAGGGCACCGACTGGCTCAGTGCAGAAGTCCGATCGGTTCAGCCCGGCTGTCGGATATCCTCTGTCTGTTTGGCTCCTTTGTCCCCTATGTGCTAGGGTCTCCACTGAAACACAACCCCCTCCCCACCTCCTATCGCGGCCTGAGCCGGCAGCTGCAGGGTTAATGTTTAGCAGCAGCAGAGAGGCAGTAGTTGTAGGAGGAGGAGGAGGGTAGTGGGAGAAGGAGAGCCAGGGAGGTGGGGGCTGGTCCACAGCTGTTGTAGTAGGCAGGGACTAGTTGGATAGGAAGCCTGCCTCACTTGCACTGGAACAATGGGAGACATGGAGGCTCTGCAGACAGAACAGGCACTCACACAATGCACATGCCCAAGGACAGGCCTGTTCTAGCTGGAGCATAGAGGAAACCGGCTTCCTCGTCACACTAACGGGGTGACGGCACTTCTAACGGGGAGGAAAATAATCTCCTCCGCCGCCGGGAAACAGAAATGTAAGGTTGTGGCCTTGCTGGTGCTCTCTTTTTTTTCTTCTGGTGCCTTACATTTTCCCTCTGCTGAGAGGAGATACTGGATGACTGGATGACTGAGGAGACAGCAGGAGGAAGGTGAGCTGACCCAAAATGTGTTCTTTATAGAATGGGGGGGAGGGACTAAATTTGTAATTGCTGTAATTTAAGGAGCTGAGGTGATATTTTCTGTTTCCCGCCGCCTGTTTTGTGTTTCAATCCCAGAACAGAGAAGATGTAGCTCAGATTTCTGCTCCATCGGGATAAAGTGATGCGACACATGTTTTGCCAGGTTTCCCGGTGTTGTCTTGATGTGAACTGACTTGAGGTCTGATTTTCTGTGTGTGTGTGTGTGTGTGTGTGTGTGTGTGTGTGTGTGTGTGTGTGTGTGTGTGTGTGTGTGTGTGTGTTTAGGTTAGCTTGAATGACAGTGGAGCTAGCTTACATGTTCGGACAGCGGCAAAGTGTTTCCACAGTTTCACTTCGCCGAAAGCCGTCGTGGAATTATGTTGTATTGTTATGGTCGCTGCAGACAATGTGTCATAAATCTGCCAAGTATTGTACGGTGGCGGAGGTGAACACGGCCCACACGTGGTAGGATGAAACAAAAAGGGTGGGTGGCGTTCTGTCGGGGATGTAGAGTGTCGTATCTGGGTGTGGAGGTCGTCCGGCACAGATTGAAGAAGTGTCCCCTGCATTTGGTTTCATTACCCTCACACATACATGGCCGACATCCAACCTTTCAGGCCTTTTAGGAAGAGTCCTCCCCTCCTCCATCCCCTCCCCCATCTCTTCTCCAGCCTCCGCTCCTCATCCCAAATATTGTGCGATTCGTTTCGGTTCCCATTGCCAAACATCAAACAGGAAACGGCACAGAGGGATTCTGCCAGCCTGATTCTGTCTCACCCACATCTCTCTTCCTCTTTCATATTTATCTTTGTCTTTATTAGCGATGATAACAGCCTGTACATTGGCCTACATTACTTGGGGGTAAAGATCCCCCCCAAATTGGTTTGATTCCAGCATGGATTCAGGTTTTTGTCCCATTGTTTACACCACCCACCTACAAAACCAACAGACACAGCTAGAAGTTGAACATCTTTCCAGACTGGTAGACGGAATGGATGCTGTTTGACATACCCTGAGACGGCCTTGCCTATTCCAAATCCCCAAGAGTGCGACTGACATGATTTAAGAAGCTTTTGTGCATTTTTTCTCTCCACCCCAGCTGAGTCCTCTTTGAAATAGTTTTTTTTTTTAAACCGCCTTGCCCTCATTCCATGAATCTCATCTGCAGTGTTTCACTGCTCCTCTTTGATTCACTCGATATTTCATCATCGTTTCAGTAACCAGACATCAAGAAAATCCAGCATTTGCTCTCTGTAAATAAACACTGGTTATGTGATCTTTTAGTTTGTCACAGGCTTTTTATTTTGGAGCTCTACGGCCTGCCATCTTTGTGATCTCCATCATGACATGCATCACAGGTCGCGGTTGGTCTGTTTACCCGGGAGCAGGTGTACACTGAGGAAGACTCTGTAGACCAGATCATTAAAACCCAGATTGAGAAGGCAGATGCTCAACACTTCTAATCCCATTGCAGTTTGACAAGATCTAAAAGGATCAGGCCCGTGTTACCCTATAGAGCGAAGAAATGAAGAGTTAATTCTGCAGGTCGGCACCTAAACACATCGGAAGCGATCAGACAAAACGCCACATGAAGAGACGCGGCAGCTGTCCCACTTTCTGCCTGCATCAAGGATCCATCGTGATCCATGTGTCGGCTTGTTCGTTTTGTCGGCAGCAGAATTACTCAGAAACCACTGGACGTTTTTCCATCAAGCTTTGAGATGGACCACAGGTTGGGAAAGAGGCTGTTAAAATGTGGTGCAGATCCAGTTTATCAGGTCGGAAGCAATTTCTTGTGTTTTTCACCATTGTTTCAACATTTTTTGCAGTTTTTTTTGGGATAATTGCAAACACTGAATGAAAGACGATGCCATGCTTGGTGTGAGGATGTAAATTAAATACAGATCTGTATAGGATTTAAATGTTCTAAATGAGTTTAGTTGTTATTATGTTTAAGGAAACAAATATGACCAGGAGTAATATTTAGCTTAGCAATGTTATTTATAATGTAAATAAATGTCATCCTTTCGCTATGGAGATTCCATCAGCATTGTTTCCTCTCGGTGTTTGGATGTTAAATCTATGGCGCACTAAAATTTATGGGTGGTCCATATTTTATAGCGGTGCAGTAAAATGCATTTGATTTTGAATTTGATTGATTAGAGAATGGACGCTTGTACGCCACTAAGTGAATTCTGTTAATGGGGAATCCCGCATCCCACTGAAATCTGAAATCTTTGTGTGGCGCTCGGTGTGTAAAATCTGCTTGTCCCGCGTTATCATCAGAACATAAAAGGGGAGTTCTTAAACGCTGCGTCTGCTGAATTATTTATCCATCTTTCTTTCATTACACTTCACAATGACTCAGAGATGAAAGGGAAGACGAGGAGAGGCTGGGAGCCAGATAGAGGAGCGGAGGCTTTGCGGTCTTGGGATGGCTGGCGTCTGCCGAGCGCCTGTGTCTCCCGAGGGCAAAGCAGCTCCTTCCTCTCCTCCTGGTTTCCTGTTCGCTCGCAGATAGGAGGGAAGCTGCAGCCTTTGCCCGCCACAGTACGAAATAGAGGTGACATTGATCTCAGTCACCAAACTATTAAGGCTCTCATTACAGTTTCTGTCATTAGTCAAGACTCCAGCGTGTTTGGCAGCGATGCTCAGAAGACACTCCGATGAAGATGGATTGGAGGAGCTTGTTTATTAAAAAGTGCCCTTGTGCTTTTCCTCCTTCAGCTCCTCGGTGTTGTTTTTGGGAGACGGAGGTGCCTGAAGTGAGACCGACTCCTCTTCACGGATCATAGCAGGAGCTGAAACCACAGGTCAGTGTCTGTGTCCCGTTATCACCTCTCACCCATCTGCCGTTTCCTTTATTAGTCCGCCCAAACATCTGATCAGTTAAACTGAGATATGATGAGTAGGTGATCAGAATAGTTTAGCTGTGATGTTTGTTTTCCTCCGTGTATCTGCTAAAATGGCAAAGCTTAATTGATTAGTCTTTTGACTATCAAAGTGATCACTGACTACTTGGATATTTGATGAATCTATTTGAGTAGTTATTGAAGAACAAGTTAGTTAATTATTCTATCGCTTTGACAAACTTTATTCTCATTATTCTCACCACCTGATTATTCAATTGACCAAAAATACACTGATTTAAAGATAAAGATGGAAAAATGGATCTGGTTTTTTTTTTTTTCTGCTGTTCTGGTAGAGGTTTTGTTTTATTCATCTCTGTCTGGTAAAGCGAACCGGGGCTCTTCAGCACTCACTGCTGTGTGATCTGTTTAAAGGGCAGCTGGACGCGACATGCTTGTTTTCCTCCCGGGTCGAGTTGCACCTTATTTGTTTGTAGACAAACGCACGCTGGGTATCATTTAGGAAGAACAAGCGCGCCTCATGCTCGGCCTCTTCGGAGGAGAACACTCAATCCTCTGCGGGGTTCACAGATTGAAACTTGAAGCTTGGCTGCTCTCTGTTTACACCGATGTCACATTTAACGTCTGTGTTCTCAGAAGGATGGAAGGAGACTTTAACCTTCAGTCTCTCCGTTTGCTTCTGTTTGTATTCTGTCTTTTGGCTCCAGCATCTTTTATGTTCCATTTTCTCAACTCGTTTAACCATCACAGGAAAATAAATGTTGGGTACGTTTGCTGATGTTGAGAATTATGTTTTTGTGTTTGGGAAATATTTTTAGAGGCAGGATGATCCAGTAAATTTTGATGGTAATCTTGATTTAGTCTGACTGTTGGTGGTTACAGGATTATTTCAACTTTATAGATTATTATCGGAAATAAAACCTCTAGTAGTAAGAGAAAGCATCCCTTCAATATGTGTCAAACTGTTAATCATAACAGAATATTTTTACGAGCAGGGTTTCCTGGTCCAGGAATCACATGATGAGGATCAGCCAATCAGGGGGCTGATGCTTTTAGGCGCAGTGAAACAATGGAGAAGCTGAGCTTCCTTTGTGGAGGTTCTTGAGTGTCTACTTTTCTTTCTTTACTCGGGCCTGTGCCATCCAAATTTTATTATCTACAATTATTAATGAAGCACATTTTCAATGAGTAATTTAATATTTCTTACATTATTTTTTACAAAGCAATACTCCAGCTTTGTCTTTGAAATTAAAATGCATAATTCATTGATTCATCACTCATTTTTATTTCCACAGCTCCAGTTTGTAATACAGACTTTAAAATTCTCAGTCCTGAGGCTGATCATGTGACCACAGTGATGTCATCAGGATTATTTTACTCAGAGCCGCAGAATGGAATGAGACTCGTTCTGCAGCCAATCAATTAGATTTCATGACATTTGATTCTCTTATGATGAAATACTTGTAATTACTTTTGCATTAATATTTATGATGTCATAGTGACCTGACAATCTAAAGATATAATATTAATGTAACAAAGAACATTTATTCAATTCCAATTTAACTACACAGTACTTACCTCACAATGCTAGAATCCTTGATCTCTAGTAACCTTCCGTGCAGCCCTCAGGTGTAATGAAATACTTTTACCGTGTGGCGTTAGTATTTGTACTTGATTAACGGCTCTGGATACTTCCTCCATCGCTCGTCGTTGCAGAGCAGCAGCATCAGCGCTTTGCATTCCCCCGGTGGCGTCTCCTGTCGGCTCTGACGACGCTGGCTTTGGAAGGAGCTTGTGTAACGGCGCTGCAGAAAAGACCCTCAGAGTGTGATGTTAGCAGCATTCGTTAGCATCTAACATCTACAAGAAGGCATTGACTACCCATCTGTAACTACCTTTCCATCAGCGGGTTCTTGTAGGGTCAGGGTTCCACTCTATTTGTTCTTCTGTTATCTGAACCACCCCGAGAAAAAAAGATCCTCTTCCTATTTGTGTTGCACAGATGTGTTTCCTTTACGCTGTAAATGGAGCAGCTGACAGTGAAAGCTGGGCTCAACATAAACAAGGATGGTGTCATTTTTCCTTTGCTAGATACTACTGCAGCTATTTATAACTAAGGAAAAAGGTTGTTCATTTCCATTTTAGATTTGTGAATATTATTCTTAAGGTGAAAAAACAAGACAATAAAAAAAAAGAAACAAGGCGATTCAAAAGGACATTCGAACAAGTAGAGAAAAGAAACTGCAGTTTAATCACAAGAAATGACAGCGTTGTTGTGTTATTTCAGAGTTTCATTGCAATCAAAATCCTCCAGCTCGTCTGGCAGTCATCCACTAATGTGTGATTGATTACGTCTGATCAGCTGATCGGCTCTGTGATTGGCCGTCAGTGGGACTTGACGGGACTTGAAGGCTCGCTGAATTTTGGCTAAACGGGACTTGCTTTAAGAGATGCTTCTTTTTATGGGCTTTTTTATTCAGGCTGGTGACGTTAACTCTGCACATCAAATGAAACCAGCGCGGTAGCCGCGGAGCCACATCTCATGTTTATATTTAGACCTACTTTTGTTGTCTTTCAGTGCACACTGTAATTTCCTTGAATGTGAACACAGTGATGGTGCCACTGTCGACCCCGCTGCCCCGAGCTTCAATGTGCATTAGCAAAGAGAGAGGCCGGTATTTATAACTGCTACGTATCCAAGGTCACACGGATGGCTGATATTGTTTCCGTCCTGAGATGGACCGCATTGATCAGCTCCCCATTATAAGTGTGGATCTGGCTGTGTCGGGTCAATAATCGCCCACATTGGATGGACCTGCTTCGGGATGTCAGGCAGGGTTCACAACCCTGACGAGTCGCGTTTTCCTGTAAATATCAAACCGTTGGAGACTGTTGGACTTTTCCCAGCAGCGATTTAAACCTGATAATTTAATTTAATCTTTAATTTAGGTCCTTTTTGCGATGACCTGTCCACAAAGAGTGAATAACATCAGTCATTAATCTGATGATCACTTAACATATGTAGATAATGGTGGGAAGCTTTTCCAGTCTCACTGTTAAATGTTAACATTATGAGTATGAATATATTCTGTATTCACATTGACTTCAATCATCATGGAAGACAAAACATTTAACATTTAAGGAGCTAAAACCTTTGGAAAATATCTTAATTTATTAACCTGTCATCTAAATAAAAAGCTGATTGTGTTTTCCGATTGAAGCAGGAGGACAAGTCTTTTTATTTTTCCCACTCAAGGTTTTGCACACTTTGGCCTGAAGTCCAACATGCACACACACACATACACACACACACACACACACACACACACACACACACACACACACACAAAGGGCTGAGTCTAGATCTGATTCGTCGACTCGTTGCAAATGAAAGTGTGCTGACATCCAGCCCTTCAAATATTTGAATGCATTTTTGCTTACACAGCGGTTTGTTTGCAGTACCACCTGTCCAAGTCAGGAATCCGTCACCTGTGCCAGTTCCTGATTGGCCCCTGGCCACCTACTCGTGCTCGTCTCCTCCGCTCTGCTGCTCGCTGTTGGATCTGGGTCCATGGTGCCTGCTGGGCCTGTCGCCGGCCAAATATCCTGCAGCGTTACTTCACTCCGACTCAGCGTGGTGCAGTTTGATCTGAGGATTCATGAACGCTGCAGACTAACACAGAGGCTTATCCTCCTGCTAACGTCTTTGAGATGGGGTGCTCTTCATTACGCTAACACCTTTCTTCCTCACCTCCATCCTGGTCCATTCTCATTTGCGGTCAGAGTCTGAAGAAGTGTTGAAATTGTCAGATTAATGGAGTATAAACAGAGTCTAATAGTGCTAATGATGTTAGCGTCAGTGCTGGAGAAGAGAATGATGTCTGATGTGGAGCAGAGCTCAGTTAATTGGTACCCTGCTGTTGGGTGGGCGGGCTGTGCTGCGGCGGGACGACTCCGATACAGTCAGGAGCAGAAAGCATCAGACGCTCAATTCTTAGCAGCACTGGTCATGTAAATGTGACAAATATTGGTTATTTCCTTCCTCAAAGGTGAAGATTTGCTGCTTTTCTGTGCTTTGTTATTTTAAACTGAATAATTTTAGGTTTTGGACTAAAAGCAAGGACATTGAATGATAATACAACTTAATTTATAGATGATAAATCAATTGATTGGCTCTATTTCAATGACAGATGTAAAAAAAAATAATCCCAAAACGTTTTAATGTCCCATTTTCTGTTGTCTTCACTCTTTCATATTTAATCTCTGTCCCACCTGACCAGCATATCATTAGCATGAGCTTTCCAAGACGCCTCGTGGGCCTCTTCGCCCTACCTCTCAGGCTTTCTAAAGCCTGTCCCGGGTGATCGATGAAAGCTGTTGCGGATTGAGAGGAAGACTCTGCTCCAGGCTAAGAGTCTGTTTTTGTTGGATTAACAGCGTAAAGCGCAAGAGCTGTGCTTCCAGGAGCTATGATCAGCTTCATATACATACAAATATGTTTTTGTGTTCTTGTGTTTCAGATGAGAACAATGTCTGATGAGACAGAACAGAGAATGTGTGATGAGGACTTTGGTTCCGATGAGGAAGGAGACGTAGAGTCTTACCTGGAGGACAACAGCAGTGAGCTCATAGACCGACTGAGAGAGTTGGAGGTGAGTCGACATTACAAACAAGCTTAGCTTAGCATAAGAACTGCAAACAGGACACTAGAGCTAAGTGATATCTCACATCTAGTCTGGACAAACGATAAAATCCAAGATAATATTTTTTTTTAAGGTGACAAATACCATCCAATAGCATCATTGTTTTTTTACTTTTTCCTCACAGGCAGAAAACTCTGCTCTGATGTTGGCCAATGAGAGTCAGAGGGAGGCGTATGAACGCTGCCTGGATGAGGTGAGTTCCTGGTGCGTAATGTGAATCGGTTAAGAAGAAGCGTCGTGTCGGAACCTGGAACGTAACGTCGTCTTGTGTTACAGGTGGCCAACCACGTGGTCCAGGCGCTGCTAAACCAAAAGGTAACTCTAAGCTGCATCTGTTTGATGATTGGCTGTGTCAGAGAACCAGCCATCACAAAAACATCTGATTGGGAATCTTCTTTAAGGCCTTGTTGTTTCTACAAACTTACCCCAGGGCTGTTTATTTTGTCAGCAGTAGCATTCTGTTGTTGTTTGCATTCGAAAAGAAATTACAATTTCAACACAATGGACAAAGATGTTGTTTTCCCCTCCGGGGTAGGTAGGGCTTAAGTGGGCTCAAACTTCTGCAAAAAAACCTGTTATCTTACTGGTCTGCTTGTCGTCCAATAGGATCTGAGAGAGGAGTGCATCAAGCTGAAGATGTTGGTGTTCGACCTGGAGAGACAGAACAGAGCGCTCTGTGAGCTCTTCCAGCAGAAGCTGCCGAACCATCCCACCGCTCACTACCAGGTGAGCCGATCGCGTCGTCCAATGACGTGTTCCGACTCAGCACAAATACAACTTAAAAATACCAAGATGCATGAACTAATTAAAGTATAACTTCATCCACTTTAACACATCACAGATTGCAGGTGTTAGATTTGGATCCTCAGATGATGTCACTTGAGGCACCACTAGCATAACACACTCAAATTCCTAATCAGACAGTGAACAGGTTGCATTGTGGGTAATGCAGCCACTAGAATTTGAAAAAAAGAAAGAATGGAAAAAATGTCAGTTTTTATTTTGTTTTTTGGTTTTTTGGGTTCCGGTACAAAGTCAAATATATCAGAAGTCAGGAGGTTCCTCTTTGAGTTTCCTCTGTCCTGAAATATTTACACTATTAGCGCAGCTCTGATTCTCCAGATGGAGCCTCATTCTTTCAAGCCGGTAATGGATCTCAGTCTTTTCACTCCTTCTCTATTTGGTCCCAGCAGATGCCGGGACGCCGTAGCTCCTCGTTGTCTGTGCGCGTACAATGGCCTGTAGTGTATACGGTGTCATCATAATTGCCTCATGAATCTCCTGTTACAGGTCCAGGCGGGACCACTCCCAGACTACAATGCACAGCTGCACAATGATTCTGCCAAACAGGTGGAGCCTGCACAGACCGAAGCACAAGCCAAGGTGAGCCGACACAGCAAAACTCCTCACAAACAGTGCGATCCTAGCCACCACCACCCCCCCCCCCCACCGACCAGAATAACTGGCTGTGACATTATTCAGCTATTGTGCTTTATAAAGACCCCAGATGCTAACGGGCGCCGTGCTCATTTCCTGTACGCACTCAATCTAAAGGTCTTTATGAACTGGATTGTTTGGCTCTGGTTGAGACGGCGAGTTGTTGGCTGATAAAGATCTCTCTTTGTCCAAAGGGAAATGGCTACCGCACACAACACGCTTCCCCGGGCCCCCGCGGTCCCGCCGCCTCCATGGAGGCGCTGTCTCCCTTCTTCAAGAAGAAAGCACACATCCTGGAGGTCCTTCGAAAGATGGAGGAGACGGACCCTCTGAAGTTCCACCCGTCCACCACCAGCTTGTCGTTCTGCGACTACAGCCAGGTGCTCATGTCCACCGAGGCCGTCCTGGCCACCGCAGACCCCCACCCGCTCCAGTGCAAATCCCACCACACGCACTGTCACTGCTCCCGCTCCGACGCCGACTCCCACCAGCACGTCAACGGCGACGGGGCGGTGAAGTGCGAGGGGGGGAACGCCTGCTGTTTGCACTGCAAGAGGAGCCCGGACAGTCCCCCCAAGACGTGCAACCAAGTCTGCAGCCCCTCGAAAGCCAACGCCGCGGCCGCGAGCGAATGTCACAGCAAGAGCAAAGGGGCGGAGTCCGCTCCTCTGTGTAAACAGTACAGCAAGAACGAGGCCCACCAGCAGCCAGGAGGTGGCGCCGCCCACGCCTCAGAACCAGCTGATCAGAGCCGGGAGACGATGGGAGCGAAACCGGAACAGGATCGCTCCGAGACGTGTCCGGAAGCTTCCACGCCCGAAGAACTCACCGGTTTCTGTCCCACCACCCACCTGCCCGCCTCCGTGAAGGAGAGCACGCAGATCTCCCACTGTGATGCGGAAACGAGCGACGAAGTCCACAGCAGCTCGGCGCTCCCCTCCGATGACGCGTCAATCGTTGAGAAAGACGGCGCCGATCAGGAGGCTTCGTCCGTGAGAGCCGGCGCCTCTGTCAGCCCCAGCCCCTCCTGCCTCAGCGACGTCAAAGCCGCCGCCATCAACTCCCCGTCCAAACTGCTCAAGTTCTTGAAGATCCCCTCCATCGGCGAGAAGTCTCAGGCTTCCACCTCCGCCATCCGCCTGAGCCCCCAACTCACCCGCAGCTCCAGGATCCCCTGCCGCACCAACAACTACGAGGTGTACCATTCGCCCGTCCCCACGCGTAGAGCCACCACCACGGAGAGGTGCAGGCAGCAGCCGCCACCGCCGCCTTCCAGGTCGGAATCCTACCCCGCCACGCACTCCGCCCCGACCTCGCCCCCGCAGGCGGAAGACGTCTGCTCGCAGCCGGCAAAGGAAATAACCTACAGCAGCCTCTCTGCACCAAAAGCCGGCGCCGGATCGAAGGTGGGCGCTCCTTCCTCCTCACCCAGAGGGTCTCAGAGGGTCCCCCATTATGAAAACGTCTGTCACATGTCAACGGGGTCGAGAGAGGAGGAGCCGAATCAGAACCTGGAGAAAAGAACCGCTCGTCCATCCCAAACAAAGTCCAACGGCGGTGAGAGGAAGCTGGTGAAATCGCTACCAGAGAGCGTCCTCAACCCGCCGCCTCAACGGAAGCAGTCGTCCTCGTCCACGTCGGAGTCCACATCGGACGACGACGAGGATTCAGACAGCCCGGTGTGGGTCAACCATCACAGCCTGCCCAATTCTGCCCTCAAAGCTCCGCCCAGCGTCAGGGAGAAAGAGGAGACGGACGTCAGGGACGCGCCTGTGCAGAGCGCTGAGGTTGCTCAGCCGCCGCCGCCACCCGTCAGGAGGAGCGACTCGTCATCCATCCCCAAGAGGCCCGGCGCCGGGGTGGCGAGACCCCAGGCCGATTCCAGTCACCACGCCTTCAAAGACAGGCTGGCTGCGTTGGGCAAATTAAGGAGCTCTGAGGATTTACAGGTGGGTCTCAGGCCGGGGGACGCGGGGGGCGACGCCTCCTGCTGTGAAGAGAGGAGTAAGACGGCAGAGAGGCCGGTGGAGCTCCACAAAGAGGAGCAGAGACATTCAAAGTACACCGACTCTCTGGACGGAAAACCCAGAGGGGGGGGCGGCACCGGCCTGAAATACCCGGGTTCCTCTCAGCCTGCTGGTCCAGCTGGGGCCAAACCAGAACTGTGTGTGACAAGAACAGACGGACCCAGGAGTAAGATAGGTCTGCCCTCCCCCAACGCCGATGCCCCCCAGGTTCTACGCAACAACATCAAGTGTCCCGGCTCCCTGAACCTGGCCTACAACCTTAAGCCAGGCGTTAGCCCCCACAGTAGCAACAGCCCCAATAAAATACCCCCAAAGTCACCGTCCAAACCGTGCCAGGGCCCGTCCGTCCACAGGGGGGGCAAACCTCCAGAGACCCCACGGTACTCGTCCAAGTCGGAGGAACGAACCAAGATCAGCGGGAAGGGGAAGAAGAACCCCATGTACGGAGACAGCCTGCCCCCCCCTCCGCCCAGACCCCCGACATCCGAGGGGGAGAAGCCGACGCAGCCGGCCCCCAGCCCGCAGTCCGCCATCGAGCAGAAGGTGATGAAGGGCATCGAGGAGAACATGCTGAAGCTGCAGGAACAGGACCGGGGGGGGCAGAGCAGCGAGGTGAAGCAGAAAGCGTCCAACGGCATCGCCAGCTGGTTCGGCCTGAAGAAGAGCAAGCTGCCGGCGCTGAGCCGCAAGGCGGACGCCGCCAAGGCCAAGGACGAGAAGAAGGAGTGGAAGATCAACATCCCCTCCGTGGGGAGGGACTCCGTGAAAATGGCCTCCAGGTGTAAAGAAGGCGTGGAAGGTCTGAACATCTCCACCCTGATGGAGAAGGCGGAGGGGCTGAGGAGGGCCCTGGAGGAGGAGAGGGCCTACGTGGAGAGGTCGGGCAGGGGTCACTCCTGCGAGGTGGTGATGGATCAAGCTCAGGGACAGCTGGCCGTGATGTACCGAGGAGCTCGCTCTGATAACTTCATGCAGCAGCTGCTGAACAGGTGAGGTCACGACCTTAATCTGTCATGACAGTAGAAGTGTAGATCAGTCCTGATCCGTCCTTCCATTCGGGTTCTTCCCGGAAATATTAGATTAGATCCAGGCTGAAGTGGAGCCTTCCTGCCCTAAACTGGTTCCATTAACCACACATGCGTGCTGCTATATGAACCTTTGTTAGCTTCGGGCTGTTCATCCAGCTGTTTCCAGTCCTGTTGCTAAGCTAACCTATTAAACCATGAACGGAGCATTGAGGGACGATGCCAGCAGGAAACTAAAAACTGTGTTAAATGCAGGGTGGATGGGAAGGACGTGATCAGCGTGCCCCAGCGCCGGCTGTCCTTCGACTGTAAGACGTCCAGACCGGTGTTCAGTCAGCAGGGCGACATCATCAGTCACGCCAGCAGCAGAGACGACATGGAGAAGGTCGGTTCCTCCTCCCTGATTAGACCGAGAGCTTCAGGTTCAGTTCTGTCAGGACTCAGCGGATCACGACAAGAATTTGTTCTTGATGTTTCATCTTTGGAGCCTGAACTTGGCGTCTAATTTGTTCGTTTCCTGCATACTGATGCGAAGCGCCGTGCGGCGGCGGGTTCACTCCTCCTTCTACCGCTTTGTTGTTTTCTCCTGCAGGGATCTGACAGAATCGGGAAAATCACATCAGATGAAAACCTGGCGGATTCGGTTCACTCCCAACACTTCGCAGGTAAGAGGAAAGACGTTTACTCCGGTAAACGATTGAAGCTCTTATTCCAAGTTCACTTAAAGGTGAAACCTGAACGACACAAACGAGCCGAACCTTTCTTAGCATATCAGAGCGAAACGAACGAGGACACGCCCCCGTGGAAGACCCATTCAGAGGTGGCGACAAAAGCTCAATTATTAATGGAGTGTTCACTTGTTTCAATATTTCATTCTTCATTTTTCTGAGTTTTTGTTTATTTCCTAAATTGTGTTTGTTTTTTATGAATTCATTCATTTATTTGTTTGGTTCCACATCAGTTTTTCTCCTTTAGTATTTTGACTTGTTATCTCTTGGGAGTTTGTTTCACTTTTGATGTTATTTGTTATTAGTTTCCATGGGGATTTCAGTCAAGGGGGAGGGAGAAGGTGCGGGTTTTTTTACACATAACAACCTTAATCTTTCCTCTGACAAACGGTTTTAGTTGTTAGTGAACTGCAGTGACCTCCATCCTCTTCCTCTTCCTCCTCCTCCTCAGGCTCTGGCGCCTCCACCTACACCCTGGACAGCGGCATCGGTACGTTCCCCCTGCCCGACTGCAGCGGCGGCGTAGCGGGACGCGGCCTGTCCAAGACCAGAACCGGGATGGAGCACCACTCGAGCTCCCCGGGGAGGGCCGGTCGCCGGGCCCGCACCCTGGAGAGGGAGCTGACGTCCCAGGAGGAGAACTATGCTCCTCACAAGCAGCTGATTCCCTCCATTCAGTACGGCTCCATGTTAGAGGGGAGGAGCTCCACCGGCGTCATCCATGAAGGTGACCCCCACTGTCGCGTTCATTTGATCCAGTAGAAATGATCAGAAACTTTCAGCGAGTGGAATCATCAGATCAAACACAGACATGCTTTTAGCATGTTCTACCCACAATGCTTTGTTCCAGGATGCTTCACTGCTGACATAAACCTCAATCTTCTTAATCCACCTGCAGACAAAGAGGCTCATGGTCCCAACATGTTTTCCCCGCGCTCCAAGACCTGGACTTTCCCCAACCTGAAAGCTCCTGCCGGCCCAGCAGAGGTTTATCTGGCGGTGGAGGAGGAAGAGGAGGAGGCGGTATCCTTTGGATCGCCATTCAGAGGGGTAGAGACATCTTCATCTTCAGTAAAATCTAAGGGAGTCAAAAGCGTTGTGTGGCTTTTAAGCTCATATCTGCGGGGAGGGGGAGATGTCATGATTTACTTTAAATCTAAAGAAAGTAGAAGTCTGATTTATGAACCTTCGTGTGGCGAGATCGTATTTGTCGTGTCTCCTTATGCGAGGCTGCAGACAGGGACTCTATGTGGGCCACTGGCAGGCTGAAAGTACTTGCCGATACATTTTTAAATTTGCACTCACATCTTGCATAATGTAAAAACACAGCGCCACACTCTGCCTCTACAAATTATTAATCGGTCAGATGACTGCTCTAAGCTGAAGGCGTTACGTAAGACGAAGCTCACGGCCTCGTGTGTTTCCTCCCAGAACACGAAGGCCGGCGGTCCCTCCTCCAGCCGGGTGGTCGACCCAGGCAGCCTGCCCGTCCCGGCCCAGATGGGCATGAGCCGCAGGGGGAAGACCCGCACCCCCAGCGTCCCAGAGATGAGCCGGGAGGCCGGGCTGGAGCTGCTCAGGGAGCGTCCGGAGGAAGCCCTCTCCCCCAGCCGCCCTCAGGTCCTGGAGACTCCGGAGTCGCTCAGCGATTCTCTGTACGACAGCCTGTCGTCCTGCGGTAGCCAAGGATGATCCACAGGGGACTGGAGGCTCATCTGGTCCACAGGAGATAAGACCCGGTGCCACCTCCAACTCCACTCCTGGTCGCTGGTTTGCCCTACTGCTGCTGACCTGCCGCCACCTTTTGAGGAAAAGAAACCGCTCCGCTGATGTCCAAGAATGAAACGGTGATGACGACGTCACCTCAGCTGTTTCTCCATTGCAATTGGAAAGGTGGATCGATAGACTTCTCAGGATTTCTAATAAACATGAAGCCAAAAGCCACCCAATAGTTTGTTCACTCTTCAGACTTTACAGTGGACACGTCTTTACGTCATCTATACAGAACTAATAAACGCATGGCTAAGCTAATGATTAGCACAAAACTTGTCACTCCTGGTAGTTGTTCAGCAACGTGTCCTTTGTTTGTCTCATCCTGGTTGATGGATCTTTATTCTGTTCATGGAGGAATCCGCTCATGACATCACTTCACCACATAATGTATTAAAAAAACAACAACCATGGAGCTCCTAAAAAAAATGAATGTTCATGTCCGTGATTCTTTATTGCTGAACTCATGCATCACAACTCTAAATGTACAAAACGACTTTACTGATCTTTTTGATATTGTTTTTGCGGCCGAGGAAGGTTGTCAGTTTGTTTGTTTGTTTTAAATCATATTACATTTAAAGGTAATATATACCAGCAATAATAACATAGATAAGAGAAATGGCTACACTATTCAATGAATATGTATTTCTATTATTTATTTATTTTAAATGTACATTATCTTTTTTGTAATCTGTGAAAATTGCAGTTTCTTCGCCTCCTAGATTCTGTTCATATCTTGTATTAACATCTGTTGCTGTTTGTTTCTTAGCCAGTAGAGGGCGTACGTACCTACTGCCGTTTTTCAACTTTCTAATTAAAATGTTTTCATTTAGCTCTTCTCTGAGTGCAGCGGTTATTTTAATGAACTTCATTTCTACAAAAGGCTTGTGGATTCAGAAACTTCACAGCATCTTTCTTTTTCAAAAGGCATCAGTCCAGTGGGAAATCCTTGTGTGCTAAGAATGGGTTAAATCAGTGACGTCAGGTGACATTGTTTTGATTCAATCCGTTTAGGATTTATTTGAGCGAATGTGTCAAATCATCAGTTTCAATCTTACATCACTAACAACTTCTTCAGTTGACACTTGCAAGCTATTGTAAGTTTAACTTCATGTCATTTGGCAAACTAATTTCTAGACCGATATTTAGAGAAAACTTACATTTAAACTCCTGTTGTAAGTTCAATGAAAGAAATCAAAAGAAATTTCCAAGAATTTAAGACCGCAGAGGAATCAATCAAAAGTGAAAAGCACAAGGTGCGTTGCGATTTGTGCCTTGACAGATTCTTTTTAAAATTTCTCGTCACTTTTTCTTCTTGTTCTGAAAAAAAGAAAAAAAAAGAATCGGAATTAGCATTTTAGTTATTAGTGTTTGTCCGCTTTAACCCTTTGAGATTTTCTCTTGTTTTTGCAGTGGAATTCCCAGCGCTGCAAAAGAACCCCCCACCCCCACCCCAAAAGCAAAACTTTCTGTATCTTTAACAGAAAAAAGTTTTGTTTTCGCTTTGGTTGGCAGCACAAGTTAAAAGACAGGAAAATGCAAGCAAACTGGAAAAACCAGAAGAAATATGTACAGTAAGTATGCGAATGTTTTTTCTTTTACAATAATTCCTGTAGAAATGATTCACGACAAAAACCCAAGTGTTTTCTTTTCACACCCAGCAGCAGAACATCACACAACCATCGGTCTGACCCTTAGGATTCACTCTGTACCTTATCTTTCAGAATGAGGATGAGCTTCCTGAAGATGGTGATGAAGTCAAGGAACAATTCGACGCAATGCCTTGAAAAGAGAGGCGTGAATGATTGGTTGTCCATCTCGCTGTAAGTGTGTGTGTGTGTGTGTGTGTGTGTGTGTGTGTGTGTGTGTGTGTGTGTGTGTGTGTGTGTGTGTGTGTGTGTGTGTTGGACTGCAGCATCCTCACCAGACATAGTCCTTGTCTCCGTTCTCGGCTTTCTCGATGATGAGCTGAGTGTCAAACAGAACCCAGCCGCACATGATCAGCTGTATAAAGTACAAATGTGCCTGTATGGAGGAGAAGCGGAGGTGATTGGATGGAAATATGTCACAGAATTTAGTACATTATGAGCAAGAACTACGTTAAAAAAAAATTTTTTTTTCTTCTTTTACTGGTGTCAGACTGTGGAACAATTTGGACAAGGAATTGAAGAGTCTGGGAACCCTATCTGCTTTTTAAAAAAGCATATAAAGAATTGACATTGCAAGGTTACAGAACGGATGGGAATATTGGTTAATGTTTCAGATTGTTAACAATGTGGACAGACACTGTCAGAACACTGGCTGGATGAAGACGTGTGAAAACGCATACGACTGAATGGACGGTTTGAAACAACAATGTGCCAAAATAAATTAAATGTTAGATCTTTTGCATGAATCGGTTGACAACATATTGTAATGAGAGTGGTCTTGTTGATTCTGGGGACGGGAATTTCACAAGCCTAATGGCTTCTACCTGTCAGCCCCCCCCCCTTTTTTTTTTTTTGGATGTTGTTGGTGATGTTGCAAATGTGATGAAGGTGTGAAGTCTGTTGTAATAACATGTATGAAAAGAAAATAAACTAAATGCAATAAATAAGATAAACATGCAGACGGGTGTGGCACTGGTACCAAAAACGGCATCTTTGAGCCAAAGAGAATGTTCATCAGGGATATCGTTGAGTGGAGGTTGACGACGGATGCCAGCGTGCCTGTCAGGAAACACTAAAGGTCATTATTGGTTGTTCTACAGCCTTCAGTTGAGTCTACAGATGAGCCGGTTAATTCTTCTTCTCATGTTGGGATAAAATGAAAAGACTGATGTAACGCCTCGATTTTGTGAATAAGAGGACCTTTGTTTCACTTCGCTCATTCTGCCCGGCATAAAAAGTTGAGGCTGCCGTTACCTCCCAGGAACAAGTAGCTCCTGCGTTTGGCATACAAAGCGCTGAAGGTGAAGCAGAGGAAGATGCTGGAAGTTCCCAGAAAAGCAGTCGCGATGATACTGAAGAGGAAGGGGGAAAAAAAGCTTCAAGCTTTCAGGAAAAATCCACAACGGCTCACAATCATTGCACAGCGCTCTCTTCAATCTACACGGTCACGTCAGAGCTTCAGCTGGCTGGAAGTTGAACACAATTTATTGCTGATCCAAAGCTGTTTAAATCAATTCACTGGACTTTAAGAAAGTTTCTTGAAGACGCTTCACCTCTCATCAAAGAGGCTTCTTCAGTTCTAATGGTGGTTGACCTGAACTGAACGAGAACTGAAGAAGCCACTTGGATGAGAGGAGAAACATCTTCGAGAAACTTTCTTGAGTCCAGTCGATTCATTTTAAATAGCTTTGGATACCCATGACCTGGATAACTGAGAACCTACACAGACAAATTTATCCCTGAGTAATCTTTCACATACCTGGGATCAATCGTGATGACTATGTCCAGTATGGGGCCAAGGCTGGCACCTGGGGAGGGAGGGAGGAAGATGCTGCTTTTAGGCTCAGAGAGGCAGAAAATGTTCAAATGCAAAGTAAGAAGTCCTCGCCGTACCGGTGAGGAAAGAAAACCCAGCGAGAATCATCAGCCTCTTCTTCTCTGTTTCAGAGTTGCGTGGCGTCATGGCGAGCCAGAACATCATTCCCAGGCAGCAGAGGGTTGACAGCAAGCCACCCTGAGGAAAGAGTGCCAGAAAGGAGATGATGTTGATTTGTGATCGCATTACCGAGTGCTCCTCATAAGCATCCCATCCCAGGAAAGCAGCAGGTTGAATACGGTAATATCTGGCCAATAAGAATAAGTCAACAGGTTCACCAAAAGAGAGAAAAAAGTCCTCCTTGGAAAAAAAACTGTTGGTATTTAAAACCCTGCATGAACCTTTACAGCTCTGACCATCCTTTTCTGCTGTGCACTGAAACCGACAGGAAGTTTTATCCATTACATTCAAGTATCTTTTGCAAATGTACCAGGTGGAAAGGTGCAGGGTTCAAGTTGTTCTATCATGGTGTAGATAGGAAGAGAAATACAGTAGGAGTTATCTTGAAGGAGGAGTTTATTACAAATGTCCTGGAGGTAAAAAGAGTGTCAGATAGAGTGATGAGTTTGAAGCTAGAAATCAAAGGTGTGATGTTCAATGTTGTTAGTGGGTATGCCCCACAGGTAGGATGTAAGCTGGAGGAGAAGGACAAATTCTGGTTGGACTTTGATGAAGTGATGCAGAGTATACCTAGAAATGAGAGAGTTGTGATTGGTGCAGACTTCAATGGACATGTTGGTGCAGGAAACAGAGGTGATGAGGAGGTGATGGGCAGGTTTGGTATCCAGGAGAGGAATGCAGAAGGACAGATGGTGGTTGACTTTGCAAAGGCCAAACAAGGGGCTTATGATGACTTGTGTACTAGGTTGGACAGTAAAGAGAGAGAGACTGATCTATACAGGTTGGCAACACAGAGAGACAGAGGTGGGAAGGACGTGCAGCAGGTTAGGGTGATTAAAGATAAGGATGGAAGTGTACTGACAGGTGCCAGCAGTGTGATGGGAAGATGGAAAGAGTATTGGAAGAGTTGATTACCAAGGAAAATGAGAGAGAACAAAGACTAGAAGAGGTGACTGTTGTGGACCAGGAAGTAGCAAAGATTAGTCAGGATGAAGTGAGGAGGGCATTCCTGATGATATACCTGTAGAGGTATGGAAGAGTCTAGGAGGGGCGGCAGTAGAGTTTCTGACTGGGTTGTTTAACAAGATAGTTAGAAGATGCCTGAGGAATGGAGGAGAAGTGTGCTGGTGCCCATTTTTTAGAACAAAGGAGATGTGCAGAGGTGTGGCAACTCTGCACATGAGCCATACAATGAAGTTATGGGAAAGAGTAGTTGAAACTAGACTAAGGGCAGAAGTGAGCATTTGTGAGCAGCAGTATGGTTTCATGCCAAAAAATAGCACTACAAACGCAGTATTTGCTTTGAGGATGTTGATAGAGAAGTACAGAGAAGGCCAGAAGGAGCTGCATTGTGTTTTTGTAGATCTGGAGACAGCTTATGACATGGTGCCCAGAGAGGAACTGTGGTATTGTATGAGGAAGTTCAGAGTGGCAGAGAAGTATGTTAGAGCGGCGCAGGACATGTATGAGGACTGTGAGACAGTGGTGAGGTGTGCCGTAGGTGTGACAGAGGAGTTCAGTGTCACTGAGGAAAAGACAGGAGACAGAGCTGGCGGTAGCAGAGATGAAGATGCTGAGGTTCTCTCTGGGAGTGACCAGGAAGGATAGGATCAGGACTGAGTACATCAGAGGGACAGCACATGTTAGAGGTTTTGGAGATAAAGTCAGAGAGGCCAGACTGAGATGGTTTGGACATGTCCAGAGGAGAGATAGTGAATATATTGGTAGAAGGATGCTGAGTTTTGAACTGCCAGACAGGAGGCCTTGAGGAAGACCAAAGAGGAGGTTTATGGATGTAGTGAAAGAGGACATGAAGGTAGTTGGTGTGAGAGAACAGGATGCAGAAGACAGAGTTAGATGGAGGCAACTGATTGGCTGTGGCGACCCCTGAAGGGAAAAGCCGAAAAGAGAAGAAGATTTGGCTGAAGAAGAAAAAATAAATTACCTCAACTGAAGTCAAAGCACAAATACACTTAACTTTGGGAGGTGGGGCTGTGGCAAACACCACCATGACTATTATTTAACCATCAACTGAGTGTCCAGTCTGTGTAGTTCAAGGATTAACAACCTGCATATTTAAAAATTCTGCAAGTGATCAGTTTTCAAAACCATAAAATGAAGGAGAGCATCAGGTTGGATTTGTCACTGGATTGCAGTCCCACCTGGACAGGTAGACGCTGCTGTATGGGAGGCGTTACCTGTAGCAAGTGTGTGACGACATGGACGAAGGAGCCACTAGCCGCCAGAAACAGGCAAACCGCCAGGCTGGAGTACACATTCTTCAGGTGCAGCTGGGTGGAATGAGATCTGGAAGGAAGATTCCAGTGAGCAGGACCAGACAACAGAAGCTTGATTCTAGGTGGATACAGGTCAGAACCGGAGCTGGCGGGCTTACGTACATCTGGGAGAACTTGAACAGGGCATCAATGTTGATGTTGCGGTCGAACACGTTCATGATGGAACCGGGACAAAGATCAGAAGGAGCTGAATGGATAAAGTCTGAAGAGAAACACACCTTTATACTGAAAAACCACTTTTAAAGAACCTGAATCAAAGTAGTTCAAAGCTCAAAGCTGGAAGTTTCAAACTAGTTCAAAGGGGCGGCAGTAGTTCAGGCCACTAAGTCCTGAGCTGGGGACCGGAGGGTGGCCAGGTGGTCGATCCAGGCAGCCTGCCCGTCCCGGGTGAGCCACAGGGGGAAGACCCGCACCCCCAGCGTCCCAGAAAAGAGCCAGGAGGCCGGGCTGGAGCTGCTCAGGGAGCGTCCAGAGGAAGCCCTCTCCCTCAGCCTCCCTCAGGTCCTGGAGACTCCGGAGTCTCAGCGATTCTGAGTATGACAGCCTGTTGTCTTGCGGCAGCCAAGAATGATCCAGAGTGGACCGGAGGCTCATCTGGTCCACAGGAGGCAAGACCCAGCGCCATTCCCAACTCGATCCCTAGTCAATGGTTGCATCTTTATTTGAAGAGGCATCAGCCCAGTCAGAAACCCTGGTGTGTTATGCTAACAGTGGCTAAGAATGGGTTAAAATCAGTGACAACAGGCGACATTGTTTTGATTCAATACGTTCAACATTTATTTGAGCAAATGTATCAAATCATCAGTTTCAATTTTACATCAATAAAATAAATTCTTCACAGTTTACACTTGCAAAATATTGTAAGGTTAACTTCATGTCATTTGGCAAACTAATTTCTAGACAGATATTTAGAGCAGTGGATTTAGGAGAGGGGGGCATCCGTTGGAGTTCTAAGGGAGGGGTTCCCCACCAAATAGGTATTTTATCCATAAGTAACACAACAGCAAAATATGAATGTTTTAATCATTAGTTTTATACATTTTTCATACAGAACAAAAGTTCTTACATCAGATGGGAACCTCAGGACGAGTTTTTAATTGTAATCCATAACAACCAGATTTAAATTTATACAGGGTGATGTCTGAAAAAGTCTTTCTGCTATTAAATATGACAACATGGATAAGTTGGTTGAAATCAAAGCAGATATTCAGGATTGGTTTGTCTCACTATCACGCTTCCACATTCTTTCTAAAAATGTTCAATCACAAAACAAAACAATCAATAAGGGTAAATTTTCAAAGGGGGGGGGGGGGGGGTCCGCTGCCAAAATCAAATCTTGTGACACTCCACTACAAAGAACTGAGGAAAACTATAAATAAGTAAATCAAAGACTGAAATTACGTAACTTCAAACGATCATTCTGAGAACAGAAGCTTGCATGAGCCATCAACAAGGAGCCTACCACGTGGTTCATTTATGGCACTAAATAACAGTAAATAAAGCCTCTGCTAAGCTGGTGGGGGGTCCAGGCAGGGCAACACTCCCCTCTACAGGCCAGTCATGTTCACTGCAGCGTCAGTAGACTTCAACCAGGATGGAACTAATTTACCAAACTTACATTCAACACCTGTTGTAAGTTCAAAAAAAGAAATCAAAAGAAATTTCCAAGAATATAAGACCACAGAGGAGTTAATTCAATAAATGAAGACAGAAAGTGAAAAGCACCAGGTGCGTTGCGATTTGTGCCTTTTCTTGACAGACTGTTTTTAAATTTCTTGACACTCAACCTGTCTTTACTTCTTTTCTTTCTTCTTGTCCTGTAAAAGACAAAAATAATCAGAATTAGCACATTAGTTATTAGTGTTTGTCCCCTTTAACCCTTTCAGATTTTTTTTTTGGTAACTCTTCTGCTTCACTTTTGTTTTCACAATGTTTCATACGTCATGCACCGATTTCCCCTCACCTTCCAGCGATGCAGCAGAAAACCTCCAAACCAAAAGCAAAACTTTCTGTATCTTTAACAGAAAGGTTTTTGTTTTTGCTTTGGTTGGCAGCACAAGTTAAAAGACAGGAAAATTCAAGCAAACTGGAAAAACCAGAAGTATAGTCTGCAAGTACAGTCAACCCTCGGTTTTCGAACATAATCCGTTCCAGAAGGCTGTTCGAAAAGCGAGTTGTTCGAAATCTGAAACTATTTTTCCCATTATAATTAATGTAAATAATTTTAATCCATTCCAAGTCTAAAAAACAACTTTTTCTAAGTTTTTTCTTTACTATTTTACACCATAAACTACACTGTATACTGTTTACCATAAATAAAAAGGGGTAGAAACAGACACTGTTTTATTTTAATAAAAGATATCCCATCAAACTTTGAACATGAATACGCTACGGAGGAAGCATCCTGGGCATTCGAGTTCGCTCGGCTCCCGAGTGAGTCGTGTTCAGGTACGCTCGTCTTCTTTCGGTTTGGTCGAGAGACAAATTTTGGTCGAGTTCAGAGACATAAAATTCTCGGATTTTCTGGACGAAAACCGATTTGGTCGAGAACAGAAGCGTTTGAAAACCGAGTGTTGACTGTACCTGAATGTTTTTTTCTTTGAGAACATTTCCTGTAGAACTGATTCACAACAAAAACCCAAGTGTTTTCTTTTCACCCCCAGAGGCAGGGCAGCACACAACTGTGGTTCTGACCCTTAGGATTTACTCAGTACCTTATCGTTCATGGCGAGGATGACCATCAGCTTCCTGAAGATGGTGATGAAGTCAAGGAACAAGTCCACGCAGTGCCTTGAAAAAAGGAAGATGGGAGTGAATGATTGGTTGTTCATCCCGCTGTAACGGTGTGTGTGTGTGTTGGACGGCAGCATCCTCACCAGACGTAGTCCTTGTCTCCGTTCTCGGCTTTCTCGATGATGAGCTGAGTGTCAAACAGGACGAAGCCGCACATGATCAGCAGCCCGAGGTACATGTGTGCCTGTTGGAGGAGAAGCGCCGGTGATTGGATGGAAATATTTCACAGAATTCACATATTATAAGTGAAAGTGCAGGCGGTCATGGCACCGGTACCTTAAACAGCATCACAGAGCCAAAGAAAATGTTCATCAGGGACATCAGCAAGAGGAGGGAGAGGCCGGACATCAGGGTGCCTGTCAGGAAACACTAAGGGTCATTATCAGTTGTTCTACTGCCTTCAGGCAAGTCGACAGATAAGCCGGCTAATTCTTCTTCTCATGTTGGGATAAAATGAAAAGACTGTTGTAACGCTTATATTTCGTGACTACGGCGACCCTTGTTTTACTTTGCTCATTCTGCCTTGTGTAAAAAATTATTAGTGTTGCCGCTGTGAGGCTGCCGTTACCTCCCAGGAACAAGTAGCTCCTGCGTTTGGCATACAGAGCGCTGAGGGTGAAGCAGATGAAGATGACAGAGGTTCCCATGAAAGCCGTCACAATGATACTGAAGAGGAAGGGGAGAAAATAAGCTTCAAGCTTTCAGGAAAAATTCACAACAGCTAACAATCATTGCACAACCATTCACGTCACTTTCCTTCAGCTGGCTGGGAGCTGAACACAATTTATCAAAAGTCAAAGTCAAACTTTCAAAGATCACAGAGTAATCATTCAATTACCTGGGATTAACTGCGATGACAAAGTCCAGAGTGGGGCCAAGGCCGACACCTGGGGAGGGAAGGAGGAAGACGCTGCTTTAAGGCTCAGGTAGGAAGGAAACGTTCAAATTCAAAGAAAAAATTTGATTCCTGAAGTCCTTGGCGTACCTGTGAGGAAGGCAAACCCAGCGAGGATCATCAGCCTCTTCTTCTCTGTTTCAGAGTTGTGTGGCGTCATGGCGAGCCAGAACATCATTCCCAGGGAGCCTAGGGCCGACAGCAAGCCGCCCTGAGGAAAGAGTGCCAGATAGATGATGTCGATTTGTGACCGCAGTACCGAGTGCTCCTCCTCTTTATTGAAAAACCCTGCATGAACATTCAGTTTTTCAGTCAACACAATTTTTAACTTTTCACTTTGTATTTGGCTGAAGTAGAAAAAAATTACCTCAACTGAAATCAAAACGCAAATACACTTAACTTCAGGAGGTGGGGGCTGTGGCAAATACCACCATGACTATTATTTAACCATCAACTGACTGAGTCCAGTCTGTGTGGTTCAACTATAAACAAAAGAGCATCAGGTTGGATTCGTCACGGGGTCGCAGACCCCTCCTGGACAGGTAGACGCTGCGGGAGGCGTTACCTGTAGCAAGCGTGTGACGACGTGGACGTAGGAGCCGGCAGCCGCCACAAACATGCAAACCGCCAGGCTGGAGTACACATTCTTCAGGTGCAGCTGGGTGGAATGAGATCTGGAAGGAAGATTCCAGTAAGCAGGGCCAGACAACAGAAGCTTGATTCTAGGTGGATACAGGTCAGAACCGGAGCTGGCGGGCTTACGTACATCTGGGAGAACTTGAACAGGGCATCAATGTTGATGTTGCGGTCAAACACGTTCATGATGGAACCGGGACTGAGATCCGAAGAGGGGCTGAATGGATAAAGTCTGAAGAGAAACACACATTTATACTGAAAAACCAACTTTTAAAGAACCAGAATCAAAGTAGTTCAAAGCTCAAAGCTCAAACTAGTTCGAAGGGGGCGGGGGGGGGTGGGTGCTGGAGATCTGAAGGTAGCCAGTTCAAGAACCATGTAGGGCAAAAAATTTCGAAATGTTCACTGGCAGTGGAGAGGTGCCAGTTCACCTCCCGCACACTGCCAAGATGCCCTTGAGCAAGGCACCATCCCCTTTATACACTTCTCACTAGGGCGCACCATGAAGAAGCTGCATGTATACACACCCCGTGATCGTGTGTGTATATGTCACGGGCCTGTAAGTATATATATATATATGTATGTGATTAACAAAAATATAGTAACACTAGAGTGGAAAAATAATTTCCCTTCGGGGACTAATGAAGTTAATAACGATGGCCCATCACACAGGCCTGATCTGAACACCAATAGTGGGAAGCGATCAAATACTTTACATTACACACCATGTTATGGTCTGTGACAATTCTTCCTGAACTCTGTCTCGTAGGTTAACACCAGCTTTATTACTAATAACGCATCGCTATTTTTACCTGACCTGAATAGACTTAAGAAATAACGTTACAACACTCGTGACACACACACACACACACACACACACACACACACACACACACACACACATACACACGTCACGCCAGTGCGTAGTTCATTTAACCTTAAAACCGTGAATGAAACAACAGGTTAATGCTAAACCTGGAGCAACGGGTGACATAAGTAGCAAACAAGCTATCGGTTAGCAAGCTAACACGCCTCCTCGTAACACATCATTAACGTTACCATTAACACAAATAAAGCCCTGTTCCTTTGATTCTTACAGAAATGCGCTATTTGAAGAAGAACTGGGGGGTTGCGCAACGGATATGGAGCTAAAACCGTGTTTTTCGCATGTGATCATATTAATAGCTAATGTTGCTAACCAGTTACATTATGCGTTTATAAACCTGGCAGGCTGGCTAGCTCGCGTTAGCTGGCATGTCAACACAATTCGACGCCTCGTTCGTTTATCGGTAGCTAACTCTGCGAACGTTAAAGCATATAAAAACCTGGACTCACACACGCAATGTTCTGACATAAATTACTTACCTCTATCTTTCGCCTCGCTTTCGGTTCGAGTGTCTTTCTTCTTCCTGATTTCCTTTTTTAACAAAACAGTACGTGTCAGTCAGCTCACATGACGTCACAACGGAACCGCCCATAGATTTGTCGTCCCCCATCCCGGAAAACAAAATCGAATATTTAGTGATTATCCTAGTCGATATTTGACAATCATGAATAAATCTGTTGTATTTTAATCGGTTTTTGCTTTGAAACGATTTCATTATTTTATTAGAGCGCCATTGCCATAGAGTCGTTGTGTTAGGCGGCACTTCCTGGTGTCACAGAATTATGTCCCCGGAACGCTCTAAAATGGCCGACTTGCTTATCTTCACCATTATCAGCGGTTTAAAGAACGATCGCTCGTTTATTCACAGTTTTATTACCTAAGTCAGAAGTTTGGTTATTAAACTTATTAACCAAAAATTAGAATCGACTCTTCTCTGTCCATTACTTTGAGTTAAACTTGTTTAAAAAGTAGACTAACAGGCTGTAAAACCTGATATAAACTGTGACGCAACCGCATGTAACCCGTTCAGATCGGACACCGGATGTTCGACGAGATAATTCACTTTACACGAAGGTTTATTTGTATTTAGACTTATTAAAACATAATTAGGCGTTCACTTTTTTAAAAGTGAAACCAATTATTCAGAATAATCCTATTATAATGAGCTCAAATACTTAAATATTAACTTTGCCTTAACAAGATGAAAAATATTTAGCATTGGCTTTCTACAAATTTTTCTTTTTTAAATCTAAAATTTTTTTAAAGAGTGTATAGTATATTTTGCGTACAAAACGTTTGGATATGTTCATGTTGTTTGTGCAGGTAAAACGTTTATTCTCCAGCAAGAAGATTTTCTGTTTTAAATAAAAGTTGCTTAAGGAGATGTTTAATGTCAAGGGGCAGAAAAACACAACAACGCAGTAGAATATAACCAACTTTTATTTTACAATAAAAATTGGTAGCACCTTGTCTTTTTAGCGTTTTGGTCAAATCAGGTAGACAAAATGAAGTTTTGATTTTTTTTTTCAGATACACAAAGACAAATTGAGACCATCTAAACAAATACTTTTGGTCATCACAAGTGATACAATTTCATTGTCATATTTTCCTAGTAATCATGCAGGCAATAATTGCATTAGACATTAAACATCATAGAAAAACCATATTCCCCAGGAAAGAAACCCTACAAAATAAAACTTGTACTGAATTTTAAAAAGGAAAAAAAAACGAGCAAATTGATTGAATCTTGAATTTTCATGTTCTGGTTCGTTTCATGGCTTAGGTTTTTGGATCATCGATGACAGCAACATGTTTGTAGTTCAGGCACAGAAAAAAAAAAAAGTCAAACACAACAAGGCCAGCCTCAGAGAAGGCAAACGGATCACAAGACACAATGTTAAGCATTAAGAAGTACTTGACAAAACAGGTTCCGCCAATAAATACAGAACAAACGCTCACACATGTTCAGAAAAAAAAAAATCAAATTGGATAATTTCAAGTGTTGCACTGCAAGTACCCGAGCCACGAGGCTTTCCGCCTGCTGCTGACAAGAGTTTCGTTCACGCTCAGCATGAGACGGATCGCAGACCTAAAAAATCTCTTCAGGCAGAACTCCATTCTCCGTTTGAATGTCAAAGGCACGCTTTTTTACTTTCAGCACTGTCAATATAAACCAAGTGCAAGTTGTTTGTCATATAATAACAGAAAAACAAATCAACGCATGAACCATTATTGAATCATGACTGAAAAGTATGGCATATCCGGTCAGCCTATGTGCCAACATACTCCAGTGTGTCTGCTTTTAATGGACCATCAAAGACAAGATACCACTGTGCTTAATAAACTTATATCAATATGATCAGTAATGACTTCTGTATAAATCCACGTTTCTACAAATGATTTCAGAAGAAATAAGAAAAATAGTTTCTTGTTTTGCTGCTCATTTACAGGAAAAATAAAGCTACAGTAATGTTTCTGCTGAATGCAATTATTGACTGGCCACTCAGGAGGTTCTGTACGTACAGACTGGGTTGCATAGAGGAACCACGTTTAAAAATAGATTTCCTTATAAAACAACCTAGAAAATGAATTTTTTTTTAAAAATGTATAAAATCTGGTGAAACTTTCCAAAAAAAAAAGGAGCTGCTGTTTTTCTTCTTGTTCCTTAAAAGGCACAACAATAAAACATGATGAATGTCTTAAAAGAGTCAAGTCAGGGCAGGCAGGCTTCTGCTTTGGCAAAGACAACCACTTTAGTATTCTTGCTAACCGGAGCGATGGTGACGGGACGGCGTCGGCTGGCGTTCCCCCGCTCGTCGTATAGTGGTCGTTGAAGATGTCAGCCTCAGATTGCGATCTACAGTGTCAGTCGTGACAAACTGGGATGAGTTCCACGGCTTCCTTTAACCCTGGGATGATTTGTTTGGTGCAGCGGTGAGAAGAACAGCATCTGACGACTGTAAGCTCCTTCCTGGATGTGCGGTTGTGCCGCAGACGAAGGCGTTTGCAGCTGGAGGCTCCGACGGGAGTGGAGCAGGTCCACCAGAAGCTCAGTGTCCGCGGAGCTGGTCCAGCCGGGTGTAAACATTATCAGCTTGACTGAGTTCTTCAAACACAGGCAGGAGGTTGAGCAGCTCGGCATCGTCCACGTCGTCAAACCACGACGCCACGGGAACCTGATGAAAACAAACCGGCCGCTCACAAACTTTTAAAAATAAACACGAGTAAACTGCACCCGGCTTCTGAGCGCAGAAGTGAGTTTAGAGTCAGACGAACACGACTTAACAGGTTCTAAGAGTCAGGATGAACAGGAATAACGACTGAATGAGCAGAAAATAATCTGGAAAGGGATTCATTTGTTTAGTCGGCAAATAAAAGCAAAGATTCTGAAATTAAAGGTTGGATTTTACAACATTTTTAGCATCACTGATTCATCGCTGATGACCACTGAGAAGAAACACTGAACATTTTAATATGTCTGCAACTTATTGGGAAAATAAACTAATTCTCACAGGTTCTGTTCTCAGGAGGAGGAGCTACAGATGGAAACAGAGAGGGGTAAACTCACAGCATTATTGGGGTGGAAGATGTAGGAGGCGGGGGAATTATCCAGGATGAGGGTTTTGTGGAGGTCTCGGCCCAGGAGGCTCAGATCTTTGACGTAGCAGCCCTGATGGAACACGCACGACTCCCGGAACAACCGGGTCCGGAACACGCCACACTGATCCAGCAGGTCGGTCACGGGGTCTGCATACTGGTGGAGGTTTGGGGAGGGGAGGACGAGTTAGTGCGGGAGGACTAATATTTACTCTGAACACAGAAGCAGTATCAGCTCGTCTGATATTGACCACCGATCAATAAATCACTTCTATTACAGTATTTTCCACATTATAAGGCGCACCTAAAAGCCTTTAATTTTCTCACAAACCGACAGTGCGCCTTGTAATCCAATGCACTTTATAATCCAGTGCGCTTTATAATCCAGTGCGCTTTATAATCCAGTGCGATTTATAATCCAGTGCGCCTTATATATGAAAACAGTTTTAAAATAGGCCATTCATTGAAGGTGCGCCTTATAGTCCAGTGCGCCTTATAGTGCAGAAAATACTGTAATACTTAAGAACCAAAGGTGAAATTTTAGGATGTTTATTATTAATTTGTTCCACATGCTAGCAGGCTAACCTCAGCGCTGTCAGCTGGTTTAGAGAGTAAGCGTTACACTCGGCTTTGCCGACATGTTAATATTTATCTATCTAATCAGGCAGACGCCTCCAATCATTGACGTGATTCGTGCGACCTTTTGCACGGCCGTTGCCACAAAGGAAACAAACTACGGGCTCGAGGCGAGGAGGACGGTAGAACAACATCTGATCCGTTAGACGATGAGAACCTGCTGGATGCGATCGTCTATTTCAGGGACGTAGAGTACCTTTGAGAGGCTGGCGGTGAACAGCACGCATTCAAACAACTCCCCCATCCTCTGCAGGAACTCGTCCACGTACGGCCGCTTCAGCACGTAGACCTGAAAAACAGAAAAGGGCGTCAGGAAGGTCGACGGGCCAGAAGCGTCCTCGCGTTCACGCCGTCCACTTACTATTTCTGTCTGTCGGCTGCTAACGGCCAGTTCCTGAAACAAGTAATCAAGAATAGGCCGTGCCAGCGTTAACCAGCCTATCCTGGATTACTTGAACCAGGCAGAGGCCCGCTGAGGACTCGGCCCCCCATCCCCCCCCACGGGGGTCCCAGGAATCACATTTCTCAAAGTTAATGACATCCCCACATGTCCAACAGCAAGAATGCTCGAGACGAGCAAACGGTCCGGCGTGCGTTCATCATCTTTGCAGCGGTGGTAATTCGCACTAAAGCGCGTCTTGGTGACATTTAAAAAAAATTTTTTTTTAGATGAAGTGTGTAGAAAAGACTTCCTGCTGCTGGATTCCGTTTCCTGTTCAACATCTGGTCAGCAGGGGGCTCTGTGGGCCCGCCACAGCCCAACCGGGTGGATCAGCAGCGAGACCCATCCCTCTTCAGCTCAGCAACCGCTGCTAACACACACACACACACACATACACACACACACACACACACACACACACACACACACACACACGGTCCTTTACCTGGTGTGTGGTCCCCTCTATCTCCACAGGCACGATGAAGTCTGCATTGCTAATGGGCTGGAGGAGGAACACAGGAGACGGTTGACATGAGGCGCGCCGTGGACGTTCACATGGCGTTACGTAACAGAACAGGACTCCGCACGGTTACAGTAACACACAACACACACAGTAACACACAACACACACAGCCGTGCGGCCGTCACATGCACCTTGAAGGAGCTGTGCACCAGGGTCTCGTCCAGGTCTATGACCACGCAGATCTTCCCCTGGTCCTGGGCCTCCACCTCCGGCAGGAGGCTGACTTCAAGCTGCTGCGGAGATACGTGAAGACCCAGATCAGCGCCGCTGTCCCACACACACCTGTCCCACACACACCTGTCCCACACACACCTGTGTCGCCTGTCCTTTCTGTGATGTTTCTGAGTAGCGGGATTAGTTTCTATCTCTGGGAAATTAGAGGAAACTGTTTGAGAGAAGCTTCATTATTTACTGTAAAAGCATCTGTCTTTAGGGTTCCACCAGCAGGGAGAACGCCCCCCCCCCCACCATTATCCAGTTAATGATATCCACTTAAACCCTGAATAAAAAAACCCCTGTTTCTTCCTGAACCCAGTCTGACATTCATTATTAATTTGTTAAGTAACACAACTTCTCAATGAGGAACAACCTCCATCATCAACGCCACGCGTTCCTAATGATTCCACCTCAGTGACGCAAACCTTTCATTAATTTCGGGCGGGAGCCTGCCAGACATTACCCAGGGCCCACAGATCCCGTTCGCTCCTGAAGCTGGGAAGACGCTCCTCGATGTGGCATCTCATTAAAGTGCCCCTTATTTGGCGCTGGAGCTCTAATCCCACTGACAGCGTTCAGCAGCGTGGTCGGCCGTGTGCAGCGAGCCCCCCAGGCCTGTTTTTTTTTTTTTTCTTCTCTCTCTCTCTCTCCACCTCAGCAATTACAAGGCGCACAATACACCATTCTCCTCTCGCTGGCGCTGCTGCCCGCCTCAAGGATTGATAGTCGCTCTTATCTTCTGTGTGTGTGTGTGTGTGTGTGTGGGGGGGGGGGGGATCAAGTGTGAACATGGAAGTGGTTCCGTATCGGCAGACGGTGGCGGTTTTGCTTTGGAGCAGGTGCAGGAGTGGTTTTTAGTGCGTAGTTGTAAAAGAAAATGAACGCTTGAAGACAACAATAATAAGAGCGACGTGTTTGGTTTATTCCTACAGATGGCAGAACCGTTCAAACGCCTCCTCTTTTATGGCGGCGGTGTGTGTGTGTGTGTGTGTGTGTGTGGGCGCAACAAGGAAGTAAGACTTAAACAAACAAAAACGGAGACGGGGCTGGACCGAGGACAAATTGTTTCGGCGAGTGTGAGATGTTGGTGGAATAAGAATAGTGTTACCTTGACAACCGTCCCGTTTTCCTGCGACTCCAGCAAGGCCTGCTGGGAAGGCGGTGGCAGCGCCGGCGGTGGCGTCGGTGGAGGTTTGGGGCCATCCTGAGCTTGGAGGCAGCAGAAGAACGCTTTGAAGATGTTACAACTCCGGGGCTGCTTCAGGGAGGACCGGCTCACCTGGCCTGTTGGGGTGGGACGGAGGAAGAGGAGATGAGGAAGATGCACAGAATCCTCAATTAATCAATTTATCAACAATCGATGGTTTAAATGCATCCCATCATGCAGCAGGATCAGCTCAGCGTTACTGGTAACTCATACCAGGAAGCTGGAGGCACCATCCATCTGTCTGCAGGGACCGACGGCCCGCACATGAAATCTGTTTTTAACGCCTCTGCCTCCGCTGCTGGAAATGGCTGGTTGGTGTTATATAATCACAGAGGGCGGGAAAACCCACCTTCACCCGAAAAACATTCCAACCATTTTAAACATCAGGACGTTTTTTCAAAAAAAGCAGCCTAGAAACGTCCGTCCCTCCCTCCAAGCAGGTCTGCCGCTCCGGCAGCCGAAAAACAGAGTCGAGCTGCCGGGGAAAAGGGACGGAAAAACATTCCTGGAAGTCTCTCCGAGTGCATTTCGTGTGAGGACTTGCAAACAGACGCAGGAGCCATTAATACACACCGTCATCACACAACGTAAACACACTCCGCTCCTCGTCACCGGAGGAGGAGCAGGAGGAGCAGTCAGGAGCCAGACGCCCGGAGGAGCACAGATTTACACATTTTTTTAATCTCATAATCTCCTGTGTGTGTGTGTGTGTGTGTGTGTGTGCGTGCGCTAATGCTCTGTCCTGCGAAGACATAATGCAGACACACACACGCACACCATGTTACACAACAGCGTGTTGACGTGACAAAGAACACTGGTGGTCAGATGTCACTCATTCATCTGACACACACACACACACACACACACACACACACACACACACACACACACACACACACACACACACACACACACACACACACACACACACACACACACACACACACAGATCACTTTAACCTCCTATTAAAACACACAGGGTCCAGACCGAGATTCGAACCAATGACCGTGCAAACACCATCTTTCAAACCGAGGCTCCGATGGGTGTGTGCAGAGGGGCGTGTCCGTGTGTTCCGCTGTCAACACCGCGGCACCTGATATTTCTAACCCTCCCTCAACCACCTCTACCCCACCCCCCAACCCCGTTCATCCACAGCCCCTTTTACACCCAGAAGCAGACAATATGTATTATTTAATACATCTAATAAAGTCAGAGCAGTGCAGCAGCAGAGCCCCCCCCCCCCTTCCAGAATACCCCCTCCCACCTTCCAACTCGGCCCCCAGTGACAGACGGGCCCCTCATGCTTTACCTGGTAGTAGTAGAGATGGGATGGTGCCAAACAAGCTGGAACCTGATCGGCATGAATGCAGCTCGTTATTGGGGTGGGTGGGGTGGAGGGAGGTAATAGAGAGAGAGACGGGGGGGGGGGGTTGCTCACTTGCGGATCACTACTGATTAATAATAACACGTTCAGGACGCACAATAAAATTCGAGAGCCACAACAATAGCTGCGCGTCACGGGGGGAGCGCTTGATCTCCTCTCTGACCTTACATCCGCGATGAAGAGGAGGCGCTCGTCTTCCTCACGATAGGCGGGATTCTGTTTTATTATGACAGTTGGGATCTGCAGGTGAAAATTTATAGATGGGGTGGGTGGGATAAGGGGGGAGTGTAACAACACACAGCTGTTGATTCAAATACATCAGCAGCTTTTTTATGGATGCGTCTCATTACGCAGCGCGCAAACTGTCAAAACGGACGCAGCGCATCGATCATCAGGAAATAACCGAACGCTGCGGCGGTGATCGATCACGTACGGGGACGTAAAACGCCAGGTGAGATGGAATTAAAAAAATAAATAAAATAAAAATAAAAACACACACACACACAACGCCTCTCACCTGTTTTCGGTGACGCGTCTTCTTTCTGCACTTGGGTGATAACAGAACTTTCCATCTGACAATCACGGAACCCTCAAAATCCTCAAATCCTGTCCCGGAGCGCCGACGGGCATCCCGCATCGGGGGGTGGGGGGCGTGGGGTAGTAGTTACGGACGCGTGGACCCCCAGATGTAACTTGTCATCCGCCCGGGTTTACAACCCCTCGATGGGAGCTGGGGGGAGGTGGGGGGGGGTTATCTTGTTCCTGGGTTTTTCTTTATCCACCACCCCCCCTTCCGCCACCACCACCACCACCACCACCACCGCCGTTCTCTTCTTGTTCTTCCTTTCGGAGGTCCGCCTGGGGAGGGGGCAAGGCACTTGGATATGTTTTTTTTTTTTTTGGAGGCTATTTGAGACTCCTTCAGCTCCGTCGTCTCCGGTTTACCGCGACTATTCCCGGTGATTTCTCCCAGCAGCCTCCCGCCCCTCTCCCGTCGCAGCGAAGTCTTCACTCTCGAACCAACAACATGGAGAATCCAGGCGAGAAGGAAAACAACCGAGGAAATGGGGCAAGGGAGGCCGGTTTCAAGCCCCCCCTTACTACAGATAAACAACATCGCCGGAAAAGCCCGAAAGAGCGACGAAAAACGACGAGAACGTCTCGATCGAATCGAATTTGACGCGCGGAACGGATTCTCCGCTGCGGTTAGACGCGAAGTTAACGTTTTGTTGTTATCCCGCGATTTGTTTTTCTACGGTTGGGACTCCGAGGGCGCCTTGAAACTGTCTCTACACTACGTGATTGGACGCCTGGGAGGAGGGGGGCGTGGCAAGGCATTCCTCCCCAGTCCTGCACGCGCCGCACCGAACACATTCCAGCGCTGCTCGTACCGATGAGGTCACGTTGTTTGTAAATTATTAAAACAACAATCCAAGAAAATTCACTCTTATAAATTAAATTTAAAAAAAGGATGAACAGCGTTTTATAAATTCTAGGCCAGAAACTTGATGTTAAGACGTCATTTTTTCACTTTATTACGTTCGTTGGGTTTTTTTTTTTCTTTATCCTTAAGGTTCTATAGAAATGCAGCCAAGCATTGCTCGTATGTTTTTAATTTTAAGCTGTTTTCTTATTTAACTATAATGAATACAGCACAAGAGAGCGATTAAAAGCATAAAGTTAAACAATACAAATAAAAAAGTACTGTACTGTAATCTCCCTTGAATTGATGCTCAAGAGTGTCACAAAGGGTTATTTCTCCGCGCTTTTTACCTCATCTGTAAAATTGTATATAAACAGAAGAAGCCAAAAATAATGTTGAACTCTAATCACCTCCACCTGCTAAATAAATATTCATTTAAATATGCATGCTGTCAAAAACAGCCATCCAGTTTATTTATAGAACATTACAGAGGTATCCACTTTCTGACACTAACACTAAAGCTATAGATAGAGATATACCATACCTGTACAAAACGGTTTCCAGGTCTGTTTTCCAGTCAGGATCTCCGTATCACAACAGTTTTGTTGAGGTATAACTCCACGCAGGACTCAAACTGTCCCACAGCTGCAGCCCAATTTATATATCAGGGTAATAGAGGGCAGAGTGAAACCAATGACCCTGGCTCCTTTCGTTTTCTCTCTGCTTCTCCTTCCCTCCACTTATTCAACAGTAAAATGAAACAAAACTGCTGCAGGACTCTGGGAACCACTGCATTCACTGAACAAGGCAGTCGTGCTGGTATGAATTTATTCTTCATACTGTAATAAATGTGCAATCACTGCTGGGGAATGTGCAACATGATGACATTCTTACTATAGTCTGTTGTCTATCCCTCAGTTTTAATATGTGTGCTTATGTTTTATCTTTTATTCTTATGCACCGACAGGACTTTGTTATATTTTTGCATGCAAATTAGCCAATCTATTCTTTTTCTATTCTATTCTACTTTTTAACCATGGGACTGTCAAACATGGCATAAAAGAGTTATATTATGTTATTACTATAATATGAAATTAAGTCTGGTCATTATTTCGGTCCAGATCCAGCGATTCATTCAAACTAAAGCACATAAAATGTACAATAGTTATTAATTAAAATAAGTTCTACTCAGACACATGTGGTCTGTTTTAGAATACGTTTCTCTCTATTCTGGGTGCTGATGAGGACCCAGAATAAAAAACATTTGTTTTCCTTTCTGTAAATAAACAGCAGTGGGTTTTGACATCATGTTAGACGATGTGGCCCAGATATTTATATTTACAGCCAGGAGCCTGTATGTGCAGCACCTCCTCATCTACCGAGGGTAATGAAGCGTCTCAGTAAATCACAGTGATCATCTCGCCGTTGCGCATGTTGAGCAACAGCAGATACTTGTTTTATGTAAGTGCATCTGAATCCAATACTGGATGCATGCCGTCCTGGTCAGAGATAAACCATGAAAGAAAGATGGAGATGAAGGATGAAAACGTTTGAAATAGCCAGTCTTTCTATTCCAAACACATGTGAGACCATTATGCCACAAGGTCAGCGAGTGCCCACAGTGGCCGCAACGCAAGACGTAAACAAGGACGGCCTCGCTAGGAGCATTCCTGATGTGGGACGTTTTAAAGCAGCACTGACAGATCTATGTAAAAATATACACAAAAGTAGGATGGAAAATTTCACTGCAGATGCAACATGAGGTTCAGGATCTCTGATGCTTCCTGTCCTCGTCTTCTGCGAATATGCACCCCCACCCTCTACCCCTGACAGAGATAGAAAGGGCAAAGGAGCCAATTGGTGTTGAGGCCCTGAGGTAAGGTTGGAGGTTACTTCAGACGCCCCCCCCTCCTTGGAGAATCCAACCCAAACATGTGACTTCAAGCATCAGATGCAATTTATAGCTGCATCCATCTTTCATCAGCCGACGGAACTAATGCACAGGCACATAAAAACAACATGAGGCGAGAGGAGGAATAAATCACAACACGTCAGACCTGAAATTTTCACCGTTAAATCTAACGGGGAAAAAGGAAACGATGCAAAAGAAGTGATCGTCGTTCAATAATCCTCACATCCACTTCCTGTGATGTCATGTGGTGGTTTATTGTGTTTGTTTACAGCTCATTAAATATTAAGCACCATTAAAAATCAAGGTGGATTCCGTAACAACATAACAAAATTAAATTACAAAAAAAAAATAAAAAAAAAATCAAGATTGCATCTATTATTCAGTCCTTCACTCACACATTAAAACATATACACAAATAAAACACTGATAATGTAGCTCGGAGGCATCGCGGGAGGCAAACACTGGCCCTGGAACTAGAACTCAAAACGTTCTATACGGTGTTCTTCACATTAACCTTGTAGACAAACATGCTCTCTCTCTCTCTCCACGGCTCTTCTTTCATTTTCACACAATCTGCATTCGCGTCCAATCCAGCTGATGACAAACTGCCTACTGAAATGCGTTTGCAGCATCTCAGCCTCATGTAGGGCTGGGACTGTAGGGTCTACCATCATGTGATTTGCTGGAAGAGCCCCCCTCCCCCCCTCTTCGCCTACCCTCCCGCCCCACAGGCCTGCCCCTGAGTGGCCTCTGCTAGGCTATGTTTCCAGGAAAGGGGCCTACTGGACAGGCTGTGAGGCCTAGGCAGGGAGACATTGGCTCATTGAGAAAAACAAAAACAGAGAGGGGCGGTAGGAAGACTCTCCCTTCTTACATAACTCTCCCTCCATGACAGGAAAAAAAAAAAAAAAAAAAGTTCCCCGCCACAATGCAAAGAAAAACCTGTCCATCTGCCTTTCCTCTGCTCACAAAGGCTGAAGCACTTCAGGCCTGGAATTCGTGCAACACTGAAACCAGCAGTGCTTGCTTGCACAATAGTTGCAACTCTTCAGACACACCACCGCCACAGGCATGTCAAACAGCAGCCACATCTGAACGCACACACTGAAGCGATCCGGCCAAACCCAATCCATACGACTTATTCTTTTTCGGTTTGGTACAATAATGCTGTTTCTGTGCCGCTGCAACGCATAAACCATGATGTAACACACCCTGTCATTTAATGTTTTGTGTTATGTTGAGCAGCTCTGATTGTGTTTGGTTTACTGTATACAGTGTGTCTCCTTTTTGGTCTGCACTGCCTCCCTGTGGCCAAAAGAAGAACTGCAATTCTCTTTCCTCAAACTGGCCAAAAAGTAATTTATTCTTGATTTAAGTTGAATATTTACTTGTTGAGAGACATCACACATCATTACAGTAATTTAAAATAAACTTGTGATTGTTTGCGTGTTGTGCTGCTCAGTTCATTTGAGTAAAACCTGCAGCAAACGCTCAATCCAGCAACGAAACACAACAGGTTTGTGTTGATATAAACAGAAACGTGGAGGGAAAGTAATAACTCTTAATCATTCAGAACACAACAACTGGATTAACTATGAAATTACCTCAGCCACAGAGGTTCTGCTTTCACCTGCACGTGTGTGTTTGAGCAGGATTACACAAAAAAGTGGCAGAATTTACCTTCTCTTTTTTTTCAAAAATCACAAAATATAGTCCTTTTTTAAAAACTTATTTCTCAATTACGTAAAAACTACCCAAATGGAGTACATTGGGTGTAAGAGTGGAACATGTGTCAAAGATGGAGCAGCTACAATTGGGAGAAGATCCAAGTAGAGAGGTGGATTCATTCATCATTTATAAACTATGTAAATCCTGAGGGCAATCATTCTGCTGTCACACGTCTGGTAGGAATTTAGACGAAGGTTTAATTGAGCGTTGGCAGAGGTTTGCGCTGTCAGTGCCTTCTAGTTAGGAATTATTCTTACCTACCTGCTGGGAAGTACTGACAGCATATCAAATGACAATAAATAATGAGAAGCTGGCATCCCGGCTAATTTGCCATCATGTAGCCTTATATGTGGTCCGAAAAGAGCCTTAAAAAGTCAATGTGACTTAAACTAATTTGGCGTGTGTGTTTGTGTGTGTGCATCATTCTCTGAGATCAGCTCCCAACTTCACGCCAGCCCAACGCGGAAATTCCATCTCCAATGCCAGCTGGTCCGCTGGCGGCTGCACCTCGAAAACGAACGTCCGCTCAAAGTCAAAACCTGATTCAAGACTCGAACTCCGGCTGCCGCTCGATCAGGATGGTGCCGTCGTTCTCTCTGCTGGCGGACGGACTCAGGCAGGACACCCCCAGAGCGATGAGACACAACCACACCTGCAGCACAGATGACACAGGTGAATCACGTTAACCATGACCGATCCTGTAGAACATTCACTTCCTGCTGCTACCTACCAAATATCCCACAAACGTCAGGTACGCCGTGGCGAGGAAGGCCGCTACCACGTACAGCCACACGCTGTGGAGCGCCGTGACATAGACGACCACAAAGTAGACGTTGATGCTGCACACCAACAAGATCACCAGCCCTCCTCCGATCTTAAATACCCTGCAGGAAGTGGAGATCAGACGAGATTAACGGATCATAAACGCTCCGGGTAAGAAACTGTTTGTGTCTGTCGAGTGGCTTACAGGCCGTTAGCAAACTCATTCATGAGGGAAGGCAGACTGGTGAAGGTGAGGATGGGGATGAGGGCAAACGGCAACTGTGAGAAAAGAAGGAGAGAATCTTCTCAAGCGTGTTTTAAGCGTCATCATTGTCACTTAATTCAAATATCATCGTCACAGAGAGTCATTTTGAGAAAATACAAACCAACTTTTTTTGGAAATTAATCTCATTTTAAGAAAACTGGCCTCATCAAGCATGTGTCGCATTAAAAAAAAATTATCTCATTTTAGTTTTATGTGGATATTCAAACTGATATTTTAAGCACATAATAAGAAAGATGAACAAAATTGTTTTTCTTATTTTAAGAGAAAAAAAAAAACTTCACAATTTAAAAATGTTTTTGAATTCACAAGTTGTCCATCTACAGTACTATGGTAATCTTATTATTATTATTCTTAAAAGTCCAAATTAGATTCTTTCAGTCACGAAAAGCTGATGCTGGTTTTAAAAATAAGCAAAACTATCAGAATTCTTTAGAGGCGATTGATTAAATTTAAGGACATTTGGCCTCTGACATCATCCTTTGTTTCTGCAGGTGCTGAAAGGGGATAAAACGGGTGTCGCTGCTGTCTGACCTGCATGCTCTGCAGCACGTTGAGGAAGTCGTTCATGCCCGTCAGGTGCTGGATGTCCTGAAAGATGGCGACCAGCAGGGTGGGGGTGATGGCCAGCGAGCGAGTCAGCAACACCCGAGCGAAACGCGACCAGCGCAGATTCAGGAACCCCTGAGGAGAGAGCAGACGTCCGCCGGTGACGATTAGAAGAACGACGCTGGATGAATCCTCCGTTGTCCACTGACCTCCATGACGAACTGACCGGAGTACGTTCCGGTCATGGTGGAGCTCTGACCCGCGGCGAGGATCCCCACCGCCCAGATGTAGAGCGCCGCCGGGCCGAAGAAGCATCCCAGCACCACGCCCTGAACCGGACGACAAGCAAATGTAAAACGACTTTTTAGAAAGCTGTGGTGCCTTATGGGAAACGTAGACTCGACAGTTCTGTTGGAGCACACTGGAGATTTTTCCTCTCTGTGGCTCAAATTTGGACCAGAACTTTATTAAAGTGGCTAAAGTTTATGGAACCAGCTGTTGGTAACATCATGACGTGATGTGAACACACCCCTTTGTAGATGTCCACCTCTAGAGTCTTGTTGTTGGGGGGGAACAGTTCAGAGTGAGGACTTCCTGTTTGATTGCAGACTGTGTACTGGAACAAAAGAACACACACAAACACACACACATCTGAGACACACGTCCAGATATAACAAACACACACACACACACACACACACACACACACTCGTCCCATCAGACTGCAGAGACACTCACCACCTCCATGTTCGTGCGTCCGTAGAAAGCCTCGGCGAAAACCGCCACCACGAACACGTTGATGAGGAAAGAGACAAAGAGCGCGATGGTCGCCTCAATGAAGAAGTACTTGTTGGCCTCTCTGACTTCTTTCTTACTGGACCGGTCCACCTCTCGAGACTGAACCCACATGGACGTTCACACGGTTACACACACTTGCCGACATGCAGGTCGTACCTGCGCTGCGGCTGAACGCACCTTGACGAGAGCGGAGTGCAGGTAGATGTTGTGAGGCATGATGACGGCTCCCACGATACCCACGGCCTGACCCAGCTGGACCGGACCGCAGCCCTCGCAGTACGGCACGAACATCCCCTTCAGCAGCTCGCCCTGGTCCGGCCTCACCGTCACGTACTGGCAAGAGAGGAGGAAGAGCGATGAAGACGGTTCTGATGCTGGAGGAGTTTGATAAATCAATCAATTGATAAAACAGATTTATTATAGGTCAATGAATCAATGGGTTGTACCTCGTATCCAAAGGTGACAGCCATGATGGTGATGAGGAAACCAAAGAAGGCCTCCAGCTTCCTCAGGCCTGCACAGAAGCACAAGAGGATTCTTCTTTTATTTGTTTATTTGTTGTTGTTGTTTTTGTTGTTATTTGTAGATACCTACCGTATTTATCTAAGAAGAGGAAGACAAAGGTGTCAATGATGGTGATGAGGACGCCGCCCCACAGTGGGATCCTACCGGTGAGGAACAAGATGATCAGAAGCAAACACAAAACAGCAAAAGTAAATTTACTGGATTAAACTCATGATTTATTAATCTGTGGAAAATTATGGAACTATTTGTTCGGTTTGTTCTCCGGTTCAGGAGGAGTTAGACGGAATTAGTGTTATTATGTGAGTAATCTGATGAGTACTGAGGTCCCTGGAGGGACGCCGTGTCTGCTGGAACTGGAACCACCTGCCGGAGGAGAGGAGGTTGAACGCGATGGCGCAGCCGATGACTTCCTGCATGTCTGAGCCAATGATGGCCAGCTCCACCATCAGCCACAGGATGATCCGCGGCACCTGGAGGGAAGAGACCCGGTCAGAACCTCAGCCATCCTCCAAACCAGGGGGTTAAACTCATTTCCACCGAAAGCCATTTCAGCATAACGACTGTCCTCAAAGGGCCAGATGTAACTGATAAATGTAACTAAATGTAACTCAGTGAAATGTAAAATAAATGTAACTACTCCTTAATGTTAAATAACTCTGAATTTATTACTTATTCAAGTTACAAACATTACAGTTATACATAAAAAAAATGTTTGTTTCTCTGTTATAACATAAATACTTTTAATTTAAGAGATTATTAAACCCACAGAACTCCCATCAATCAAGGATCAAACTATCCAAGAGAATAAAAAAAATAACATCAAATAAATACAAGTTAGGACATTAACTTTGTTCAAAAAGTTTTTGTCAAAGTTAAAATGGGCTAAATTACTGCATTGTGGGAAATGTCGTTTTTGTCAAAGCACACTTTTGACCTTTTTATTTTTAAACTCTCTGAGCTTTTATGCTCTCATGGGCCACATTTGGCCCCCGGTCCTTGAGTTTGACCCCAGTGCTCTAAACTGCAGATGCTATAGATGTGGGTTTTGAACCACTGTCCTGTCGCCTCTGATGCCAGGAAGCTAAACGGGTGTTTCTTCACGACTCTGGTTGAAACGGGCTTGTGTGTGTCCGGGTCGAAACCAGACACCATAACAGAATCTGGGCTCTTGAGGATGATCAATCATGTGGGAGAGAATCTGATCAGACTTATTCATTATTAATCTGATGCAATGGTGGCAGCATTTATTCTACTAACTGCTATGAGATGGTTTCACACTTGTTCTGGGGGGGTGACTATAGACCGGTAGCACATTGACCCATTAACACAGGATGGATTTAAAATCCACATGTGAGACCAGTGGAACCAGTTGTTCAGTGCTGCTGATCGACGTCTTTCATGTGCACCTTATTTGTTACTGGCTTGTTTGTTTCTTCTTTTCCTTCTCCTTTCGGCTTTTCCCTTCAGGGGTCGCCACAGCAAATCAATTGCCTCCATCTAACCCTGTCTTCTGCATCCTCTTCTCTCACACCAACTACCTTCATGTCCTCTTTCACTACATCCATAAACCTCCTCTTTGGTCTTCCTCTAGGCCTCCTGCCTGGTAGTTCAAAACTCAGCATCCTTCTACCAATATATTCACTATCTCTCCTCTGGACATGTCCAAACCATCTCAGTCTGGCCTCTCTGACTTTATCTCCAAAACCTCTAACATGTGCTGTCCCTCTGATGTACTCATTCCTGATCCTATCCTTCCTGGTCCTTTCCAGGACAAACCTCCACCTCTCTAGCTTCTCCTCCACCTGTTCCCTACTCTCACTGCAGATCACAATGTCATCTGCAAACATCATAGTCCATGGAGATTCCTGTCTAATCTCGTCTGTCCTGGTTTGTTTGTTTATAGGATTAAATAAAAAAAGGGAGTGACTGACTCTCAAGTTTCTCCCAGCTTCTTAAATGCGTCACGACAGGAAATTAAAAAAAAGAGCAAACAGGCCGGTCACGTGATTCTGGTTCGTTGTAATATATAGAAATCTCATAAATGGCTAAAGATTCATTCTGGATTTAATGTAAACTCAAACGGTTTTTGGTCAACGTCCTGACAGTTTACAGCTCAATCTTTTGATCATATAATCCCAGGATTACAGCTGCAGCAACAACAGAGCTCAGTGGAGGTTACACAAGCAGACATGTGACTCCTTTTACACAGCGGGTCGATGGGGATCCTGAAACTACAGTCTGTGGTGTCCCACAAGTGTCTGAACTCGGCTCAATGCTCTTCTCCACTTATTTGTCAGACCATATTAATAATGCAGATCCGTGGGCGGGGCAGAACCTGTGAGATTAAAGCCTGTCTCACCGTGTGGTACTGGCGGTTGCAGACTTCCGCCAGGTGCATCCCGGTGACCACGCCCAGCCTGGCCGCCAGCCGCTGCAGCAGGAGACCGATGACGGTGGCGCCCAGCAGCACCCAGAGGAGCTGATAGGACAGATTCAGAGATGATTTAGAACGAAAACTGAATTTATGGGTGGATGACTCCTCTGTCCTTGCATTCCTTCCTTACATGAGGAGGCGAGGAAATGAATCAAGGATGCACAGACCCAAATGAGAACAAGGCCCGCTCTCACCTGTTCCTCATTTTCCCACACCTGTTCTCTGGCCTGCGGCCACGCTCTGCTCACGTCGCCCTCGGCGACAGATTATCAGTTGTGAATGTTTGTCAAGTAAATGATTGATTGCTTCTAACTGCTGAGTCCACAGTTTAGAGTCTGACAAATCCCAGGCTTCCTTCTGTTCTTCTTTAGAATCCGTTTTTTGATTTAAAAAAAAAAAAAAGCATTTCACAAAAACAAAACTGTTTGTCCCCGTGGCAAAAAGCAATGTTTGTTTGTTTGTGTACAAAAAATCTTATGCACACGGATGGAATCTTATGTACAGGTGGATTTTAGGCTCTGAGGAAGATTTCCGTTTACAGTTCCAAATCGTGTTTTTATCATTTTGCTAATATCCTTAAAATAAAAATACCCAGATTAGAACGATAAAAAATTCAAATATGACTCATAATCTGGATTATAATCTGGGTCTTGGCCCGGTAACGGAGAGGAGCACTGACTTGATAACACCAAGTAGAAATCACATTTGTGTGCAGATCAGTCATGAACAACCAGGAGGCGGAGCTTAATTTGATGATGTCATCACCAGCCTCCTCCAGGTTAGTCTCTGTGGAACCTCACGAATATTTTCACCACTTTACGTTTGAGGTGGGATTAATTACGGTTAATGTTTATCACCTGTCTGAATCTATCCTCACAGCTGCTTTAGTGTCCGTCTGTCTGCTGAACTTTATATTTATAGAACCGTAAAATATATGTGCTGTTTGTTTCTGTTTCACATCCTGCCCTCATGAACTCAGACGTGTCCTGACGCAGGTCAAAGTTGACCTTCGTTAAACTTCCACCTGCTGTTTGACGAGACGTCAGACGTATAAAATCTGATCGACCCTGAAAGGAGCAGTTTTGATCTTTACCTTGAACCCAGCTTTAGCTCCGGACTGCAGGTCAGACTCAATGTTTCCCGGGTCCAGGTAGGCTATGCTCATCAGGAATCCGGGTCCGGTGAAGGCCCACAGTTTACGGAGACTGATCCACCGCTGCAGCGGAGAGAAACCAAGATGTACCCTCGACAAACGTCACATTCTCTACCGGAGATACGATCACACCTGACAGGACGGTCAGGATCTATACGGATCACTACATAATTCATCTTCTGAAACTCTCTGTACGTAAAACGTATAACATTCATAATGTCTTATCATCAATACATTAAAGGAATTGGTTTAAAGTCTGGGTGAATAAATTTAGCTCAACATAATGAACAGAAAATATAGATCAGATGAAGCACCAGCCCTGCAACATTCCACATTTCCTGTTTGACAAAAGACAAATAACTTTAAATGAAGAGACAATAAATACACGAATAAATATATGTGTAAATATAAATATTCATAAGTGACTGTTTTCATCAAGAGTCCACGATGACAGAATGTTGGCTTGTTTCTTCATCCACAAACTCTTTTCTGGAGCTTTCAACGACACAGCAATGCATGATGGGTGAGTGTCAAAGGTCACAGGTTTGGACCTCATGTAGAGGCTTGTGTGTGCCTTCCTTCAACAAAGTGTGTGCTAACACCTTTAGCTCAGAAGCCAACATTGCATCATTTAAAAAAATGCAGTAAATAACATCTTTGTAACATCACTTATGAAGTCCGGATGAGATTGACAGACCCAAAATGGATTATACATTTGATTTTATTTAATTTTATTTAAATTAAAACGAGTCCCCATCTGCTTCAGTTGTTCAGATCACATCTGATGATAAATCTGACTTCATCTTGTAAAATTTGACACGTTGACATCTTAGTTTACCTCGCCGTCGCCATCGGGAACAGGAACCCTCTCTTCAAAGTAGGTGCTGGAAACGGATTCGCCGTTGGGCTTGTGGAGGAAGGCGGAATGGGGGGCTCCTCTTTGTGTGTGCGTAGTCCGGATCACCGCTTTCTCTTCCCCAGCATCACCTGAAACAAAACTGACGTCAATGTAGAAGATAAAAAAAAAACGACAACTACACCTCCAGACAGTTCACAGCCCATAATCCCAACACCAACAAACCCAATCCGTTCTGCTGGTTTGCTCCAGGTCCTCCGGTCTCCTCTGTGGGAACGCTGGGAGGCAGAGAGGAGATGTGGATGCTTTCAGGAACGACGTCTCTTCCTGAGAGCAAACAGATAATTATACCAGGATTACATGAAGAACACAACACACAACTGGACCGCTGACACACAATGAACTGTGGGAAAGAGGCCAGAATAATAATTATGTCATTAACCAATCCATTAACGGCTTCCTGTCGACACCGTTTTAATGGAAGTGATTATTTATTCAGGTTGTTCTGACGCCTCTAACAACGTTTGATGTCTTTAATTTAATTTCACTGACACTAGTGAAAAGTAACTATTATAGTTTAGTATTGGATTATTTAAGTTACTTTACACTAGTAAAAGTGCCTCTGGTAACGTCCTCTGTTATTCTTTATAAGAGGAGCTCATTTTAAATTGAAGCTAATGATTAATTTTCACCTCCACTGGGAAGGAGAATGTTTTACTGGGACCAGTGATCCGGTTTGACTTCCAGCAGGACTGAACAGAAACCACCTGATGGGTTGGAAAAACAAACTGAAGAAGATCCAAATAATTCGGATAATTTTTCTCCACGTAATTGAGAGAACACTGAAGACAACTCATCTAACCTAATCTAATCTATAACTGATAGATTCTGGTGAGGAATTTCATAATTTACTCAAAAATTCAACTAAATACTTGTGTTCTAAAAATGTTCTAAAAAGCGAACTCATTCAGTAAAAAAAAAAAAAAAACAAAACTTAAAACGCTGAGGTAAAAATGGAGGAAGAGCAGGAATCACTTGAAAATAACCGGGACCATCTCAGAGTTCAGCCATAAAGAATGTAATAAAGGTGACGTCATAACTCACCTGGCCGCAGGTATGAGATCATCCTCCTCATGTCTGCTGGTTTAAGTCGTCTTTTTAAAGACTGAAAAGCTACTGAAATGTATGAACAATGCAGCTGAACTACATTCCGGTAGAGCGATCTGTCTGGTGTCCCCTCGCTGCCCGGTTGTTTCCCGGTGACGTCGGTGGAACAGGAACGACCAACATCGTCCTTTAGACTGGGGGGGGGGGGGTGTTGAGTTACCGGACGGGCAAGGAAGGAGGAGGAGGAGGAGGAAGAGGAGGAGGAGGAGGACGAAGTTACACATAACAATATTTAACAGGTGAACCCGGCGTCACGCCTGTTTCTGTCACGTGATCAGCGTCAAACACGAAACCGGTCCCACCCGACGGATCATTATCATAGTTAAACAATGGATTTAACATATTAAAGTGGGAACAGTAGGAAAAAATATAAATTTACTAACATGAATTAAGTGTTCGTTAAACGTTTCGCGTCCAGCCTCCGGTTGTTTCCTTTCAAAATAAAAGTCTTCTTTGAAAGCGTCTCTTCGCTTATAATGAAAGACCAGAAATAAACAAATGAAAGACAACAAACCGGACCAGAACGGAACTAGTCTGCAGTTACTGTTAGTTTTTAAAACTCATCCAACTTGGGAATCACAAGTGATGCCAGTTTATAATAAAGGTTAGAGTTATTCTATTTATTAACTGATTACTTGTAAAGAACTAATCTGCAACAATAAACTGTTTTAGTCAATGTTCAAATAAAATGAACATGAATTGCTGATTCTCTTTGTCATATATGCCAGTAAGGACATAGTTTAAATAATTAACTGGCAGAAATTTAAATTTTAAGATTTAAAAATATTTAGATAAAGATTAAAAAAGGTCTTATTTTTATAATTAATCTTTTTAGTTATCTGTTTAGTTAAAATTTCTCTAGTTTAAGGTAACATGGTTAATGGATCATAGTATTTCACAGTATTTCAAGTAATTTTTTATTTCTCCGGTAATAAAATTCAGTCGACTTTATGCATAGTAATGATTCATTCCTATCTCTTCCATACATCGTTTTCATGAAAGAATTAATCTATCTTGAAGTACTGTAATGTCAATATCCTCAATTTAGCCTCCTTTTAAAAGACGATTTAACTGCGCATTCAGGGAAAAAAACTCACCATTAAAGTTCCTGTTAAAATATAAAAACGATATTTGACAGTTTATCCACAGGTAACTTTTAAATAACATGTTTTCATCAATACCGTCAGAAAAAAAGAGATGAATGGGAATAAAATGATAAAGTTCTACCAGACAAGATTCAACATGACAGCTCCTCTCTGCACTACAGCGCCCCCTGGCGGAAAGAAGTAGAAACGCCTAACAAGAGAGGCCACCAGGGGGCGACACACACCTGTATTCTTCATGCAAGACACACTGGTTTGACACGCCTTGGGTTCATGCCTGTCCTGACGTGACAGGATAAAGTTTTCACGATTTCCTTGATAGTCACTTTTTTTTTTTTTATCAAAAAAACCCCTGAAACATTTAATATATTAAACATATATTAAACAAAGAAAATGTCTGTCACCAATTTCATTTTGCCCTAAGGGGTTTCTTTAAAAAGCATGAATCAAAAAAAAAAAAAGTTAAAAACAGAGGATGTCCCATTGGAGTCACATGACCTCACCATATTTAAAAAAATAACATAAACCGGACACAGTCACCTGATTTAAACTCCAGAGGGGATGAAAAGAGAGACATCCCCATCATTAATCCAAGGGTTTACTTATTCAATCTGAATCAGCACGCCGCAGCAGCAAATTGCATTTTAGCTGAAACGGCTGGAACACACTGCCATTTGTCATGTCGGCAAAAAGTTGGTGCAATGAAGTCAGATGTTTTGAAAGTGTTTATTTTGGCAAGCACCATTCGAAATAGAGCAAATTGGTCATGTGCTTATGTTATGTGATGAAGAATAAAATTATATACCCATGCAAAATTCCCTGTGAAATGTACATACATATCTTTATTGCAGAAATGTCAGAAAAGTGTCACTGAACTGTTTTTTCTTTCTTTCTTTTTTTTTTTTTTTACTCATCATGACTTATTGTCCCGTCAACGATTCCACATTTCTCTCGGGTTCGTTTCAGTTTTCGGTCTAATTGCCAGCATCTGTTAGCTCGTAGAAACAAAGGTCGTTACACATAGTTGTCTGAAAAAGCTTGGCTTGTATGGAGTTACATGATTTCCTCTAAAATCATACATCCGTACAAAAGCAAGGAGTAAAAAAGAAACAAAAAGAAGAGATAAAAATCAAACAGAGAAGATGAAATTAAATAAAACTGTGTGACCTGATATTGAACTGGAAAAACGTCTCACCCTCTTGGATTAGGTTATAAAGCCTGTTTACACCCCCCATCCCAAACCCCCCCTCACGTCTCATACTTAATGTCCTTATAAGCTATTTCGTCCTTATTTTCATCAAGTCTTTATTTATTGTAAAGGAGCCTCTGGCTTCCTTTTGTAGCAGGAAAGAAAGAACCTGTCTGTTCCCACATCGTCTTTACACTTTAACACGAGGTCCATGAGAAGGCCCCCCCTCATTTACATTCTTCCATGAGGACGAGGCCCGTCGCCTGTCCGCCTCATACGGTGGTTACCCTCATCACCACCTCCCGGTTGGCGGCGGCTCGGATCCGCGGGTCGTTGGGCCTCAGCTGGCTCAGGATGTGCAAGATGGTGTATCCACAGTGGTGGTTCAAAATAGTTCTTAACCTCCTGCTCTGTCGTCCGCCGCCGCTGCTGGCCAGTCCGTGGGGGTTACTGCGAGAGCCGCGACCCCCCGTCTTGCTGTTCGAACTCACCGGGTCGCCCAGATCCTTTGATTTCTCATAGTTCAGTACTTTCCACTGCTGATTGACAGCCTGCCATCGTTTGAAGATCCGATACACTGACGATCCCTCGTGGATGATGAGGCCTGGGCAGTAAGGAGAAGAAGCACAAAGTGAAGGATGGTGTGTGAATTCCAACACAGCTTTGCTTTAAATATTTTGCCTTGCAAGCTGCAATCAGCATCACAGCAACCCTCCTTTTGGCAATAATCATGGTGCAGATATCTGATGCCATCTGTTCACAGTGGAGTCAACTTACACTAGAACCGTCCACCAGGTTGGTCCCGGTGCATGAAGCCCTGTTCTCTGCAGCATCATCAAAATTTGCTTTGTTTTTAGTGTAGTTGTCATCTGCTACATGTTCACCATCTGCCTCTGTAGTCTATTCTCTGTTTAATCTTGCACGACCTTAACAACCAACAGAATGTGAGCTGAATATTTTTACTGCACCGTGTTTGTTTGTCCTTGCATAATGCAACCTATGCTTGTTAAAAGTACGTTTGTGTGGTTGCAGAGCGCATCCTCCTCCTTTGTTACATAATGCATCCCTTCATCCTCTGACACCTAAACCTTCTGCTGCACCCATGTTTTCATGCGGTGCTGTTGTTCTCACGCAGCTTGTCTAAAAATGCTAGACATTCCTAACGCTGCAGCGGATGTTTTATATCTCAGCGTCCATTTTTACCTATGCAGACGATGTCCATGAAACCGTACATGCCATAGCAGATTTGGAAGAGCAGGTCCTGACGTTGCCACTTGGCTGAGGGGCTGAGGGACGACCAGATGAGCCAGGAGATGCTGGCGATGAGGAAAAGGGAACCCAGGATAATGGCTGCTATCTGCACCTTCTCTATCACCGTCAGTGAGATGGCCTGCCACTGAAAAGGAGAATCAAGATTAAACCAGAGGTGGGAGAAGAAATCACCCCCTTTGTTGAAGTTAATGCATATTATATCAGAGCACAAGTTAAAGTCCTGCACTGCACAACATCCAGGATTATTCTGCTCATATCTGAAGATTCTTTCTTGTGGGTTTCCTTTTTGTTCAAGGTAAATCAATCAATATCAATTAGACAATTTTGAAAAAGCTGTAAGGAACCGAAAACATAAGAAATAAATGTACAGATGGTGCAAAAATGTTCCAACCATTAGACACTGGAATGCCTTACGGCTGTTGATCATCAGGAAGCATTATGTGTGTTTATGAGTGAAGACATAAAGCTTTATGATACACTTTAACGTCCTCATCACAGAAAGTGTGACTGAAAAATGCTAAGACGGAATTTTGTAACAGAAAGATCACACAAATCAAAACTAAAAAAATCTAAAATCTTCATCATCTTAAATCTAAAGCAGCAAAAAATGGAATCTCTTAGCTAGAAGTTTCCCAAAGTACTCAAAGTAAAAGTACTCAGTTACTTCATCCCCACAGGGAAACATTTGCACAAAGGGCTGAAATACAACAAAACCTCCCAACAGAATTCTGTTGTCTGCATCTAAAAATATAGTTTCTGCCAATTTGAATGAGAAGATGTCAAAAAATTTGTTTTTTTATGAATTTCAACCCATTTCCTTCTAGACCTGATCAAACCTCGGTGACTCGGAGGGGTGATGGTGATGCGGCGGTGCAAACAGGGTGTTGTGTGGAGCGTTTGTTCTCTTCTGGCAGCGTTTGCGTGTCGTATACGGCGTTCAAAACGTCTCAGTCAGCAGTGTACAATAAAATCGCCCTTCCTGAATGACTCATGAATTTTAAACATTTAAGCCTCGCGGAGCATGAAAGCATTTGTGTCTACCTGCATGTCAAGAAGGGTTTTACATATTCACCAGACGATCACCCTCTTGTTTGCGTGATGTTTATCCAAAGCCCAGAATCAAAAATAACGTTTGGACGCGAAGGAAACTGAAGAGGACGCAGAGCCAAACAGAAATGAATTGAGCCATGCTTTGTGAGCTGAATCCCATGTGAAGCCTGAGTCACACTCATCTGAATGGGGACAATGTGAGTGCTGGAGGGGCCCAGGTTCTACAACTAATTATACTGTGATGATTTATGTTACATTGAGAGTTTCCGTGTTGCAGGTTTACATCACGTTACCTGCAGAGGGTTCTTGGTGCTGATGGCCAGGACTTGGTACTTGAAGTAGCAGAGCTCACAGCTCCAGGATCCCCTCTCGCTGATCCAGCGGATGAGGCAAGGCTGATGGGTGCAGCGCACCGAGCCGTCACAGCGACAGGGGCTCAGCAGCTCCCCCTAAAGGACACGAACAGAACAGCAGAAAGAAGTCAGCTGAGTTGAGTCACCGTACAATATTTTTCCGCACTATAAGGCGCAACTAAAAGCATTTCATTTTCTCAAAAACCAACAGTGCACCTTATAATCCAGTGCGCCTTATATGTGAAAAACTCCTCCATAAAATGTTTATTTGTGAGAAACCTATCCGATGAACAAACAAACAAACAAACAAACTAGAATGGCATTGAGAAGAGCAAATACAGCTGTCTCCTTTAATTTATCTAATACTTCCAAAATCAAACCCCCTTAGGATTACTGTAAATGTCAGAAGCTTCTCCAAATATCCGCATGTTGTTGACGTTCTTCAGGATCAATCAGTATTATCTGAATCCACATTAAAGTACAAACGCTCATGGACACCAGCCGCCTAAATATGACTGATTTTTTCCATCAAGATCCAATGTCTCCAGAGAAATTACCTCCATGCAGGAAGTAGTAAACAAATTACTGGATAAAGGATGTTTAGATGCTTTTTAAAATACATTATTTTACTCCATAAAAACGCGTGAATACAATTTATCTAATGAGACTTCCAGGTCATATTACATAAAGAAAAAAATGACTTTTAAAAAAAAATATTTGTCGCCCTCTTCCTGCAATAAACAGAACTACATTGAACGTTTTGTGAAAAACATGCATTTCTTGTAAAAGTCGATAGTTTAACTGTGTTAAAGACTCAGTTGTTTTTATAATTAGCTTTTAATTTAATTTCATGCTTTACTTGCTTTTGTCTATTCAAATTTATTTAAATGTATTCGTTTGGTTTTGTTTGCCGAATGTTTTGCAGCACTTCGGGCAGCATTGTGTTTATTTGTTTACTTATTTGTATCCCCGTTTTCCCATTTATTGCGTGTGGCCCTCTGGAAGCGGATAAAATAAAACAATAAAAAATACAATATACTAAAAAATAGATGAACATGTATAACACGTAGAAAAAGGTGGTGTCTGTCCATGTAATAAATTTCACTGAAGTCAGATGAAATTAAATATAATTCTGTCATATAAAAATGGCAAAACCTGCTCCTTGTCTGATGTATTTTTTGCCACTGTCTCTCAACCCAACAACATCCGCAGCCTGTTGGCACATTGGTCACATTAAGGATGGCCGGCCCGGCCCGTCGGTACCGTTCACTGTCAAACATCTATTTTGTCAGATACGTCTGAACCCGTTCATGTCGTCGCTCACGAATCACATCAGATTCAAAGCCTTTCACACAACAGTGTTGTGATGAAGGAGAAACGAGCTGCTGCAGCCTGACACACGAAACCAACACCGTCTGATTAATATGAAGCTAGAGACACTTAGCTTATCTTATATTAACTTAGCTTTTTTTTTAGCAAGCACTGCTAACCTAAAAACACCATCAATATATGTCAAGTAGTTATCTTTCATAGCCAGGCTGTTTCATCCTCAACTTCATGTTAAACTAAGCTAGGTTAATTAGCTCAATGCACTCATTCAGCTCTTTGTAAGAACATCAACAGAATATTTTCCCAGTAGCTTTGCACATCATAACATCCTAGTTTAGTTTGATTATGAAATAACAATTGTTTAAAAATGCAGCTAACTAAATCAGATAAAATACTGCAAATAAGGCTTTAATTAATTAAAATGCAAAAGGTATATTCCTCCAATGAAAATTCCTAAATGAACAAAGCTAACAAGCTACTTAACCTTAATCTAAAGGGAGTGGATTCCTCTAAAAGAAAGCAAATTTCTCTTTTCCTATCAATTTATCACATAAAGATTATTTTAATTTGTAAACAGGGTCCAATTCCGGTACAACTTAAAAAAATCAACACAAAGAAGTCATTGGATGTATTAGCTTAGCATAGCACATTTTGCCTTATTTTATTTGCTTCACTTTGTGAGCTTTGAACAGATTCAACAAAGAAATGCAATGTAGAGTGACAGGAAGGCTGATGCTAGTTATATAAAAAGGAAATTAAAATAGTCACCATTGCTGTAATCAGCAGTGCTAGCTAACAAGCAGCGTTGGTCAGGTTAGCCAACTAACAAATATTAATCATGTATTACTACATAGCTTTATTGTTAGTTTTCCAATTCAGCAATTATAATCTAAGTAAATTATTGAAAAAAATTTATCATGTCCGAAATCAAACTTCCTTCTTTGCAGCTAAAGCCCCTACGCTAAACTAGCATGCCCAGGATGAGTCAGCAGAGATCGTTGCGGGTCAACCTTCCCTCAAACTCTGAGTCAAACCAGATAATAAATCAGCAATAAAAATATATTAGGGCTGTCCACATATAAATATAAATAAATATAAATTACAAGATTAACTTTATATTGCTTCTACATGTAATAAAAAAATAGTAAAATCAACGTAAGTGATTGTCTCTGAATTGATGCCAGTGCTCATTAAAAATTTGTCATGAACAAAACGAGAGTCACTCGCCACAGATGGGCTTGATTCACGTTTTATTCCCCATCACTATTTGTTGACACAATTAATTAATTAATTAATTAATTAGTTAATTAATTAAAAATACAAAAGGAATATCCTTCCAATGTAGATTCCGAGATTATCAAAGCTAACAAGCTATTGTTAGCTATTGACTCAAATAGTGATTGGGGTTGTTTTTCTGTCCTGTCGTTCTCCCATCCGACCCGTTTGACCTTCCCACTTATAATAAAAAACTTCAAATGTCCCACTGCATAAAAGATTGCGTTTGGCAGATGAGCCACACGCCACTCATAAACTTTAAAATAACTTGCCTGATGACATTATAAAGATAACACAGAGAAGGTCAGGAGCGTACGAGAAACTAAATAAAAACCATATGAAAGCAAACATTTCTAAAATGTCAAGCTGTCGTGGAGGAGTGTGTGTGTGTGTGTATGTTTGTGTGTGCGCATGTATGTGTGTGTGAGTGAATGCTAATGCCATGATCAACTGGAAACCAAAGACATTTAAAGGTTGTAATAATGAATTTAAACATCACCTCGAGGAGAAGCTGCTTAAGCGGAAAATGTGATACGTTTGACGACGATAATTTCATCTAAATTTATGTCCTAATTCTAGAATCAAGAGGAGTGCTTTCAGGAGCTGCTCCTTGAATGACAATTAAGTGACTGTATAGATTTATGTCACCAATTAAATATATTCATATGTAAAAAAAAAAAAAAAGCACTGAGCCTCTTGATTGAAATGCTGATGAACTTTTGTTTCAGCCTCACAACTACTGAAAATCAAGACGTGGATGACTTTTATTTTGAAAAAGTAATGCGAAGGTGTGAGGGATATTGTTTTAATGGAAGTCCACTAACGATGAGAATATAATTGTTTTTAGGTATCTGCAAAACAACCTTCAGGTCCTGAAATCTAATTTCAGCTCGATGCAAAAGAAAATGTTCTGTGCAAATGAAGTTGATATTCTGAATGAGAGGAACCATAAAGGAAAAACGTGACATTTACTGGATCAGAGTTCCAAACAGTGACACTAATATAGATTTGACACTTGGGGGGGCAAATAAAAAGCGATGAAATTCACATAATTTAGTCAAATCTAATTGAATCCTACAGCAATGAACTAAATGAAGATGGAAGTAGAACAGATTTTTTTTCTAATTATTTTTGCCTGTGTAATGCATCTTTTCCATTCGGAGGTTCTAATAGTGCACTTATGTGGCGTCGGAGTAAACGGAAAAGTCAGTCTCCTGCTGGGAAATTTCACATGAACGATGGGGTCGTGTTGGAAAAAACAATTGGGAAAGTCTACAAAAAATTTGCTCCTCAACTTCCTGACATTGACGTCATACAGGAACATGAAGGAGGAGCCTTAATGTCAGGTTTATGCCTTTAAAATACGACATAATGCATAATTTTCTATTAGATATCACCTCTTGCCTGAAGATTGACCTGGAATGTCATTAATGTTGTCGATTAGCATTGACCTTGCTAACAAGCTCGGTAAAGAAATACTTATGAGCTCAAGAACGCTTCACTACCCATAAAATGGGACGATTCAGGGACTCCTTAAATGTGCTATGACATTTTAAAGTCAAGTCCTGTACTTGAAGGCAACACAGAGTGAAAAACAAACCGAACGAGCAGCATGAGATACAATAAAACTAGAACATCTGCATCAGAGTGTGTGTGTGTGCGTGTGTGTGTGTGTGTGTGTGTGTGTGTGTGTGTGTGTGTGTGTGTGTGTGTGTGTGTGTGTGTGTGTGTGTGTGTGAAGCAAAACCATGTTTAAACCGACCCAATTACAAACGTAAAGGATAATTCTGGACCGGACTGAAGATGTAAATGCTAGAAAACAGCTTGGAAATAAGTATAATCACATTTGCAGAACTGTGCATTGAATCAAAATGACGACAGGGTCAAAGGTCATTTCTGAGACGGAAAATATCACTAGAGCATCAGCACGACTCTTTAGCATCTTTAAACACCATGTTAAATAGCAGGAAGCTACTTTAGTCGCACAAACGCTAACTGAGACGACTAACCACAAACAACCCTGCGTGGGTTTTGCCCGTCTCGGCCACTTCACGAGCCATGAAAGTGTTAATTTATCGTGTCACTACTACGACCACAAACGGCGTTCCTCCTTGGCTCTAACCTTTAGACACAACTCCAGAGTGGAAGTGGCCTCTGAGCTCCCGGCTGTGCGTCGCTGTGGAAACACGCTGCTGGATATTACATGTGAAAAGGGCAGGTAGGGGTTATCACCACCACCTCACCACCACCACCTCCACCTCCTCCAACATACTTGTTTTTACACACGACCCCGACACAGCCGGCCCCTCCGGCGGGCTCCAGCACGACGCCAGCAAATCCAGACAGCGTTAAGTGGAATCAGCCGCCGCACCACGACACACACTGATGGCTTTGACAGACAGTTAATAAGGATTCATACTCAATGCAGCCCACAGAGCTAGGTGATTATGTCTGTAGGTAATTGGCCCGCTGACGGAGACATTATCCTGGCCCCTGTTGTGACCCGCTTGAATAATGAAATAACTGTAAAATGGCAAACGTGTGCTTCCGCCACACGCCACCCGAGGAGGTTTACTTTAACCCGGACGTGGGGGAAACTGAGTGCTGTGGAGGCGACATCACAGAGATGAGTTGATGGAGGAGTCTCAGGGTTTTCCCTCAGTGCTTTGTTTGCTCGCTCTTTGTCTGTAGCTCACAGCCATGTTGCACAATGAGTCACCTTGCCGGAGAGTCTGAAGCCAGCCCAGATGTCTCACTGGGACTAGTCGGGGAAAACCGAGGTCGACCCCTCGTCTGCAGCATCCAATGACTTTTTAACCCGTAACAAGGCTGGAACAGATTTACACTCCATCCCGTCGCTCTCCACTTCAAACGGCTCTCGCAACAGAAAGAAACAAGGCAGCTGTCGTAAATTAGCACATGGGCTGTAATAACGCCATTGGCCTATCTTAGGGAAGTGACTAAATGGTAATAACCATCTGTGCACCAACAGGATTTACAGTGTTTGTAATTATCTCAGACTTTTTGACTACCTGCGGAGCCAGGCGGCGCAGGTTTTCTGCACATCTGGTTGGATCAACATTCGTTGGCCACAGACCAGAGTTGTTGTTTTGTTTCAAGCAATGGCGACAGAAAGAGATAAACACATTTATCTGACTTTAGCATCGTCACAGTCGACCCGTGCAGCCGCCTGGCCGGGAAGCGTGGCATCAATCAATAGCTGATCATCCCGCGTGGTGACACATGCAGACGGGGGGGGGGGGGGGGTTGATTTACAAAATGATTGTGACTCATGCAATCCTTCTCGTTCCATTTGTCATCCTGCAGACCTAATTGGCTAACTTTCTTTGTTGCTATGCTGGCCAGATTTCAAATGTGTGGGAACTGTTCCCTCTCTCCACCACCGCTGATTAGTTTATATGAAAACAGTGTTATGTAGACAACTAGATCATCTTTTGAGAAAAAAAAGGAAAAAAGAAAAAAAAAAGGGACAATAGCCGCCTCTGAACGGGGAGGTGTGAGGACAGAACGCATCACCATCTGCAAGGATTTGTAAAAAGAAAGAGCCGTGTAAATAAAAACCATTTGACTATTTTTGTAACAGAGCCTTTATCCTAGATTGTTGTTTTTTTTGTTTTTTTTCACAGGAGCCAGTTGAGGGGAAGGTGGGTGGGAGAAAAGAGATGTAGGACAGGGTGGTGGTGGAGAAGAGGAGAGAAGAGGGGGGGGGGGGGTTGTAGTAGCTCCAGTGAATCTTAGATCCTTTGTGATTCATATGAGCAAAAAAAAAAAAAAAATCAAAATGGCAGGTGTGATGATTTAAAAATGACAACTTCCTCTAGCTGAAGAGGAACAATTCATTCACGGTGAAATGCCTCCACAGGCTCTCTCTCTTTCTCCACAGAGATGTGGAACAAAACTGGCTCTGTGGATGTGGAACCATTCTCTATTATATACCTGCTCTGGGCCTTGGAAACAGATCCGGCACTGGGGGGTCCGCATGCTGCTGGCGGTGCTGGCCAGAGACACGGCGTCCAGGCCCACTTGCAGCTTGGGCTCCTTGTCCTCAAACGCCAGGCTCCGGGGCCGCGGGTCGCTGCCGTAGTACTCCTCCTCATCGTCGCGGGAATGGCAGTCGACGAAAGGCGGCCAACCGCAGCCGCCCATCCCCAAACCTCTCATGGTGCCGGTCCGTCTATCTGGGTCTGAGCCGGACTGTCTCGAATCGGATCGCATAAACACCAAGACTTTCAGTTCATTAAAAAACATGCGGATCCGATACTTGAACATGTTTGGCTACATACAGAACCCGCCAGAGTTGTTATTATTATTATTATTATTATTATTATTATTATTATTATTATTATTATTATTATTATTATTATTATTATTATTATTATTATTATTATTATTTCACAACAGGCTCATTCTTGGTTCTGATCCAGGGGAATAAAGGCTCTCGCCCCACTGATGGCATGTGTATCTAAGTCAATGCAGATGAAAGATTTTTTCCCTTTCAGCCTGGCCGACACTCTCTGTTAATATTCATCACTTCAAACCAGTCAACAAACACCGTCTAGATGCCTCTTCCACCGCACCCCAAAAACACAACGCACGGTTTTGGATGTCCACGGTCCATTTTTTCTTCTCCGTTGCTCTCAAATGCTCCTCTTTTTTCACATGCGCTGGGCTTGCAGCAGAAAATAGCCTACATGTTTTGCTACCCGAAGCAGAAGACTGAGAGAGAGTGGACGAGAGGAAGAGAGAGCAACACCGAGCCGGGAACCAGGAGATGATGGGATGTAAAAGACAACGACATTCCATCCATACAGTCACATCTGGGACTCGTGTCAAGAATCATAATCCAAAAAAAAAAAAAAAAAAAAAAAAAAGATGGAAAAATGGAAGTTTGATGCCTATTATTTTTTATTATGTATCCCAAACGTCAGATCACGGTCCATTTTCCTCTCTTATATTTATTCCATGTCCTTTTTTAAAAATGTATTTATTAGATGCTCCTTAGGTTGATCCAGGAACAATCCTCGTCAATCCACGCCGAGACCAGAAACACAATCCTTTTCATTTGCATGTCCGGGAGCCTAGCTGGAAACATGGCAAGACAAAAACACCCGAAAGCACCATGTTTCCCATCTTCGCTCGATGTCCCTCAGCATTTCGCTGCGAGCCCAAAATCCGCTGAAATGTCAAAGAGAAGCGGAATAAATATATATATAAATATTAAAAAAAAGGCACCCTGCGATTTTTCTAATGAGGGAGAAAAAAAACAACTGGAGATGTCTTCACATCCGAGAGCAATTACACAGCAGTAATGGCATTGATTATTGGATCAGATAGATGGTGGTGAGGATACTGCTGGCGCTGATTTTCCTCCTCGAAATGGTCGGCTTGGAGATTGAACCAACGCAGCAGCTACTTCCGGAACAGGGAGAAGAAGAAGAAGAAAAAGAAGAAGAAGAAAGCTGCCATGCTGTAAACAAATCGCTGTTTGTCTCTGCTCATCCATCCGTGTCTGATGCGCCTCTCCCAGCGCTCCCAGCAGCCGGACTGGGAAGGAGCCGCTTGCTTTGTTATTGAGCGACCAGCCGCTGTCCAGGGTGCTGATCTCTCCCTGCTGACGCGTGCACGCGCTGCGGCCACGCGTGCGTGCGCCCGGAACCCGCGAAGTACGAACCGGAGCTCGTTCAGAACCGACACTGTGTCGGCTTCAGTAGAGGATGGGAATTATGAAATCTTCTTCTCCTTTAGGCTTTTCCCTTCGAGGGGTCCACACAGCGAATCAGTTGCCTCCATCTAACCCTCTCTTCTGCATCCTCTTCTCTCACACCATCTACCTTCAGTCTGGTCTCTCTGACTTTATCTCCAAAACCTCTAACATGTGCTGTCCCTCTGATGTACTCGTTCCTGATCCTATCCTTCCTGGTCACTCCCAAAGAGAACCTCAGCATCTTCATCTCTGCTACCTCCAGCTCTGTCTCCTGTCTTTTCCTCAGTGACACTGTCTCTAGACCAAACAACATTGCTGGTCTCACCACAGTTTTGTACACCTTTCCTTTCATTTTAGCTGAAACTCTTCTATCACACATCACACCTGACACTTTCCTCCGCCTGTTCCATCCTGCCTGTACACGCTTCTTCACCTCTTTTCCACACTCTCCATTGCTCTGGACTGTTGACCCTAAGTACTTAAAATCCTCCACCTTTTTGATCTCTTCTCCCTGTAACCTCACGCTTCCACTAGGGTCCCTAACCTTCATTCCTCTCCTTTCCAGGACAAACCTCCACCTCTCTAGCTTCTCCTCCACCTGTTCCCTGCTCTCACTGAAGATCACAATGTCATCTGCAAACATCATAGTCCATGGAGATTCCTGTCTAACCTCGTCTGTCAGTCTGTCCATCACCATAGCGAACAAGAAGGGGCTCAGATATAAATTATGGAATCCACGAGGAAAACGTAAAAGACATTTATCTTTATGCTAGATTTCATAAATAAAGGTGTGTAATACATGATGTAGAATTAAATTAAAAAATATTATGCGTAGTGAAAATACAGAAGCATCCTTTAAAAACATAATACCTCCTGCACCTCCATCATCACTACAACCTGAACAAACAGCATAAAAACACACAGCACGTAGCACACGCTATTATTTCATTCAAGGATTCAAGGATTCAGAGATTTAAAGTGTTTGTTGTCATGTGCACAGTAAAGAAACGAGGTTTTTCTGTACAATGAAAATGTACAATGGACTTTACTATCCACACATAATGACACTGGAGTTGTCCATATACAGTATATAATAAAACAAAGAAATTACTACAAATGCTATACATACTGGTGCATCTTGACAGTTATTTACACAGCGTGCACGACGGTTGTAGCCTTAGGTTGAACTTTTATAAAGTACTATCGACTGTTAAGGAGTCTGATGGCGGAAGGAAAGAAATAGTTCCTGAGTCTGGATGTCCTACACCTTACTGTACCTCTGGCCTGAGGGGAGGACAGATGTCAACCAGATTCACACCCAATCTGGATGAAATAATAGGAATTAATGATGGAGAATCCAGATCTGTCCATGACCTCATTACAAGTTTGGTGAGACAGTGTTGTGACTTTTGATTGTCATTTACAGGCTGAGACAAAAAGGTTTTAACTCGTCTTTCTACCCAACATGCAGCGCTTAATAATAGGAGTTATGTCACTCTGATTCATATGTACTGTATTATTGTCAGATATTGGACATTGAGCCAGATGTCTGAGGTGGTTGATGGTGGTGAATGAATGTTTTGTGTGGTTGAGAACACAGCCGGTTTGAAGTGGAGCTCACAAATCATGACTCAGGGTCGTTACGTCTCGGTGTCTGCATCTCAGCTCTCTGTCTTTTGTCTTTTAGCATCAAGCACATTGAGATGTCTTGAGAACCGTTTCTTCAGATTTCCTGGCTCAAAACGGAAAATCTTAGCTCTGACCTTTAAACAGATCTGCAACACCTCCGAGCGTGTTCCTTCCTGGGTTAGAAAAAGTGGAATCTGCTTGTTTTTCTGACTTCCAATCCGGATACAGACGAGATCCGTATGCACACTGACGCCACAATGACATCCATCCCCTTCTTGTCCAGCGTCAGGTTGTGAAGGTGTGAATGAAGCTTTAAGGAGCAGAGGAGTTCGCCGCCTCGGTGTCGTTTATCAGTACGGCGAGACAAGCTAATTAGAGAAGCATCAGAGGCCTGGGTCTGGAGGTCACTTTAATCTGCACTTTGTAGAGAAGAAGAGGTCTTACTCTCTCTTCCTCTCTCTTTCTCTCCTTCCACACTTTGCATTCTCCTCCCTAGCAACACTTCCCACAAATTCCCCAGTCACATTGATCTTGATTGATTTTTCACACTCTGCTTGTTTTAGATATGGATTTATTTTGAGCCTAACACTTGATTTGAGATGCAACACCATACTTTTGCCATCATGCACGGTTCCCTTATATACAAATATACATCTACTATAATAAATCCTTCCGTGTGGACGGGCAGCGCTTTGTTTGCGATGATCAAACACAAGACTGGACTCATTGTTTGTGGACTTCTGACCATCACAACAGGCCGATAAGCTCCACCCGCTCACATAAGTGATGATTAATCACACAAAAACAAACGCTGCAAAGAAATGTGTTTATCATTCAATGCTAATACGGTTTGAGCAACATGCATTAGCATAAAAACTAATAATCTGTTCTGCAAGTGCAATGTATGACGGTACGCGTGTGGGAGGTTTATTTTCTGATGACTCCGTGTGGGGGGAGGGTTGGTGGTTACTACTAATGAGGTGATAATTTTCAAGAGTCTGTCTGTTCTGGTGTCTGTATCCCAAACACTGAACCAAGATTTATTCATAAAGATTTGATGTCTCCTCACCAGGAAGACACATTTATGTTTAATGTTCCATAAACCTGAATTCTTCACCTCATATCTTCCATTTTCTTCCTCCATTTCCTCCAGCGTCTTTTTAAAACCATTTTCTCCATCATCCACGGTTCAATTTGTGTCCGACACACCCCACCGATGCCATCGGGAGAGCTCCCATCTCACCCCTTTCCAACCCCGCCTGTTCTCCCCATGTCTGTCTGGGTTCCCCTCGGGTTCTCCGGTTCCCCCATCATCATCAAAAAAGTGCAGCAGAGGTGAATCGGTGACTTTGAAATAAACGTAGCGATGAATAGCTGTGTCTTTTGATGGACTGGCGACTTGTCCTGGTTGAACCCAGCTTCCTGTCCGGCTCCACCCCCTCTGTTCTGTTCAGAAATGGTTCCAGAAAATGAATCACCTAAAAAGGATAAGCAGGAATAGGAGACTGATGAATAGATGTTGGTGTACAGCATTTATGGGATGCAGTATTGTGTTTAGACAAACACAACATGCAAACCTCACACGCAGAAGGTGAAGCAAAAAACTTTGATGTCATTTTAAAGTAAAAAAAAACACCTCTATGAACCCAGAACCTTCTGACTAACAGCCTCCATGAGTCCCCTTCCTTCTGCAGACCAACAACACGCATCCTCGCTCTGTTTCATTATTGATGGAACATATTGACCTGTTTGTCTCCTCTCACTGATGAGAATGATTTGCTTTCCTGTTTGTCCTCGCAGGGCTGTGAGAAGAATCCAGATCCAGATTTAGACCCATTAAGGCCACGCAGGTTTGGCCTCGGCGATCCTGCTCCGGCCTGGAAGAGACCCCTGCCGGAGACGGAAGACGCGGCAGATGGATGCCGGTGGGGAAAAAAAAAAAAAAAAGCTTCCACATGAGAACACAAATGGAAACATAACTGATCACCGCAGTTATGGGAGAATTCTTCAGGTCGACTGAGGAACAATTTACTGGTATCTGTATGAATAAATAACTTCAAGCAGGATTTCAGGGAAACTATCAACCGCTGCTGATGCCACTGTGTCAACAAACCTGCGTCCGGATGAAGGGTTGGATCCAGGCTTTTATAAATTATTCCTGCCTATGCATAAACTGCTGGGAAGACTTTGGAGTTGAAGGATTAAGGATGTAAAGGAAAACATCCCAGCAGCCATTTCACCAGTGGAAATGGGACTATTAATAGGAGCTATTGGTTCCTACTGATCTGGGTGGCATCTTATTTTGCCCCATGCTGAAAAGCTATACATAATTAGTTCTGCTCATAGGACAAGCCTTGTAAAACCCATTCATTACAGCGCTGTGATATAATGGACCAAATGTTTTAAGATCCTGTCTTCATACACTCGCGGAGTCTTATGCTATATCCGTATCCGAGGACAGATGGCCATCCCTGTCGGTGCGATTCTCCGCAGCTTCTCCGAGTTAATACACCCGGCATATGGACACGCATCACAGGGTGGGGACTGGCATCGGGCCCTCAGGAGAACACGCTGACAGGATAGGGGGTGCAGCTTTAAAAACACTGATCCCAAGCCATTGGAATAGCTCGACTTAAAACCCATACAGAAACGTTCCGACATCTCAGGAAATGAGCCTGCAGGTGCTCCCTGGTCGGACGCACCAAAGCAAAAGATTATGTCACACCTTTCCTCGAAAGCATAGGTACCGGTGTTGGCGACAGCCTCCTGCCACAGGCCATTAGGGTGATGGCAGAGGAGCAGTTTATCCTCATTTAGGATAACCTTGAGGTGGATGGCATCAGGATAATTTCCCTGTGTGTGATCTCCCTATCATAATGTACTTGAGCTCTCCTTCTGCTCTCCACCCCACCCCCACATTACTGGATCCATCCCAGCTGAAGGGATTAATGGCCTTCTGAAGGAATATCTCTGGCAATCAAAGCCGACGCTTCACCAGATTCATTTTAAAATGGGAACAATGACGGTTCCCACCTGCAACTTGCAATCAATGCGCATTTTAATCGTCACTTTAAAAAGCCACCTGTTTTTATATTCATTGCGTGTCTTCAGATGTTTATTCATTTCAGTGGAAACTGAACTAAGTGGAAGGTGGAAAAAGGAAGGGCAGATTCACAAACTCTACGCTGCCATCATGTGGTCAGAGAAGTAATGTCTTCAGTGCTGACACATTTTAATATGAAAACAGCTTCACAAACAAAAGAACACAAAGAAACCAGTTTACAATTTGAGGTTTTATTATTTGCAAAATTAAGTCTCAAAAATTCAAGATACATTTGAAGAACGAGTGCACACAAATTCAAAGTGAAAAGTAGCATAATATAACATTATGATGCTAAGGACTTGATGAAATGTAGAAGTGTGTGTGTTTACACCGTGATAGTTCCAAACTAGCAGCAGGAAAATCCATATCAGCTGAGTCGACAGGTTCAAGTAAGACATGTAGTTATAGTGTCAGTTAGACCTTTGTGAGTTAAAAGCAAGTCCAAAGAGAAAACACGTCTTAAAAGAGAGAATTAATCAGCTTGTTTCATTATCCAACAACAAGAAATGTTCAACATCGAGCTTGGTACTAATTGTACAACATAATTGCAGCCTAACGCATCAAAAATCTTAACTTAAATAGATCCTGAAAAGGTATTTTATCTTGTTTTACAAACCACTTATTTACAAACCACTTAACACTGATGAAGAGGAGCTGACAGCAACAGAGAAAAATAATTCCACAAAAGAATCGTTTTCCTTTCAAAATATTGTAAGTAAAACATTCTTTAAAGGAAATAAATTGCAACTATGTGCACATATTCACAATTAATAAGACAACAAAAATCAAGCTGGCGATTAGATGTTTCGGCTTAAATTTACCAAATTCTGTCAAATCAAACAGCACTTATTCATTAAAAGTTTTTTCTTCCAGTTACACAGGAAGCAGTGATACGTACCTGAATCCACATCGTACAATCAGAATCTATACTAAGCAACATTACCGTGACACAAAGAAAGATAGATGCAAAGGCAGGGAGGCGTAATGTGGCCTTCAGAGACCCTCACCAGTTACATGACAAACCCACCAAGAATGGTTTCTACAAGATTATGTACAACATCAAGGCTGCAGTCCACCGGCATCCTAGTATCTGTTATAAGTTAGTTGGCTCAGTTACAGTTCATAAATATTTGAACCCGAATGAATAGCAACTACTGAAAACCCTTTTCCTGCTTCCTGCCAAATCCTGGCATTTGTGGCATCTGGAAAAACATTTTCAAAAGGTACAAGTAAACGTTTGGACACGCCTTCCCGTCCGCTGGGATGAGAAACCCTGTCCGAACTTTAGCTACTGTACAATTAATAAAAACTACCTTACAACACAAGACCAGTGCGCGTCTTTCTTTTCCTCCTCAGCCGACTCCTGAGAACTCATCGATCACACCGGACACGTTTGGGAACGCACACACACATCACCGACAGCATTACCAGAGGAATATATTTGCTGTTTAGCGGCGGCACTACATTAGAGACAAAAGGGACATTTCAAGGTGCATACAAGGTATCTGATGAAAACAGAACACAGTCATCTGGTTGGTGTGAGGAATGAAAATCAACAAAGGGGCCTGATACTGCAGGCCTGGGACACATGCAGGGAATCTGGTACTCAAATCAAGGCTGAGTTGCCATACCAACAAGTCAGGATTGTCGGTATTACAAGCTTTCCTTTCATACATGAGTATCCAGGTGTTCCACTTGAGCTCTGGCGTGACTTCTGAGCAGGTGACGGGTTGTTGGTGTTTCTCAGTCTCAAGTGAAGATGTGTGTTTTGTTTCTCAGTGTTGGTCGGGTGCTACGTGTCCTCGTCCGTTCTGTGCTGTTGGAGTTGGTGTGGCACTGTGTTGTATGCCTGTCTGCCTCTAGGTGTGCGTGATGCTATGTGGATCAGTGTTTGAACTGCGTCTGCTGCACTGTGTAGCTGGGATGAACTATAGGAAAGCACTTGGGTTTGCTCGCGGATCCTTCTGGTTCCTGTAGCGCACGGCAAGCCACACCCCCAGGATCTGTCGCAGGTATTGAAAATAAAGGAGGGAAAATAAAGACATGAAGGTTGAGAGCATGAGAAAAATGTAATGTAATGTAGTCCAGTGCCAGCGCTAACATGCTACTCAGCTTGGGATGCACAAACACACGCGATAGCTTCTTCTGTGCTACGCTGTTTACTCGCCTTAGGCAATTTGTTCTCATTTTGTGCATCATTTCACTCAGTGTCACTAAACTCTGCTCACAATGGGAGAATTAGTTCACACAGTTCATTCAACCATTTGCTTCCGTCTCACAAGGATTGTAAAAATCCATCTGAATACATCTGTTTATTTGCGGTGGCGTCCCGCCACAATATCGGCATCAAGCGTTATAGGAACCCATCTTTCTCTCACAAACAGACCAAGTGTTTCCCACATATAGATTTCAGCTGGCAGCTCCAGTCTAATAACTGCTATAGTATACATTTCGTGGTGATCCATTTAACAGGATCGCTCTTTTTATTTGACACCGTAAACAATTACAGAACCAGCGTGGAATATTCTCTGGGTCGACTCCCGATCAAAGGGAGATGCATAACAAAATGGAAAAGCATAAATTCACAAAGCTACAAAGAGCCATCAGTCCAGCCAGGGGGCAATGTTAAACTCTCTTTTGTCTGAAGCACTGGTGAGACCGACGGAACGGGTTTGGGTTCGCTGGTACAGGACGTGACACTCACCTCAGTGAAGCTGAAGAAGAGTCCGACCCCTCCGAGGATCTTCAGAGCCTCTGATGCGTGAATCAGCATCATATCGCCACAGGTGTAACAGACACTTTTCTTTTTGCATAACTGAGTGAGAGCCAAAAAAAAGGAAGGAGAGTGAGTTAAGCTTTCAGTAAGCCGGTATTAGATGCCAAAATCTATTCCGAGACCAACAGGAAGGACTGCTTTTAACCTTTCCTGGTTAAGAGAAATATTTGTGGGAGGTGTTGTGTAACCAGATATATAACCGGAGTGTTTCAATGTTCTAAAGTATAACTGGAATGAAACAAATAAAATGCTGTTTCATTACACACCAAATCTGGTCTGCTGCTGTGCCTTACAATTCATCCACATTACCCTCCTGGCTTATAAAACACACTATATAAAACACACACGGACAGAGCAACACCACTGCAGACTCACAGCAGTGCAGTTGTGCAGGTCTTTTTCAAACTGCGCTTGGGTGTCGGTGCTGTTGAGCAGGCCACAGCAGTCGAGCTGAATCTCCAGGTCTCTCTTCACCTTGTCTTCCAACAAGCCCCAAGCAGATTTCAGAAGTGTTTCCTGGAAAAGCAAATAAAACAACTCAGACTAATGACTTCACATCAGTTCAAGTCTGCAGGCCTAAACCTGTTAAGCAAACATTAAACTTAACAGATGCAGTCTGGTCAGAGACGACAATTGCTCACCTGCTGCGAGCGGTTCATCGCCAAGCAAGAACAGGATACTCCAAATTGAAACAGGAAAACGACAAAAAGAATGACCATGTACTGGGAGCAAAAGGTCAAGGCATACACACACACAAGGCAGACCAAACACACACATTACATAATCACTGTATACAATTCAGTGTGACTGATGCGGTAATTAACTATGAATTTTTGAATCTATGTCAGCGATGGGGAGGATACGAAGAAGAGCATGACTTGGTGGTGGTGCATTGCTCCGATGAGGCCGACGATGGCGATGAGCAGCAGGAAGATGCCCACTGCGATGACCCCCCCGATGATGTGGATGCTCGACACCAAGCCAAACCCCTTCCCCCATGCTGCTACTCCGATCAGCAGCAGGCCGACCAGCTGAAGGGAGCACAGAAGAGGAAGTTAACCAGAGTCAGCTGATTGAACGCATCACAGGCATCACATGGGCAAGGGAGGACAGAACAACATCTATTCTATCCCAATTCCAGTTCGAATGAGAAAGAAACACAGCTGCTGGCCCCTCGACGATTTTGTAAATATTCTCGTGCTGCTGACGCTGTCCTCATTCCACACAAGACCGATGACATCGTCTGTGACTCAGCTGCCAGCATGACTGGTGGCACATGTACATTTTCCAAAGGCTGATGACTGAGCACAAATATAAGTTAAAAATAAATCACTGAGTAGCTTCATCTCACGAAGCATCCATCAAATTTTATCACGCAAGTTTAACATAAATGGTCACTTTTAATCCAGTCTTTTCAATCTTCTTGAATGACTTGATTACATAACTTGGGTGTGATTGCAATAAACAAACTAATTTTAAATGCCTTACTTCTATGTATACTTGACCACTATACTACTGATGTAGAAGCACCCCCCTAAGTTCATATATAATCATTTTACCATGTCAGTTTTTCATATTTGCATACATTTAACTAAGACAATATATATACACCAACATAAAGACTGCAGCTCCTTTTTCATCAATACTTTATCTGAAAGTTACACAGTAAATAGATTTTTTTTTTCTAGCAGTAACAACATCAAAAGGCACCAAATCATCAGATTTGAGAAATTGGGACAACACAGGTGGGTCTGCTTGAAAATAAATAAATAAAAGGTTTAAATAATTCATAACATGGCAAAATATTTGTGTGCATCCATGATACATAACTATAAATATCTGCACAACCTAAAAATGCATGACCAATCAGTGAAGTATTGATGTAATGCTGTCGATCCACACACAAGAATAGAACATGAGAGAGGAAGAGAAAGAAGAATTAATCGTTAACAAAAGGGTGACGCGTCACTGAAACTAATCAACACTGCAACGGACATTTATTTACAACTACTCGACTTTGTATTGATTAAGGTAACATTTTTAAGTATTTTTAGAGTTAGAAGTGATTGCAGAGGTTTATATTTTATGGTAATATACATACCATGTATGGATATGGTAATCTATGATCTATTCACATGTCTGGTGGGGTCAAAGTTGGAAGATAACCCAGTCCAACGCCCAAACGTTCTCCAGCAAGTGTATCTCCACAGGTTGAGGGGCGATTTTTACATGAATGCCGCTGATGAATTTCATTGAAATTGCTTATCAGGACCTCAGTTCAACCACCACTTAGTTTGTATTAGCAATGATCAAATCTAGCTAAAACTGCTGACTATGCCAACACACGACTAGCAAACAGAACGACACAAACAACTGTTAACTGCTTAAATTTTGTTCTGATAAGTCGTGAAGACTGACAAGAGAATCAATACCAGAGATAAACCATTCAGGTGTGTCCAAAGGACATTTTAGGCCAACTGGCCTCAAGCTAACGGCGGCTGCTTACATACAATGACGATAGCTAACAGGCTAGCGAGCTGAGTTAAAAGGCTGGGGACTCTAATTATTATTCTACATTTCAATCTAGCTTTCTAGCGGACACTAAAAAAGGTTTATAGGTGATGAGTAATAAACAAATTAAAGTCCGTACCGACGCTCATCTGTGAGGTGAAGACAGAGGCATGCGAAGCAAAAGGCGAAAACATTAGTAATTTAGCGATGTAGCTAACATTATGCTAGTTCATTCACAAGCTAGCTAGCCTTAGCTTTAGCTGCTAAAACTTAGCGTGATATTTTATCTTTGTCCACTTACCATGTAAACCACATTCAGGGAACAAAGCGCATTTTTAGAACAAGTGAATCCACCACACACCATATTCGAAAGACCTTCGTGGGCTAAGCCCTGCTAATGAATGAGACCTCAAAAGGAGCGCTAGCTGTCCCGTCCCACCGCAGCCAATGTCTGAACGCAAATGTTTTCGGTCAGCGGGGAGGGCGTGGTTGATGACGTCAGCACAGCGTTCGACGCAAGCTTGTCGGCCGACGTCTCACGGTTGGATAAACAAATACGGAGCCTGTAGGACGGCTTCCGCTCTTGTAACGTAATAACCTACTAGTTAATAATTAAACTACATAAATGTTAAAATCTGTGTACAGTGATTGCTTTGAAATAAGGTGTTTATCACAGAAGTTGGAGAGTTAAAAATATAATTAGGATTAAAGAAGTAGAAAAAATAGTACACAAACTATTAAGCGGAAAAATGGTGTCATTTGAAATTAAATTATTTATCGTGTCATAAAATTTTAAATTCATGTGCTAAATTCAGATTTAAGGTGAGATCAGAGAAACATTATCCCCGACCAGCTGAAACAGCAACATACACAATAAACAGGCTTTATTTTAAAATTTCTAACGATCCTCTTTACTCTCTTTAAACATAAGGACTCTTTTTTTTTGTAGGCAGAGAAATGTAAATAAATAAATAACAAATACATAAATAAATTCTCAAAAAATATTAAAACATATTCAAATACATTCCAGAATGCATCGTTTTAACCAAATCCATGGCTAAAGTTAACAGGCTCTGTCTTGGCCCATGCCTCATCTGTCAGTTTCTGTAAAAACAACAAACACGGGTTAAAACATGCTACTGACATTCTGATGTGTTGTTTTGCATTGCTGTTATGATTCAAAGCACAGGCTATGACACAACTAAGAACATGTATGCCTTCATTTCAAGAGCTGGAATGAGACAACGCCACCTTCTTTACACATTACCATGCTTTTGGCAGCAGCTGTTGTACGGTGAAGAATATCATTTAAAATAAGGAAGTGAAGTCGGTCTGCAAAGGAAACTGACAGACTCATATTTGTGAGCTTGCTTTTGTGGTCTAGAAGAGAGAGACACGCTTAGCACCAGCCGCCACTTCTTTCACTGCTGCTGTCTGAAGTTGATCCGAACCTCGTGGAACCACCATCAAGGAATTCAAATGGGCTGCGGCGAGCCCTTTGCTTCGGTTTGCTGAGGGATCCACATGTCAGGATGAACCCCAACAGTAAATCGGTGAACTCCATCGCCATCAAAACGGAGGTCAAGAGGTTTGAGTCTCTCCAGAGTGCGATCAACAGACTTTACAAACAGTTTGAAAGAGTCACGGATCAACAGTTGCGCGCAGGGCTGAAAGTTTACCTGCACAGCATTCAAGGTAGGCTCTATCCTTCCTGTTACTGTTTGTTCACTGATGCAATGATGGTGTACCATAAGTGGTGCATGCAGGCCTCTGACTCTCAGGATGCGTGCTTTAGTGCATTTCTTTACGTGATTGTAGACTATAAATCCAGACTAAAGGTAATTTGTTCCTAACGTGGACATAAATAAGTCAGAGTCGGGGAACACAATCACATCGAGGACTGATGTATTCCTCCGTGCTTCCTCTGTCGGTTAATGTGTATTTTCTGGGGGAGGTGTTCCTCAGTTGATCGTCATTGTGGTTTCCTTGTAAGAGCTAAACATTATCTTCGACTACTATAGTGATATTTATTTGTGAGTCAACTTCTGGACATCCAGTGACAACATCCCTCAGCAGCCATCGCCATGGCAGCAGGACAAAACCTGCTGTATGGCCTATTTCCTGTGCGCCAATCTGAAATTGCCCTCAAAGCCACTTCCTTTCAGAGGAACAGGGCCTTTACATGTGTAGCTGATGAGCTTCAAATCATTTCGTCACATCTCCACTTCCCAGTATTTCTTGTTAGCGTGACGCGACGTGTCACTGTCACACTTGGCAGCGTTTGTTCTAATCTGCAGAGGTGGAGAACAGAATGTGAGGCTGGCAGGTCTAAGAGGCACCGGGTGACAACTAGACAGGAGGGAGAGAAGCTCCGGAAACCCAGCACTGAAACATGAATAATTATAACCAAACGCACAAGAACTGTAGATGAAAGAACAAAAGAATCAAAATTGAACATTCCATTTTTTTCATTATTTCTCTATTTACGTGAATATAAGTGGTGTGATGTCATGAATGGTGTTGCAAGTGAAACGCTCCCACACCTCTCAGTGTTTCACACAGATTTGTTGAAACATGTTCAGTTTACCGAGCTCCTTCCTGTCTCATGCCCCACCCTCACCAACGTTTGATGACTAATAAACAGACATGGTGACATAAAAGTGATCCTTGGTGGAGGAAACCGTCTTACCTTTATTTTAACCTGGTGATTTGTGATAGTCGCTCCTGTCTGTGTGACCCTAACGTTGCTCAGTTCCATGATGGATTTTGGGATCTGTCCGGATCCAGAAACACCCGGAGAGGTTTCCTCCTACATTAAATATTCCCTTCAAGTGTTCTATTTATAATTAGGCTGCTGGATCCAGTCGTGAGCATCAAACACAGCTCATCCTCTGTGGGGACTGGATCTGAGGGTGCAGAGTTCACTGGTGCAAAAAAGAGAGTTGCCTTTCTTTCAGGCTCAGTATGTTAGGAAACGGTGGGAGGAAGAAGAGGCGGGTGAGGAAAGGGGGAGGTGGAACTAAATGAAGACTTCAAGTGTGAATATGACTGGCATTGTGTTCACTACAGCATGGCTGCAGAGTTGGGGGGGTGTAGAAGACAGCCAAGGAGAAATGAAAAATCATCCAGCATGACCACAACCCTGGGCCCGTGTCTATCTGACAGGGCCCGCCTGTGTGTGTGTGTGTGTGTGTGTGTGTTGCAGCGAGCTGTCAGGATTTATGCATGTGTGACCTTTTATATAGGTGTCATGTTCAATATAATTGGCTTCCTTGCTCGGCGCCTCCACCTGATGTCCACCAGCAGACGTCTCACATCGTCACACGTGTGGATTTAACACAAGTGGATTTAAAACACCCACAACGTCACAACCTTCCTTAGCTGTTCACACCTGAGGGGGGGGGGGGTCTCTTTAATTCATTTTTCTTCTTCTGTGGTGGTCACTGCTGTCCGGTCGTGCATTTTCCCCTTGAGCCCGTAGGAGGTGTTTTGTATGCTGGGGGGGGGGGGGGTTTGCCGTTGCATTGACTGGGGATGAGGGGGAGGGGGTAGACCAAGCAGGTGGACGGTCAGATTGTGCATGAGGGGAGGGGGCGGCATCTTCAGATTCTGATCCTCTGATTTACCTTTACCTTTGCTTTAACTTTACTTTAACCCTCTCTGTTTGGGGAGGGTGTGTGTGTATGTGTGTGTCTGTGCATGTGTGTGTGCGTGGGGGGGGGGGGTGTCACATTTTAGAATGTCATAGCTAAGTGTTTTATTTGTCCCAGAGCGGACAAATGTCTGAAGACAAATCTGGATTAACTAACATCTAAGTTTACAGAAGCAGTGGAATTTTAAAGAAATAAATGTCTTAAATGACATTAAAGTGTTTTCTTTCATCTTGCTTTCACTGAAATTATTAGGGAGATAAAATCACACTGAATGTGATGAATGAAATGAAATGAAAATGATTTTTCTATCAAACGTTTTCAAAAATTGTCACATGTAAAATAAATTATAGTGTTTTATCACAGATGTAAATACAAACATCTTAAAAACACGCTGGTGCGTTCACTGACCTCTGAGGGTTCGCGACCAGCAGAGACTTTCAGACTCATAAAGGAGCTGATTCAATCAAATAATAGTAAAAAAAAATAAATAAAAAATTAAGGGTCAGGGTTAGATGATTACATGATCTGTTGATGTCGCAAATAACTTTCAATCATAAATCAGTTCTTAATCAAGTCACATAAAAAATACATTTATTCACATACTTCCTCATAGGATTTATCGTCTATGCCATGTTTGAACTGGGTTGCTGCGCGCGCGCGCGCGTGTGTGTGTGTGTGTGTGTGTATAATACACATGCATATTGCATTCTCTCCCATATGCTCTCCTCCTCTCACGCTCCTGCTGGCATCACGCTGTGTTCCAGAACTCACCCTCTTCAGCTAATGAACACGAGAGCAGCCGATAGATCACAGATCAATACACTCTCAGGAAGCCTTCCTCACATACATGTACACCACACACTCACACCCGACATTCACACCGACAAACACCCTTTTGATGCACAGATCCTGTGCGCGATTGTGATTCAGAATGTACCAAAGAAGGAGGAGGAGGAGGAGGAGGAGGAGGAACACGGAGAAGATGATTGTTCCATCAGTAGCAGGAAGATTGTAACACCTTAGCAACAAACAAGCCATGCCTCCGACTGAGGAGGAGCCACACACAGATGGATGGTCCTGATGAAACTATTTTGGCAGCTGAATAAATTAAACCAGAAGCAGACACCCTCCAAAAGTGTCGAACCCCCTCCAGGAAAAAAAATGGCATTTTTTAAATTTAAATCTTATATCTCCCATCTTCTCCCCTCTCCCCGCTGCTGATCCTTTCTCTCTCTCTTGCCCCAACCCCCCCACCCCCCATTCCCTAATTTAGCAGGTTCAGCTTGTCTGTACGCTGCTGCTTTACTCACCCCCAACCCATCTACTCTCCCCCCACACAGGGAGGGGACGGGGATGGGAGGGATGTGCAATAAAGAGCAGGGACACTGCACACAGTCTGAGGGGGCAGCGGTGGAAGTGGAGGGAAAGAGAGAGGAATAAAAAATAAAGGAGGGAAAGAGGAGCAGCAGGAGCCTTCTGCATTGTATGGATCGCGTTTAGGATCCGGGAGGGGCCGGGAGGGACAGGAGGGAGGGACGTCGGAGATTCCTATCTGTGCGTTTGTGAGAGCAGGAAACGCTGATTGTGGGTGTAAGAAGAGGCGAGCCGTGCATGTGTGCGTGTGTGTGTGTGTGTGTGTGTGTGTATGTGTGTGTGACTCCCCCCTCTGTGCCGGCACCGCGTTGTCATGATGCTCCACGCCTGACGCGCTCCGAGGACGCGCTCCGCCGGGGCCACAACCAGAGAGGGTCGTGATGGCCGGACGCACCCAGCCTCGGTCATGCGTCTCTGTCTCCGAGCTTCTGCTGGATTCTCCCCCCGCTCCCCTTCAACCCTCTCCCCGCTGCTGATGCCCTTCCTCCTGCCCGCCTCCTCGCTCCCGCGCCTTCCGAACGGATGCTGCCGTCAACATACATGTGCGGCGAGCAACGAGAGCCCATGATCCGGACCGGACTGCATGCGCACGGCTCTGGGGGTACTTTACCACGCTGCTTTAGGGTGACACTGGTGAATTTTTAAAGGCATTACCTTTTTCAGGTTTACAGCTGCTTGTTCATTCCTGGTGACGTATGATGCAGTTGATTTTTTTGCTGTGAGTGAAGACGATGGACTGAGCAACATATAAGAAGGATGTGCTGCGCCTAGAAATAAGGTCATGTGAATAATTACCATCAGGAATGAAGCACCAGACAGCGTCATGAAGATTTATTTGTCTCAGTAGCTGCATATGCATGCAGTGGAAAATTTTAATTTGGCTTTTTCCAGGGAACAAAAGAGCTGATTGGATGGCATTAACTGCTGAAGGTTGTCAGGTAAGCACAGGAGGAATCCGTGACTGAAATTAAAATTTCCAAATACAGAAATTTGGGGGATGGATGAACCCTGCGGCCCTTCTGCTGTCGTATCTTCTGAGAAGAAACTTAATCTCCCTCCTTGTAAGTTTTTGGTCACGGTCGCGCCGTCAGATTCTTTCACATCCCAACAAGCTGGCAAACTGTCAGTTGTTCATGTCGCTCTGTCCGCTTCCATTCATCGACTGTGCGTCTACTGAAGCTTGACCACATGAGCGGAGGCGGCGCCTTGCAGCAACGCACCACCTACCTCATCTCCCTCACCCTGGTCAAGGTAGAGGCTGTGGAGGAGAATGGAGGGGAGGCCAGGAGCAGCACCCCACAGGGGAAGGATGCGGACGGCGTTCCTGGAGGAAGGATGGGTGGAGACGCCGGGGTGAGAGCGCAGGGTGAAGCTGGAGTGGATTCAGGACAACCGCAGAGAGGAGAGGATGCTGCTCGTTCGATAAAGGGTGAGAGAACAGATGACCCCCACGGCGGAGACAGAAAACCCCTCACTCCTGTCCAAACATCACCGGATGTCGACGTCCCGCGATCAGGGAGTGAAAAACCTCAGTGCAACTTTTCAATCCCCCTACCGGCTGACAGAACTCCCAATCAGAAGCCTGCAGAGATCGATGCGACGCAGGTGGAGAAAACTCTTTCCACCCCAGAAGCAAAGCGAGGCATGCCACCCTCGCTGACCACCACACCTCCACCAGAACCCATCCGTACCCCGACCAGGACCAGCCTCCCCATCCGCCCGGTGGGACAACGCCCCGTCAGTCTGCTCAAGTCTCACAGCAGCGCGGCCACACGAGGTCGTGACTCCAGGGAGGGCCGAGAACGCAGCCCGACCTCGGCGCAGAGTCTGGACCGCAAGGACTGCCGTGTGCACACGCGATCGCCGGGACCCTGCAGGGCTTCATGGGCCGAGGCCAGCAGACCCGAGGGGTGGAGGGACCTGAGAGATGATGCCCAAGCTGGACTGCCTTTAGAGGTGGCAGGTGGCGTGGCAGCAGTGATGAGGGACATCCCCAGGAAGGAGAGACTAAAGACGGGTTCAGCTTCGCTCCCCGCGCCCGCTAACCAGGCCTCCAAACCGGGACGCAAAGGGAAAAGCCGGACGCTGGACAATAGCGACCTGAACAGTCTCTCTGAAGACCTGGGGCTGGCCAGGGACGGCCAGCAAGCCCAACAGGGCCAACGGGGCTCCGCCAAAGACAGGAAGATGCTGAAGTTCATCAGCGGCATCTTCACCAAGAGCAGTTCGGGGGTGGCGGGGTCGTCTTCCACAGCGCCTCCTGTTTATATACAGAGAGACTCCAGTGAGGAGGAAGGTAGGAGGTCGCAGACACACGCACGACATCTCCATCACGTCTTCACCTCTCAACCCATCCTCCATGACACCAAACCGTGACCACCAGGCGCTTCAAGCCCTCAAAAAAACGATTAGCGTGTAACCTTCATGTCACACAAGCATGTGTGCAAATTGAGCGTGGGTGGGGTCGCCGCTGCGAACCCCACGCAGAATATATTTACGAGATTTAAGGGCGTCACGTGCCAAGAGGCCTTTTCACGAGAGCCGTGTGCGACTCTTTGATCCGAAAACGACAATAGAATCATCTTGGACAGTCTTGATCTAATTCCCCTCAGAGCGTGGGCAGATTTCACACCGCTGGAGGGGTAATCTCCATATTCACACACACACACACACATACACACACACTTAAGCATTCCCAGCATGGGTTTAAATCTCATAATGAAGCCAAAGGGGAGAGGAGCCGATCACAGATGCAACGCTCCAGTTCATATCGGCCTCGTCTTTATTTCCATGAAGGCGACAGAGTGAAAGACATGAGGCGATGTTTGTTCACCCGCCTCAAAAAAGGGAAGTGTGGAACCGCAGCCAATCAGAAGCATTTCTAATCCACTCTTTGATATTCCACCCACTACATCTTCTATCCACTCTATGGGGCTTTTTCCTCATCCTACTCCATCCTGTCTCGACCAGACGCTCGGTTTAAATTTCATCATGTCAAAAAGCCTGCAGCATTTTTAAGATTTATTATCTTTACAACCGCCGCTGTCTCTTTTACAACCGCGCATCTCTTTCACAAACAAGGCTTGCTCAAAGAGAGAGCGAGCATCAGCTGCAGCGGGGCGAGCGAGCGAATGAGTGCGTTCCTGTTTTATGTATTCATTCACTCATTGTGTATTCACACTGTTACACAAACACACACACACACACACTCACCCGAGTAGTGAGACTAGCCCAACACACGCACGCGTGCACAGACGCACGCACGCCAGGGCAGGAGGAAGTGTTGCCATGGCAACCGGCAGGACTGCTGCTTCTGCCGCTACAGAGGCAGAGTCTGATGAAACAGATGGGTGGATGGTGGAGGAGCAAGAGGAGGAGGAGGTGTGTGTGTGTGTGTGTGTGTGTGTGACCGTGCGTTGACACGGGCGGAGAGGATTCTGACAAACATCCAGAAACAGAATTGAGTTAAGAAGAGTGGGTTTTGGTGAGCTATCAGCTGCTTGTGGGGGTCGCGGCGAGCGGTTCGAGCAGGCGGCGTGGATAATTGGTTTCTGTGTGTGGAAGCAGCTGAAGGATCACGTCGTCTGATCACTTCTGGCAGCGCAGGAGTCCAACATAAAGAGAGCTTAGAGGGCGAAACATAAAGATGGATGTATGTGTAGTTGGGGTTGTCCTTTCAAACACATCAACCCTGTTTTTACCTCCAACGAGGAGGCCGTGCTTTTTTTTTGCTGGTTAGCTATATTTTAAAAAGTTGAGTAAATAATTAGCAGATATGGATCAATGATTGGATCCATAGTTCCATAGATTTAGCTCCAGGCTGAAGTTTAATCGTCTCTTTGGAGGATGCATCCCACATCTACAATCGGGATTTCCTCATATTCTGTGTCTGAATTAGCTTTTTGTGCCATAAATCCTCTGGGAGTTTCTGAGCACCATCATCAGGCCAAATTCTTCACATTACCAGTGAAATATCTCCAAATGACAGATTGGCATAAACATGTTTGCAGACGATCTCACTCTGTTCACTATGCTGATCTTCATCTACGTGCTGAGGTGATGCTCTGGTCCTGATGCTGCCAGGTAATCGGGTTCACCGGCTAAATCTGATGCAGCCTAACACAACCAGTCTGCTGTAAATCCAGAGGGTCATGAAGTGATGTTTCCCATTCACATACAGTTTTATCTTTCTGGTTGTGTTGCATTATTACTGCATCTGTTATTTGTCCTCCCTTCCTTGCCTCCACCCGATTAAGTCTGTTTCTATTAATAAGTTGTGATAAAACGCTGCAGAAATGAGGCTTAAAAGTTGTCACAGCCTCTCTTCCTCCGCTTCTTTCCTCTCTCTGGTGTGACTCACAGCATAAAGGAGGAGCGCTTGATGGAGGCAGCGAGGGGCACTTGATGTGCTCGTCAACTGCCTCCTTATGCACGGAGCGATGGAGTCTTGTTCTTTTCCGCTGGTGTTTTTTTTTTTTTTTATTGCAGTATAAATATTTGATTTGAAAGCAAGACACACTCATTTTCCATTTGTGCACACACCGCAAAGCTTCACGTGAATTCATGATTCAGGCATATTTTATCTCAGCCCATCGACACTGAGCTCCAAAGCAATCCTGTGTGATGTCATTTCAGACGTGTAGGATTAAATCAAATAATCCAGTAACTATAAATTAAAAACCCCACGTGAGTTAAGGTGTGACTTGGGTTCCTCATCCTGTTTAGTTCATTAAAGGCCATCACCCCCCACCTACCCCACTCCCCCACCCACCCGCACACGGGGATAACGAACCGTGTGGCTGCGCCTCCTCGGATCCCCGGCGCGACTGAAAGGTCGACGACCCGCTAGGCCTCATGGGCGCTCACGGCGGCCGGTCACGTAGCAGCTGTGTGATTTATTGTTCTCCCACAGGCCGTGATGATGGCTGCCCTTTCTCACTGCACATAATTAAAACGGCGACTGTTTGTCTCTCCCCCAGTAAATATCGCCAACAGCCAGGAGTGGAACCTGAGCAGAAGCATCCCAGAGCTCAGACTGGTAAGACCAAGCTGCAGTCGATCATCACAAGTGGTCAATTCTCCATCACGCCTCCTCCAGTTTATATACTGGAGTGTACTCTGCAGGATATCCACATGTAATGAAGTACTTTTAGTAATCCTTGTGTAAAACAATCCTTTTTCCTCCTCTCAGGGCATTCTGGGAAGTGTAAAAAGCGGCAAGTCAGCGCTGGTGAACAAATACATCACAGGCAGTTATGTTGCACTCGAGAAGCCGGATGGTAGGAAAGATATTTGTCATTTTAATCTCATTATTGATCATTTCTCACCTGTAGAGATGAGGATGTGTTGGCGTAACCAATCTGTCATTGTCTCTGACAGGCGGTCGGTACAAAAAGGAAGTGATGGTGGACGGACAGAGTCATTTATTACTGATCCGGGAGGAAGCGGGATCACCTGATGCGCAGGTGCGTCGTGACAGAGGCAGTAATTAGTATGCAAAGCCTGTGCGGCCTTCTTCATCATCCTCTTCCCTCTGCAGTTCTGCAGCTGGGTGGACGGGGTGATCCTGGTCTTCAGCCTGGAGAACGAATCCAGCTTCCAGGAGCTCTACCAGCTCTACAGCCTGCTGAGTTCTCACCGCACGGACATCCCTGTCATCGTGGTCGGCACCCAAGGTCCGAAGCACTCATCCTGGGACAAACCGGTCTTATCTGGACGTTAAAGGAACAGTTCACTCAAAGATCGGCATTCTGTTTGTTCCAGATAAAATCAGCAGCACCAACCCCCGTGTGATCGAGGACCAGCGGGCCCGGCAGCTGTGTCTGGATGTGCGTCACTCGCTGTTTTATGAAACCTGCGCCACCTACGGGTTCAACGTCGATCGGGTGTTTGCGGAGGGTGAGTTGAAGCCAGGGTTTTTATTTTTGGGGTGTGTGTGAGTGGACCTATCAGATGTGAAGAGCTGTCACAGAATACCGACTCCTGATTTAACGCCTGTTTTCCAGCTGCCCAGAAGATTGTCGCTCAGAAGAAGCAGGCGGCGCTACAAGCCTGCAAGTCTCTCCCGAACTCCCCCAGCCACTCCGGAGGCTCCACACCTGGATCGGCATCGTTCCCTGGACAGGTACAACGCAAAAGGCTGCTGAAACAGTTTTTATGAATGAGACATGAACAGATTATTGTACAAGCTGCCGGTAGGAAAGCGTGTTGAATTTTTACCCCACAAACTTCTGTGGACCAAGAGGTCTTATTGAAATTTTAACTAAATTAAAAGGGATCGCTTTTCCTTGGCAAAGGTGTTCTATGATGAATACCGTCATATCCAAAAGACGCCGGCCATGGGAAGAGAGACGGAGGCGCATTAGGGTTACAGGCTGGCAATGCTTCCGGGCTCAGAACGCACAATACAGCGAGATAACGCTCCGGTATCAAGACGCTAAGCGGCTTAAAGAGTCCATATCGCGTAGCAGACGGAAGAGAAGCCGGGTTTCTTCTATTGGTTCTGATAAACTGATCAAAGGAGGTGTAGAGGTCTCCCAGGCGTCCAGATCAGTAAGCCGAGTCCACCTCTGAACAGCAGGAACGTCTCAATTAACGGGTCGGCTTTATCCGAAGGCCAACTTCCTTCTTTTACGTGGCTGTAATCTAAATTCCACACATCCGGCTTTCTTTCATCTGAGCTGCACATGGTGTGTACGTCTCATCCTCCGACCACATGGAAAAATCAGGCCGTTTGAAAACAAAACCCGATTTCTCCGATCGTAAGGAAATATATGGATCTGTCTCAGCCGGTTCTGCTGGCTCAGCAATCCGTCGGTGAATGCTTGCTAAAGTTAAATCCATCCATCAAAGCCAACGTCGTTTCCACCGATGCGTCTCAGAGACCGTTCATCACTTCCTCTGCATCCACCTCCGCTCGGCGAGTTTTCACGTTCCCCCCTCACGTCGACGATGATCGACGAGCGAATGATTTCACGCCGTCGATCGTCGCACGCTTTTTTTTTTTTTTTTTTTTGTCAATCTGTTTCACCAGTTTTTCATCTTTCAGCCCATTTCTCACCCTCTTCCATCTCCTCCCTCACGCCTCCATCTCCATCTTCTGCCGCTGCCTGACCTCCTGACCCCTTCATGTTCTCCCTCCCCATCCCCCCCGGGACACACGCATCCTCTCAGATCAGTAACGGATTGAGTGGCGGGTACGCCTACTCCCTCCCCTCCACCCCTGTGGTCGGTCACAGAGATCTGCGAGTCGCACAGGGAGAGGGGGGGGGCAGCGGCAGCTCCCGTTCACTGAAGAGCATCCCCAGGCGGCCCTCCCTCTTCAAGGTCAGTTGTTGCCAACTGCAAGGAGTTTCACACGTTTATTCTCCCGTCATCATCTCTCGCCATCATTCCATCCCATTCGTCTCTATCTCTGACTCCGCTCTGAGGATTCAGCTTCAACACGTTTCTGCTTCTGTTGGCTTTCGTTTCAGAATCGGGATCCGGACAAGAGGTCCGGCGACGGCAAAGGAGACCTGAATAGCGCTCGGGGCGTTCCCATCAAACAGGTAAAAATTTTGAGAAAGCTTCTCAGAAAAAATGATTTACATGGTCATTTCTGCATCGAAGGAAATGTTTCCCGTATTTCCAGCTCCGATAATTCCTTCCTATTCCCTCTACAGCAACAAGATGGGAACAAAAATGCTCTTGTCTATTTATTTCATCTTACATAAGCAGCGTTGGTTTCATCTTTTTCAACCTTTCTCAAGGGTAATCTATTAATATCGTGCTTCCAGCTGTCGTCAGAACACTTTACGCTTTGAAGAGAGTCTCTCTCTGTTGTGTCGAAGCTAAATTTAGGCCGACTGTTGTGACCTGGCGTGTTTTTGACAGAGCATCCTGTGGAAAAGGAGCGGGAGCTCTCTGAATAAGGAATGGAAGAAGAAATACGTCACATTGTCCAACAACGGAACGCTGTCTTACCACTCCAGCCCCAGTGTAAGGGAACACCGCCAGATCAATCAGGTTTCAGTGTGGACAGGATGTTGGATCATGATGATCCATATATTTGCATATGATAAAAATATTCTAGTGATGTAAATGTGTCGCTGCGTACAGATTAGGAGTAAATCTACGACTAAATCTATTGTCGGTTTCTAGGATTACACGCAGAATATCCACGGAAAAGAAATCGACCTCCTGCGTGTGACGGTTAAAGTTCCTGGGAAACGACCTCCGAGAGCCGTGGCCCCCGTGAGCCCCTCGCCTGCACCCCCCGGATCTGCACCCGGGGTGAACGGACTGAGCAAAGAGCTGACGGCTGATAACAGCAGCACAGGTACTGGATTACGGTTTACGACGGGATATGTCATATGTGTCGTATGAATGTGACAAACCGGATATGATTGTCTTCTCAGTTCCTCAGCTGTGCCCCACCACCCTCTCCGTGGTCGACGATCGCCCCGGCGGGGGGGAGAGAGGTCTTCAGCACTGCCCCGCTTCCCTGTCCACCAAAGCACAAAGCGTCGGTGGGTAGAAATATCATCAGAATCACATTTTATTTACCCGCCATCATACATGTGTGCCTCCTCCTTCCTGTTCAGATGCCCTGGAAGGGGCGGCCAATCCGTTCTCTGGAAAAGACCCCGGCCAATCGTCTCCCATGAGCGACAGGAAGAAGAACAGGAGGAAGAAGAGCATGAACCAGAAGGGAGACGCCGTCGTCGGACAGGCCGAAGGTACGTTTGGACGCCTTTGCTAAAAAAACAAACAAAAAAAAAAGATTTATTATAGATAATGAAAAAAATCATCAAATATTCAAGAATTTTCAAGAACTAGTGCGAAGCCAGTTTTTAATTTTTAATTAACGAAATATTTTAACATGGTTTTTTTTTTTTTTTTTACATATTCCTGCATTTTTGCTCTTCTTAATCCTCTGTCTCCTCCTCCTGAGGAAATTATATTCCTGAAGGTGTTCCACTGGATGTTTCTTTAATTCTTCTTAACGCTTCTTCTCTCTGTGTGTTTTCTCCTTTATCTCTTCCTTATTTCTCGCTCTGCAGCCAAACGCAAAATGTGGAAATTAAAGAGCTTTGGTAGCTTGAGAAACATTAATAAGACAGGTAACCAGCGAGGATGATGAAGCTGCATCTGCTTGTGCTTTCATTGTACAGTTCACTTCCTCTGTTTGCCTCCATCTTCATCTCTTCTTCATTTGACTCGTTTTTCATCTCGTTCAGATCTTTCCATCCCTTCCTTCCATCAAACTTCAGTTTTGTGTTGTTTTTTGGTCATTTCATCTCTTGTTTTTGTAACCTGGTTCTTCATCCCTCGTTCCTGCAGAGGAGGAAAACGCAGACTTCATCATCGTGTCTTTCACCGGGCAGATGTGGCACTTTGAGGCTCCGAGCCTGGAGGACCGGGACTCGTGGGTTTTGGCCATAGAGAGTCAGATCCTGGCCAGCCTGCAGTCCTGCGAGAGCGGCAGGAACAAGGTTCGGCGTGTTCCCGCAGACCCGTGTTGCAGTTCTGGAAACCCTGTGGATGAACACGTCTCTGTTTACTTGTGTGATGATCTTTCAGGCTCGGCGGAGCAGCCAGAGCGAAGCCGTGGCGCTCCAGGCCATCCGTAACGCCAAGGGCAACGGTCTGTGTGTGGATTGCGAGGCGTCGAGTGAGTTCCTGCATCGGCTGCCGGAAGAACCCCCTCCCCAACCCATCATGTTCTGGTTTCCACCTCATAACCGGCCTCCCTTCCCCTCTCCTGCAGATCCCACCTGGGCCAGCCTCAACCTGGGCGCTCTGATCTGCATCGAGTGCTCGGGGATCCATCGGAACCTGGGCACGCACCTGTCCCGCGTCCGCTCCCTGGACCTGGACGACTGGCCCGGGGAGCTCACGCAGGTTTTGGCTGCCATCGGGAACCACATGGCCAACAGCATCTGGGAGAGCCGCACTCAGGGCCGCACCAAACCCGCGCCCAACGCAACACGGTGGGCGGAGCCTCAATTATAGCCACACAGCTTTTGAACCTGATCCATACATGGTGATGCCTTTACATTATGATGGATCAATCAATGGCTAAAAACACGTAATGATATTAAAGTAAGCAGATATGAGGACATTAAAGTCTTCGTCTGCTTCTATAAATCATTCATAACTGGTGTCAACAGGCACTGAATTATTGATAACTTATAATAATATAAGCTTTTCAATATTCATATTCATATATTTAATATATTAATGTGGTTCCACTTATACAAATCTGTCCAGTTAGTGAGTGTTTTAATCATTTAGATTTACAGTTTGTATTGTAAATTTAAATTTATTTCACACAGAGGAAGTTTGTTTCACTGTCACTGAAATTTTCAGTGTTTTTAGAAATAAATATTCATATTTATTACCTTTTTACTAAAGCGAGAACAAGGAAAATAGTTTCCACATGTGAGGTCAAGCTTTAGGTCTCTTCTAGGGACATATTTGGACCAGAACACATTAAAAAAAAGAGCATGTCTTCTCTGTCAGTGACGTCATCAGGATTCAATTACAAATCTGGGTGTTTCTATACTGATTTTATATTCTGTGTTTTTTTAAAGCGAGGAACGGGAATCGTGGATCCGTGCTAAGTATGAACAACGGGCGTTTGTGTCGCCGCTCCAGCTGGCGTCGGAGCCCCGGCTTCCGGATGAGAACATGCCGGCCTGGCTGCTGTCGGCGGTGACGGACAGAGATCTGCCCAGACTGCTGCTCCTTCTGGCCCACAGCACCAAGGACCAGATCAACGCCCAGCCGGCCGGGGCGACGCCGCTGACCTGCACGGCCCTGCATGCTGCTTGTCAGCTGGGAGACGTGGTCATGACCCAACTCCTCGTCTGGGTGGGTTTGATCTTTGACAACCTCGAATGGAAGGTCGAATCCAGGAATTCTTTAAAACTTTCAAAATTCCAAGAAAAGACACCAATCGATAAGTTTCTAACTGATCTGAAAACTAAATTAGCTGATGATTATCGTTGCTCTCTTATAGAGCAGTCAGACTCAAGAAAAGTTCAACAATCGTGAGTTTTATTAAAAAGAAATTTAGAAACTTCTACGGCAGCCCAGAAAGGACAAACTGGACTCAAACTGGACGCCTAAAGAGCGTTTTCCCCATTTTTACCAGACTTCACCTGCAGAGAGTTTAATTAACAGTTAATTGTTTAATGAACTAATTTTATATCTTCCCTCCTCAGTACGGAATCGACGTCAAATCGAAAGACAACGAAGGCCAGACGGCCATGAGGATAGCCAGGAAAACAGGAAGCAAAGGCTGCATTGATATTTTGCTCCAACACGGCTGTCCCAATGAGACGTCACCCCCCACTGCCACGCCCGTCCTCTCCCGCCGGTCCAGCACCGCCAGCCTGGGTCGGAACAGCTCCAGGAAGCGGGTGTCATAGCGGCGGACGGAATCGGAAATGGAGGACGCTGATTGGTTGGAATATGGACATGGACAGGTGAAGGTGACAGGATTTAGGGAAGGAAAAAAAAAAAAAAAAAAATAGACTGAGCAACATATCAAACCACTTAAAAGCAATATCATTTTGTTTCCTGATGACAGACATATTGCTGAAATACTGTGTTGTTGTGACGTCATTTTAAAACGACTCCAGTAGAAACGTGTAGCCTGTCTTCTGTCTCTTCTGTTTCACTTCCGCCCAGAAGAAGTGCAATAATCCAGCAATGATGACGAAAAGCAACAAGAGTTCGGGTGTATCGATGGGGACCGCGTCGGGTGACTGTTGTGGGTGTATCGATGCGTCAGAGAAGGCCGCTTTTATCTGATTTTGTCGTGACTGGTGCGTCAGGTGCGCGTCCGGTGCGGCTGACGCGCGGCGGATCTGCTTAGAGTAGGTTTGGAACATGAAATATGTCAGTGTTACTCTCACAGATGAAAGATATGACGTTTTAATATACTGTAAATGTTACTATACTACATGCTTAGTGTTACACTGTTAAATTCAAATACCCCAATTTTGTAAATGATTTTTACTGGTAGTTTGGAAACTATGTCGAGTCTGTTTTTCATCGTCTCCTATAATTTTCACGTTCATGAAGCATAAACCAGTAAACTGATGCTTTTACATATGTAAACATGTGGCTCTGTTAAGTTTTCTTTGGGATGGCGGCTGCGTAAAGACGTTCATGTTAATGTTGTGTATAGGTCTCTACCATGAGTTTACAGTGAAGTATGACGAGTTGCAGGTGTCGCTGTTGTTTCCGACACTGTGGGTTGTGTGAATCCATCATGAGCTAAAAGAAATGGTTACTGGAATAAAATAAACTTTTTTTAAATTAGCATTATCATGATCATCTGCTGTGTTTTATTACATCGTGTTGGGGCAGATTTTCTTTTGAGAATGAGAAGAAGAATGAGAAGAAGATTACATCTAGCGCCACCACCAGGTCAAAATGGTTACCTGCCATATAAGGAGGTAGGCTGTGGTCGTCATCTGGGTTCAAGTGTTTTTTTACTATTGGATAAAATCTTCAATGCTTGGGGGAAAAAAACACTGGAAGATCCATCAGGAAAAAAGATCCACCACGCATCACAGTCATAAAGATATTTAGAGGTTTGTTTGTTTTTTTAAATCTGGTTTATGGGTTATTTCCCTGGAAATTAGCTATCTAAAAAAAAAAAACCCAACTTCATCTGCTTCTCTCTGGTTCCATACCAAATAACGTTTTATTCTGTTGTGTGTTCCGTCTTTGAAGAAGAATTATTCTTTATTAATCCGTTTTGTCCATTTTATATAAATTTAACACACGTAGATACACAGGCCCGAACACACACACACACACACACACACACACGGGGCCTGCAGGCATGCAAAGGAGAGGATATTGATGAAATGGCAGGCAGCATCTCTCTGGTGCCCCTAATTATCAGCTTGCTGCGGGACGGTTCCTTACTCAAGGGTACCTCGGTACTGTCTAGTCCAAAACATAGTGGACTACCACCGCTCCAATAGTTAGATTTTCAATATTAGGTTCCACCGAGATTTGAACTCGGATCGCTGGATTCAGAGTCCAGAGTGCTAACCATTACACCATGGAACCACGCCCCGTACAGATATTTTTATGGTGGTCATTTGACTAGTTGTTGATTAATTAGGGGAAATGTTAAAAATAGAGCCATATCACACAATTTTTAAGAAAATTATAAAGTCACAAATAGTTATGGGTGTGTCCCTGATCACAGCGTAACGCCTCCAACAAAATACGTGAATTTATTTATTTATTTATCTATCTATCTATCTATCTATCTATCTATCTATCTATCTATCTATCTATCTATCTATCTATCTATCTATTTATTTATTTATTTATTTACTAGCAATGAGGCTGACTAGTAAACAAACAACCATGATTTGTTGGACAAAATCCAGACTTCCGCGTCTCAGTTCAGTTTCATACATGCAATATCTCACCCGGCCAGCAGATAGCGCTCGAGTAATCCGCCTTTGTTGACATACGTCATCAAAATGCGACCAACGATCATACGGCTTGTAATTAAACACTTACGATTGACGGATTCTTCTCTAAAAGACAGAAAAAGACAGGAGGATTCGTCACATTCGAACACATTTCAATGAGTGAGTCTTAAAAATGAAACAAACGAGATCGAATCGTCCAGAAAAAAATTAACAATATTTATGTGACATGGAAACATTTTAAAGATGTTTCATCGGCTTGTGAATGCATTCAAGTGTGTGCGCTGGCTAAGCTCCGTTAGCTTCTTTTTAATCGCAGCAACCGAAAGAATAAAACCGGCAGAAGTAATAAAAATAATGATACTAAATATGTTCGTTTATTTTTCTGTCGGTGGCGATGGGGCGGTAATTTGTAGATATTTTTCTTTCCAAATCTCTGATTATAGTAATGACAGTTACTTTTCAAAATCCACACATTTACAGCGAAGTATTAGTATTTAAAAGTTTTGATTGGAGATTTGGGAATTTTGATGTGATTTTAGGAATGGTTACTGATTCTGAATTCAGACTTCTGATAACATTTCAATCAAAACAGGCATGGATTGCCTGATTGCTCATTACCTGCTCTGACTCTCAAATGTCTCTTCAGGTTTCCTCCAGCAGCAGTGATGAGGATCCGGCTTCAGGGTCCCGGCCACGCCGCCAGCCTCCTAGCTGAGCTCAACCGCTGCAGACAATCACGCCAGTACTGTGACGTGTTTCTACACGTTGGTAACCGCACGTTTGCAGCTCACCGCGCCGTGCTGGCCTGCTCTGGGACGTACTTCCGTAACTTGTTCGCCCGGGCTCCGGCCTCGACCACCAGTGCCTTCTCTTTGGAGTTCATCTCTGCAGCCAATTTTGAGAAGGTTCTGATGTTCGTCTACACGGGCGAGATCTTCACCGATCTTATAGATGTTGGGGTGCTTTATGAGCTGGCTGAGAGGCTGGGCATTAGTGAACTGGTGACGGCCTGTCACGGTACTTTCCCTGACCTGCAGGCTTCTGTGTCTGCAAACTGTAAAGCAGAGACACTGGATTCCAGCGTGGCGGCTGCTGCTGCGTCAGCAGTTGCTGTCGGGAGTGCAGCTTCCGTATCTGCATCGTCTGCATGTTCCTCTGCTGCCTCCTGCTCATCTCTGTCGTCGTCCGCCGTGCCGACCCCTGCTGCCGCTCCCTCGCCTCTCTTCCAAGCCAAGATTTCCAGAACTGCCCGTGAAGCTCACACCGGGACTCTGGGGTCTCTCGAGCTGAAGGCGGAGGACATTCAGTCTCACACTGGCTTTGGACAGATGGTAGCAGATCATCAACCAGCAGGTGGACAGAGTCTTTTAACCTGCAGCGAACTCATCCAGTGTGACGGCGCTCTGCCTCCGAGGACAACGCTCCAGCTGAAGACTGAGCAGGAGGAAGAAGAGGCAGAGGGCAGCTGCGAGGAGGGTGGCGCAGGTAGACGAATGATTTCCGAGAGCGTGGGAAGCTGTCTGCCTCAGAGTGGCGACGCGGCGCCATCTGACTCCTGCTCCTTCTCCGACTCCTCGGCTCAGCTTGGAGCTGAGGCCTGTGACCCGACCTCGTCCTCAGGAGAGCCTCTGGGCTCCCTGCATGTGGAATCAGTGGAGGGAGGCGTAGTGGAGGTGCAGAGGGACGGCAGGCTGATGTTTGAGGATGAGGGGGAGCGTGAGGACGACAGGGACGCTTTGGAAGGGAGTCGAGCAGAGGAGGAGCAGTGGAGGCAGCTGTCAGGAGAGATCATTGAGCTGAGCGACGATGAAAACTTCATGGAGGAGGCAGAAGAAGATGAAGATGACCTTGTGTGTCTGGAGAATGGGGAGGAGGGTAACTCCAGCAACCAGGTAACGTCTGTCCTCATCAGCGCTAAAATATTTCCTGTAAATGTAAGTCTGATAACCAGGAACGATGCTCCTCCTCCAGGTGGGGGGGAACCTGCTATCGTGCAAAGCGTGCTCAGCGGCGCTCCAGGCAGACCCGGCTGCCATCAGGAGACACGCCGAGACCCACCTGACAGAGCTCGGGCTCTGCAGAGCCTGCGGGACCTCGCTTCCGGACCGTTCCGCCGCCGTCGCCCACGCTTTGTCCCACGTGGGGGTGCAGCTCTTCACCTGTGAAATGTGTCACCTGCAGTTCTGCTTTCAGAAGAAGCTGCTGCGCCACCATCGCCAGACATCTTCCTCTTACAGCATCCCTCCAGCGGCTCTGACCGACGTCGTCCTGAGTGCTGAGCTGACGTGCGCCGTCTGCAGCAAAACCCTCAGCAAGGACTTCCAGGTTAGCCGACTGAAGCACTAATAACACCCCAGGTGTGATCAGATCAGAAACGATGTAATCAGGTTGGTACTAATCATCAGGAGAGACTTGGTGGTTAATTAACTCTCGACTCCTCCTTCCCTCCCCAGACGCTCAGAAACCACCTGCTAAGCCACGTTTGCCCCCAGAGCCTCCGCTGTGGCGTTTGCCACCTCCCCCAGCTCTCCCTGTGCTCCCTGTTGTGGCACGCCCTCGCCCACCTCTCCTTGCCGGTCTTCACCTGCCCACACTGCGCCAACTGCTTCGTAGAGCGCCCCCTGCTGGACAGACACATGACCTCACACGCCGAGGAGGCGGCGGCCAAAGAGAGGGATCTGAGAGCCAGAGGGGACGGAGAGGGGGGAGGTGCGGCGGGAGCGGACGAGTTGCATTGCTTTCTTTGCCCGCAGATTTTTGTGTCCTCCTCCGCCTTTCTCTACCACCTCAGCCTCCACACCAACGAGCCCCCGGGGGGGGGTGGCGGCGGAGGCGGCGGCGGCGCCCAGGGCTGGCTGGGCAAACGGAAAGCCGACCAGTCTCTGGAGTATTCTCCTTCTTCTTGCTCCTCCTCCGCTCAAAGGGACGCCAGCGGCCTCGTCAAAATGAGCAACCTGGGATTTGGCCCGTCTCCTGGGGTCCTCTCCAACGGGGGTTCAGCCCAAGACGGTGGAACCGGAGCAGCGGGAGTCCGTGGGAAGTGGTACCGGTGTCGCTACTGCGGTAAGCGCTTCGCCCACTCCGGGGAGTTCACCTATCACCTGCGCATCCACACCGGGGAGAAGCCCTACCAGTGCAAAGTGTGCCTGCGCTTCTTCAGAGGCCGCTCCACCATGATCTGCCACCTGAAGACGCACGCCGGCGCCCTCATGTACCGCTGCACCGTCTGTGGCCTTTACTTCTCCACCCTCAAGCTGGTGTCGTCACACATGGAGCTGCACAAGGACCAGCTGCCGCCGGACTTCAACATTGAGCAGACGTTCATGTACAACGATCACTCGAAAGAACCGCTGGCCGCCGTGGACGCCTGAGGAGGGGTCTGTCCCCGGTCCGGTCGCCTCCGTCCAGCATCTCCTCTACGTCTGGTTATCATGGACCACAGGGGTACAACTTCAGTGTGTTCATGTTCTATATCAAACTAGAAGTCTACTCAGTAGAGCCCATCCCTCCATCGTGCTTTCACGTGTTCTTCTTCTTCCGTCTGTTCAACAAAACAAACGCTAAAACCAGGATAAGCTGTGATTTCCTGCTCAGAGCGTTTTCATTATACACTTTGATCCCGATTTGAAATCATTTCCAATCATTCCTTAAAAAGCAATGAAATATTCCTTTATCCTAACTGATAATTTGGAACAAATAAAATCAAACTAATGTGGGTGAAAAAGCTCAGAGAAGCAGAAAAATTTGCCTCTGAGGGAAATCATAAAGAATAAATGTAAATGTTTTATTGATTATTCACCTATCGGTTGATTAATCCCTCTGTTGGCTTCTTTTGGATTACAGTATTCCCTCACTTATTCGCCCTTCAAGATGTGCAGCTTCACTACATGGCGGATTTTAAAAGTTCTATATAAATATATGTTTTTCTAAGTTTCATCTCATCGAGGACAAGGGAGAGCGTGAGAGGCGAGGAGCTGTAGTCACGTCATACTGTACACGCATGCTATTGGCTGACAGCATCCGTGTGTGCGCTTTTGATTTGTGAAGTGGGATTTTTTACTTTGTGAAACCATTGCAACGTCTCCCAAACGTGCTGCTGGTTTAATATCAGTATAAGGAGGGTTCATGAACGTTTAAATTACCGTAATAAAATAAATAGTTCGTTGCTGTATCAACAATTTTTGTTTTCGCGGGTGGTACTGGAACGCATTAAACGTGAGTAACGAGGGATTACTGTACACTCTGGGTTTATGTCACCCTGTTAAAATAAAAGCAGCCAATAGATGGCGCTAGTGACGACGTCATCTCACAACAAATAAGTTTTTTTTTCCTATCAGTTTTAGGTTTTTATGTCATACACCTCCATTGAAGTAGTACTTCACTGTAGCACAGAATTATTTTCTTGTATTTGAGTTTAGCTGTTTCACTCAGTTTTCAAACTTTAAAAAAAAAAAAAAAAAAAGTATTTTATTTGTCATGAACTTAAAAACACATTTTAACGGTAAAGAGATTGAGTCACATGCTGTGTTCACTCCTGTAACATATTTAAGTGCCCGTTACATTTTTGTGTAACATTCGTATCTTACCTCATATTTATGATGACGGTGCAGCTATTAATTTTTTTTTCAACGTTACCTGTTTTTAAAGTTAAATCTATGAATGTTGGCCTTTTATAAAAACTGTTTTTGAAAAGAATAATTAATAAACGCCTCCAGTGCATCCAGCCTGTTTGTGTCCGGCGCTTCAGAACCCGTCTGTCACCAGGATGTCAGTGATGAACTTGCAGAAATGTGTGACCCCCCCCCTCCTTCCGGGAGCTTGTGACCTTTGCCCTCTTTACAGCCGCAGTCTCTTCCTGTTATTGTGTCATCTATGGACTAATACCTTCTTTTTTTTTTAAAGTTTCTTATCATTTAAGTCCGACCCAGTCCAGATGGAGTCAGATATGGAGGCGTAATAAAGATCCGCAGCTGGAGGAGAGGAGATAACCGAAGTGCAAGAACAGCAAAATTTCTCTGCGACAGAAACACTCTTAAGCTTCGAAACATGCGTGCCTACACGCTGGAACATCGCTGCACAATAATCCCACTCCCCGTCTTAAACAGAAAGAAAACATTTATTTCATTTTCACAGGAAATTACATGACAGACTGAAGCAGCAACCAGAAACATAAATAAGCATTTAGCGACGTCGACTATTTCATTAGATTTGCGATAAAACAAAACGCGAGTCTGTTCGTTAGGATCCCTGTGTGTGTGTGTGTGTGTGTGGTGTGTGTGTGCTCATAGGGATGGCTCTTATCTGGACAGACAGAAAGGTTCTAGAGGTCATGAGTTCCTGTGGGGGGGGCTGTGGAAAAAAAACAAACATTTCCTGTCTTCGTCTCTAACACTGATCAGATACGCGATTAAGAAAAGACAGGAAGTGGATTATTAGAGGACGATGCTGATAATCGTAAAAGTCATGAACGTCACAGTGAATCTGTACGCCTCTGGTGCTCTGAAGCACCAGGACGGGTCCAGTCGTGTGTCCAACGTCTCGCTCCTGAAGCCGTTTCTTTACGAGCCGACGTCGGACTGGCTGGTGCTGGCGTTGCTCAGCTTGCGTTGCTTCCCGGGGTCTCCTGAGCCTCCTCCGGCCCCCAACTGGCCCTCCAGTCCCTCTCGTGGGATGTAGTTCACCACGGTGTTGATCAGGTTGTCGCGGAAGCTCTTGCTGAGGAAGTTGTAGAGGATGGGGTTGGCGACGCAGTGGAAAAGAGAAAACCCATCCACCAGGGCGTAGGAAAAGTAGAGCGCCTCGATCACGTTGCAGCTCAAGATGTAGTTGCTGAGGTCGTCAACGATCATCAAGAACACCACCATGTGGTACGGAAGCCAGCAGGCGACAAATACCAGCGAATACACGTGCACCAGCCACACGTCGCGCCGCTCCTGCACGTCCGGCGCGGTTTTGACCGCGCGAGCGATCAGCACATTGCAGGTGATGATGGTGGCGGCGGGGCCCAGGAACTGGAAGAGCAGGCGAAAGAAAGCCACGGTGACAAACCATTCGAGGAAGTTGTTCTCGGGTATCATGTAACAACCCGGCTCGTCGTACTCCAGAAGAGTCACGTGGACGTTCTCCAGGAGGGCAAGGAATAACGAGAAGGTCCACAGGCCTCCGCAGAACAGCCAGCGGCGTCGACTCAACACGGGAAAGAACGCCGGGAAAGAGGGTCGGGTCAGGGAGAGGTAGCGCTCCAGGGTCATGAAGGTCAGGAAGAAGGAGCTGCTGTAGAAGTTGATCATGTAGACCAGGTTGGTGACCTTACACAGGAAGCGACCCCACAGCCAGACTTTGTCCATGGTCACCTCCATCATGAAGAAAGGCAGGATGACGATGACCATCAGGTCCGAGAGGCTCATGTTGATGACGCAGAAGAGGACGCCGTTGGCCGAGTGGCGTCGGCGCCAGTTGACCCAGATGACCAGCACATTCTCCAGCAGGCCCACCACGAAAACGAAGAGGTAGAGCAGGAAGAGGGTGATACGCCGGTAGCTCATGTCCAGCTCCAGGGTGCACTCGTACATGAACCACGGCGTGCCGTTGGTGTGATCCAGCGAGTGGTTGTTCTCCGGAGCGCTCATGGTCTGGAGGGGGAAGCAGAAATAGTTTCATATCTGTGCAGAGTTCAGGTTTACTTTGGGGTTAATCCGATTATGTTTTCAGACATTGCATAACTGAAACGCAGAAGGAGGGCGGCAGACGCGATGGGAATAAAAATTTCCATTTCTATGCAGAAACACGCAGACATGCAGTCATCAATACACGAGGTTGGATCACACCTAAGAGCAAACTGTTGACGAATTCCAAATGACAGCTCCCCTCTTATAGTAACCCGTCAATGTAAAAAGCCCAGGGCACCCTGACATCTTTAATTTTGTGATGTCACTGATATGGACATCACTTTACACATGCTTCTGGAGCGTTCTCATACAGGCAGTAAAATGAGCCACAGTCTAGAAAATCAGTGTGGAAATGTAAAAAAAAATAGAACGTACCTGGCTGTGATGAAGAGTGTGGTGGAGATGAAGAGGGCGGGTCCCTCCTGAGGCCTGAAGGACTTCTGGAGGGTTTTCTGAATAAAGCCTGCAGATGGACGATGATGACTCCTTCCAGCTCTGATGTTCGGGTATATCTGAGCGATCAGGCAGCCGGAGGTTCCTACCCTCCCATCAACCCACACACACACACACACACACACACACACACCTACCAGGACATCCTCACTGAGTAGTGGGGAGTGATGTCAGCGCTACAAGGAATGTGAGTTTGTGTTTCTAGAGAGGAGCATGTTCAGACATAAAACTGTTCTCCTAAAATCTGTTTTTCCAATCAGAACATTAACATTTTTACTCAAAATGTAACAATGTGAAAGCTTTTAAGATAAAAACAAAAGGTTTTTTTTTTTTTATTCAGTGACACAGAGTTTTGTTTATGTGTTGAGTTTATATTGGATTTAATTTTACCAGTTCATAAAGACACTTATTTTTTCATATTTATCCAAAGCAGCATCTTTGATATTAAAATGTCCAAGTTTCTCCCCAGGAAGTGGAACATATGGACTCAAACTGTTTCCTTACAATCAAAAACTGCATTTTAATGTTGGACCGCAGCCAAAAGCAAAATGGAACAAGAACCTCAAGTTCCTGCAACGGACAGACTTCCTGCACAGATTCAGTTCTGTGGGTTAAAAGAGATAAATAACTGGGATCCTGCATGTGAAGCACGAGCTGCTGGTTTTATGTTTATTGGTAGAAAAGTTCTGTTGGGTCACCTCCAACCTGCACCAGTAGTGGAAACCAGTTGGTGTGGATTTCTGCTTAAAAACACAAAAACAAATTCTGACTGGAATGTTGTAAAGAGAGGGGGATGCTAGAACTGTTATCTCAGAGGCTAAAGATTTTAATCTTTTAAAGATACTGTAGACTGTAAATATTGAATAATACAAAAAATAGTTCCCTTCTTGTCATTTCTCCAATAGTAATTTGTCAACTAAAAAAATTAAGCAGGACGAGGAGAAGCTGATGATGGGTAGAACTGGTGCAGAAACGGTAAAAACAGGCAAAACGCAGAACAATTCCAGGAAGCTCTGCACATATGGTGAGTGATGGGCAGAGGGGGGGGGCATCAGCCACATGGAGGAAGCGGGGGGTTTTGAACCTCAGCCCACACACACACACACACACACACACACATCCATATCATCAATGCAGTTTAAAGGTGAGCTGCTGTTTGGCCTCCCTCCAGCAGGTGGTGATAGAGTGACGGCGCCCTCTAACTTTATTGCAATAAATTTCACAAAACACAGCCCTGGAATCTCCGCATTATCGATCCAACGGGGGCGCTTGTCGCAAAGAAGTTCACTTTCTAGGAACCACAAAAGGTCACGACAGAGGTCAGCGTCCTGCTGAGGAAACGCAGGAACGTTTATGTTGGCCGCGCTTCCCGCTGAGTCGTGGAATCTGCTCCCTGGACGCGGCGTCAACGCTGGCTCTCCGGTTCGTCAGCAGTTTGCAGCTTAATGACCCTTCAGCGAAGTCTTACTCCTCATCCTGGTTCAATCCTGTTGTCTAGAAAATGCTCAGAGTTCTGATGAAACAAGTCGGAACCAGTCAGCAAATTCTGTTTCTGATAAAATAGGAAGGAACCGGTCAGCAAAAACATCTCCTGGAAAGTGTGAGACAGATCCTGACCCCCCCCCCCCATGGCGGTGTCTGAGGCCGGCGTGATAAGCGCCTCTAGAACACGCCGCTCCGCTTCCACTGACGGTCGGAGTGCGAAGACCAAACATGTGATGACAGACGTGACACAAAACATGAATGACATCGTTAGCGTTAGCACGCGGACACATGGAGGGGCGGAGTCATGTTTAAAAAACAACCACGGATCTGTAGAGAACATGATTACAGCAGATTCAAAGCTCAGTTGTCGCGTAATTTATCACTTTTTAAGGTTGATTCCGGTTGTGTGTAATATCAGGATATATCTTCATCATCACCATCATCAAACTCACAGCAAATGAAAAGTCAGACACGTCAAAAGTTCTTTGTAAAATATATTTTTGGTCCAAAAGCTGATTTGCAAAAATACAACATGTGCAATCATGGAGCCGAGCGGACACCTGACCCGGCGTGGAGTTAGTGTCATAGTTACCATGGTAACTCATGTGGACAACGGCTTCATCCCTACATCTAATCACATTGATTGACATAAAGCATGAACACCGGCGTGCTTCAGAGGGAAATGCTCATCATTTACAATTTTCAGATGGAAACGCTGTTCTGTAGTTTCATCCCAGACTTTGGTGGATTTGATTTAAATGATGCAAAGTTAGAATAAAGCTCTAACTCCACACGTTTGGCACTCTAAAAACGCTAAACTGCTCCAACAGATAATAATAATCTCAAATGTAGAATCTAGATAATTTTATCACCCATCTCCATTAAAGATTCACAAACCCAAGATTTAAGGAATATTTTCACTTTGATACCAAGAGTTAGAGGAGATCTATGCTAACACAAAGCTACCACTAACAGACCAGTCTGAGCTTCTTGCTCTCTAACTAAACTATAAATCAGGTCGCCTCTGGAAGTTCTTCACCAGCGCACTGAAGCACCTTAGCTTGTTACCACCACCTTGTGTCTGGTGGAAGACAATGACGCCACAGCAGCAGTTAAAGTTAATAACATCTAACTTTTGGAGTGAAAGTAAAGAACCCAAAGTATCTCATTTGTCTCTAAAGACCAGAAGAGAAACAGAAAAATTTAAATTTGATCTTTGATCGATGTGATCAAACACTTTCCGGGTTTCATCCTCCTCCAGTTATTCCGTTGTGAGTTATTAATAGTTGGAAGAAATGCTACGTATATCTTAAAAATAAATAGAAGTAAAACTTTGCTACGGGTGAAGCAGCCCCACCTCAGATCACATTTAAATAATGTGTGCATACTATTTTTGGTCAAATGTTACAGAGGAGCTGTCGGCCGGTCCGACATATGGCAGCGATGGTGGCCGAGCGTTACGCAAAAATGTTTGAGATGAAGTCGCGAAATCGTTTTGCGTACTGCTCGGGGTGGACCGTGGAGATTTCAGCACCGGCCTGCAACAAAAAGAGAGAGCAGAAGAGAAAGAAACGTGTTAGCTTCATCCGTTTACATCACATCCTCCATGTTCGGGGTGGGATGATCATTGCGACCGCCGCTCACCCCGTGTTTGACGGTTTTTGCTGCATGTGCGGCCTTCTTCTTTGTGTCGTACTGAGTGAGTACGTCGATCAGGCCCATGAAATACACCTCCCTCTGAGGGGCTCCTGGAGAGTGATGAGGATTAAAGACATGATAGTTAGATGAATGAACGAGAGCGTCCGGGCCTCACCTTAATGTGATTCGCTTGCAGCCCGACCCAGACCCTCACCTGCGCAGCTCCTCATGGCGTACACGTCCACATACGGGTCAAACTCCCCGGGGCCCAGAGGTTTGCAGGCCGACATGTACCCAGCGATTCCCTCTGGAGAGGTGCCGTAGGAGCCCACCGCCGCACCCGCCGTCAGGCCGTTCTCCGCCTCCGCTTCCTCCTCATTGGAAACCTCCTCGGCGTCCTCGTCCCGCTCGGCTCGACCCACGTCGTGGATGCCGAGCAGCAGGCTGTAATCCATGATCTTCAGTTTCACCAGGAACTAAGGAGAAGGAATTGAACCAAAATGTAATTTGAGATGAGTGAAGGATTAGCGTCTAGCTCAGCTCAAACTATCCTTTATCTTCACATTTGATAAGCTACGTGCTGTTTACGGCTGAATGTACTGATTAGACTCCTATCTGATGCTGCCCCCGTGTGGCTGAGGTCTGAAACAACAGCCGGGTGTCAGACTTGAAGACGCCCACCTCCACGTCTCTCTTGAGCTTCTCCATGAACTTCTCCTTCTGCTCCTCGGTGACGTACACCTTCTGCATGTTGTTCCTGAAGTCCATGTCCTTGAAGGTCGGAAGCTCTTTTCCCTTAAGGAATAAAAACTATCTTTAGCAGGAGTTTCTGGATTAGGAGGAGACAGTTGGTGACATATGAGATAGATGGAAGGTTTTTTTTTACCCGCTCTTTGCCACTTGCTTCACGATCCACCAGAGAGCCCTGCAAGATCAAGTGTGACGGGGAAGAATGTTATCTGTAGAGCAATAAACCATGCTTTTCACTGCAGTGATGGGAAGTGTGATAGAAGGTCAAAACGTCGCAGTTCCTCCTTACCTTCAGGTCGTACTTCCTGTGCACCACCAGTCTGTGGCTGAACATGTTCCTCATGACGATCAGGTACGTTTCCTCGTTGTCCACGCCCACCCTGTACATCCCCAGGAACTGTGGCAGCAGGGTGCTGCCATGACACTTGACTATGTGCTGAAGGGAGGAAATGAAGAGTATTAGCAGGTCATTATCTCCTCTCCCTCCCCCCCACTAACAAGTTTACACTCCTCAAAGGTCACATCTAACGTAAACCAATCACCGAGTCTAAAAAGGTTAGCCTGCTAGCGGCTCTCAGTGAAGCAGTCAGTTAAGATAGATGTCTCCTTCAGGCCGACCTCATTCAGTTTCTGAGAAAACCCACAGGTTAGGATGTTAACAGCACAAGTCCGGATGCTCCTAAGAGTGTTAATGTGTTAAAAATAATATGACATAAGCATTTATGTAGTTTTGAAATTACATAAACTACAGAAAAAAAAGACAAAAAAACAACAACAACCAGCCTTCGTTTTTTTCAGGGAATCAAATCGGTACACTTTCACAAATACTCAAACACGTTGTCATTTCCAGATAATTACCACCTCAAGGTAAGGTCTTATCAGTTAATGATATGTGGTTCACTTTTTCTAAACCATTATTAAGCTTTCCAAATGAAAGTGGACCTCGATGTTCTGAACATTCAGCCGAAACCAGTCTGTTGCGGTTTCGGCTCAACACTGCTGTTTGAATGAAGCTAACCAAAGGAGCCGCTGAGGAGATCATTGCCTCTGGGTGACCATCATGTCACGCCGACTGTGGACTGAAGACGTGACAACGTTAACAGCAACCTGAAGCGACGGCGCTGATGCACGAGGGCCCCCAACGCCTTCGCAGGCCCTGATAACAATCAGTACATTCAGAGCCAAAGGAGTTAAAATCACTCTGAAACAGAGCTGCCATTTTCCCTCATCGCCCTCCCAGTTCTATGTAGGTTGAACGACCACAGGCTGCACATTCCAGCAAGAGCTCAAAACAGCCAGAAGTTTATAGTGGGATGTTGGGTTCTGACCCAGTTTAGAAGCACGGGTGCTGACACAAACCATAGCAGAAGTGTGTCACTTCTTTCCCGCAAATGTTTCCTCTTAATCACATGGACAGGAGTCTGAACATCTGAGTTTACTATTGGTTTAAAAACCAACTTGTTTGGACACAGACCTCCCCAAAAAATCCTACACAACTTTCAAAAATTGACAATCTGGACTCCGGACACCTGTCAAACTGAGCAGACAAATAAAATACAGAAATAAAAACAAAATAAATGTGGACCCTTAAATGTGGCACTGATCAAACTAACTGAAGAGTTCCTTTTTTGAACTCCCATTTTCATTGCACAGATTTGACTCATTTTTAACAAAACAAAAAAAAACGTACATTCCAACAAGAACCTTTAACCAGCCGGGCCTCACCTGATGATACTCAGACAGGATGTTGTGCATGTCTGCCACATCTTCGCTGGAGATTTGCTTGATGACCAGTGTTCGGTCGTAGGAGTTGAGGAGGAGACACTCTCCTTGGTCGTTAATGCTCCTCACTGGGGGGCTGCGAGTCAAAGAAACCTGGTAAAAAAGAAACCAAAAACATTCTCATCATTATCAACCTCTTCCAGGTGCAGCTGGACTGCATGAAGAGGTCTGAAAACAGGGTACCTGATAATCCAGATCCTCGATGCCGAACCTTTCCCTCAGATTTCGGAAGACTTGAGGGCAGTATTCCTTGAACTTGAAATGACCTGGAAGATTTTCTCTGTGCAAGGAGAGAAGCAGACATCACATCAGTAGACGTTTTCCTGCCACTGGTAGAAGCTTCATGAAGGGAATGCCTTTCATATTTACACTTCAACCAGTTTTGTGTTAATTTTTGCATCGTACTTGTTGAAGAGGTGGTTGTTGACTTTGATCTTGGTGTTGGCCTTAAAATCATCAGGCAAAAGCATCACAGGAACTGGAACCTGGTTCAGATCGTTGATCTGAAACAGTGGAAACACAAACAGATCATTTCAGGCCCACGTCAGAGTCTGTAATAGAAGCATGGTAAACAATTATTTCAATCACACATGAATAACGAGTGGAGCAGAAATGTTGAGTAGATTAACTTTCAACTCCTGGTGTTAAATGACATTAAAGATTACAGATGTAGTTTTATAAATATATCTAGCTATGATGTGACAATTTCTATCATCAATATTTCCCACCATTATATTTTAAGAAATAACAATTGATTTAGTTTGGTGTGGGAAAGCAAAACAACAAAATTCACATACAAAAGTTGCAGCTCAGATGACGTTCAGACCCTGTACTGTCTCTAAAATTATCGGATTAAATAATTAATAAGAGAGGTATACAAAGTTTAGTTCCAAACATGAGTCATGTTCATTTTATTGATTAAAAAAAAATTAATACAGACATGTATTATATACTGAAGCAACATTCCCCTCACCTGGATATCACTAGCTGTTAACTGAGTTAGCTAACATTAGCATCTGCTAGCTAACACCAGCGACTCACCGAGTGATTGACGCCCCACATGAAGACACTTAACACGGGCTCGCTAGCTCGGAACACCTTCACCTTCTGCTGCACAAAATGCTTCTTCTTCGTTTTGGTCTTGGGTGCCAGGATCACCATGGGATTGGAGGTGGCCCCCGAGTTAACGAGGGAAGCCATGACTGCGGTCTCTCTCCGCGTCCCCGTGTGACAGAGGTGGCGCGAGCGGTGACACTTCCTCCTGATGCTAAGCTAAACTAGCTTAAGCTTGTCAGGCTGCTCCTGCCCGGGTCACTGAGACTGACACGACAATCAAAGGTCACTCGTGGAGCTCTGGTTGTGTTAAAATATTTTTGCGCCTTTTAATTCCCTACCGCACAATTTAACGTTTAAACTCGGGACGTGAATAATTTGCAGGTATCATCCATGCGTGACCACAGACAGTCTCCAAGTATCCACTGACAGTCCTCCAACGCCCCCTCGAGCCCACCCATGTTATTATGAACCACGTGGTGACTTTATGATTGACAGGCTACAATAACCAAACAAAATTGGAAGTGTCGTGTCACGTGACCACAGATAGGCGGGTACGTCTTACTTTCGTGGTGCGTTCAGGCTAATTCCGTGTTGGGAAATGTCAGCACTCGATACGAAGAACTGTTATTAGTGACGAGATACAAGCAGCGAGTTCTGTACTTAGATGCAGTTTCATTATCTGACAGATTATTTTCCCAAACTAATTACCTCCATAGAAGGTTATTAAAATTAAACCTCAATCTAAATCTATCCGATTTTCATAAAGTTAAACAAATTTTGCATTCCATATTTTCACAAACTGGATTAGTAAATACAGTAATCTGAATACTTCTTCTGCCACTTTCTTCCTAAACCTGTAGACCCGTTTGTATACTCATGGTTAAATGTAATCCTAGACGACTGTTGCCCATTTTCACCCTCAGGCACTGTTTTATTTCTCATCCCGTCATTTCTCCTGCACTCATTCACACCTTTCATGTATATGTAGTCATAACCTCCCTCATTATGTGGGTTGGAATATCATCTGTTTGCATCAGCTGTTCACGTGGTTCAACAGCGCAGCTTCTTTGTCAGCCTATCATCTTACTGATGCTAATATGATCCATTTACTGTTTCTAATGTTGGCCGTGGTTAGAGGGGTTTTTCCACAACCTGGCAACCCAAATGTTGCCTTTCTGTGACTCACTGACCCACAAGTATATTTGCTAGTGTGGTTTAAGAAGCTCTAATTAATTAATTCATTCATTCATTAATCTTTAATGGTAAAAAACGAATTTTCCCTTTTTTCTAAATTAAAGAATCTGAATGTTTTTCCACTACTGACAGCCAATGATTGACAGCATCACACTGATGAAGGGTAGCGCTGACCAGTAATAACAGAAAAGAATTAGAATGGGTGACCTCCCTCATTAACTTAACTATACAAGTTCAATATAAAAAACTGGGCCATGTCCATTCTTCTAAAAATGTTTGTTTGCAGGTAACTGACAGAATGTTTTCACAGAGATGTCACAAGTCTTATGCAAAGCAGTATGGTTTTAGTTTTGTCACTAAAGGAACAACATTGTTTTTCACTTCACTGAGGATGTTTCATGAGTTTAATGCCACACAAACATCCAGGTCTTCTCCCCTACGACTATATTCAGCCGTGACGTCCGAGTCTACTTTTACGTCACTATGGTTATCAAGCCACAGTGGAAACAACTTTTGTGTGTTGAGAATTCACACAATATTGTTTTTTTCAGCCTGAAGGCCTGGATTTTTTGAGTATTAATGTATTTTTTCTAATCGCAAATATTAGTGTCATCAGGTTTAACATTTTGCATGTTTTTCAAACTGCATATATATACACCAATATCACATTTTTTTGGAGTGCCATTAAATCTTTTGTGCCTGACTTCATCTGGTGTCTGATGCAAAGAGGAGCAGCTCCTAGAATAGCAAATGCAACGAAAGAAGTAGGACATGTGGTGGTGTGATTCTAGAAAGGATCATGCTTGCGTCTTTATCCTCTGCAAAAACCTTCATTTCGTATTATGCATGAACAAATGGGACATTCTATGTGGTTACCTTGGAAACAGGCATGTATCAGTTCTCCATGTTGCAAAGAGAGAGAAAATGATCCTTTATGTGCCGAGTAATGGCAGAAAAGCAGCATGACGCTAATGTGCTCTAATGTGTAATCTCACTGCTGGGTTACCGCAGAGGGGATGAATGTGAGCATAAACACCTCAAACCAAGGCTTTTTATCCAGTTAAAATGCAGAGTAACCAGATGATTTAAAGAATCCTCACCCCTTTATGGATTAAAAAACAGGAGTATTAAAAGACAATATCCTCCACCAGAGCTGTACACTCCCTCCCTCCTTCTTATAAGTTCTTTGCTGATTTAAATACACCTGGATTTATGTTCTTTTACCATAAAGACATTCATAACAGAAAAACACAGCTTGGATCCGTCCATAACTTCTGCCATTGAGAAGTCGAGTCAGCATTTCAGTTTCTGGATCACCTGTTCCCATATTTCACACCAATCCATCCATAGCTTTCTCAGTTAGCTGGAATCCCTGAGGGTTCTGGTGATGTTAAGAAAGTGTCAAACAAAATTATGGATTTGCCATTTTTGTCTTGGGTCTGGGTTCCCTGTCATCCAGTTTCATGTAATCTTCAAATAAATTGATAAAACTAGTAAGCCATTCTTCCTGAAAATTAGAAAAAAAGTCTCCCTTCCTTCAACTTAACCTTTAAAACTATGTCACCTTTCAGTAAATGGATCAGCACCAACTTTCATACCTGCATCAATGGTTACATCAGTTCATCGCTCAGTTAATATCTGTCAGTGTCAAAATGAAACTTTCACACATGAAAAGATGACAACCAACAGCCACTGTTATATTAACATATCTTTAATTCTTCTCCTTTTTTATAATCATTATGTTTATTGTCATATTTTCAAACCTTGCAGGTCTTTTGTGTATGGACATGTGATCACGGCACACATATTGGCACAACAATGTTGTTCAGAAATAGATAAATTCTAATCACACGTTATAGCACACAATTTCATGACTTTTGTAAGGACTTTGGATAGACATACAATAATAAGAACAAATTTTGACTTTTTTTTTTCCCTTACTGCAATTGGAATTTGAAGTACTATGTGCCAAAATAAAATGTAATACTAACATGGTCATTCTCGATTCTCAAATAAGCATAAATAAAAATAAAAAAAAAATTAAAAACATGAGATATTACCATAAGATGTGCAGCAGTTGAATAGAGCTCTGTTGAATGTGATGAGTTTTGCCATTAATGTGCCTTTAAAGCACAACACTTCCCCTAACATGAAATAAAATAATCTCTGTCTTTAAATAAGAAACTGCTGACAATATAAAAATACATGGCATTGTACTGTAGTTCATTAAATAAACCAACAATTCATATATAAAATATTATATTGACGTGTATAAAAATATGCCTTACAACTTTTTGAAAAGGGAAACAGCCGTAAGCTTTTTGTCTGCCACTTCAGAACACACAGTCGACCACAAAATTCCAACAAATGTACAAACAATCAACTAATAAGCAGTCAGAACGCCATTTTTGACCAATGAAATGAACAGAAGCATCCAGGATCATATTTGTATAACTATTTTTTTTTTTCCGACTTGACGTACATATAAGATACTGAAGGTTCAAGCAGTACTTGATGGAAATACAGACTCAAAAATAAATTAATAGAAAAGAAATCATCTGTCAATTCGGTATGTTGATATCAGTGTATCTTTGGAGAGAGGGAGAGAGGACGGTGAGGGAGACACGTTTTTCAAACATTTGTGTCGCGTCACCTGCGTAACAGTATTTCAGCCCACTGAGATCAGAACAAACACAGGCAGTGTCAGCTATCCTAAAGTAAAAAGGAAATCAAAATCTACCAGAAAGCCAGGACAAGAGCCAGGGAATATAGAGACCAATCGGAGAAACGCCGTTTGGATTGCTGAGGCAGTTCATGGAGCATTGATGTGAGCATGCACGCAGCACGTCGTCAGACGACGCAGAGGACGCTGCTGCAACTGTTGGACATTCAGCCAAATTGGATTTTTGCTGCTGCTGAACTGTGAGTGTGTCTTTCTTATAGAAAGGACAAGAACATTAACTGTGTGTGTATTTTCCATAGGAAGTGGTTTATCCCTGCTACCTCCTGTCCAGGCAGTGTCTAGCACAACAAGCTAAAGCCACCCCCTCTCCCTGCATTCCTGCTCCTCCACCACCACCACCACCACCTCCTCCTCCTTCTCTTCCTCCTCCTCCTCCTCTTCCTCCAGGCTCAGAGCAATAGGAAAGACTCGTCCCTCACTCCCCATCGCATGGTAAAGTACCATCTTCGTTGGCACGTGAGGGCACGGGCGTGCCGAGCTCGTCCACGCACCAGCAGTGGCCACGCTGCATGCCCTTGGAGGAGCGACACTGTAAGACGGAGAAAGAGATTTTTTCAAAGGGAAGGAGGGTGGAGATGGAGTGGGAAAGTGAAAGAGAGGGAGGTGAGAGAGGAAGAGAGAGAAAAATGATATGTCATCATAGCGCAGTAGTGATTCTCTGACTTCACAGCTGAGAGTGCCATGTGATTCTCAGCCCCCGTGGTCAGAACCGAACCTCTGGATGTGCCGAGCAGAAAGGTGCAGTGGAGCGCAGCTCCATCAGGAACACAATCAGTGCAGCAAGGACACATTTTCACACCACAGGAGGAAACAAAGTTCCAGCAAATACATTTCATGATGTCTCAGGCGATTAACACTCTACCTGCTTTTTCCTATAAAAGCCACGGGTGTCACAGTTGGGTATATAGATGTCACGGTCAGATTGGATGATGGTCAGCTCCAGACCCCTCAGGACGCTATTGAGCAGCTTGCGGCAGGGTGCCTGAAAGCAGCGAAGCAGAGTGAGAAGCCAAACATCACCAAAGCTGTCTTCATCTCAAGAACCTGCCCCCTCCCCATCCCCCCTTTCAGGTGAAGGTTCTGGATCTTATATGACCAACAACACATGTGGATGCAATCAGAATCAGCCACAGTGGTGCAGCGTAAAGAGGCAGAAGCAGAGCATATGCACATTTTTTATACATCACATTTTTACACATTATATAACCATTATTGTTACACAATGCGCGTTTTTCAGGTCACTGAATGGTTCGAAGTGACTGTGCGTTTTTTTTTTTTTTTTGTATACGTATGTCACTTTGACAAATTAAACTGTCATGCCGCTGCTATAATAACATACATTCCAATTCAAATGCTGCAGATCCTTCAGCTCGCAAAAGTGAGAAATCTGAGGCGGCAGCAGCTGACTTGAAACTTTCCTGATTCACATCATGCTCAATTAGTTCTGCCGCATAGCAGCACACACATCATGCACCATAATGCATGGCTACAGGGTAGAGTGTGGGTACATGCCAATGCAACAGCCAAAACAGCGGACACTGTATGTTCATAACTGTCAGGAAGACGATGCAACTGGATTTTACAGCCCTCTGCAACACATACGATACGCAGTCTTGTGACACAAAACTCTTGATGCATGACCAGATTTTGATCATTTATGTGACGATGCCTTAAGCGTTACTGTGAAAGCATGAACTTACTCTTTCAATGTCACCGCTGTGTGAAGGATGAGGACCTGTGAGGAAATGAAACACCGGTGTGAGATTGTGACACAAAACCATTGCAACCATTCATCTCAAACCACATCCAGTGTTTTCTACGTCAAACGGTGTGCATGCGGAATTTAGAATTTTGGTGTCACCGTTTTGCACTGTATACACTCGGATGAGATCTATCAGGTTTGGTCATTCAATGAGACCTAATTCCAGGAGTAGATCTCCTGCTCTGACGGTTAATCGCAGTATCTCGATTTGAACAGTAGATGGAGATCAGTGCAACAAAAAGCAGCTCCATCAGGATGTGGGTGACACTGATAGTTTCATATTCATTCCAGATTCTCTTCAGAGAGGCTGAGTTGTAGGACACATTTCTGCCATACATCCTCTGTGAAATGGATGACATACATTACACTGTACATCTCATGTACAGGCAGGGGTTTTGATTTTTACCAATACGGTTGCGACATCAAAATACTAAATGAGAGGTCATTGTGATTTATGATTTGACATCATTTTTGACTAACAGATCCCAGCCTTGGTGAAAGGGATGTAAAGATAAATATCATTTTTCTCACGGTGACTCCAGAGCAGCTGCTTCTGAGCAGGCTAAAGGTTTGCCAATCCATCCGTGGTGCACAAAATGCAGCCAGGCATAAATGCTAAGGAACTAATTGGCCTTTCTTTCTGTGGCGAGTGACGAAGCATCACATGCAATTCTCAGCAAATACAGGAGACACACTGTAAATACAGTCGTACGTGTTGCACACCTCGAGGCTCCCTGCAGTGTCCGTGAATGCGCCTGTGTGCATCCGTAGCACGTGCACACACGGATACATACGTGATTTCATGTATGTAAATACAATATCTTACCTGTGGGGTGGGGCCTCTCAGTAGGACTTGTCCTGCTGTGCTTGGCACAAATGCCCCTTCCCTGCAACAGAGCCTGGAGGGGGCTGTGCTCCTTTGGTGGGGGTACACAGCGGAGCCCCTTGGTACAGCTCAGGGTGTACACACCACAGGGCTCTCCCTGGGCCAACACTGTCGTGCTGCCGGCAACATTATGGTCCCTCTGGGGCCGACCTGCCCCCAGTGGATCCTTGCAGGAGGGGCAGACCTTGAAGGGGCCTAAGCGGTTTGCCCCGGTCCATGATCCGCAGTGAGCAATCAGCAACAAAACAATGGTTGTTAAGTTAGACAGGAGAGGCATTTTCTGCTCAGGTCTCAGGTTCACCACACTGTCACTCTCTGTCAGTTAAACGTGGCTGATGCTATTTCTGGATGGATATTTCTCCTCTCTGTCTTCCTTTCGCTTCCCTTTCCTCTGTCTTCTTCCCGTTTCTATAGAGTAGCTCTCCTTGGTGCTTTGCTGGTTAAGTCCCCTGCAGTATCAGAGGAGACAAATGGAGATCGAGAGAGACACAGCAAAGCACCAGCTTTTAAAGATCTGAAAGGCGGTGATAGAGAGAGGGAGAGAGAGAGAGAGAGAGAGAGAGAGAGAGAGAGAGAGAGAGAGAGAGAGAGAGAGAGAGAGAGAGAGGAGAGAGAGAGGTAGAGATAGTGAGAGAGAGAGAGAGAGAGAGAGAGAGAGAGAGAGAGAGAGAGAGAGAGAGAGAGAGAGAGAGAGAGAGAGAGAGAGAGAGAGAGAGAGAGAGAGGGAGAGCACAGTTATGACACCTTCAGGGGCAGGGACTCAGAGAATAAGAGAGAGAGGGAGGTGGCAGGGAGAGACAGAAAGACAGAGAGCAAATGGGGGGTGGATATTGTTCCTTTCAGAAATGATCAAAACCTCTCCACCCTTTCCTGTCATAATATACTGACACATAAATCCAGCTCCTCTCTAACATTACAAATGCATCAGTGGTGGTCACGGTGAGCTTTTTCACACTTTATTTCTAATGCCTGAGACCTTTCTGGAATAATATTTGCCATGGTAACAAATACAAATCTATATGTGCCTCCATCTTCCTCACCACTGCACTGCTGTTTACTACAAAAGAATGCACAGCTGCCTGATTTCTCCTGCCAGGATTCTCTGTGGTTATGACACAGAATATTTATGGTAAAAACACAACATAGCACAGCCGAGTTTGTACTTATTATTTTTCAAATGACAGAAAAATGTATAAAAGTTTAGAGCCGTGATCACAAACTGGTAGGGATTTGAAGAGACTCCACAGATGAGTTTGAATTTAAGGTTTTCATAATATTTCATATCTTTACGGATTTGGGTTAGGATAACAGATCTCAGACTCAAACCTCAGCAGTAGAGGAAGGACCGCCTGCAATTCCTAGCTGGTTTAGAGGATGCTGAGTTAATAAATTGGAACCAAATTAAATAATTTTGTCAAGAAATTAAATGGGTATTCTTGAGAAAGTACTCCAGAAATGTTAGAAGCATTCTAATGTAAGATTCCCTTACGTGGCATGCACAGACTGAAACTGTGCCTCAGCATAATCAAATCATTGCTGACTCAGATATCTAACGCAGGCTAATCCAGTCTTGAAGAAAACTCCCAGATTATGATTCAGCAGCAATTAAATATCAACTGACTTCATGGAGCACATCACGTATTAAAGGGTGAGGGGAGTGAAGGTTATTGTGAAGCAGTTGTTTGAATTGGAAGAGTAATCCTTTGGATAATCAGGAGAGGGAGGACTAACTTCTGCAGGAATGCACATGGAGTCAAAGCCAAACTGCTAATAATGCAATATATCGCTGGGCTCAGCCAGTTAGGATTTTCCACTCTGAAAAGACAACGCCTGAGTCCTTCATCATTCTGTTCAAGACATAACACTTCATGATGCAATTTTGTCCAAATACTTCTTATGAATAAATGCAGGTTGCTTGGTGCATTAATTATATTGTTATACTCTAACATATGATAAAGTTGTTTTATGCTCAAACACAGATACTTAAAATAACTTTGCAAATCAAGAAGATGTTGAGAAATGTCTCCCGCTGTCTCCTGTGACATTTGACATCACTTTTTTTTTTTTTGCCTCTGTAGACAGATGCGACCTGCACATGATACTTAAACCAAAAGAGTATTTCAAAGAGTACAATTAGAATTTGAATATTAAACAATGCCACATCTCATTACCTCTAGACATTTGTGCCCGCAGAAAAAAATGTACCGTACTGTGTGCAATTTCCCCTGACATACTGGCCTGTACATTCTGGAATTCAGGGCTCCAAGAAGTCAACATCTACTTTGCTATCAGCAGCGTGCTGTTCTGATTCTACTTGGCGTGGAGGGCAGAAATCACCTGCCGTCCAGATCAGTTCACGACTTTGTTTCCATACATGAGGAGAATGTTCCAAGACACACGCCAGACCAACGGGGGCTCTCTTTCCACATTGCCTTGGGATATTCATTTTTCCTACTCCAGCCACATTTTTTTTTCCTCCTCCCCCCTCTTTCTCTCAGTTCAGGTCAGTCCCAGCTGGCTCAGAAAGTTTCTCTGCTGCCACTTCTGATTTCCTCATAGTGACCAGAATCCACACAAACTCGGTGCTCTGACCTGCTGAGGAGCATCCATGTGACCTCCCCTTCAGATGTCCACTCACCTCCTGCATTACGTTGAATTGTTGTTTCAGTTACAGCAGGATTATAAAGCAAACTGAACATGAATTCTTAAAACAAGAGTGTCATAAAGGGGTAATGCAGTCATTTTCCAAATGGGTAAATTTCTCAGTATTTGAGCCCAAATAATTTATAGGACCAACACTAACACGTACACATTTGGAGAGTTAGGATTGGCTAAACGTTTATCACCATTTTTCAATACCTGATATGATTGGTTATTCTGGGAAAGATGATATGACGTCATTTGTAAGCGCCGATCTCTAGTTTTCCAAAGTTTTATAGAAGCTATGGATAGCTGATGGACAAAAGTGAGTTTCTGTATTATTAGCTGCCTAGATAACAGGTAAGCTACCCTCTCATCGACAAATAATACATATAACAAATAGTTTATTCTCTCTACTTTGAGGACAAGTCTCTCGTCATCGTCTTAGCACCGAGCCTCAGCTTCAGGAACCTGAGCTATCGCATTAGCCGCTAGCTAAACACGCTAATCGATCTTCAAGAATACATGCACCCCTCGTCACGAACTGACGAAAGATAATTACAATTTAGTAAATGTTACTTAATCAGAACGGAGCTGAAACCGATATCCTTTTAAAACGACAATAGATATCTGTCTGAAAGTAATTGCAATCTTATTCTAAAATAGCTGTGTGGTTAGCATGTTGCTAGCTTTCAAACATGACGTTGGTTGTAAACATTGACACGCCCACTTTGTCTCGTCGTGGACTTGTCGTGTTTTCTGATTTGGTGACTAGTATCGGTGGAGAATTGTGGACACAGCATGTGAGTTTCGTGTTTTTGTCATGACCTCACATCAGACAACATCACACAACGTAACAGGGAGCAAATGTGTGACTGATCGCGTGGTTATTGCCTCATTTCGCTTGCTGTTGTATAATCAGTCTGTGTTACTGAGATACTTAATAGTTAGTTACTGTTCACCTGTGTTTTAAGAATCGTAATGATGTGCAATGAATGGTTAGCTTATGCACAAATCCCATATGTACCCCATCAACCACCACATATGAAATTAACTGAGACGTGCTGTGTTCACGCGTTTGGTGAACACGATTGATCTGTTATAGCCTGTTTGTATCTGGTATTAATATCTGACTTGGGATGATCAAGACAAAACCAGTCCATATTGGTTCAATGTATTGTACAATATGACATACTGACTGTCAATAAAATGCTGCTGCCACTCATTAGGTGAGTGTAAAGACATAAGTCAGTGGAAACAGACTTTGCAAACAGCTCCCAAAAGAAAAATGCACTTCAGCCACAGAGTAAACAAAATTAGACTTTTAGCAAGACTTTGAAGTGTCTGTTGACGTGATTAATCACTTTACAAATAAATTGATTGATTGAAGACACGCAACTATCCGTTTTTTGCATTTAATATCAATTCACAACAAAGCATGAATTAAGTAGAGGAGGTGGTCCCTCAGTTTGGCCAAGGACACGTTTATGGCCACACAGGTGAAGGAGTCTTGACCACCTATGAATGTCATCTAAATGATCACGTACATGTTAATGTTTATAAAACATTCAACTGTCCCTCTTTTAGATGGATCCCATCAACGTGTTACAGCACAGATGCCTCCTACATTTGAGGCGTCGAATTAGAGATATTGAGGATGGGCGTCCAGCAAAGGAGCGATATATGAGGTTGCAGAAGGATGGCGATACACTCAGGTTAGCCTTTTATAAATTTTTTTTTGTGATCACATTTTGTGAATCAGTAGTTTTCATTTGGTATATGTTGTGTTGAGTTAGGTTGGATTTCTTTGTGTCAATGGAGCTTTATAATAAAATGCAAAAATGTCTACAAAGCACATTTTAAAATGTTTCAAAAAGGGGCTAGGTGTAACTTCTTTCTAATCATCTTGTGGGTAGTTATTTTAATGTGGAATTTCTAAAAATCTTTTGCCATAAAGATAATCCTTAAGATTTAGAATGTGGTTATCATTAACGTGTTGACCCCCATACAGTGGAAGAAGAGATAGCAAAGGCATAGCAGCCCTCTTTTCTGTAATTAAAAAGCTGATCCAGTTAACAGGTCAGTTTCTGTACAGATAAGACCAATTCCTAGTTTATTAAGCCTTTTCTGTTTCCGCAAATCTTAAAAGTTTTTCCTGGTAAGGGTGGTTGATAAGTTTCACACACATAGTTAGAAGATGGGAAAATAGTTTGAGGAACACAGTACGAGTGTATGTTTGCTTTCCTATATATTAATAAAAAAGTATTAGATTAATATAAGTGTACAGGTTTACATATTTACCCAGCAACACTCATTCACAATAAATTGTTGTCAATAAAGGCTTTTTTTAAATCAAAATAACATAAAATGCACTGACAGTAATCACTTTACACTTTACTACTGTCAGTAGTTTGAAACTACTGACAGTAGTTTCAAACACATCTTTACTGTTCCAACTGAGGTTTAGTATTTTTATTGCAGGGAGCCAAATCCTCATTATCTGGGTGAAGCAGCTGCTGTACAACAGGTTTCATTGTCTTATCATTGTCTACAGTGAAGATGCATTTTTGTCAAATTGTTAGTTAATGTGATTATACTGGTTGTCTGACGACAGGTTTTCAATCACAAGATGAAGTTGTTCTTGTAGATGTGTTTCTGATGTACATGCAGCAATCTGACTAAATAGAAGTCAAATTGTAATTTCTCCTCTGTAGTTACCAAGGGAACTCTGAAGAGGTGGGTTGCTATGTGGCTGGCCATCCTTTATCAAAGAGAAATTGCTACTTTGAGGTAAGGCTCAATGATATTGATGCTTCAAGTCAGCCTCTGGCAGGATATAAATTACTTCTGTTTGTTCTCAGTGGTTCAATTTTATTGTTTATGAATTGGTGACATGATCATTTCTACCCACATATGGTAATGCTTATAAAACAAGTACACTGTCTTTTTTACAATCATCTATTTTGAAATCTTGGGGGTGGGAGATTATTCATAATATGATAGTATTACCACATACCATCGTCTCTGTGTGTACCCAAGATTGCTTTACCATCCAGCCAGCGATTTTATCCCCTGGAATCTCATTGCTGATGATTTTCTCAACTTCATATTAAATTCTCTGTGCCCTCCTACAGTCCCGGTTCAACAGTGCAAAACCACTATTGCTGAAATGTCCTAGCTGCATTGGAATGAGGCATAAGGAGTGGGTTAGGTGGTATCTTTAGGACGGAGATGAGTCTATCTCACTGTATTTTCCAGCATACTGGCAGGCAGGCTGACAGCAGGATAAACTATCAGGCAAATCAGAGCTCCTCCTATGTATCTGAAGCAAGTAGATTTTATACATATGGAGGATTATGAAGAGCAAAGTACATTGGTGATTTAGTACAGGAACACTGGAAGAGTTCAGTCATAAATTGAATACAGAGGGCTGCAATGTGGTATTGATGAGTTGGCTTGTTTGTGGGTCGTGCACGTCACAACGGGCCTTGTGATGCGGTATCTTTGAGAAGAAAGATTATTCTATCTCGCAGAGATGGAAAGTTGAGCGACGGCAGGTGAGACTGGCAATCGTCTTTGTCTGGGTTTGTAGACTTCAAAAGAGGAAACCTCAGGCTATACATTATCTTATGAAACTTTGTCATTCTGCTGAGCTACAAATAGAGCCAGACAGGATCCACGCATCGTCTGAGACACATAACTGGAGCAACCTGTTCTGGAGTTTGTTTACTTTTATCACTATTTTTCTTTTTCATATTTTTTTGATCGATAATGGAACATTTGAGATTTCAGGCAGACATTGTACTTGGACATTTTTATCAGGGCTGTGAAGTGTTGTAGATTTGGGCCAGATGTGACATTTTTCTCATCTGACCTCCAGATCTCTCTCTCTTTCTAAGCTTCATCATAACAAAGTTTATGTTTAAATGAGAATAACATTGAGAGCCTGATAGATCGGATAGATTTTAGTGTGGCCATTGCAGCTAGCTTAATGCTGCATTAAGCTCTTTCTGTGACGCACGTGCTGTCGGTTTCCCAGATATCTCCAAAGTTTCATAGCCTTTATTTTGACAAAGGTCAGGTCTGTGGCGACGTATGCGTCACTGCTTTCCTCATGTTTGTCCTCGTTCGACTTCCACAAGGAATCCATTCCGTCCCTGTCTTTACTGCTGAACTTTGTCCAGCTTTTTATCATCTGTCCTTTTCGAACTCAGCTGAACATCTACAGAATTCCACTTGTTTTTAATAGAGCTGTTAGAAAAATTAATATCAACAAATTTTTGTTCTCACACGCCATTGCACATGTTTTTATTGTATCTTCCAGACGGTATTAAGTTTGTAAGCGATAACCTGCCAATGTCAAAACTTTAGTTGAATTCCAAAGCAGGGGTATAGAGTGTTATTCCTTAACTGCCAGGTTGGAGGTGATTCAGAACTTAGATTTTTATTAATGGAAAACCAAGAACTTTGGTTGCACATACACTGATAGCCGTCATTTTGGCATTTGGGCTGAAGTAGGTAGAGAATGTGGGAGTTAGATAAATGGCTAACAATGAAGAGGAAGAAAAAACCTAAAGAAAAACATGACCATTAGAGGTAACCAAGAAAGACTCACCATAATCCGTTTACTGGTATTCTCTGTTGGGCTGCATTAAAGTTGCCCTAATTCTCATTTGATATTTGCATCAGTTTGCTTTCCTGTGAGCTAAGCTAGCGGCATTCTATTGAGACCGAAAGAAGGTGACAATGGTTTTCATCTGCTGTCATCAAAATGGTTTCATACTTTTATCATGGCCCAAAACATTGACATTATAGCTTGGTGGTGTCTTCTGGTAAAGTAATATCAACTGCAATAAAAGCTGTAATCACTGTGTGTTTGCATCAGACTCTTAATATTAATTTGTACGCTCATATATATGCATATTCTCATATATATGCATATTCTATTCTTGGTGTTAAGTTTTGAAAGAATTAAACTGCATTTCATTTTGCAGCCACCGTTTAAGACCATAATCCAAAAAGCCTTAAGCCCACATCCTTAAGGTTTCCTCTAGTGCAACAGTTACCTTTGCCAATGAAGTTATGTTTGAATTTAGTATAATCCTGCAAACAGACTAATGTCCATAAAAATCTAGGGCGTATGGCAAGAGGGAAATTTAATCTTTGATCCAGAGGGGTTGGATGCAGCAGGTTTCATAACTTCACATTGTGAACATATTTCAACAATTTCCCCAGTTTCATATAAAATGTTAAATGAAATCTAAAAAGGCAAGTACTATGGTCAAGGGGTTTTGTGGTGCTTAAGCCCTTTCCTCCTCTCCACAGAATGTATGATAAACAATTTAGCCCAATAAATGCTAATAAAACACCAAGTTTCATTTGGTTAGAGAAGCTAATTAGTCATTGTTACGTTGTTGCTCACGGACCGCAACAAAATAAAGATGTACGGCCAGTGGCTCCGAAAGTTAATGTTTATTTAACATGAGCAAATTAATGCAAAATACCAGCATGGCTTCAATTAGCAATCCAAGAATCATACAGGTCTTCAACCAAACAGTCTGTAGCAAAAGTGACGTGCCCAGTGAATCGGCAGGTGGGCTTAAATAACCTGGGAACACCATCCAGGTGCACCCAGTTACTTGATTGTAATGCTGCTCTGCTGTGGACCTGCAAAACAAAAAGCAAAGCAAACTTAACCTAGGAGTACGGGACACAGAAAACACCTAGTCTAGACCAACTCTGCATCCGCAAGGTTCACGAGACAAGGCATTCACCACCACATTGTCCCACCCCTTCATGTGGTGAACGTCCAAGCTGTATGTCCAAGCTGTACAACAGGAGAGCCCTTGGTTTGGACTCTGCAATGAACTGAGGAAGGTCAAACGTGTGATCAGTGAAAACAGGGACAGGCACAGAGCTGACACATCAAAATGTTGTCAGGCTAGAATCAAGGACAGGGTTTCTTTGACTAGTTCAACTGGTGTTTATTGAACTTTTGAGAACATACTGGTCAATCCACCCCCAAATTGTCGGACTGCAATAACACCGTGCCTGCCCCAACATGACTAGAATCGATTTCCGGTTTGAATATCCCACTGTGGTGCAACCAAAACCGGAGCATTACAGAGCAATGCTTTGACAGTCTGGAGACCACACATACTTTGGTTTTGCCTTCAACAAATCTGAGTTGCCACAACAGTATCCAACACCCCACCAACCCCAAAGACCACATGAGTGCCTGCTTAGTTGGTGGCGGTGCATACTCATTAATAGCCTGCACCTTAGGGCACACAGGCCAAACACTGCCTTGCCCTACCACAAGACTTAAATGTGATGGTTGCCTTTACAAATTCATATTTAACGAGATTGACGGTTAAATTTGCATAAATTAAACTGTCAAACAGCTGTCCAATCCGGTAAAGGTGGAAATCCCAGTCATCTGAAAAAAAAAAAAAATCCAAGTACATCTCCATGAACGAACAGAACAAAAATATTAAACTCCTCCAGGTACGTGAATTGGATGAGCCCCAAAGTTGTGGCCGGCTCGTGGACCGCAACAAAATAAAGGAGATGTACGGCAGGTGGCTCTGAAAGTTAACAAACATTTATTTAACATAAGCAAATTAACAGCATGGCTTCAATCAGCAATCCAGGCATCATCCACGTCTTCAACCAAACCGTCTGCGAGGGAAAGCGACGTGCCCAGTGAATCGGCAGGCGGGGTTAAATAACCTGGGAACACCAGCAAGGTGTTCTCTGTTACTTGATTGTAATGCTGCTCAGCTGTGGACCTGCAAAACAAAGCAAACAGACACAGAGGGACCAAAGCCCTGGGGACCTGACAGTCATCCAGTGTACCGTCTGCCTCTGTGTGTTTGTTTCTGCTCATCTGTAGGTGACGATAGTGGATGCAGGGGTCAGGGGGACCATCGCTGTGGGCCTGGTGCCTAGATTCTATAGGCTGGACCACCAGCCTGGCTGGCTGCCACACTCTGTAGCTTACCATGCTGACAACGGCAAGTAAGTGAAACCACAGTCATCTCTGCTCTATAGTACGGCGCTGGTTTCTTGCATGGTTTGAGAAAATGGATTGTGGCCTGCTGATGCTGCATCCACGCTTAACTGCAGGAATAATTCCTCCAATCTTTCTCCTTGGCTCTTACTTTGATTGTTTCACCAGCTTGAAATGTTGCAGAGATATGGTTATTGCCATTATGGTTTTCTACCTTCACATCTAATTATTGTTCAGGGAACTTCAGATCTTGAAAAAGTAATTAGATTAATTTTGTTGTCCAGATTAATGATTATAAGTTATAAGAAAAGCCGCTCAGATAAGTGTAATGAACATTATTATTGAATGATGCAACTTTTGGCGCCTTCCCAGTACAGAAATGTCTCTGATCGGTCATTAGAGCCGTCTTCCTCGCCTACACATGACATATATTTCATGTTTGTTGAATGCAAGTGTCTGTTTGGTATGTGAGGATTCTAGTATATGTTGCATTCACTTAAACTTAATATTCCTGTGCAGTTTTTCTTCTGCAGATGAAGTGTCCAGAAAAAGATTGGAATTTAATGTCAGGTTTAAATGTGGCTTCGTAATCAATCAAATATGGTTTTTGAGTTACTTGAAGAGTTTGGGGGCACGCTGTTACTTCATTTCAAGTCTTTGTAATAAAAAAAAAAAAAAAAACCTGATTTATTTTTATATCTTTAACTCAGTGGTAAATATTTCTAATCCTTCACTCTTCCTAGGCTGTACAGTGGCAACCCTGTGGGACAGCAGTTTGGGCCAAAGTGTGCCAGGGGGGACCGCATTGGTTGTGGGATACAGATTGAAAATATAGAAGCAGGTCTCACAACAGTCTTTTTCACCAAAAATGGCAAAGAGGTAGGTGTATTGATAAAGAATACTGAAACCCTAACATGCAGCAGGACCAGCTGTGTCGTACTGTGTTGTCTGTGGTCATTGCTCCTGACACCCCTCTTACTTTTTAGGTTGGTTCAGTAGAGGTTCCTGTTTCTGCAGAGGGGATGTTCCCCGCCGTGGGAATGCACTCCATGGGGGAGGAGGTGAAGGTCAACCTGCAGGCTGAGTGGTTCCTTGATGATGATGAGAGTATGATGATGGTGGACAGCCATGAAGATGACTGGGGACGACTTTATGATGTCAGAGTGAGCGGCATGGTAAGAAGTAGAGAGAAACAGAACTTTTTGGTCCGGTAATCCCTCACTTGTTAACGGCTTGAAGATGCACGGCTTCACTACATTGCGGATTTCTAGTAAGTCGTCACGTGAAGCCATACGCCCACATTATTGGCTGACAGCATCCGGAAGTGCGCCGCGTTCTGAGACTCACAGAAAGCAGCGCACTTCCGTGAAACACAAAAGTACTTTAAACAGTCTAGTAGAGTGTGGAGAAAAGGAAATATAGATATAAGGTGGTTCAATATCAAGAGAGGGGAGGTTCATAAACGTTTAAATTACCGTAAATAATAAATAGCTCGTCGTTATATCGCGGAATTTTGTTTTTCACAGGTGGTCCCAGAACGCATTAACCGTGAGTAATGAGGGATTGCTGTACTCTCTATACTCAACAACTGAACCCGGAACAGTCATGTACCGTTCTGCCATTGATAACCTAGCTTAGCATTATGTCAGGCCTGTATTATTAATGTAAAAGCAGTCACATTATCATAATAGTTGTCAGTTGCCGGTGTGAGCTGGCTTATGGACAGATACTATTTTAAGGAGTGCTGCATACAGTTTGTGATGAATTTTAAGTTCATCTCTTGATTCATTTGTCTTTGTAGCTCCTCTTCCAAGTTGACCTACTGTATCGTTGTTTGTCATCTGTCTCAGGTAGGGCTGCTTCATAAACATTAGTTATAATATGAGATGCTTTGTGGCACTTTGTAAAGAGAGAAGTTCATTCAATCACTTAAAAGTCAAAAGTTGAACACAGTGAGAATGTGTAGCATGCAGAAAGGGCTAACTGGTTTGTTTTCTTCCTCAAGTTGTGAATACAGAGAAAATATAGTTGAAAACAAACACAGACTGTTTATTGTCTAATTATTGTCTAATGTATTAGGTCCTATGACCGACAGATTGGAGGACGGTTTTGTGTTTCTTGTAGTTCTTGGTGGTTGTTGCCAGTTCCCCTTGTTTGTTTTGTGCGCTTACAGGATCCTTCAACTGCCTGTTCTTTGGCAAATCCCACTTTGTTGACAACTGTACTTAATACTCGCTAAAAGAAGAGAACATTCTAGACACAATCGCTTGAAACAATTATTTTTACGTAGTCGTTGAAGGATCTTGTCATGACTAGATTTGAGTCACGGTTTGAGGGTTTTTGCAGATTTCTTTATCACATCAGCTGAGGGACTTTCCTCCAATTTCTGACCTATATTAGTTCAAGATGAACGGCACACACCAGGTGAAGACATTGCTTAAATAGTAATATTATATTACATTATATTATATTCGTAACACAAAATGCATCTTTTCCTGACCACTGCTGTTGGTGAATGTTTCAACCAGTACGACAAAGTTCTTCGGTACTTTGTTGAGATTCTTGTGCTCGCTAGTTGTTCAAAGCCAGACGCCAGCTTCTGAATGGATTCTTGATCAAATACCGTCTTGGTGTAAAGGTCAGTGGATTTTGAGAACGAGAGTAACAAGTCAGTTCATGTTCATTCTTTGACATTATCTAATTTGGTTTGTAGTTCTGTGTCAAATCAGAGGACATTTTTATCTGGAGATGTAGAAAAGAGATGGAGTTGAAGCAGCAGTTTTTGTATCTGGAGAGTAGGAAAATTCTGTCTTGTATCTTGATTTTCTCTGTTGCTTCTAAGAAAAGCTTTCATGTTCATTTTGCGTTTGCTGCTCTTTCTCGTATGTCATTACAGCTTGATGTAGCATTTCTAGATGGGATTAGTTTGGCCGTGCCTGAAATCCAGTTGGTTCGTCTCTGTTGCAGTGCTATGGGTTGTTTAATTATGCTAACAAGCCATAACATTTTTCTAGCACTAATTTCATTTCATCTATCATCATTTGTCATTGGCTAATTATCAGTATCAGACTAACAAACCATGTAAAGAAGTTGGAGAGCGCTGGCAGCTGAGTCTGTTGGCAAATCAAACTTTGGTTGAAAGCAGTCAAGACTGAAAACATCTTTTGATCAAGGAATAGCTTTAAGCAGTGTTCTTTTTCTCTTTTTTCACAAAGTAAAATACATTTATGATATAACTGATGCTGTAGCAGCTTTTGTGCTAACCTCTCCTGGGTTCATAGTTGTTGTTTTTTTTTTTCTAAACAAGGCATTGCTTCTCCTGCTGGTAATCAAACCTAAATCATACCCGCGGTTGCCAGTCATTCATCACTGGAAATTAATTGGTCTGAACAACTGTGGTTTGGCCACTGATAAATAGTATAAAAATGTGGGATGACATGATGTCATTAATCCAGCTGCCTCAAAACATACTGTTTTGAGTTATCAAAAGGATTTTAATTGCAAACTTTCTGTCAGCTGCTGCTGATATTCTCTTCAGGATATTGACTTAATTTGTGGTTTGACAAGATGAAGTACAACATGTCTTTCTCACCTTACAGTGGTGCAATCATTTTGTGTAATCAGATGCCAAACTACTATCCAGCCCCAAATCTGGTGCGTCTGTGGCTTGACCCACCACAGCGACAGACCTGGATTGTTTCCTTGCCCTCATCAGTCAGAGATGACATCACTTTGGATATGACTTTTAGTAGAAGTGTTCAATCTCATTTGAAAAATGTGCACTATTGAAAATCATGCTGCACTAGCTATTAGCTTTTACAACAGCCTTTTTCTAACTTAAAGTGTCACTAATATTTTTGAGGATATTTTCAAGTCAGTTTTATTAATAACCTTCCCCATTCACAAATCTCAAGTTTGTCTCTGAAGGTGGTACTTTTTTTAGAGTGTAAAAAAGGAATATAAAATTAGGTGATTCTGGGAAAAGAGTCCTGATTACAGCAGATATTTAGTTTTGAAATATTTATCTGAGGCTTTTTTAGGACATTTTGCCACTGCAAGATGTAGAATCCAAGCTTTAAATCCAAGGCTTTCTTGTTGGGGGAAAGACAAGTCTATATTCCTGAACAAAAAGGGCACCAATTGGAATGCAGATGTTAATATGCACTCACAATAAACTGAGCTTGGTAAATGGTATTCTTAGCAAACATTTGCATGAGTGCAAGTAGCTTGAATCAACTTTTCCTAGATGACATTGGCTACTGAACAACTCCCTACATAAGTAAAGAGTCCTACTATTATAATAAACTTCACACATCACAGCAGCCTATAAAAAATAATTGTTTTGTTTTTTATGAGCTATTTAGACATTAATTTTAGTAATTACAAGAAAAAGTTTAGACAGTATAGGCTCCCTCAGTCAATTAGGAAGGGCCAGCTGTAGGTAGGTGGGCCGGTGCCTGCCAGGCCTGCCCACAATGCCTTGCCCACTAAGAACTCCAGAGATGGTTTCAAAGGCTTTCTTTGTGTGAGCGTGATTAATACTGACCGATATTTAGGCTTGTTGGTGTTGGGGTTAGGGTTCAGGTTCAAGGACATTTCCTCAGACTCAGACTAAACTATGATTCAACTAGTTTGTGTTAGCCACTCCAATGGAATTCATTGTTGGCAACTCCTGTGTTATCAGGAGCGTTCCCACCACTTTACAGCAGAGAACCGTAGCACCTTTGTTCTGTGGTAAGGCTGAGATCTCATCCCCCTACCACCCCCACCCCCCCGCTTCCCCACCGCCCCATCAATCTATCCTCAGAATGTTAACCACAAGTCTGCAGACAGGTTTCTCATTGGACAAAGAGAGGTGAGGTTGGATGTAGGTTCCTGCTACAGTTTTCAACATGTCAATCCATGTTGGTGAGCAATCATTTGCCTCTCACACATTCAGTACGGTGGCCATCATCTTCTCTGTAAGTCATAAAAGCAGAGTGCTACGGCTTGAGGAGGTGGATTCAACCAGAAGTTTTGCTCTCTGTCTTTCACTCTGTCTCTCCCTTCTGTTTTTCTGGACCGAGAAGTGGCAATGGCACGAAATCTGTTGGTGGAGCCAAATGCCTGGCAGTCTACCAGGTTGTAAAAATTCACTAAGTGTAGTAACGGGCCTTCCAGGAATATTTTATTCTTATGTGGTCGGAGATTTTCACTGCCAGGGTGCCCGGCTGCGTGGTCCGATCTGCAGTCCAGCATCGATTCCTGTATTTAGGTTCTTTTTTCTTTCCTCCTGCTTTTTCCCCCCTCATGATTATGCTACCATTAGCCTAAAGATTGTCGATGTGGTCTTGATTGTGAGGGTTTAATAAGGACGAGTCATAAGGCTGTCACGTTTTGACAAGAACGTGGATTTAGATGAGACTCTCAGGACACGGAATGGTTCGGGATGAAGAGATGGCAGCAGTTGATCCCTGAGAGAGTTTTGTTTGTAGAGCATCAAAATTAATTCTGGTAGAAAAAGGGAAAGTTTACGAGAAGGGGCGGGGGTGGGATGTGTTTTGAAGGCATCTTTGGATAGCAGGATTAGTATTGCGTGTGCTTTGCAGGATGAACATGCCAGCCACAAGGTGGTCTCGCTTATTCTCTGGTGGTTTTGACTTCTAATTCATTTCAAAGTGAGGTTTTAAGCGGTGTTGAAAGTTTTCCAACTTTGATTCTTTAAATACTCGTCTCTCTTTTTATCCCCAGTCCTTGCCGATTGTTTTTTTTTTTTACCTTTCTGTCCTCTCCCTTCCCAACCCATCTCCTTGTTTACTTTCTCCACTCCAGGGAATATCGTCTCTCTCCATGACTTACCGTACCTCCTCACGCTTCTCTTGGTTTCATCTTCAGCTTCTTGACTCTCCATCACGAGTGTTTTCACCATCCAAACAAAACTCCTATGGATTTCCAAAATGTTCTAGTTGTCCCATAGCTGAGTGCTATATTTTAAAGGGGGATGGAAAGTATTTCCTCTTTTTTCATATATGTGGCTACGCAACCAATATTTTCAGTTGTGGTGGTTTCCGATGACCCACAGATTTATTGTTGGGTTGCTATTAATGAATTACACCTCAGCAGTTTGTTTCACCCAACACAGCACCTCATAAACATTTTTGCTCAAAACAGTGAAATGGTTATTATATGTTCCTATTTGCTAAGTGTACATAATAGCTATTCTGGACGATAGGCGTCTTTGCTGATTGTTCAGGGGGAGGGAACAGAGTGATGGAAAATAAACGACTTAGCCGTTCGGTATGCTTCTGATGGGGCAAAACTGAGAAGTGCAAATCCTCAGACGTGACAGACTACAATGCTATGGGGTGGGGGGAGTCCTATTTACATTGGAAGATATTTGAGCTTCTACCTGTCAGCATCAAACCTCCTTAGCAAAACATTCTCTTTATTCCCGTTTGTCTGATTTATTTCTCTCTCCTCGGGTTTCTTGTGACCAAATGTTGTATTTGCATCATTCATCTTGGTTGTCCTTGAAACAGTTCTGATAAAGTTGGCATAAAAGAAACCTTTGAAGATTATTTCAGGGAGGATCTTGTTTTCACTCTGGCCTCCTTCCTTTATTAGTTGTTCCCTTCAACTTTTTAATCACTCATCTGAAGGCCATTTGTTCAGGGTAATGAGTTCTCTGCCCTCATGGTTCCTGAATGAAAAGCAGAAGTAAATGGTCTGTTTTAATTTAATGGCTGGACCTTTGTTGGCACCGTGTTGCCTATAAAGCCTTATCCTGGCAGCTTGATCTGCGATGAAAGCCCCTTTGTCATTATGCAAAATGTAAAATTACATTTGTAGTTCCTGACACAGCTGCAGAAATCCACAGTGACTTAACCCCCAGAGAGATTTGGAGTAAAAATTTGTCTCTCTTCATTATTTTCCTCTCAGTTTGGAAACCAGTCTGTTTGCATCTTTTTTTTTTTTAAACCAAATGCCTCTGCAATTAATTAATGTTAATTAAGAACAGAGGGTCGAATATGCAGTTACTACAAAATGCAGAACTAATCTTGAAAAAATGTGAGGCTTATATTTTCATTTATTTCTTCAATCTCTGGGTAATTTTACAGAATAATTGCGTTGTCGTGTTTTTGTTTGTTTCTGTCTTAGTAGGATTAACCAAGAGTTATGAACAGATTTTGATATTTTACATATCAACAATGTTACATTTTGGTGCTGATCCACATCATTGGGAGCCAGAATTTTGCAGAATATGACAAAGTACAAGGTTTGTGTTAAACATTACGGACAATAGTATAATAATACACCCCGGTTGCTTGAACATGACACCCCCCCCCCCCGGGATGATCTTTACCCCTATAATATTGTGGACCTGGTGATCCAGCATGTTTAAATTTGAATGATTCAAATTCCTTATATTACTCCTGTTTTGTTCCCAGCTTTCCTTTCATGATGTGAACGTGAATGTTCTTCCAGAGGAAGAATTCCAAATTAATAATATTTGCTTTAATAGGACAGAGCCTCCCAGTGGTATAATTTTTAAATCTGTTAAAAGAATATCAGTGGTTGATTGAGACTGATGGATTATCTGGTCCAGTCCAGCTTTTAGAGAATAATCTTTTTTCATTTGCAGATACATTAATTTAAAAATTTACTTAGATTCTGATGTAGCCACAAATGAATCACCTGAGATTTGTGCAGTACTTGAATAAAGTCACTCACTGGCTATTCAAAATTCTCACAAAATACGTTAATTTTTATGTGTATAGGTTCCAAAATATTTGTTGTTGATCAGCTGCCCTGAAAAAAACTGTATTTATCAGTCCCAAATAATTGTGCTGACTAGTAGTTGATCAGGTGAAGGTTGTGTTGAATCGGAGCTAAATCAATTGTGCTTTTATATGACTTTCTGTTTGTGTAAGGGGTTGAGCGTTGAACTTATTAAAGTGGTGGGGAAAAAAACTTCATCAGTCATCAACTCCTTTAAATTCAACTCCACTAATACGTTCGACTGTCTAGAGGAACAAACTTCATTTTACTCTAGAAAGTACAAATTGTTGCTGAGTTTAGCAGATGTCATGATTTACCATAAAACCACATTTCTAAAATGTATTTTGATGGAACCGTAAGTGTCTCCACCCCGATCAATGACTGTATTAGATATATAACAAATACATCTGTCACACTAGTGATTCACAGGTTATTCTTTCCTTGCACTGATTATGGTTGGATTTAAATTCCGCATGGCTGTGACCAAAGCAAATGCTGATGAAGGCACAAAGATAAAGATTCCATTGTCCGCTGTTATAAAGTATTAAAATAGCTTCATAAACCCCTCCCCCTGGTTTCTCATATCATTGTAAGCATGTGAGAACGTTTTTGTGACTTCATGATCACCAGTGATTTAAAGCAATCAGAAGGAACACGTCTTTGAGCAGGACAGAAAAATGCAACACAACCTTTCATTTGTGTGTTGTCCAGACCAGTTGCAGTCCTCACCTGAAACCAGCCTCAACTGGCGTTTACCAATCAACCAGTAGAGGTCAGGTTTAGTTAGTAATTCACTCTTTTAGTAAAGGAAAGAAAATGATTTGTAGCACAAGACACTGACATCAGTTCTAATGATGCCACTAAATGTGATAAAAAAAGAGTCTATTGTCCTTAAATTTAGTGCTTTTGTCAAAATGATCTGACCTATTAGTTTCTATACAATAATATAATTGTGTCTTCATTGAGTTTTTTAATGTTCTTTACCGTTGTTGTCCTTGAAAGTGTCTTTAGGCAAACAACATGATTAGTATTTTATGCCACCATACAGACATTTGGCTGCCTTTCCTCTGTGTACGTGCAGCCCAGCGCGAACACGAGCCTCAAATCCTCTGCTTTCTTTAGTCACAGCAGTCGCTGTGTTCACTAACTAATCCGTCACTCACAGATGAGTGGGTCGACCATTACTGTAAGTGGAATGCATCCAAGTTTACTCAGACAAGTTTCCCCAAGTGTGTCAGTGCTCCCTCGCATTCAGAGATTAGACTTCAACATTTTTATGTTGTAGATGCGGTATCGTTTAATATGAACTCTTCTTCAGTCCCAAACTTAATGTGACTTTGGACCCCCCAGCTCACCCATAAAAGCCTGCTATCGGCTTCATCACAGCAGTTAACGTTACTATCAACTGACCAGCGTGAAAAAAAAGAGGAAACTACTTAAGAAAAGTAGTAGGCTGACTTGTTGGTTATAAACTTGTGTTGCTCAAGATTACCAGAGTAAAAAACAAAACAACAACTTATGGGTTAACAGGAGTCCCACTGCGATAATTGGGTTCACATTTCACCCACCATCACCACCGCCTAGATGCCTGCGCTGTGCAAGCTCAGGCCGTTTCATGCTTTAATTATGTTCCCCACAGCAGCTGTGTTTGCATTCTTTCACTTACATAGAACAAGGCCATTGCGCAATTGCTGCGATAAAGATTTATTTATTTGCACAAAATGTCAATCGCGGTAAGCAGAACGTTTGCAATGGGCATTAGGAAGTTCAAGGAACAGCCGAGTGATGTGTAGATCACTCATGGCAAAATTTTGGAAAAGATATTCATGTCTCTGTTGTTCAGCTTCTTGTTAATTTGTGTAATATAATTCCAGCATAAGTAATAGTAAATCATGCTTTTAAATTTTACTCTGTGGCATCGCAACAAGAAGGTTTTGAATTTGAACCTGGTGGCTGATCCGCTTACAAGGGTGTTGTATGTAGGAACCTTTTAGAAATATGTTCAGGAAAAGAGAAACATGTTCACTTCTGTGCAATAGTGGATGGACCTGGATCCTTGAGGACTGTTGGAAAAAACAGCTGCACATCACATCTGACATAATTTGACATAATGAAAAACTGATGGATATACTTTAATTCTCTGTCTTGACAAATATACACGATGTGTGCATTCACACATAGACTGTGGCAACCTGCCTGTCAAGCACAGGTGAGAATTAGAGCAGGGAGTTCATGTAGGATGCATCTTCCCAGTAGTGGTAAGGGTGATTGCAAATGCAGTATGTCAAAAGGCGATGAAAAGTTTCCCTCGGCCAGCAGGTGATGAGGTGTATTTAAAGTCAAATGGGTGGTTATTGAAATACGCAACGGCTAAGTCCTGATCAACCATAACATTATAACCACCTGCTCAATGTGGTGTAGGTCCACCATTTGCTGCCAAAATAGCTCTGACCCATTGAGGCATGGATTGGACTTGCTTGTCCAGCACATCCCACACATACTTGGATTAAGATCTGGGGAATTTAAAGGGCAAGGCAACACCTTGAATCTGTTTTTGTGTTCCTCAAATCATTCCTCAGCCATTTTTGCTCTGTGGTAGAATGTATATCCTCCTGAAAGGGTTCACGATCATAAGGGAATCCCGTTTTTTGATGGTTTACTTGAACTGCAGCAATGTTAAAGTTGTGGCATGTGTCACCCTTCTCCTGCCAAATTGCTTTCCTTTTTTTTTTTTTTAGTAACACCTGCGTGCATCCATGCCAATACTGGTTTATCTAACACCAGTAAATAGTTATTCACCTTACTCAGCGTCACTTACTGTGAATAAATGGGCTGAGTATCATAAATCCGCTTACAGCCATGCCACTCTGAACACGCCTGATCTCGTCCGGTCTCTAAAGCGAAGCAGAGTCTCTGGTTAGTACGTAGATGGGAGACCTACTGGGAATACCAGGTAGCTTAAACTTCAGGACAGTAGTAGCTTTGTCCACTAGGTCTTGGCCTATAAACCAGTATGTGGCCGGTTTAAGACCCACATGGACCAAAAATTTTGGAGTGTAAACTGGCAGTAAGAGGTGCCAGTTCACCTCCTAAGCACTGTCGAGGTGTCCTTGAGCAAGAAATCGTCCCCCTACAAACTGCTCATTGGGTGCACCACAAAGAAGCTGCCCGCTGCTCTACCTACTGTATATGTGCATGCATGTTTTTTGGCCATTGCCGACTGGACAGCTGAAGATGACACGGGAAGAGAACAAAGGGAAAGATATGGTGAATTCTGTACCAAGTTATTTTAAGGCATGTACATTTTTTGAATTTATTTACACATAAAAATACAACTTATGAATTATACAGGGCCCAGGGGATGAAAGAAACTGCTTCAAAAAGACAAATTTTTGATAACCACAAGTGAACGGGCTATTGGAAAGCAATTAGAAATTCTCGACGAAACAAAACCACGTAATGAAAAGAGTGAAAACGCCTGGGTGACAAAGATCGAAGACCTCAAATAACTCTGTCTAACCAGAGTTATGTTGGCAAGTGTGAATCACGTAATACAAAAAAAAGGTCTTTTAATTTCAGTTTTGCCTTTTTTCAAGATACCTATTAGGTGTGACAGGAACCTGGCAGGAACAGTCTATGGGCGTTACATGTTTCCCAGACAGCAGCTCAACAAAACACCGTTTTGCACACCACCATCGTCATTCGCACCACTCAAAACTATAGGAGGCGGTGAGTAACAAATGAGAGAGATTGGCAGCTATCAGAGTAAGAATGCTTTGCTCAAGGCTACATCAATATTTGTGTCCTCTCATCTCTCTCCTCTTATTAGTCGGCATTAAGTAGCAATAAAAGGCGTGACTGAGTGTTCATTACACCAAAACGGTTTCTTACTCTACCAAGAGGAACAGCAGTTGTCCAGACATGAACATGCAGCAGGTTAGGAACATGAGATCAGACGATAGTGTAGTCATCTAAAGGCATAATCTGCAGATCTTTACGTAGAAATGTAGAAATACTTCATAGAGATGTGAAAGTCCAGTCCAATGTAAGGGATAAAATGTCCCCATGTTTCAAGAAAAGCAATGTCTTTAAAGTGTCAAGTAATCCAGTAAAATATTTACTTCTGGCGAAGAGGTTGTGTTCTTACTGCTCTGTTTGCAGCATGACACAAAATGTACTTGACCGAGTTCCATGAAACATTGTGAGATGATTGTAAGGCTCATGACCACAAGATTAAAGGGGATCTAGATGTAGAGGCAGATCATATTCTAACAGTCCAAGACAGAACAATCTGTCTGATGGAGTTTTGTGAAAATTGGAAAAATTGGTGAAAATTAATTCACCAATTAAAGTGAGTTCGTGGAATAAACCGCTAAAGATTAATGCTAAACTGAGATGTTGTCTGCATAAGGGGTAATCCTGCGTTGCTTGTGTGGTTAGGGTTAGGTGCATATTATTGCCTTGACCAGTAGCTCGAGTAGCAAGACACTGACGACTCATTGAGCAGACGCTGCACAACTGAGAAGAGAACTTATTTCCCTGCTTGATGCAAATGAAAACTCATGGTTCTCATTTTTCATGGCTAATCTGCAAGAGAAGGCGATATAATTGGCTTTGATTTAAGGGTTCTTCAGTCTGGAGCTCTCATTACTACTTAGTGGCATGTGAGTTCTGCATGCATTTGAGTGTCTTACCAATTTTATTTGGTTAGTGAAGATATATGCCAGCTATAGCCTCAGCATTGGATGACTTTGTAAAGTCACAGTAACTAGCTTGTGGTAAATCATAAGCCTCCTCTCTGGAGACTGTGCCAGGAGGAGGAACAACCCCATCAGTGTGCATATATTAAAGTTTCTCCTTAGTTGCTGGGCTTGGTGCAGCTGGTTGTTTGGGATCTGTGGTAAAATCCTGAACGAACTTTTGATTCATCTGTCTTTTTGTGGTTTGTCTGAATTGGATTAGAACAGGACTGTTTTAGGGTTGTGGTGAAAACAAAACAGATGCTCTACCAAAGTAGCATGGACTCTGGTACGAGTGCTTCACACTCACAAATACACATTTGCCTGCTTGATGCCGAACCGAACTCTCAAACTGTGGTGTGTGTTGTCACTGCTTAGAATTCAATTATGCATACTTAATTAATTGTTTGAGTTAGGTCTGAGTAGGGATTTCTTATCAGATGAAAACTGCTCTATTTTTAAAAACTGAAATGTATATGTCAGAGAAAAATAAAAATATTTCGTTGTCATATTTTCCTAACGGTGAACAGAAAATCAGGTGTCACCTCTGATTTAAAAGAAGTTTGAACTATGGCGAGAAGATTGTTATCTCAGTCCCTGATTCCAGAAAGGTCAGGACATTGGCTATGTTTAAATGTACACTATGTTCCACTGTTTTCCTGAATGTGACAACGGTCCAATTTTCATACACGTTTTATCAGCATATGGTTTTCCATTTGGATGTTCCCAGTGCAGTGTTTTATCATCCAGACATATTGGACGTGTCAGTATTATTTAACGAGCATTGTTTGGATATTTATATTCCACATTCAGACGGTTCATCTCAGCTCGGGTTTCTGCATGGCTCTATGATAAATCTGTGGAAAGCACGGACATTATTTTAAATAACGTTTACCAGTCAGAGTTGATGAATAGCAGATGTGATGCAGGTGAGTGAAAAAATGCTTCTTTAATCAGGAAATTAGTAAACTTCATTGATGATTACGATGACTAAACTCGGACGAAACAAATGCTATACAAAATAAGATATTTGGCTCATCACATTTGTTTTTGGTTTGAAAGCTGTACAGAATTACCAACAACTTTTTTATCTGACTTGAAATAACCAAAGTTGAAGTTGATCTAGAATAAACAAGTATTCTCAGCAACTATCTTAATGACCATCAAACTCAAACACAAACTTTTTGGCTGCCTCAACTTCATCTGAGTATGTACTTTCCATCTGGATGTATTGCCAAGCAACAGGAGAAAACAAAATGCTAAAATGGTAATCGGTTGATTGAGACACTTGACTTTCAGGTGTGTCCTTCAAGTGGCTGGCTAGTGGAAAACACACGTGCAAACACAAGGCTTAATACAAAAGTACTCCTGTCCACCCCCGGCTTGTCTGTCATCCTAGCCTTTCAAACTGGAGGCGTATTCCTTAGTTTGCTCGTCCTCACACATTCACACATATGCCTTCATGGCATGGAAACAACCTTCAGCCTAAAGGCTTTGTGGTTGCCTAGCTGCCCACCTTCTCAATTGGACCCACCCTTCCTCACCTGTTTAGATGCTTAGAATCAAAATAAACCTAAAGGTAATTGCATTCTGATATGGCACTGTACAGCACATGCAACCAAGTAGCTGTTGATACTTGTAGGATCGTCACAATGGGAGGTTCAGGGCGGGTTTGACTGGGTTGGGAACTGTCAATCTGTCATGTTGCCCACTCACTTGGGACACACTTGCAAAAGCTCATTATGTGGAACAACATTGGGGCAAATATCCTGCCCACACTTGATCTGTCATGTCTTCTATATTCTGTAGACACAAACAATTTTGTACACTCTGTTCCTCCACATGCAGAGGTAAAACTTTTGCAGCTGTGAATGTAAACTCTCAAAGGGGTTCCTGGGGTCACTGACCCCTTAAGGGCATGCATTGTGTTGTGCTTTTTTGCGCAGACTTAAGGTAACAACTCTGCTTTTTTAAATTTGATCTGTCATTTGTATTTTTAAGGGTTTATTACCAACAAATTGAAGATTATGTTTTTACCAGTGTCATTTGGTTTCTGTCGTGACTCTTCAAAAACTGTTGGATGCAGTTCAAGAAACCGTGAATCTAAGCATTTGATTTTATTCCAAATTTGCTTGTTTTAACATTTTTAGGCATGGCATCCACATCAGCGCAAATTGGGTTTGAGTAGCAACATCATTTGTGTCCTTGGAGACATATTTCCATGATCTTCTTGTCTCAATACCTCTGTTTGCCCCCCCCCCCCCAGGTTTTGGAGTATGTCGGAAAGGGAAAGAGCATCATGGACGTAGGCTTGGCCCAGGCCCGCCAGCCACTCACCACTCGCTGCCACTACTTTGAGTTGGAGATCATAGATGCTGGGGAGAAATGCTATATCGCCCTGGGCCTGGCGAGAAGGGTGAGCTGAAAAAAAACTCACATTTGTACAAAATTGTCCAGTATGGGGGATATGATATTGTTGAAGAGGGTAATGCAAATATCACGACACTGCCTAAAGATATGCTTCAGTACCACCTTAAAAACCAGTGGGCTGCTGTTGGACTGCAAGCTGGTGATGCACATGCACAGAAAATTACTGTGAGGATATGACGCATTATAAATGCAACTTCATTATATTTTAAATACAAATTCATTATAAATGACAATTTAATTCTTTTTGCACTTCCCACTGCTTTCCCACAGTCATTTAAACATATATTAGACAGTGAACTTCAGTGAACTGAGGAATGTGAAGGGGATAAATCTGCTGGTTGTGTCTACCATACTGCTGTCTTATGCCCTCCTCCACCCACTTTCCCCCCGTGCCTATAGTTCAGCAATGATCTCACAACATACTAATGATGGAAAAATAAATTGGGAAATAGGCAGTTAATTAACGTGTGAAAAATGTACCTCAGACTGTGGTGTGGACGCCTGTTGATATTTGTAATGAACGACAAGAACACACTTTAATTCAATGTTAAACCCGTCCATCCTAGTCTCAGAAGAAAAGATGATGTGTGGCCCATAAAGCTCTCCGCAGAAAGGAACTGTCATAAATGTCCTTTTCTGTCCGTTACCTGGCAGCTCGGCCGTTCTTTGTGTAGATGAAACACCCCAGAGGAAAATACAATTAGAGAAATTTTAACGACTCTCATTTGAACCCTTGTTTCTTTTTCCAAAGAATGCACATGCGGTTCCCATTTCTGCATTAGCACTTTAGCTCTGCTTTGAACAATAAAATAGACTAACCTGTTGATGTTTGTGCGCTAGGTGTGGCTCATATACACGAAAACATACAAAGAACGAATCAACCGAGGATTTATATATGAAGATATAAAAGCAATTGTTTGGGATCTTGTAGCAGTTACACCAGGTCTGTTTTCTTTACAACGGGTGTAGATACATGATTAAACCTGCATAAATGTGTCCCTTCTCATTAATGGTTTCTCTCTCATTTACATTGCATTGCTTTATGTTGTGCAACTCTTGAAGTTAGTTTCTCTGGCAGTATAGAGTGCATGATTTGTAAGTTTAGATTTGAATGTGCTATGAGAGTGAAATATTAGTGCCAAAACCAAGGCCTGTGGAGAGCTGCCATCCCCATCTCTCCCAGGGTCAAGCCTCTGGTCCTTTTTACTAGCAAAAATAAAAGATGAAACTTGTACGTCTTTCAAAAATCTGAGGGGAATTTAAAGCAAGAACTGAGGAATGTACCGGTCGTTGAATTATATTAAGACAATAATGGATACTCGTGGTTGTGTCCCAAAGCACGTCTCATATCTCAGGTTTTTGCTTGTATTTTCTTCCTCTTTGCCTTTGGGCTTGTTAGGGGTCGCCACAGCGTGTCATCCTTTTCCATGTCAGCCCATCTTCTTCATCCTCCTCCGTCCTCACCGACACCAACTGCCCTCATGTCTTCCCTCACTACATCCATCCACCTTCTCTTTGATCTTCCTCTTGCCCTCTTGCCTGGTAGCTCCATCCTGGATACCCCGAACAAAAAATATGGACAGAGTGACTGCTCGTATCTCAGAAAACTCATGTGTAGTAGCTTGTGTCTCAAGGTTCTTTTGTATGTCGAATCAATTTGACTCCCAGGATAAACTGAAAATAAACATTCCCAGTTCTGTACTGTATTTATGAATGCATCTTCAATTGGTCAATTGGAACTTGTTTTAAGTTTACAAACAAATTTTATTTTTTTAAGAATTAAAAGAATTCTAAATTAATACAATTTTGTGATGTTTACCATACATTGGGGACGCTTATTTATGAATGAATGATAGAATGAACGCCTTCAAAGTCGAGTAAAATGACGCAAACTTGATTTCTGTATATCTGTATATCTGCCTGTGTATCTGTCTATCCATCCATCCATCCATCCATCCAGTATATAGTTCAAAGGAGAGTAGATCAAAGGTCAGTCTGGCTTCAATCTGCCCACCAGCACTCAACACTCAGAGGTGCTGAGATGACATTCTGAGTGCCTGAGCAACCCTGAAGACGTCCAGATTGTCAGTGGTGGATGTGATCTTCTCTAATTTCTTATGCTGCAACATTAGTATTATTTTTTCATTTTAGAGGTATGAAAAAGGACTTAAAGGTCATTGCACTTTTACTAAAAATGTGCACATATCCGCAGGAGTTCATGGTCACACACACATACCTCCAGTTAAACACACGCAAACATTGCTCTCATGGTTGAGGAGGAAGAATGGTGATGCCTCAGTCCCATTACCTCCTCTGAGTTCTCTCCTTTAATACAACTCCACTGTTTTTCCCTGCATCTGGGTTTCATTATTAAGACGTGAAGTTTAGTTCCAGTGGAGGCAAGAAAGAACTTGGGTACGTTTGCATGCAGGGTTTTCTCTACATTACAGTCACCTTTATGGAAGTTTTCTTTTGTGGCACGGCTTTTGTGATCAGAATGCTCATTCATCCACTGCTTTGGTCCTGACTGAATATTACAACAAAGACTGGGTGAATTAGTATAAAATAGAATACAGGCGATCATGACCATGAAATTTAAATAAAAGTTAAATATTGCATTTGCTTTCACAATCAGGATCTGGATGGGTAAATCAGGAGAACTTAGATGTTTTTATCAAGAGTTGGCAAACGAATGAACTAAAAGTAAAACACTTTTCTCACGACTGTACTGAGCTGTCCATCCCACCAGATCTTAAAAGAATCCTTCCCCCTAACAAGATGTTAAAGGAGAACGTGAGGTTGAGCACATTAAAACTAAATTAAAAATGCTTTAGGAAATGGTCACAATACCTACCTGAATCCCCCAAGCCACTGTAATCAATTTTCTATTCAACAAAGAAGTCAGAGGATATTATGTGATGAATTTGAAAGGACGGTAAATGTGTTGTTTTGTAATCTACGATCTGTTTGTGACCCCGCTGTAGTTCCTGGACCTGCGGTGACCTCTGGCTTCAGCTGTCATTCCTCTGAAGAATTGCGTCTCCACGAACATATTATGCATTTATATTGTTGTGTTTACCATCCGGTACACACTGGTTTCCAGGCTATGGAACAAAGAGACAGATCTAAATGTAATTACGGCACTGGGAGCGCTTGGGTCCATGATGGGAGTGTGTTGGGACTGAGAGGGTGGAGTAGCAAAAAATAAGATCAAAACATTATGAGAGGATAGAAAAGTGATGGAGCAGATGGGGGATGAAGGCTTGAGTATGGATGGATGGGTGTCGTCATTCTGATGAGGCACTGAAGGGACAGATATGTATTTCAGCAGCTATCAGTCAGTGTCAGAATGTAAGTGATGGTTTTCTCAGATTACTCCTGACACTCTGTCGCTGATGACTTTATTGACTCACTGTCTGCTCACGCACTTAAATATAGTCTTCAAACCATACGCACAAATCTGACAGCATGCACTCTGACACAGAAACGTGGGATATGCCAGCTCAAACTGCTCATGAGACTGGAATGCCTGTGTTTCCTTTGTCCTGCTATGCCCCAGGACTCTCCAGGCTCTCCTCTTCCTGCTGTGATGCAGCAGTCATACACACCCTTCTTGTTGTGCGTCTGATCTGGAAACTGAAGAACACGAAACTCCACCAGCACAAAAACTTTATCCTTGGTGGAACACATTAGCAACAATTTCATTAGCTGATTGTTGGACGGGTAATTGATCCACAATGTATTAGTCATAGTTTGCTCTTTCCAGCTTCTCAGATGTAAAAATTAAGTTTGTCGTTCATCTTCACCATTAACAAGGAGTCATGTTTAGAATGATAGGTTATTAGCATATCATTTGAAGTCCTGTTTCAGGCAGTAGTCCCAGAAACTGTCAGTTACAGGAAGTCACTATTAGCACTGATGTGATGGAATATTTGTCCACAGGTATAACCAAAAACCACAATGGGTTTTATCATCGTATACAAAGACTGAGTGGTCGTATAAACTGGACTGATAAAGATTATCCAGGACCACCAGGAGACGGCGTGTCATTCCAGCCCTGCCAAATAAACTTGAGTCTATTCGCCCGACTACAAACTCTTTCAGTTCAGTAGTCAGTTGAAAGTAAATTTAGAAATCACTATGATAAAGACTTCATGTATAGGACTTCATGTATAGGATGATGAAGGTCCTCGTTCCAATTTTCTTTGAGTTAGCTACTAACTTCCATTAGGTGCTATTTAATGCTGCTGGGTTGCACAGATTTGCCGTTGTTAATAAAATGAACACCTTTTCGCGCAGGTGTTGATTCTCATTTTTCATTTTAAAGCAATGGGTCGGAAAATGGGGGCGTTTAGGAATAGAGAGAAGAAGCGGTGCGGTCGATGTGTATGGTGCTTACCACTACAGAAGGTACCCAAACCGAAATCTGCAATGTCTCCAGCCCCATGCAGTGTGTGTCCTTTGGTTCTTCTACTCCACGAACAGCAGAACACGCCGAGCGATCTATCAAATTTATGTTTGTATCAGAGTAATCACTTGTAGATTCATTTGCGTCCATAACAGTTGATGGACATGCCCGAACACAGATCATCAGCTGATGTCAGAAAGCTGTTGTTATCGTGCGAGGAGCTCGAGGTTTTAACTCGACAAACACAAGGTTAGACAAACAGACCAGCATTTAGTTTCCTACGCAGGCCTCTGCCCAACCCCTATAGGTGAGGGTTGCGTGGGCACGAACAAACAAACACACCGCTTTCCATCCCTACAGCTGCGTACGCTCACATCCGTTGTAATTCGTGGCTAAAGTTATATAGTAAGACCTCTCTGCGATACACTGCTGATAGTTGCAGATGATGGGTATCTGCTTCCACAGGGTTCCCCGCTCAGCCCGCACCTTTCCTCCCTTATTATTTCAGACTTGTTTACTCTGCCGTTGTGTGGAAACGCATCCTGATGAAGGTATGGCAGCTGTCGATCTGATATTGCAGACCTTCCCTCTTCTATACAGTGGACACAATGCACGTTTGTTCTTATTGGAAGGGGTTTGTCTTTGTCTGATGCTGTTTGAAGGTCAACTTGGGGGTCGGGGGGGGAAGTCACCTTGTTTAAGAGGTTATTATGCGTTAGTGGATCAGCCGGTTTACATGCTTTCTCTTCTTCAATGCAGTTTTCAGAAGGAAAGCTAAGAATGGATTCCAAGTTGGGGGGGGCATATAACGGAGAGTGAAGACTAAAATCTTATTTTTACACTGTCGGATTGCTCTTATGATACCTGAACGTCCCATTTAAACTCTCTCCGAGTTCCATCCAAAAACCAACTCGACTTTCAATCATAACTTTTTCCTTCATATTTCTAAAACCAGCTGATTAAAGCCAAACCTTTGAACGACTAAGTTTCAAGAACAACTCTACACACATCACCGTAAGAACTAACTTATTATACAAATGGTTCTGCAATTGTCTTAAGTGACATACTGACAGGTTGCTCACCCTGAATGTGCTTTGTTTGTTGTTTGCTTGGTCATAAACCAATGAATTCGATGTAGAGAAATTTTTAATAATGTGGCTATAAGACAACTGTAAACCATCTGACAGGATCACAAATGTCTACCCGATTTTATTTCAATCTTTTCTTAGGTTACTCCAGTTTGGACCAAGGGTTTCATCAAGATCCTACCCGATAAATTCTAAAGGCCTCCATGTCGGTTTGCAGAGAAGAAAGGGCTGCTTGAGTTTTCTCTCCATCTCACTGTATTTGCTGAATAGAATATTCTGAGTAGATGTTTTGAATTAGAGATGACGGACACAACAATTACCAAGAAGACGGCTATGAAAACAGGCATTTAGCAGTTGATCCATTTATCAGACACAAGTCTGCGGTTTACATTATGGCTCTATAAATCCATCTGTTATTTGTTTAGCCGTTCCTAATGTTGTCTTATTTCAGAGGATTCCTCAAAATCTCTGATCGGCTCAGCGTGGATCATCAATCAGGGAGCAAACGCTCAGACGCTCCTCTCCTTGTGGAGATCCAGCCCACATGCTAGTCAGCCAGAGGAATCCTCCGTCTTGTGGTTTAGACAAGGGGGAAGAGAAGCAGACTTGGCAGATCAAGGCTTTTCAGGCTTGGAGCAGAGGCTGCATTCCTCCATGTCTCTCTTTCTTCCTCTACTGATGTCTCACTCTCTCCTTCTCTCTCCTCCTTTTCCCCCATCCATCTCTATTTCCTATTTCCTATTCCCCAATGGGGTTGTCTGACAGGGTCGTTAATGTTTCCCTGATGTCCTGTCCTCAAACTCTTGTCTGCCCAGCCTGACTAAACACTTTCTACGGTGTCCCTATTGTTCATTTATCTGCTCCACACGGAGCATATAATAGTCATTTTGTAGTTTGTTTTGCCTCTTCATCTCTTTGTTTGTTCTTTTGTTTGCATAAGAGAACATTTCCCTTTACCGTGTCTCGCCAAGGAAGAGTTTTTTTTTTTTTTTTCTTGGATGTCATTCTGGCCATATTTTGAATTTCTTTCACCTGAGGCTTGATGAAAACAAGTTTCTGGGTTGGCTTTCTGTCTCTTAGTACCAACTAAAAGAAAATGAGAGAGAACTGGACGGCTCTCAGAGTGAATCCATCTGCCAAAACGGCTCCGTTTGGATCCAGATCCCCACCAAAATGTAATGGATTGTTCCTTGGGCCATGCCCTGCCTCTCCAAATGCATCAAAATCTCTTCATAGCTTTTTGAGTAATCCTGCTAAGAGACAGACGTACGAGCAAACACCGGCAAAAACATAACCTCCATTTAGAAGTTGAGAAGTGAGAAAGGACCATGATGTCTCTGCATACCTCCTCCCTCTCTTCTGCAGAACCGTGTTTCTACAGTAATGGAAGTGAAGACAGGAGGACAGATAGTCTCGCTTTAGAGTTTCCTAATTCTTTGACCATTAAAACCTACTGCTGTTTTGAAATCACATCAGTATCATTATTAGTTTGATAGGCAGTCAAGAAAGATCATAAATTATATTTCTCCAGGGTCTAGAAGATCTGCTTGAGACACTAAAGCAGCTCAGTTTACTACAATCAGTTGCACACTCCTAGCATTATTTTTTGTTATATAATCGTACTGAATTCGCCATGATCCCTATTATTCTAAATATATTTGGATCCCCAGTTCGATCCTCAGCATTAACCATGATGTTAAATGCAATAACTATTATAATTGCCCTTATCCCACGATGGCTAACAATCTACATTGAGATAATGATCTTGATCAGAACTAAAATCTAACGGATTGTTTCCTGATCTCCAGACCTGGACCTCTCCAAAACATGTCATCAACATCCATTCATAAGTTTGAGTAATCCTGCTAACAGACACAGACTGGCAAAAAGCAGTACGTCTATTCATCCTCTGATTTTATCCAAAGGTTGGTGCTGTATTTATTTCTGTTGGCATGGCGACGAGTGGAGAATGGCATACATACTGCCAACAGAGGGAGAGAGAAAGAGATCCTCAGCTTTTATAGTACAGCTGATTCTCAGATATTTGTTATGGGGGGGGTAAACAGAGGAGCCCTCACACTCATTAATTACATTACCATCTTAAATTTCTGAGGGAATACAGCAGCATGATTTAAAACCTTTGTGCGCTGAGGAACGCTGCAGACCTGCTGCTGGCATTCTGCTTCAGTAGAGTTGACTGATGGAGACTTTTGCATTCCTCTGAACGTCGAAGCATTTCACGTGGGGCTTCGGTCCGTGTTCGGAGAGTGGTCTTTGTTTTGTTTTTGGCTTGTTTTTTTTACCACCTTTGCCAAACCAAAAGGAGTAAAATGTAAGGAATGTGTGTTTACGCCAGGAGTACACAGATCTTTGACGACTGTACGCCTGTTTTAGAAGCCAGCATACGATCGGAGGGACACATAGGAAGCCTGTACTGTTAGGATTGAAGGTGTTTGTGATTAATGTCACAATGGAGAGATCACATGATTTCCTGAATGTTATTGTGACTTTTCAGTTCTAATTATGATCTTAACAGCCGATTTGTCTTCCGAATTGCAGCACGAATGCTTCAACCAAGTGGTGTTCTGAAACAAAGGCACAGGAAGAGAAGTTTTATTTCATTAAGTGATTCAAATGCAAACTCATTTCCTCAAACGTTGATGCTGAAGTATGTAAAAATGTGAATGAAAACAGTTTGTGGCGATTTGACACCTAATTTGCAGCTCAGGTCAAAAGAATAAGTGAAAATAACACAAACTGATTGTAAAAAGGATTTTGCTCCCCAAACTGCATGAGAATAATAAATACTTTAATAGTGATCATAGTGACTTTAGACGATGAAATCTACTAAATCTTTGCAACTTTGTGGTAAGAATCTTTTTTCTTTAATTGTCGGACTGTTTGCCAGGGCAGTCTGTCAGGGGTGGTGAACCCCTCCCATCGTTACTTCAGGAAGATTCATAAAGCTTCTCATGGAGGGTCTTTTTTTGCCCAGTCGTGTTACCGACCGGTTGCCAGTCCTGAGATGTTCCACCTGGTGGTTTTCTTTCAGTGTTTCACAACTTTTGTTGTCACTATTACAACTGTTTTGTTTCAACATGGGCAAATAATCTTTAAAGTACATGATGAAATTTCTCATTTTTAATGTTTGTTTTGCTGTTTTTGTGCCATTTTCAATGAAATCTGGGGTTTCAAGGTTTTGCAAATGATCATATTCTGTCTCTTGACACTTGACACAGCTTCCCAACGTTCTTGGAAATGAGGTTGTAACATTCCATTTCCCAATCTCATCCATTAGTCCTCATCCTCGGCATTCTCTCTAGTAAAAGTAGCTACGCATTCAAACTGGGTTATGTTAGAAAGGAATGTTATTGTGGTCGTTCTTGGCAACACCTGCCTTACTCTGATGATATTCTTACCCTCACCTTAATCAATTTCACTCCTCATTCCTAAACCTAACTTCACCCAACCAACAAATGCAGCCCAGGCAGAGGAAGAGTATGTTGGGTCTTTCCAAGAAAAACTCACTTAATTTCCTATACTAGGGTTAACTTGGTCTACCCTGCGAGACAAGAACAATGCAGTTCTCTGTTCGATGATCAGCTGGTGAGGTGCTGAAGTCGTACCGGAGACGTACCGCTTGGGCCTCGGTGTTTTGGCCTTCAATCATGTGTACAGACATCGCCGGTGCAGAACTTTGACAGTTTGTATTTTTTAGAATCAGCTGGTGATTCCATAAAACAAGCAGCACCCCATATCTGTCACGTATTCATGACTGTTGAAGTTTTGACCTGCGTACGGGTTTTTGTGTCATTGCAGGACTACCCCAGGAACCGACACCCCGGGTGGAGCAGAGGGTCGGTCGCGTACCATGCAGGTACTTTTTTCTTCTTCTTCTTCTAATGTTTCGAACTCTTCTTCTGCATTCTAAAAAGAAGGTTGTCTGTTATTTCCTTTGTGAGTGCGGAATATTCCCTCATCGTCTTTGCTGCACCGAAGTAAATAAATGTGATGTGCTTCTTTTTAAAGCATCGACTGTTTCTTCTGCGGCTCACGTTCAAACCATCACAGGGTACCATCTCAGCAGGATGTTAAGGTGCCTAGCACAACACAGATGAAGGAGGATTGTGGGTAGATAAAAGGGACAAGAGCAGATAAAACAGTGACAGCATCAGAAAGACGAGAATGATATCCCTATCCCCATCTCCATCATCTCTCCCTCTGTCTCTTTCTGTCATCTAAATATCTCTCACATCTATGAAACTTGGTTATCTTTATCTGCTGTTCTTTCGCGCGCAAACACACACACACACACACACACACACACGTTCAGGCTTGGTTGTTTGCGACGACAGGCCTGCAAACATTATCTTTACAGGCATCTGCATAAAACCCCCACAGCTCCCATTCCAGTCCTCAGCACCCCTCGCTATCAGTGCCAAGAGATTAGCTATCAAACGCCGCCGCCGTGATTTGAGAGTGGTGGAAGCTAGGTAGGTGGTTGTTGTTACGCCGTATTGTAGGAGCTACAGTAGGTTTATCTGAAAATTCACTCTCACAGTTAAAATCTGGTGAGTCCTTATCGCATCCAAGCAGCTTGGAGCTAGCTGGCTTTTATCTGCTTTATTTTGGTCTGAAGCATCCCGTTGTTAATCTCTCTCCTGGGGGGATTTTAGCTGCTCTCGCTCTGAGGGGATTCACACGCCACAGATGTCGCTTTTATATCGTATGTTTTTCCAACCAGGAAATGTGTTTTACTTTTCGAGAACAGTTTCTTTTCCAGGTTTTCTTCCAGTTGTCCTCCAATCAGCAATCAAAACACATTCTCTTCTTCACGCCACACATTCCGTTCGTGCTTCCAGTCGGTGTTTATTGTACCAAAACTTCACCGTGCGGATTCCGTTTTACCTCCGAACGCATCGACAATAACAACAGTCGAGGGCCGAGCATCCTGCACATCCTTCTTCGCTGAGTGACAGACCGGGCCAGTCGTTCACGGGGGCTCATCGCGCCCGTCCCAGAGGTCTAGCGCTGTGGTCTGCTTGGTTTGGCTACCGAGCTTTGGACACCACAGAAATGTGCACGCCCCAGCACAGCTCCCATTAATCTTATTTGTTAGAGACTAAAATGATGTATGCGGTTTTCCACGCTGTGCGTATGAGGTTTGCCTTCCCATGCTTGGGTTAATGTGCAGGCTGTGATCCAGCTACTTAAAATCAACAGCCATGGCCTCTTCTTCATGATTTACCTCTGCTTCTCCAAGCTCCCAAGATTTTCTCCGAGCAGCTCAGGAGCCTTGAAAATTGCAGGCAGACGCTCTTTGGCAGCGTGACAGACTCCATGTACAGGCAGTATGCATGTAACCGCAAAGAAGAAATGGTATGTCGTGTCTTTTCTTGCTCGGTGCGAGGCCAGAATGCTTGTGAAGAAATGTTTGTGTGACACTCTGTGACTCCGTTTAATGAATTCTTACGGCTCGTTGTGTTTGACCTCGCCGTCTAAAGGGCTAAGTGAATATTCTTGGCAGGCCTTAGCTCTGTGTAAACAGTAGAAGCTCATTGTTGCGTTGTTATCATACCTCACGCTGTGACTTAATGCACTCGGAGTGTTTGTTATGCTGAGTTTTATTATGCAGCCTGGAGGCAAGTACATAAATTACATAATGATCCAGAGCAACATCCTTCCTTTATTTAGTTATACTTTGCAGTTTGACGCCTCGGCTCAATTTCTGTCGCCCTGATTAATGGAGCGTTCCACCGGGCATGTGGCGAGCGTTGTTGTGACTCAGGTACGTCCTGTGATGTGTTACTGACTTTAAAGGTTCCAGATATGTCCCAGTTATATATATATATATACCCAGAGTCTGCCAACCATATCGCTGCTCCTTCGTACAGCTTGTGTAGTTTGGGAGTTCTCTGGCCTGTGTTACCGCAAGTGTTTGCATTGGCCCCTCCATCCCGTGTTTGGCTCAGGTCAGCTATGCAAGTTTATGGGCCGTAGGGAACTGCAAGCCCCTTTGTGCCCTATCAGAAGCAATCAGCCATCCAACCAGTGAGTGCTCCACGGCAAGCCTCATTAACCCTGTCACCCCCTCCGAACCCCCTATCAGTGACTCTCGTGCTATGACTCAACACCCGCAGATGAAGGTTGTGCTCCGCCGCCGACGCCGCCACCACCATCTGTCCGTCACCACCGAGCCGACCTGAGACGATAGGGCTCAGCAGGACCTCTGCTCCATATCAGTGGACCGGGTCTAATCTGATTCCAGCTCAGGTTCTGCAGAAACAAATATTCAATAACAACATGTTGTGATGGGGGATTATATTACCGTGTTATCTAATGGGACGTTTTCTCCCCCAACAGATGCAGAGAGACTCCTGTAGGATGTGAAGTCTGTCTGAATGTGTGTCCTCTACGTCGTCACACAGCTTGTAGAAGTGTTCTTAACTCCTGATGATCTCTGAACTCCTTAAATTACCCATTTTTGATGTTTTTAGGGTATTTGACTAGGAGGGTGCTGGGACGGAGCTTTGGGAATTTTTGGATGAACCTAAAGCGTTTTGACACCACCCGAGTTCTTTATTTTTTACTTGATCCGTCTTTAAATTGGTCCTGATTTCAATTTCAGGATCATCTTCAACAGGTCTGTGACAGCAAAACAAAACCTTATTTAATTCTGTCCCGGACACTTGTGCGACCTTTCACCCGCGAAACAAGGAAAGCGAACAAGTGATTGTTTATAGAAACTGTTAACACATGTATGTGGCGTGTAAAAAAAACAAATGGAAAAAAAAGCCTTCACACACAACTGAGCTGTGTGAAACAGTTGGATTAAGTATCATTTAGTATTTGCTGATTGGTTGTTGATGAATCGGATGTTTCGTCACATCAGCACCACCACCAGTCCCAAAGTGGAACCGGTTGTTGTTCATGGATCGCTGGGGCCAGGAAGTAGAGCTCAACACTTGGTGATAAACCCAGAAGAGCGGCGGACGTGGAATTCAGACTCAATCCATCGGAACGTGTGCAAACGTGTGTGTTTGTCTGCGTGTAGATGAAATCATGGAAGAATCTAAATATTTTAATTTTTCTTGTTGTAGGAGTGTGTGAAGTCATTGTTTCTGTTACGAGAAAGACTGTTTTCTTGTTGCCAGCTGGTGCCGGCCAGGTTCTTGTAGCCACTCCTCCTGCTGGTCTGGATCTGAACCCTAAACCCCGGCTCCAGTTTTCTCCTTATTGTCACTGCGACCATCACCATTGGATTCAGCGACCGGTGGCGGTCGCAGTCGCTAAAACCGCTGGCTCTACCAACAACTGCCTCAATTTATGACCTTGGCACTTCCATGAACGCCATCACCCATATTCTGCTCCATACAGGCTGACCAGTCTCAGAGCCAACACTTGGTCAACACCTCAGCTAATTTTAAACTCTAGTCTCCAACATAAATTTTAATATTTTCCGCCACAGCCTAGCTCCAAATTGAGCCTGCTTCCTCTATCTCGATTTCCAAACATTTTAAGCACAATAACACACTTAAGAAAAGTAAAAGAACGTATTATTATGTGTCTCACAACTGCCAGACAAAATTTGTCTTATTATTGCGGAGATAATTCTGCCTTGCAGGACGTTTTCAAATCTAGAGCATCATCACGTTAGGGACCGCTTTTATTTACGCCTCAACACCAGTGACATCCGTGACTGCAGGCATCGTCGTCTTCAGGTTTAGGCCTGTCACAAAGGAATTGTTACACCATCACGAGGGTTTGTTAAAACCAAAAGATGAACCAGATCATGAATAAAGAAGAAAATTAGAATGAAAAATGAAGTGACCATCCAGTCAGCTGAACACGAACAGTGGTCTGTACCTCGGACCTGGGGAGGTCTTCAGAATCAGGTCAGATGTTTATTTGATATGATTACAGAACGTCTGGGGTCCTTGGAACGTCTTTTAAAACTTTAAAGGATCTCAGATATGCCAACTAACATCTACTTTCTTCTCCACCAATGAGAACTGACATGAGAATACTACATTTGATTGTTGGTTGGACTGGTTGTATCTCATATCGGTGCAAGAAAACCTGGACTGAAGTTCATTTCCCTTCATGATTTCCTTCTTTGGAACTTCACAGAAGTCTCATGTGGTTTTTCATTTATCTGGAAAAACTTCAATTTGTCATAGAACACATGATAACACAGATGTGAAGTCCGATAAAACAATGAAAATGTGTTCAAAAGGTCAAGGGTTAGTTCCACTTTGACGCCGTGACGCAGGCAGAACAGAACTGAGCTTCAGTCAGCGACGTCAACCTTTATCGATCTGCTGTTGGGTCGAAGACGGACCGAAGCGCCCCGGTTGGCTTTTTTTGTGGCGGCATCCATATTTGAAGCCCCCCCCTCCCCCGCCACCCCACCACCATCCTCCATCCTTTGGCTCACCTTCACCTCCAAAGACCCGCTTTGCTATTTTTAGTCGGCTGCGCCTGTGTTGGTGTGACTCCACTGTTTTCCCAGTGAAGGGTGTTGAGACAGGGGCCCACATGCGAGCCGTAATGATACAGAGTCTCCGTCTCCCCCCCGCTGCTCAGATAGAGATTGTTTAAACAGTACCCTTAGCCCGGGACGGGTCCCATGACAACTCCACAAATATTTACCCGCAGCAGGTACGCCGCTTTGCTTGAGGAGCGCTCATCTGCAGCGCCTTGGCCGTGTTTGTCTTTACTCCTTTTTTTTTTATTGTTGTTGTATATCACAGTGTGTTGTTGTGATAATTTCCTTTGGTGTACAGTGTGTGTGTGTGTGTTTTTACCAGTGCTTCTTTTACACACCATTATCTGACTGGAATTTCAGGATGTTGTGAATACGAGGACGCCGTTGTGTGTACACACGTACGCTGTGGTAAACTACTTTTAAAGACGTCCACCTCTCACCAAAGAGTATAATTTTAAAAATTATTCACATTTGTGTGTTTCGACAGACGACGGGAAGATCTTTCACGGCAGCGGCGTCGGAGACGCTTTCGGTCCTCGCTGCTTCAAAGGTGACATCATGGGCTGCGGCATCATGTTCCCGCGAGACTACATCCTGGATGGCGAAGGTGAGCGCGGACGCTTCAGGTGTTCGGAGCGTCCGTGGGAGGTGTGGCTCTTTAGCATTCTAGCCGTGGTTTAGCATTAGCTTGTTCTTAATGGTGTCCATTGTGTCGCTGGTGGGAAGAAAATGGAAGAAGCAAACCAAGGTAGGAAATAGAGCAGCCACTTCAGGAAGGAAATTCTGACAAACTAGCACATCTGACAGACAAACAAACAAGATTCCTGCCTTTTATCACCTGCTGTTTAATCGATGCTGACCTTTGACCTTCACGTATATGCTTCGCCTCAAACACACTGATTTTTACTTCTTTTTTTTTCACCTCAGGTGACGCGGACGACTGGGATCAGCTGGAGGTCCATGCGGGTCACGCTGCCGTCCAGAACGTTTTGTACCTCAACGACGAAGAGGAGGACGAGGAAGATGGGGAAGAAGCAGAACAAGAACAGGAGGGCAGGAAGGTCTCGGTGAGTAGTATCTGCAGAGCTGCATTAGCCGCTGCCCCACAGGTAAGGTGTGCAGGTCTCAAACGGGGAAGTAGCAGCGTCCACGTCACCTCCAGACGTGGCTTTGGCGCTGCTCCTCTTCTGACGCCTACCTTTACCTTCTTTTGCGAAAGACGCAGCAGCTGCGTCCGTCACAATCTCATCATACATGCTGCGTGTTTCCGTGTTGTTTGTCTCTAAATTATTTGTGGTTTCCTCTTTGTCTCGACCCGTAGCGGTGGGGCTCACCTACCCACGCACGGTTGCACAAGCAGCATCCGGGGGCGGGTCCCTGAGCGGGCGTGACAGCATTCATGTTGCTCCCCTATGTTGAACGATATTCCTTACCTGCACAGAATTCCTTTTATACATCCAAACCTAAACCTAACCTATTCCTAACCCTTACTTTAACCTAAACCTAGCCCTAACTTTAACCCCAACCCTAACCCGCAACAATTATTTAATTCCATGAATCTGAATATTTTTAGAATTGTTCAGTTTTGATGAATGCTGTCGGATCTTTCAGGTATGGCTTGAGTTTTGTCGGACGTTTGTTGTGTGGCGCAAAGATAAATTCTGAATTTGGCTTCACGCGATTGACGACTGGCTCGTGCATTATATCTCAGTATTTCTGAAATTTTGACGTGCATTCTCAGATATTTCTCTGAAAATTGATAGAATTTTTGAAATCAATTGTCACAATTGAACAATCTGTGTGTGGCACTGCAGCCTGATAATCTCATGCTTGTTTGTTTTTTTTGGAAAAAAAAAAAAAAAAGGATTTCAGGAGTAACTGACATCTTTTTTTAGTCGGCTGGATTTCTAACTCACTGTCGCCCCCCTGTGGTCCTGCAGGTGTTCTTCACAAGGAACGGGAAGCTGATGGGCCGGAGGGAAATGGCACTTCCTCCCGGGGGTCTGTACCCCACGGTGGGGATGCTGAGCACTGGGGAGAAGGTGAAAGTGGATCTCCATCCTCTTAGCGGTTGAGTTCAGACGAGCGACCGGATCGGTGACGCCCTGCAAACAGCTGGCTGCGCTGTAGAGCTCACCTCTGACAGCCTAGCGCTGTAGCTAACACTCTCCGGAACTGACTCGGTTCAGCTGCACACCCCCGTTGTCTTCCACACACCGCTTCGGCTTTAATTTATAAGACGTCCATCGCAGAAACACACACGGTCCTCCTGGGCGGAGCTTAGCAGAGAGACGCCGTGACTGATCCGACACCACGCCTCCAAGCTGAAGACATTGAAATGGTTCTATGCAATCTGTGCTGCTGTCACGTCACCCCCCCCCCCCCACACACACACACACACACTCATCTAACCCCCCTCCTGCATGTAGCTCTGGCGAGTTTCTTTTATCTGCTCACGACCCCGAGCTAAATAGAGCGAGGCCAGCATCAGCAGTGCTGAGTCAGGCCTTGCTCTATGTTAAAGTTTCAGGGGACAGACCCCCACCCCCCTCCAATCTATCTCCTCCTGTCCTCTCTCAGGGTGAGGCTGCCCTCTTGTGAGCAGTCAGGGACTTGCTGCCCCCCCCCCCCCCCAGTGGCTGGAAGTAGGTCTTCAGTTAAAAGCATCAATTCCTATTTTTAATGAAGTGATTCCAGAGAATTACAGGTTTCGTCAGGAGGTTTTTAAAAGTGGACTCTTCCTGTTTTCCTGTCGGGACAGAGGGAAGCTAAGTGGGTGTTTTCTACACATCCGTGTCTTCTGCGTTCAGGGAATGCTTGTGTTTGATCAGAGGATGGGGAGACGTTTAGGGCGAACCCGGATGCAGCGGTATAATGTGGTGAAAGCCGTTTAAACTATGTATGAAAGTTATTTTAGTTCAACATGTAAAACAGAAGTTTTCTACTTTGAAATATCTGAAGAAGACTTATATTTTTGTTTTCTTTAAAAATGTTTCCAACATTCAAATTTCTGTTTTTCTTCTCATTTCTGTTTGTCGTGATGCGTTTAAAGACTCTTAGGAGCCAACAGAAGAAAAACACATTTAAAAATGATCCGTGGTTTTATTCTTTTGTCGTCTGAAAACGTCCTCCGTAATGTTGTGTGTAATTTAAAAGTGACTGCTGGGTTTTGAAGAGATGATGACGTCCAGTCGCTGCATGTTTTCAAAGAAATATTACTGATGTGTTTGTGGCCCGTGAGACAAATCAGTTTCAACTGGTTTTCTACCTGGAAAGAGTTTTCTCTTTTTGGCATTATGATTAGCGTTCTACTGCATATTCAGATAATCAATACATTGATGATCACCTTAGAACAAAAAATTTTTTGCGCATTGCGCTGCAATCAACGAGCGTTAGCGCTGAGGCCCACCTGTAGTCGACTGATGACACCGCTGGTCGTATTCTGTCTGTCGGTGGGGGCTGGTTTCCACACAGACGGTTCAGAACTGTTTATTTTTGTGCGTCTGTTTGAAGGGAAAGATGAAGATGGTATTTTACTGTATCGGCTAATTCAGTTTAACAGCCTCTTGTTGTTCCTCTGCATCTTCACACATCTGTATTTATATCCATTACAACCTCAGCAGCACTGCAGAGCTTCCTGTGATCGGCTTGGGGAAACCTAACGTGATGTAAAGTCACTAAACAGGGTCAAATATTCAATCATATCTGCTGGAGTTTGTGTGTCTGTGTTTCAGGCTGTTGTCATGCATTTGTTTTTTAAAGCCACTGATGTATAAAAAAAGGTTTAAATCTTCTGCAGGGTTGGATAGAAAATCCCTTCACCGCCATGTTGAAGGAAAATCGGGTGAACTTTCTCAGCCCTTAAACCATTTGTGGAGCTCCAGGTTTTGTGATGGAGCACAAGCATGTGAAGGGGAGGTGAAACATGGGGTTGGAGGAGAACCAACACAACCCATAGATTTCGAAAAGTAAATGGAGTCAACGTGCAGCCCTTTTTGAAAAGACTCTTCATCCTCTTCAGAAGCACTACAAATAGTTTGACCCCAAACTTTTTCTTTTCAGGTTGTCACAGCCTGAAGTGTAAAAATGTAAGCTAGGCAGAGCAAAGATTAGGGACGCACGGATGTGGACTTTTTGGACACGTCTCAAGTTCAGGGTTTTAAAGACTCTAAGTTTACTTAAAAGCTGTTTACATCAAGTTTCACCGTTAAACCAAATTAGAGCTAAACCAGATTGAAAACATTTGTAGCGTCTCCTGTAATGATTCCTGGCTTGTTCACTTGCACTATAACGACCTGACCTTGTTCCAGTACATGTATGATCATAAATAAAAGGTTTCACTCATGTAAATGTAACAGTCAAGTTTTTTTTAGAAATTCTTATTACTAAAGGAGGAAGTAGGAATGCCTTTATTTTGAAAATGCCTGTCGTTAATCGTATGTCATGCTGCATGGACAGATGAGCCAATAAGATCGCTATTAAGTTGGATTAATTTTGACAGCGTTCTTGAGTTTTCCAACGATAAATGAATGCATCATTCGAGCAGAAGGAGTTCAGTTTAAATAAAACCCACATTGATAATTTTTTAAATTTATTTAATCGGTAGCAATACAGGATAATTGGTCCCCTGGTTTAAAAAGTTTCCAGATCCATTTATTACAAATAAAACAAGTGATTAACATTTAAAATGCACAAAGAATGGCAACTGAAAAAGATCCAAACTAACCATCTTGGCTCTAATCCATTATTTTCGAAACCGAAAGACATCTTGATAAAAGTGACCGCAGCTACATTCGTGGTGTTGTGACCATAATCCAGATTACAGTTCAATGAAGGTTAAAGGAATGGATGTAAAAATGAATCCTGTTGGGTGTCGTAACCTTCCAGACATCTTTGTTCTAAAAATATTCATTAGAAAGGGCATCGATTCAAATACGGTGCATTTAAAAACGTTCCAACAGTCTTTAAAGGTCAAAAGAGGCAGAGTTTGGTCCGGTCGGATCCACTCCGGACCGCCGCAGCAACTCGAGAGCAGAAGAAGAAAATATCTAGTAAGAAAAAGGAATGACGAAGTTTGCAAAAGTGTCCTCTGATTGGCCAAGCTCAGTTTACAAGTCTTCCACTTCCTCTTCCTCCTCGTAGTATCGGTTTCGTTTGATCATCTCCTCCACCGACAGCGCCTCCTCCTCCTTTTCATCCTCGCTGTCCCAGAAGCCCACATCCTGAGACGACCGGCTGGCTTCCACGTCTCCTTCAGGGGACGACATGTTGGTTGGTGTCTGCTCCTCCAGCACACCTCCCTCTTCCTCCTCCATCCGCTCCTCCTCCTGCTCTTGTTTGGGTTCATCCAGAGCGTCATCTTTCTCCTGGCTGGGAGGTTTCTCCAGGATGTTTTCACTCTTCATCTCCTCCTCCTGCTCCTCCTCTCCTGAGCTGGTGTGAACGTCCACACAGCTGTCTTCAGTGGGTGACTGGTGCTGCAGCTCCATGCTGGGGGGGTCGGGGCTGAGCTCCTGCTCTTGGGCAGGGGGAGGCGGGCTCTGTTTCCTGGTCTCGGGGGGCGTGTCGCTGGCTGGTTCTGACAGGGTGAAGGGCAAGCTGCGCTCCTTCAGCGAGGAGCTCCGGCGAAGGCACGGTGCCTCTCTGGCTTCAGGAGCTGAAGAGGGGGAGTCGTCCTCTGGGGGCCACTTGGGTCGGATGGGCTTGATGGCAGAGCCCCCGTCTACGGCTGTCGTGACTCCACCGCGAACGCTGGAGTCCTCCTGCTCCGTTCGCGGCGGCCAGGAGATCTTCAGCCGGCGGGTCTCGGTGGGTCTGTCGGCCTTCTCCGATGACCCCTGACCCAGAGCCTCCATGGTGGCCGTCAGGACGTTGACTTTAGCCAACGGGGAGTCCTCCACCGTGGGGCTGGTCCCCTCCGGGCTCTGGACCTTCGGCTTCGTCTGGGGGGGCGTCTCCGTGCCTTCCCCTCTGCTCTCCCACAGCTCTTTGTGGGGGCGGTGGCCGAAGCCCTCGTCGTAGTTGCCCTTGGCCTTGAAGAGCTGGCAGAAGTGAGGCTTGCAGTAGACGCTGTTGTGCAGGGAGGCGTAGTTCCCCAAACTGGGTGGAGGACGAACAGAGAAGATGGAGTTAGAAACATCTGTGATGCTCAGGAGGAGTCGATCTGGAGCACCCCCGACCCCCCACCCCGGTGTGTTGGTACCTCAGTTTGGTGCTGCAGTGCGAGCAGCGGAAGCAGGAACTGTGGTAGACCTGCTGGTTGGCCACCAGCCTCTCCAGAGGATACACCGTCTTCAGACACGACACACAGGTCTCCCTGACGGGAAGCCGGAAGTTCTGCAGCGGAAACCAATCAAGACGGCAGGATTTAAAGAGGTTAGACACAAAAAGTGAGAGTGATAGAAACAGATGATACCATTGATCCTTTAAACAGAACCACAAATCTATAAAAAGAAACTAATGGTAAGTTATTAAAATTATACAAAACAAAAGAATAAAGAACCCGATAAAAAGCAAACAAAAAAAAACTCACCCTGGGGGTCCTGGACTGGGAGTCTCTCATGTTGGAGGATGGAGGGGTGGCTGAACCTGTGGAGGCAAGAAAAGGTAGTGACGCCTTATGAACACTAGATGGAGCCATCCGTTAAGGTTCTCATTCATACAGGTCATGGTTATACCAAGTTTAAATTAATCCACTGGACTTGAAAGTTTATCTGAAGAAGCCTCTTAGATGAAAAGTGAAACGTCTTTAAGGAACTGATTTATTTAAACATCTTTGGACTAGATGGAGCCGTTTCCATGGAAAATTGACATATAGGCTCAGGACCCTAGAATATGAACTTCTGTGGCCTCTTCATTGGTTTGTACATTTGGAAATTTAATTACCGTTGCTCTCCGGGATAAAAATCTTCCTTCCGTTTATTTCGGACTCTGGGCTCTGGAACCAAAAACAGAAGAGAAGGCGTGACACGTGTGACAGGCTGAACGGATGAACCACACAGCAAAAAAATTCCACCGCCGCCCGAAGCATCAGATGGCTTCTTATCTAAATGAAGTTTATGCGTAGCATGAAGAAGCAGTTTGGTCCTCACCATGTCCAGAGAGCACGGAGGAACGTTCTCCTTCTGCTTCCCACAGAAGCCGTCCAGCTGATCGCCCTGAGAGACAAACACACCTGAAATAACTCGGAGCTCCTTTATGATGACCCAATCATCATCATCAGCAGCAGCAAACATTTGAATGTCCCAACTGCTTTAAAACGGATCAATAATCATCAGCCAATCATAGGATTAACATAACTGGACCAATCAGAGCGATGGATCCTGGTTTTGGTCCTTTATGTTCACTTTAATGCTGACTGGTTGAACTGGAAGCAACAGGAAGTCACTGGAGGATGATTGACACTCACACTGCCCGAGGCGGGAGTGACTTCCTGTTTGGAGACGGCAGCTTGGTAGAGAGCCATCCTGTCCCGGAGGGGGGTGGACTCCGCCAGAGTTCCATCTGAACAAAACACCAGCAAGACAGATTAGAAATCAAACCTCAGATTCGACCGATCAAATCAGTTTGATTGGGTTTGCATTATTTTTTAAAGCCAAATGCAGCACGAATCAATTCACCAGTGAATCGGTGAATTCACATGACGGCGTTCTAGAGTCATCTCCAAAATATTTTAGCATTTAGCCTTAAAAAAAAAAAAAAAAGCAGTTCAAACTGACACGTGTGATTTTAGCTTTTCTGTGTAGAATAATGGGCGTTCAGAGTCCAACACTACGAGGTTGTGTCCGTATCTACTCCTGAAAGTCATTTTCTTTAGCGCTCAAAGCTAATCTGGTTTGAAGAGGCGGACTTAGGAGTGTTATTTATGACGTCGCAATCAGTTGGAAATCCAATCCTCTGATTCAACTAAAGACTGATGTGGAAACTTTCAAGGGAGAATGTTTTGCATCAAATTTAAAAAGATCCCACACCATTCTTGCACAACCAAACGGACGTGTTTGCATGAGGTAATAAACAGTACCTTCTAGCTGCTCCATGTGGGCTGGACTCCCTGGACTCGTTTGCTCTTTGGATGCCTGGAAAAAAAACAAAAACGGACAGACGGTCAGACGTGCAGAAAACAAAAGACAAAAACAACGAATGAAAAGCAGCTTCAGCGAGTCATGAAAACTGGACATCTGATGCTCACATGCTCAAACCCAACGGGCTGGAGAGTCCAATGCAGAGATGAGAGTCACAATGGTAAAGGAGGTTGTGTGTGTGTGTGTGTGTGTGTGTGTGTGTGTGTCCGTCCAAACCACTTTAATCCCCTTATGAGCTCAGAGGGACGGCGCCTCAGACAGACCGTCTGTAAGGAGCCGCCAGATAAACCAAAACTAAACTGATGGTCTGTCGGCTTTCCAGTAAACTTCCTTCCTTTCCACACCTGGAAGCTCCATCGGAGAACCCGACCGACCGGTTGCCTTCTCCACGGTTTGACCCCCCCCCCCCGCAACACCCACCCCACGGACAGTCAGGTCAACCCAAACACAAAGGGCATCCTTTCTCAGGTCCTGTGAGGACGGATTACACAGATTTCACCTGGACTAAATCTGAAACACACCCAGGGTGAATCAATCCATTCCCAAAAAGACTAGACATTGTTAAAATATTCAGATTCAAATTGTTATTAAAATTTTAACCAGAATGAAGCTGATTGTCAAAGCCTGAAGTTGCTAAACTTTTTGATCGATCAGATGATGTCATCAGAGAGCGAGTCTGAATCAGTTTTGACTCACTCTTATTTCAAACATGTGTTTGATGACGCGATCGCTGGTGTTCCCGTTTGCGGCCGTGACTCAGACAGGAAGTGGGTTTGTGACGGGAATTAGAGGAACAGAAAAATCCCAACAAAAGAAACCATCCCGATAATGACGGATCTACCCCAGAGGGGTGTTGGTGGTGGTGGAGGGGGATTATCTACCCTCAGCAGTGGTCTGACCTACTGTGGGTGAACAGGAGGCGCAGATTTGGAGGGGATGGGGTGTCTGAGACCGGTTTGTAAGGGGGGGGGGGGCATAAACAGTCAGCGGTGAGGAGGGTTTCAGGAACCGACTGGGGGGGTGAAACGGACCCGGATCAGCAGACGAGACAAAGATTTTACAGCTGAACTGCTTCTGATGATTCCACCTCACAGGCAGCATGACAACTTGTTCCTGCATTCATCACCCCCAGCACAAAGGAACAAGACAGGAAGCCCCCCCCCCCGCCCCAGCATGATTTAAAAGCCTTAAAACAAAAATCACAGACCAAACCTGCGTCCCGCCGTCACGCCATCGATAAAGTTATCCCACAAAGAGACGCCGCCGGGCATCAAAAGACGTCTTTCAGACGCCGTTAATCCGGCGCACAAGTCAACACAAAACAGAAAGTAGAAAGTAGGCAGTGTCTCAGTCCAGAGGCCCGACAAAGAAAACCAGGAGGACCAGACGGTAGGAGCGAAGGAGACGCCGGAGATACCTCTGGAGAGAAGGAGCAGAGAGAAGGAGCTGAAGGGAGGCAGATCGGAGGAGGAGGAGGAGGTGGTGACCGGATCCAGCGAGGAGCAGCCGCGTCTGGCTTCTGTCAGGGGAGACGTGGGGTAGGGCCTCTGGAGATGGGTTAGGGGCGGTGGTGGTGAGGGGGGAGGGGTTGGGGGGGGAAGAGGCGACAGGGAGCAGGTGTTGGATGATGGGAGACTGGGAGGCAAAGTGTGCTGTGGTGTTACTCCCTAATCCATCTGTTCGTGTGTGTGTGTGTGTGTGTTCTTATTACAGTGTCAGGACCCCCCCACACACACACCCCTCCAGCCTAAGAGATGTGGGGTGGAGTCATTCGGGACAGGAGGGTGCTGGAGGAGCAGCTGGTGCAAAAAAAAAAAAAAAAAAAAAATCTGGGGGGGGGGTGTGTGATGTCGGGAGTAAAAAGGGGGGAGGGATGGGCGGTGCGAGTGCGTGGGAGGGAGAGGCCGGGCTGCTGGCAGGGTGGGGGGTCAATTAATTTCAGAGCGCCTCATGACTCACGGTCTGCCTCACCCCGCCCCCCCCTGGGTGGTGGTGGGGTGGTTGAGGGGGGGGGGGTACAGCTGTGATAGAATACTGAGGCTCACCAGGAAAAAGAAGATTCTTGTCAGTTTCTCTCCTTCATGCCGTCTCCCAAATTTGAAGACAGTTTAGTTGCTTTTATTTTTCTGAGAGTCGACCGCTACCTGATGCTAACTGCTAACCCATCTAGCGCCGTCCTCCTAAAACCTTTTTTGTCTTATACAAACAAGGATTCCATGCCGTTGATCCCTCTGCTTCCAGGACGACCAGCTTTTTGACTTTTACAGAGCCTCAAAGCTGCATAAAAGAGGTTTTAGGATTCATCCTCTGGGGAGAACAAACGTCTGTCGGAAATTTCACGGCGATCCGTCCAGAGTTGAGACCGACAGAGTAGAATGTGACTTAAAAAAAAAAAAAAAAAAAAGTGACTGTACAGAGAGGAGGAGCGCTGGACAACAGGATGATTGATGAGGTGGGGAGGGTGTGGGGGGGGGCTCTGAAGGCCTGAGGGGAGACGTTCTGAAGAGGTTCAGAGGGCAGATCAGCTGTCTACCAGCCTGCACCATTACATCATCTGCCCCATAAAGGGGGGGCTCAACAAAAGAAGCAAAAGACCCGCCTTCAGCTATACAGTGGACGCCTTTGTGAAGGCCCCTCAACTCCAAAACTGTATCAGCCTTATAAGACGCTCCAGGACTTCCCCAAACAAGTCCTCCTTGATCTCACAGGAGAGGTCAGAGGTCACCGTGAACACCAATGGGGAAAGAAGAGCATTTACGGGGCAACATATTTTTATATTTATGCCTACAGGTTTCTTTCTGCCAAGAAGCACTCCAAAAGAAACAATCTGTTTCGGATACGTCTGGAGAATCCTGCTTCTCAACAAATCCCATGATTCAATCTGACAAATTAGGATCTGGTTCTTTAAAAGTAAATTTTTCTCTTGAGAGAAATCTTTAAAAACAACAACAACGTGTATTTGCTTCAATCACCTTTAACAGTAGCTGGTTAGCTTAGCATAAAGGCTGTCAAACACAACTCCCCCCTGCTAAAATCCAAACTACTCAGTTAAATTTGTGTTTTAGTCCAATGAAATTAAAAATAAATGAATGGTGAACACTGGTTTTCACGTTTACAAGCCACTATTATATATCCTTTTTAAACAGCTTATTTAAGGTCATAAATTCAAATGAGTCCAAGAACTTTCTTGCCTAAACTCTCCCGTGTGTTACCTTCAAGATGAGCAAAAACTAGCCACGCCCCTTTCTAGAAGTGGGCGTGGCTTAAACCTACTATGACATCCTAGTCAGCCTCAAATCTGAAAAGGTGCTTCAAGGAAGGCAGGTTTGTTCAGGGCTGGACAGGGACATGAAGTTTTGTTCATGTTGCCACAAACGGAGTCCCTGCTATGAATGTTTCATCGATATGCATTCAATAATCAATCAATTTCATGGCTGGGGAAAAAAAAAAAAAAAAATGCAGAGCGCGTGATCGATAAGGGTTGCTAATTTTAGCACAGAGGCATCCGAACGCGCCTTACAGCTTCATAACTGTGTGTGACGTTCCCTTTCCTGTCATAAATGGGTGCTGTGTTGGCGGAACACAGCGCGGCCGTTGTTCACGCGTCACACCTCGGGGATGAGGACTTTACATTTTACACACCTCATGACTGAACGTCGACTCTAACGGTCCGAAGAGAAACAATCCGCCACCCCTGGCAAAACGAAGCAATCGACTCGAGTCCAAGATGATAGTGAAGAGGTTTGTGTCAGCTAAGTGTGTGTGTGTGTGTGTGTGTGTGTGTGCGCGCGCACCATGTGACTTGCAGCATGACAGCACTGGAGGGATCTGACCTCTTTGAGAACAAGGAGACTTTTTTTTGTATTTTTTTTACGTCAACTGGAACAAACCATATTTTTAATTTGAAGAGTCAGAAACTTTTTGAGTACATCTGTCCTTCAATTTAAAAAAACCCCAAAACATCTGTTGTCATGGAAACGCCAGATCGCTGTGGTGCAGGGCATACTGAAAGGACTTGCCTTGTCAAACAGGTTCTCTCCGGTCTCGAACATCATCTTGAGGCTGTTGAGGGGAACGCTGGGCTTCTCTGAGTCGGGTACCGCCCCCACCTGCTCCTCTGGAGCTCCGCCGGCGGTCGCCTCTTTGTCGGTCGGATCCTCCGCTCCATCCGATTGCAGCTGGTTGGAGCCCACCTCAGGCTGAACCTCCATGTCCTGGTCTCCCGAGAGCGCGGGGGTCTTCAGGGCGTCCTCGATCGGTGCTGTAGGTGCGGGTCTGGGGTTGGCTGATTGGAGGGTGGGGCTGCGGGATCTGGGTTGGGTTCTGAGACCGGACTGCTGTTGTTGTTCCCAAAGTTTTTTTAATAGGCCAAGATTCCCACCACACAGCGAGGAAGGTAGAGGTTCTGCAACCTGCAGAGAGGAGCGAGCATTCAGGAAAAAAATGTCCAGGCAAAAAAAAAATAAAAAAAATCAACGCAATAAAAATCTGCTAAGAAAATGACCTTGGTTCAGATGGAGATCAATACAAATCATTATTTTCTTGAGGAATCAATTGTCTATAACACACAGGCATTCATAAAAGGCCTCCTCTGAGACATGTGAGGATTGAACCAGCTACCCTCAGGAAGAAAAATTCCTTTTTATTATCTGGAGCCATTCCATAAATGAAATCCTTTATTTATGGAGGCCAAACCCTCCCAGACGATTTCACCAAAATCCATCAAGTAGCTTTTTTTTTTTTTTTTTACGTCATCCTGCCGACAACTTGAGTTAAAAAAGGCAAGAAAACAAAACAAAAAAATGACCAGGAAACACGATGTTTAAACTGCTCTTTGTGAAAATGAATGACAGCGTGAAGATGAGAGAAAACATCAAATCCGCATTTGGAGAAATTTTTACAAAAAAAAAAAAAAAAAAAAAAATGTTTTGGTTAATCAAAAAGAAATTCTGATTAACTCCCAGCTGACTCATGACCTAAACTCCAGTCAGTCACGCCAACTGCGTGTCAGCACATAAAGACAGCCTGGAGGGCAAACTGCCCACCGCAAAACGAACATGATGACTCACTACTCCTAACGCTTTGCTGGAGAAGACGCCGAGGGATGCTAGCCGCGTTCTCAAATCAGTTTAAAGTTGGGAATTCCATCTACTTTGGACGGACGCCACGTCTGCAGAATAATGCTGAAAACACTAAATATAGAAGAAGTGACCACACATACACACACAAACTGTTCCAGCTAAGCGAGGTGGAGAAAGGACTGATGTCAGGAAACTGTAACGACTGCACGGTAAGACAAAGAAACGCTCAGCATGCACGTCTAAAAAACCTGGATTTGCTGGATACGGGACAAAAAGTGTCCAATCCGGAAAGAAAGTATAAAAGTAAAGAGTTGGAAACCTGAGAGAGGCTGAAGACCCGGCTGTCCCGCTGGCGTTCCGTGTCTAACTGTCTGCAGACCGGCTGGAAACCCTACAAGCTGTCCCAGATGTGAGAGTCTTGAGAAGTGATCAGAGCCGCATTAAGTAACCAGCCCACCCCCTAACACAGGGAGGGAAGGAAACCGAGGGGGAGTGAAAGGGGGTGAGGGGCGGGGAGGGAGAGAAAATCAGAAACAGAGACGGTCAGTGAGGAAAGAGGGAGGAAAAAGTTCAGGAAATGAGGCGAAGGTAAAAGGAGAAAGAACAAACTAAACCTGGAACTAACTTCACCCCAATGTGTTTATTCTCAGGAAGGAAAGACCAACTTTCTTCACTTCACTCGCTTTACTTTCACTTCTGGACCAACAAAAAATTCATTCACAGTGGAAAAACAAATGAAAAAGAAAATAATTCATCATTAAATAAGTAACTGTAGAATAATATCTCCTATCACAACACGGTTCATCATCGCCAGAGGCTAAACTCCAACCAGAGCCCTCATCAAACAGTAAAATAAGCTTCGTGTTACAATGGTTTCAAACACATCCACTTCCTGTCTCCTAAATGGGTGTGGTCGACTTTGTCGCTATCCCCACTGGGCATTTAGCAATAATATTTATAATGAGGGTGATTTCCCATCCTTTTTCAGTCTGTTAATTTTGTCATCTATTTTTTAAAAATTGGTTTATGTCAAGTTTTTTTTTTTTTTTTCAAATTTACTGATCTTGTTTTTTTCCAACTAAAAGTCTGAACATTTCAGTCAGTTTAGTGAAAAAAACAACAACAACATTTCAATCATGAAAAGTGTTGTCGCAATAATTCAATTTCACTCAAATTCACAAACACAACCTGCAGTCCAACCATCCCCAGGGGACCATGAATATCGATAATATAGATTTAATGCATGAAAAGGTCATCATCTAAAATGATAACCTTCAAGGAGAAGAACAACGCACCTACCTGAAAGTGGAAGGAAACATTCTGACCTGCACATTCCCCGCTGCGCTCTATCCCGTCCCAACAAGCCCTCCTCCCCAGATCAGGTGGGACGGAGGCTTCCAGTTACCGCTGATGCATGACAGCACATGCTAATAGGACTCGACTATTTTGGCTGCTGTAGAGATGATATCCAAGATGTCTGTCTCTAATCAGTTTGTTTTAGCTTTAACATGAGGATCAACGCGAGTTACGGCTAGGAACTCCACCTCGCATAAGTGGTACGGTCTGAACAAACACTGCACCCTATAATTAAAATACAGTCGTCAGCCCGTGGTGAAGATTTCATGCTGTCTAACTAAATTACGCCAACAAATATGGATGTTTATTCAACAAAAAACGCAAACTAATTAAAAGTGTTAAACCCATAAAGCTAAATGTTTTTAAGCTGTGTGACGTCTCAAAAATGCTTAAACATTTCGGCATAAAGAGGGTGACAATATATATTTTTTCACATCAATTCTGATTACACTGTAAAAATACTTATGGTTAGTATTGGAAATCTATTTTTCATCATTTTAGCTGAATTGTTCATATAAATGCAATTATAAGGTATTTTACGTGGTTGTTTTGAATGTTTTTATGCCTCATAATCAGAGCTTATGAAACCACACTGGGTTTTATTGGGTGTCTGCAGGTACTGGTTGACAATGTTATAACTTGCCTCGCCAAAAACTAACATTGAGCGATGATGTCAGCGGAGCGTTGCATGCCCACACAGCCCCGAGGCGAAACCATCCCTCCTATCCGTTAGGTTAAAACACCAGCAGGGTGAGGCACAACTGTTCCTGAAGTAGAACCTCACTAAAACGCAGCCATTTCTAAAGCTCAGGTAATAAAATCCCCAAATAATATTTAAAAAGAATCTCCTTTGATAGCTGTACGGCCGTAAAATCCGCCTAACTTTTCAAACCTAGGTTTCATTTTGAATGCAGGATAAGGATGGGAACGTTTCTTCCACCCTGCGAAGGAGTGAACCCATGACCACATACCAGACATATTTCACACTGATGGTACCAACCATTTTCTTCTTCTCTGCACTACCTTCCTCTGCTGCCATCTGGTACCTGAGGAGGAAGAAGAGGAAGTCAGGAACACAGAAAATTTATGGTCGCATCACCTAAAACTGTGACTAAAGAGCAGAAGCAGCTGGTCCAAACCTAGAGCTTTTATACGAAATGTTACTGTGCTTCTCAGAAGGTTGGATGCACCCGAGATTCACGCCTGAAACTGAGAAGTCTCGCTTTTCATAAATTTGTACATATTAGGTGAGACAGAAAACGCAGAGAATCGATTTTATTGGTTGGTTTAATGTTTGAGATGAAAGTTTGCATTATTTTAATGGTAAAGTACAAATTTGTTTCCTAAAATATGTAAAAGTTTTTCAGTTTAGGAGGTTCCCGTCCCTGAAGGCACCGTGAGGCTCCTGTCCCAGAATGCATCAGGACACAGAGCAGAGAAGTGACGCATCCGTAAATTAAACCTCAAGGTAGCACGTTGCTAAATTGTAATCATACACACTTGAATAAGAGGCAGTCTGTTTCCTCACGTGTTATTTCCCATGTGAAAACCATTTATAAAATTACACCGTGGACTAATAAGTGGATATAAGCAGGGCTGCATCACCCCCTAGTGGCCGTTCATGGAAACTGCAGCGAGAAACCTCCAAATACTCTAGTAATTGGTTGTTTAATAGGTAAAGAGGTAAGCCGAGGATAGTGGCACACCTCAATAGATTGTTTTTTTTAAGGGTATCATGATCACATTTTTACAGAAAAGGTCGAAACAGCTGAGTCATGTGAATACGGTCCATGACCTCATTCCTGATCCGGCGTACAGGAGACGGATAAAGAGGAACTTATCTGCTGAGCTGCAGCTGGTAAATTATTTAACTGGTGTGGAAACCAGAGGCAGAGGGACGTACTTGGAGAAGCGCTCGGCAATGGCGTTGTTTTTCCCTCGGGTAGAGACGATAGACAGCTCCTTGGCGGTGACCCTCAGCGACTGAGAGGCCCAATGCTGACGGCGGAAGGGAGCGGCGGAGGCCATCTTTACTGGTGAGAGGATCTGAGAGAGAGGTGCAAACAAAGCTCAGGCAAATGAGTGTCGGTTGTAAACTGAATTTCACTTCTTCCCTGCTGCCATACAAAAAAAAAAAAAAAAAAGTCGCCCTTCCAGTAAAGTTGCTCCAGCACTAATCCCACCTTTTTTCCCACATATGCGCAGTTAAAACACAGGCTTTCGATCATCAGCCATCCCATTAACATCCTACCAGTAACTCCCCCCTCCAAGAAATCAATACCTGAAACCAGACAGCACATTTAGCTGCAGCACCAAGTCAATAGAGCACATCAAGCCCCAATCGACCATCTGCTCCCTGCGTGACCTTAAATGAACCTCCAGTGTGGCGACCGTCAGACGAGACAACCGACAGGTCAGCGTCGCACGAAAAAACCCCACTTTAACATATCCTGCCTGCGTCTACCTGCCCGCCTCCTCTGCAACTCCACAGCCGGGGGCGAGGGAACACACCCCACAGGCACACAGCCGGGGGCGAGGGAACACACCCCACAGGCACACAGCCGGGGGCGAGGGAACACACCCCACAGCTACGTAACAGTCCTCTGTGAGCCACACGCCATCCAGACGGACGGATGGATGGAACGAGGTCGACCATCAGCTGGACCGACCCGTGGGGATGTTGCCCCCCCCCGTTGGGACTCATCAACTTAACCATTATTATTCCAAATTAACTGTTGATCAATTCATGGACATTTCTGGAGTCGTTAGACTTTTCAGCATAATTATATAACCTCCTGATAGTTTTTGGATTCATGAGTTCATCTTTGGTTTTAGAGAATATCCGAAAACTCAACTTAGAATCCATAAAATATCAAGAATCTTCACGTTCATCACTTTTTAAGAAATGCAGTAAAATTTCACAAGAGAAGCCAAAACCAAAATATTATTTTGTTTGACAATTATCTTGAACACTTGGGGTTTGCTCTCCCATAGAGAAAAGCCTGTTTATTGATGCTTTAGGCTTAAATAAATTATTATTGTTATGATCTCTGAGAGTCATGTTCCAGGAAAGAACCCGTTAAAGGTTTGGTGCTGATCCGGATGAAAAAAAAATCATTTTCATTCACTGTGACATGTTTGTGAGTTGTTTTTTTAGTAACTTTCCTCACAATTTAATTATTTTATCCATTTCCATAAAACTCTGGACAGGTGGAGCAAGAATTAATAGAATTTTGGAGCTCATGTGGATCTACAAATTTTCCTTTAGATCATTTCCCTAAATTCTTAGGAAATGATCCATAAATTGTTAAGTACAAGAATAATTATGCGTATTTATGTTTATCTGAATGAGTGTTGCCTGAGGCAGATCCAGATAATAAACCACACCTGCAGAAGAAAACATGATTTCCGAGCTGCTCATCTTTGTCTTTGGGGGGGGGGGGGGGGGGTTTGAATAAAAAGTTCGAATATCTTGAGTTCTGAATATGTTACAGTCGGTTCTTTGTCGAAAATCTCAAAATGACGTCACCAGCGTGTTCAATTGTCTCTTATTGCTTCGGATCTGTGTCACGAGGTTTGGGTCACAAACAAAGCAGCATGCAAATCTCATGCAAAGAAAACGTCCCGCGTCTCCAACCAGCAGAACGGATCTGGACCAGAACCCCCCCCCCCCCCCGGAGACAGAAAGCAGATGATGGGTTTGGGAAGGAAATCGTGGATGCTCGTTTAAAACTGCGATGAAAAGCGTAGAAGAAGCTCCATTCAAAAAGGAGAAGACATTTAAACTCCACTCCTACCTGTGGCTGGAGATCCGAACGTCCTGCGTGGTTCACACCTCCACCTCCGTGGTCCTGCTTTCACGCCTCGGCTGCGGCTTTAGAGCAGAAAGTGAAAAAGGAGGCGCTCCGCCACGCCCATTTAACCCCTGTCAGCCAATCAACAAGCAGAAGACTCCCGCACCTGACAGGTGTACCTGTACTCTGTCCTCCACCGTCCAATCAGCGCGTTGAGAGCGCGTGGCAATCTGAAGCAGAAAGGAAGAGTGGGAAACCCCGAAGGCTGGTGTCCAACCACACGGAGGAGGAAGAGGAGGAGGAAGAGGAGGGAGTTGGAAGAGGAAGGAGTGGGGGGGATAGTCACGCTGGATTCCTGGAAGCTTACTGAGCTCCATCAGACGACCCACTTCCTGACGCTTCAGAGGATGTGACTCATGCAACTGATGCAACCCAGAGTAGAAGAAGAAGAAGAAGAAAAGAATTAGAAGAAGAATTGGGTAATGTCTTAAGTTAGGTTTCTAGGAAAGATTTACAGAATCTAACTTGTTTCTTGCCCCTGTTTGTTTGTTTGTTTGTTTGTTTGTTTTTTTCTGCCCCCCCCATTCCACACACACGCACACACACAATTATGATTCCATGATAATACCCTGCAGTACTAATCTGTCAATACTCTTGACCTTTTAACAGATCAACAGTCGTTGGACATCAGCCGTCATCATTTGTGTGAATAATCGTGAGTCACCGTCTCGTCTCGACACAAATCATAAATGTTGTTTACACGGCCTCCTCCACACACACACACACACACACACACACACACACACACACACACACACACACACACACACACACACACACACCTGCTTTTCACGTCATCATGGTTCACAGTCGCCTGAGGAGCAGGTAGCAGGAAACCTGACAGACAGTTCATCATTCAGTAATGTCATAGAAAATTTCAAGCAAAAAAACAAAAACAAAACAAAAACCTTAAAATTTCACAAGAAAAAATGTATTTTAAAAAAGAACTCTGAATGTCCGTGGACGTGACTTCGAAAAACACTGGAGTAAAAAAGTAGAAAGACAAAACTCTCCATCCGCCTGTCAGGACGGAGACAGGTGGATGGAGACCCCCATGACCTCCACCCTGAACCATCGCCCTTCATTCAGTCAACTCCTCTCCCACCGCCGCTGGTGGAATGTTCGACTCTTTACTGCCCTCCCGTGGATAAAACCTGCTAACACAGGACGTATGGAAACAGGTGGCAAATGAACGTGACACGATTATGATTTTTAGTCAGTGTCATCAGTTACGTCTGTACTTTGTGTTGTTTAAAACTTATCTGCATTTCATCATCACTCATTCATTTGATGAATATCTGAATTAAATCAGTGCTGAATATGTGCAATATCAACATCTGTGCCAGTGTAAATTTGTAAATTGAAAATTTCAAAACAGTATACATAAGTAGTTTTTTAGAAAAAAATTTTTAAACTTTTTTTTTTTTATCATTGATCTTATTTATTTATGTATTTTCTATATCTGTTGTTCATTGACTCTGATTATGGGAGAACTCTGTGATGGGTGCGCTTGGTTTATAATACCAATACATTTTTCAAATGTTTGGTATGAAGTCTGATATTATTGTTTTATTGTGGAATTTCCATGTGTTCCCGCTAGTATATACTGTATATATATAATATATATATATATACACAAACACACATCTATATACTGTACATACAGTACACATACAGAGATAGATAGATAGATAGATAGATAGATAGATAGATAGATGGGCAGATAGATAGATTTACGTTATACATTTTTATACTTATTTTACAGTAACATGATATTATGTGCTTATAATGGTTTTCTAGTGATTTTAAAATTCTAATATTTGTGGCAAACAGACAAAGTCGAGTAAAATTATATAAAGTTAATTTTATTTGTGTATTCTTTTTAAAACAGAAAATGAAATTAAAAGTTAATTTTATTTGTGTATTCTTTTTAAAACAGATGAATAATCGAAACGATGCAACATAATTTCACTGGTCTCATTAAGTCCAATGTCAAAGTGGATTTATTTGTCCCTTTGGTCATTGTTTCTTTGATCCATTTTGAGCAGTCCTTGCAATCTTAATCTGGTAGATGTCATCAGTTGACATCAAAGTGCAGGCTTTTATGTCAATGTAATCAAAGCACGTGTTTTCTTCAATTTTACAGGCACTTGTTGACTGAATAGATTATACCAGTGTTGTGCTCATGACCATGTCATGGTGAGTCTGAACTTTTTAAACACAAAAAGGATACATCGCTCGTGTTTTACTTTGTGGTTGTTCATCAGTGAGCTGATGTTCAGAGTTAATTAGTAATATTAAATAGGGATTTGTCCCCAGGAGGGGATCTGGACCATGACTTGTACACAAATAAAATATATTCCCACTTATATATTTCCACTCATAAATTCCCATTCATATATTCCCACTCATAACACTCCCCCTCTCAAACATTAAATGCTTCAGATTTGACGCACTAGCCACAACTGCCAGGTGCTAACATTTGTAGTCCTGTCATCTGTAATTTGTAGTTTTCTACATTCCGCTTCAAAGCGGTGACGCATTGCGGTTGTCAGTGTTCGTGTACTCGTCTGTTCGTCCGTCCGTTAGTTAGTCCACCAAATATCTTCAGCAACCGTTGCAGATAGAAAGATGAAACAAAAAGCACATTACCTGGGCGGCAAAGGGGATAAAAATGAGATGATGACCTTGACCTTGAGAAAACTAGTTCAAGGTCAAATTTCAACTTTTGTACACTGATGAAGTGGATAAGATAGAAGGACGAGGGAGAAGGGCCAGTGTGAGTAAGACTGTAGATCAAAGCTAGTGCTTTGATCTATGAAAAGCACTAGCCGGCAACGTGTCTGGAGTGTCTCCCTGTCTAATGCCTGTAAGTCCACTGGGATAGGTTTCAGCAACTATGACCCGCGAAAGGGACATAATGTCCAAAAATGGACATAAGTTAATATGCACTGATAAATTTATTTACATCATCAGTCGTTAGAAATAATGTTTCAGAATGGATTCTCTAGGTGAGGTTGGTGTGTGAAATTTTAAATGATCAGCTCCTAAGAGCTCTTGAAGGATTGACTAGTTATATCAATGAAAATAAGGGTATTGACTACTGTTGTTTTTAGACAGCACACATATCTAAATAGGCCAATGTCTATTTTAAATGATTTCCATCCTCTCTGGTCTTTGTTCCAGTTATTTACCAAACCCCCTCACCTCTACTCCAGCACCAGGCATCGTTCCTTTTTATTTCCGTCCTCGTACTGAAAGGTATGATTTGCGTAAAATAGAAGACGTGGACATAGACCTGGTGATGCGTCACGTTAATGTGGATGCTCTTCAGGAGCACATCAATGCTGTCACCTACACCAGTGTGGAGGTAGTGGAAAATCACCAGGGGTGTCTCCTATCCAAAAAGAGTCTGATAAAGCTCTTTCAGATGGCCCAACTCTTAATAGAGTGGCTCCTCTATTGCCGAGATAATGTCATCAAAAATCTGAAGGAGGAGCGGCAGAAGCTGGCATCAGCCTTAAAAGAGCTTGAAGTGACAAACAGCTGTATGGAGGAGGAGAAGAAGGAGCGGAGGAGGAAACGGCAACAACTGCAAAAAGCTGAAAAGGTTCTTGAGAGCTGGAAGCTCCGGGTGCAGGAAATGGAAATAGAGGTCAATAAAACTGAGGATCTCCTGAAAGAGAATGAAAGTCTCAAATTGGAGAACCGGAATCTGAAGAAGCAGATTGTGTCTCTGCAAAATAAAAAAAGAGTCAGAGATTCAGCTGTTAAAAAGAAATCTAAGACTTCGACTGTCAATGTGTCCAAGACTGGGACTCTCAATGCGTCCAAGACTAGGACTCTCAAAGAATCCAATAAAAAGGAGAAGACTGCATCGCAGGTAGGACAACCAGACAATTTCTGAATCAAATGCTGCATGAAAAAAGAGGGAAATAGATTGAAAATATGTTAAATACTTTTGAATAAAAAAAACAAAATTGCAAAATCAATGTCCAGCTACTCAAATTTTATCATGTGTTTAAACAAGTTAGAATTTCTCTATAATTCTCTGCAGGAAAAGACCACGCGGCAAAAAATAGAGGACGCTCTTTTGATGGAGATGGCGAAGTTGGGAATCAAGCCTGTAAGTTCACATTCTTACAAAAGGTTTGGGGACATAAAGAAAACACAAATTCAAAGGACAGTTAATTCTCAATACGCTGCTAATTTGGTAATGAACTTCCATTTCCTCAACCCCTTCTCAGGGTCAGACTCGTCTGACGAAGGTAGAATTTGTTGCAGCCTTGTCAAAGTTACGTTCAAGATTTGCGAGCTTACCAGAGCGAAAGTTTTTCCACCTGCAACAGTGTGCCATTATAGAAAAAGGTGTGCAGCGGAGGATGGATAAAACGAGGAAGAGCATCAAATATGGTGATACAGAAAAGAAATCAACAGTGAGTCATCAAAGTCAAGATCCTCAGTTCCCAAACTTTCCCGCCGTCCTTATTGTCACCCCCACTACGGCACCTCATTTCATTATTTCATTGTTGACACGTGCAACTCATGCAGATGTAGGCTAGTTTTCTCTTTTTTTATTGTCAATGACTGATCCGTGAATTCTGCTTGTTTGTTTGCGAAGGCTGAGACCTTACCTCCTCTGACTACCCTGCACAAGACCCCTGAGCCAGCACCAAAGATCGAGACCACAACTCGAGCCAAAAAGGCAAAGCTCACCCCCAAGCCTTCCATGGTTAGGTTCATGCTGTAAGTAAGACATAAATATAAAATGCGTAAACATCAGATTGTTCACACCATTAACAGAGGTTTGATGACGCAAGTTAAAACAGAGCTTATTACATCCTGCTTCAAAGCGATGATGTAATGTATTTGTCAGCGTTTGTATGTTCGTCTGTTAGTCCACCAAATATCTTTGAAACCGTTGCAAATAGAAAGATAAAACAAAAAGCACATTACTCGAGCAGCAAAGGGGATGAAAATGAGATGATGACCTTGAGCTTGAGAAAAACAGGTCAATCTTATCCCGTTCCTGTACACTCAGGAACCAGATAAGATAGAAAGACGAGGGAGAAGGCCAGTGTGACTAAGACCGTAGATCAAAAGCTATGAAAGTAGGTCAGAGCACTAGCTTCGATCTTTGACCTATGCAAGTAGGTCAGGGTAAAATTTTGAATTCAAGGGTGTCACGGGATGTTGCAGTCTCCGACTGCATTGGTTCTTGTCTTATTCTGGTAATGATGAATGTTGCTGATCAGTAAAAACCTGTCCATAATCTTCAGGAGCCCGATTTATGAAACAGATGAGGAATTCAAGCTGCAGACTTCTATGGAGGAGGAGGAGGAGAATGACCAGCCCTTTGGGAAATACTTGGTGTGCTCAGGCAGACCTTTTTCAGCATCCTCCACCATCCAGCTGGCTGCTGCGTTAGAGGGTGACTTCACCAACACAACGGACAGCATGATGTCGAGTACTGAGGAGGACGTGTGCTCAAATTACGGCAGAGAGTTAGAACACAAGTGTCAGGACTCCAGTCCAGGAAAGCAATGTGGACAAAGGTACCCAATTTACATCACAGAGCCCATACAGCAGAGTTCTATGGAAGAGACGGAGGACGACGACGAACAGTCCTTCGGGATGAATACCATGTGCTGGGGCAGAATTCCTCCGGTCACAACATCCTCCACCATCCAGCACGCCACTGCATCAGAGGGTGGCATGTCCAACACAACGGACAGCATGATGTCGAGCATTGAGGAGGACGTGTCATCAAATGATGGCAGAGAGTTGGAGGAAAACTGTCAGGAATCCAGACAAAGGAACCCAATTTATGATACAGATCAGACCATCCAACAAGCTACTGCATCAGCGGGTGGCATAAAAAAAAAAAAAGAGTCACACATCTAACTGAAAAAAGTAGCTAAAGGTCCCATTTTATGCTTTTTTAAAAATTAATGTCATTCAGCTGCCAAATGTTCAACTACGCTGTTATTTACACTATGTCAGTTGTGCAGTGGATTCAGACACACACATGTCGAAATATCACCACTGACAACCTCTTCACCAGCGTGTCTCTTGCAGAGCATCTCCTGGAAGAGGGTCTGACTATTGTGGGAACTTTGCAACAGAACAAGCCAGATATTCCTCCAGTCACGAAGGCTTCCAGGTCCAGAGAGGTCCCCAGCACCGCATTTGGGTTCAATGGCAACATGACCATGATTAGCTATGTAAGAAAGAAGTGAAAGTCTGTTCTGCTGCTTAGCACAATGCACCACAGCAGGACGATGGATGAAACCAGCTCAAAGAAAAAACCAGAAGCAATCCTCTTCTACCATCAGACGAAAGGAGGAGTGGATATAATGGATCAGATGGTTGGCAACTACACCTGCAAACGCCAGACACAGAGATGGCCCATGGTGCTCTGGTATAACATGATTTATGTCGCCGCTCTGAATGCATATACACTTTACGGGGCTCAGCAACCTTAAGTTGACACAGACATCACCCACGACGCTTATTCACAGAGCTCTCAACGGAGCTTGTGTGTGCACAAATACTGAAAATTCAGTAAATAAATACATAAATAATTCAAATGGTTTTGTGTCACAAACATTTTTTTTATTACAAATAGCTGGAATATGAATGTATTACAGTTGTTTGGTCTAGAGACAGTGTCACTGAGGAAAAGACAGGAGACAGAGCTGGAGGTAGCAGAGATGAAGATGCTGAGGTTCTCTCTGGGAGTGATCAGGAAGGATAGGATCAGGAATGAGTACATCAGAGGGACAGCACATGTTAGAGGTTTTGGAGATAAAGTCAGAGAGGCCAGACTGAGATGGTTTGGACATGTCCAGAGGAGAGATAGTGAATATATTGGTAGAAGGATGGAGTTTTGAACTGCCAGGCAGGAGGCCTAGAGGAAGACCAAAGAGGAGGTTTATGGATGTAGTGAAAGAGGACATGAAGGTAGTTGGTGTGAGAGAAGAGGATGCAGAAGACAGGGTTAGATGGAGGCAACTGATTCGCTGTGGCGACCCCTGAAGGGAAAAGCCCGAAGGAGAAGATTTTGTTTTTGAAGGACATTTATTTTTTGTTGTCTGCCTGTTGAAAATGTTTCCCCTTGAAGTTACTGACAGAGCCATAACAAAATATTGCTTTATGTATTTAATCATTAAATAATATACACTGTGTTAGCCTTGGTTCAATAGGCTATGTTCATTTCAATATGTTTTGCTACAAGCCCTTGGCTTGTTTTTTTTTGGCCCTCTGTGTATTTTGCCTTTGACACCCCTTTTCCCAGGCTTTGAAACAGGTGTTCGTTTCACCCATTTTACTTATGAACGTTGACCACTAGAGGGCAGCACAGCTTTCTTTTAACACAGAGCTGACTGCCTGTTTCCATGGTCCATTTGACATACCTGTGTATTATACCTGTGTGTACAGTATGTAGTCGGTACTATCTATTTTCTACTATCTATCTATTTTACTATCTTAAATGTATTTGCCGTTTTGAAATGTTTATTTGATCCCTTCTCTAATTTTTTTTTCTCACTAAGAACTTACTATAATCTGCTTGCGACGACGCCTAAGTTCTGTAATGAACAAAAAAGTGTGTAATCGACTAGTTCTTGGTTCTTTGATGTTGAACTAATTTTAGGTAGGTCTGAATCTAAGAACCCTGCTGCAGTTATGCATTTCATTCCATCTGAAACCTTGTGATTGCCGGAAATCTGTCATCTTTTTTGCCTTTTTTTAGATTTAACAAAACATGCTCATCAACAAACCTTCACGCTCATATTCAGATCTATGGGCAATTCTGATTCTGACATATGGAATGTGATAGAAAGCCAGAGCACCCAAACAGAATCCAGGCAGACACCTGGAGAACTACCTACATCAATCTGTCTCAGAACCTTCTTACTTTTGTGCAAACCGCAATAACAACTTCAGAAGTGGATCTCGCAAAATACACATAGAAATAGACGCATAATGTCAGTGCTGTCAGATGAAAATTAGGTGTGTTTTATTTTTGCAATAAAGGTTGATCCAGTCATCCGATCATCTACTTAATCCTGGTCACAGGTTTGCCTGGAGCCTATCCCAGCTGCCTAAAGGCAACAGGTGGGGTACAAAGTTGATCTAGTGAGATAGAAATTATTTCATTGATAGTTTTTGCATGTATTTCTTTACATAAGTTTATCTCATTCTTGATGTTTCAAATGATTATTTTTGTCATTGCAGCAAGTCAGATGAGATGTGCAAAAATATAAAAGCAGGTGCATGTCAGGATTTAAAAATCAATAAAAGAGACTAAATGAGGTAAAAAAAAAAACAAAAACAAATAGATGAATGTTTGGTCTTTATTCTTGTAGTGAAGTTTGGAGTTTAGGAGCTGGAATTTTCTGTGAGTGCGTGCGCGCATGTGTGTGTGTGTGTCTATCTCCTTGTGTAGGAGGTGTTTATTGGTGACTGAAGAAAGTGACCAAATGAGGATTAGAGGAGTAGGGGGTTGGGTTTGTTTGACACAAAATCTTCTCAACAGGCAGAGGTGTTTGTTGATCCTGTATCAGTGTTAGTGTTGTTCATGTGTCCGTCAGCCTCCTATTTGTCTGTCTGTCTGTCTGTCTGACCACTTTTGTGTTTGAAACTCAATTCTGTGAGTCTATGTGATGACTCGGCTCAGCCATCCAAATTGTTTTACTGTATATAATCTGTCATCAGCCCTGCTGCAAATGAACCAGAGATTGTCTCACTGTCCCGGTGGCTGTGACCCCGCAAGAGCCGGAATCACACCCCCACAGAAAAGTTAGTGTGTTTCTGGAAGTGTGTATTTGAGGGGGGAGATAGAAAGGGTGTCCCTGACTACAGTGTGCATGTGTAACTGTTTTATCAGACAGCATGTCAATGCATTGTGTGTTTTTGTACATGTGTCACTGACCCAGAGCGACATCAGAGCCAAGAAAGGACTTAAACGGCCACAGCTGCACTTCCATTGCAACTTGGTGTTTTAATGGAGGGGATATTATGGGCTAGAGAGCAGGGTAATGACCGCTCTGGCCGGCGGAATGCCTTGATCTTATCACAGTGGCGAGAGGGGATGCTCCCACTTTCAGATGGTTTAATAGTCTTAGCTCTAATAGAAAAGCAGCGTGGGCCACCGAGGTCACCCGGAAGCACATGACCGCTCCGTCCACACACCGTCACACCGAAACTCGAACCCGCAACCCTGTTTTTCTCACCCAAACTGATTCCGTTTTTCTGTGGATGCACTTAATCTGTTAATGGTTAATCATAACTCTGTCTTTCTGTTAAACAGGCTGCGTGAAATGAGTCTGCTCACCATGGAAGTTGTATTTCTTCCAGAAGAGAAAGAAACAAGGGAGTAGAGTGGGGAAAGAACAGAAAAGAGATAAGAGCTTGTTGAAAACCTGTGTGCAGAAGAATGGCCTGTCACTGTTTTGGCACTCTCACACACCCTGATACTTGCTTACCCTCCAGAGTCTCACACAGCTGTATATACGGATAAATCCTATAAGTCCATTTGAATACCACAACAGTCTTCTTCTAATCTGTTTGTTTGAAACTTGTGATAAATCTGTAATTTTCAGCCGACCCAAAGCGGGCCTTATCCACACCTATTAGTCCATGTTAAGGGTTGAGTTATTTCTCAACACCGTTGGTTGGATGCCAATGGAGGTGTATGTGTGTGTGTGTGTGTGTGTGTGTGTGTGTGTGTGTGTGTGTGTGTGAGAATGTTCCTCTTTATCTCACTCAATGAGTGAGTGGAGGTTGGCTGTGAGGCTATCTGTCCCTCTCAGACACCCAATCTGTCTCTGTCGCTGTGCCTGCAGCCTGCAAACACACACACACACACACACACACACACACACACACACACACACACACACACACACACACACACACACACGCATAGAGTGATGTCACAATAGATGGATGCTCATATTGCACCCGCGCTGCGTTCATTTTTACTTTGTACGAGCCAGACCAAAAATGACAGAAGCGTGGGGAGATGTTTTCGGTTGGATCAGCCTGTATTTCCGTCTGCGTTTGCGTCTCTCTGTCAGGACAGACGGGCAGACGGAGGATGTTCTCGTTTAGTGCTGTGCCTGAACTGAAGTGTCCCATTGACTCCGCTGAAGTGGACTTATATCCTATATCTTTCTCCTTCCTGGATCCAGACAGGGCTGAGCGCCACACTCATCCTGCCCTCCTCACACTTGTGAGGCCTCTCTCTTCATGGCTCAGTCCCACACTTTAGATCCCCTCAGCAACACATCCTCCTTAGGTTTGGCAGAGTGCTGCTTGATGAGCGGTGCTGCTGTAGGTAATCATCTGGTGCACGAGGACCAGACAGTTGTTAATGATGGTGATGTTTTTCACGGGGAAATTGATGCCACCCCTTAAGATACAGCTACCAACCAGACTAAAATTGTGATTTGCATCAAAACAATTGAAATGACACGACCAACGGAGTAGTGAGTCTGTCACGCCTGTATTTCAGACAAGTGCAAACCGTCTGCAGGAAGTTCTTGTCGACTTCTGTAGCGTAAGTGGTCTTCCTCAGATGTGCAGAATCAGACACAAATCTTCATCACTGCTACCAAAACCATATCTAGGACGCCATATGTGTGTTCACAACCACCACCATAGACCAGTTATTAGCCATATCCAGTCACTGCCTTAGCCACAACAGCCAGACAGAGCAGCTTTACTCACAGCTTGTGGTTGCACAATGTCACAGAACTGCCTTTTTCAGTCTAATTGGCAATAAAAGTGTAATGTAAAGTATCACATCCTCTTCCTCGTGGGTGTTATAACTGGTCTGGAACAACACAAACAGTTTCAATTACGCAGAGGAGCACAAATTTCAACATGAAGTGACGCAAATGTAGAAAAAAAAAAATCTCATTGGTTAGTTGTAAAATACGTTCACACATTCTCTGCTCAAAGATTGAGGATTTATTAAATATTAGAATCTTTTTAAAGTAAATAGGAGAGCTCATTTGCGAGGATGAAAACAACCATGAAAACTCGCATTCTTGCAAGTAACAGTGTGTGAGGTCCAGGACAAACACAAGTAGATGTTTGAAATACTATTACTATCCAGCTCCTCCATGTACATGCACACACACACACACACACACACACAAACACTATATACAAACACCGCAACAAGCACATCAGATTAAACAAACAGGATTAAATCACACATTAGATGTTGTTTCAGCTTGTTTATTGAATCTGAGTAAAAAATCAAAGTGGGGAAACCCTATAGGTTAATGGGTTAATGAGTGAGTGTTATAGGATGTGGAAGGAGGATTGTGTTACCATTGGGCAGCTGTGCAATGCCTGTTTTTATAAAACTCTTTTTCTCGTCTTTTCTAGTCACAACGGTAAAGAAATTCCCGAATTCTTTGAACACTAATGTGAAAAACTACAGATCAAAATTACATTTGATGATGTTTTTATCCTCATGTAAAGTGTGAACCCTGGAAATGATCTTTCATTCTCATCCCATTCTCATGAACACCGTGTCTCAGAAGTCCTGTAGAGATTTTGATTACATTTGGCACTTGAACTCAAGGTTAAACTGTAGGGATCGTACAGATCTACAGTGCTACTGGGTTGAAGATGTGTGTGAAGCATCCACATGGTGGACATTGGTTAAGCTTTTCCTGCATAAACAGAATTTTTTTCTCTGTCACTCTCACTCTCTGACTGTAAACTCTCGGGTCAGGAGTGCAGCGTGATCGCAGGAGCTCCGTCAGCATCACCTTCCCATGCAGCATGCAAATCCGTCAGATTACATGTTCTTTGTGTTGTTGTTGTATCTGACTTGGCTCTCGATTGTGGTAAACAGCTGTTGGTGTGTGCTTTAGTGTTTAATAAACACATTAGACTGCTGTTTACTCTCCCCTAAACTCTCCCAGTTCAAACACTTGATATTGGAGCTCTAAGCCAATGATGGAGATGTGAGCATCGTAATGGTACTGAAAACAAAATCATCCTACCCGTGCTATACATTTGTATACACACACACGCACGCACGCACGCACGCACACACACACATTTTAATCACATACACTATGATTGCGTCTATGTGTATCATTTGTACAAAAAAAATATGTGCACACATGCACATTCACGATATACAGTACATGTATATACATACACAGTTTATATACAGTATATACCTACACAGTATGTATATTTATATATGTATATGTATATGTATATGTATATGTATATGTATATGTACATACACATCTTTTTCTTCTTTTTTTCCTTTCATCTTTTCCTTTCAGGGGTCACCACAGTGAATCAATTGCCTCCATCTAACCCTGTCCTTTGCATCCTCTTCTCTCACACCAACTACCTTCATGTCCTCTTTCACTACATCCATAAACCTCCTCTTTGGTCTTCCTCTAGGCCTCCTGCCTGGCAGTTCAAAACTCCATCCTTCTACCAATATATTCACTATCTCTCCTCTGGACATGTCCAAACCATCTCAGTCTGGCCTCTCTGACTTTATCTCCAAAACCTCTAACATGTGCTGTCCCTCTGATGTACTCATTCCTGATCCTATCCTTCCTGGTCACTCCCAGAGAGAACCTCAGCATCTTCATCTCATATATTCATCTCATAGTCATATATATACATACACATACTGTATATATATACATACACACACTGTATATATATATATATCTATATATCTATATATATATATATATATATGGCACTGCAAAAATAAATTTTGTCTTAACCTCTGTGGCTGACAGTGGACAGGTCCTTTTGGCATTGATGTGATGTGCCCAGTTCTTACCTTTCTTTTTTGGTCTACTAATGATTTCTGCTACCACATAATATATTTAATACATGTCATTCTACTTTTACTATTGCTGACAATTATTCTATTATATTTTAATGTTGTTAATTATCTTCTATTTTAAATAAAACACTGAATCTATATCGGCATGCAACATCTGTTGCTGTGGGAATAAAATAAAATTCTAGATATATGAGATCAGGCTTCAAATTTGTAGCATAACAATTAAAGCTGGGTTAAGCCTGTGCGAAAGCTTCATTATACAGCACTTGATTGAATTATCTCCTTTCACAGAGTGGGAGGCTGAAGCATAAACAATCCTGAATGGAGAAAGGGACAGATGAGTTTCCCTCTGTTGTTTTTGTTACAGCAGCACTTTATTGTAAAACTGAAATGATATTGTTCCCGTGGCAGCTCTGTGTAAATGTTTTGCACGGAGTATTCGTCCATTTCATACCGAGCGCTTGCTCTGTTTACCACTGTTTACTGAGCAACTCAGGCTACTGTACCGTATCCTTGCTCTCCATCAGCCGCCTCAGTGCTGGTAAAAGGTGAAGCCCAGTTGTGAAAAGTGTGGGCTTGTTGATTCTGCACTGGTCTGCAGGCATCAGCACCAATCAGGGAAAATATACACCCAAAGACAAAGATAAGCACAAGTTTCTTTAATTCTATGTCCAGACCAACCAAAGTGCCAACAAGATTATACACCATATTCCAGGAAAATGGACAGAAAAATGCAAATTGAGGAAAGCTGCACCTCAAAACACAAACAAAATCATCCTTTGCATTCCACTCCGGCTTGTTTGTCTCTGTTTTCTCGGTTTGGGATTTGTCTTAGGAGTGGAATTTTTGTGTATCTTATGAAATTTGTGTTTTTAAAGGTGAGGAGACTTAGAGGCTGGGAATGGGACACTGCTTCCAGTCATGAGGTAAACACATTTAGCTCAGTCTAAGCAACAATAAGCACATCGGTTGTGAAAGTGTTCGAGTGCAGGTTGGCTCACCTACTTCTTTATAGCCTTGTTTTATTTTTATTTTTTTTAGCTTCAAACATTTTAAAGATCAGATTTTTCATCTGTTGGACATTTGGGAAGAGATTTTCTTGCAGCTTTGAATGCCGAATAAAAAGATGAGCTGAAGTTCGAGTTTTGCTCAGCACCATCTATCAGTGTCACTCAGGTAGTCGTACTATCACTGTTTGTGTCAGCGTTGGTGTGTGTCAGCTGGTATCACTCACTGGTATCAATGTCTGTGAGGCCTATACAATTTGACCCTGACCCTGTATCTGTCCTGTTTCCCACACCTCCTGCTCTTGTCTGTGTGTGTCAGTGTGGATTGTTAGACAAAAACCCCCAGATTCCCTGGTATGTTGGTGGAATTTAGACTATTTTGTCAGGTCACTGTTGTTTGTGCCTTGTGAGGTGTGTCTGTACATTCCCATGCAGGAAACGAGATAAACACAACGCCACCGCCTCTACAAATATACAAACCTCATCATGTGCAGGCTCACACCTTAACCCGTGGAGGCTGGAAGCTGCACCTGCAGGATAGTCCGCTGTCCGATGCTGAGCTAGAAGAGGGTGAGTTATATCAAAGATAAATTAAGGGTGACAAATTGGTGCTCTGTCAGGTCACAGTGGCTTTCTACTCACAGAAAATTCATTAGGGTCAACCTGCATATGGTTGTGTGTCAGTCGTTGGGGTTATACAAGCAGTGATAGCTGAGTCCTGAAATACTGCTCCTCCAAATTTACTGTGTTGTTTAGCAGAAGAAATCATTTGGCTGCCAGACGTCAGTTGAACTGATACTTAGAGAAATTTAGAAAAGAAGAAGTGCAGTTTTTGTTGTGATGTTAAAAAGGTACTATTGATACGGCTATCCAAATGAGAACCATCATAGAAAAGGACGGAGAAAATTGGACAGTTAGTTAGGAGACTCAGGGAAAGATTTGGAGGTGGTAAGTGGAGGACATTTTTCACTGTAGGTCTGAGGAGATAAGTGTTTTGTGTCGTCATCCCCTTTTTTTCCCCCCCTGTGCTGCAATTCATACCCACACTTTCTCTCCCTCTCTCTGTCTCCACACCCCGAGGGTCCTGGCAGGTCATGTAAATATTAGTTTGAGCTCCCTAATAAATCTACACCTCCTGCTACTCCCACACTCTCCCCACGCAGACCTGTTCCCAACAAAGCTCCACCAAATACCTAATGGCTGAAACCCCCCCTCATCAGATAGAGGCAGAGCGAAAGGATGAAAGATTAATTGAGGAGGTGACACTGTAGGCAGCTACACTGTAGGCCAGGATTTAATCCAGCAGAGCAGGTGTTCTTCTGAATAAGATCACATCTTTTCTCTGGCCGGCCAGAGAAGAGCTTAGTTACACAAGTAAGGCGTTAATGTTTCTGAGGTGTCAACAGGCGACAGATCAGTGGTGGTCGTTCATAGCACTGACGGTTCCCTGTTGATACATCTAAACTTTATGACCCTTGACCTCACCAGACTCCCCTTCCAACCTCTGGAAATAAAGTACTCAGGCTCCACCGGCCCTTAAGGGTAAACTCATTCCATCACACGCACGCGCACACACACTTATATGTGTGCATGCACTCTCTGGTCACAAATGGTGAGTGACAGAGAGAAAAAGGCTTGCTAACATACTTTGGGTTTAAGCGTACGGGTGATAGGTGAGCTCAGGGGGCACCGAGGAGGTCCTTTCCTGGCCTGCAGGTATATACATGTGAATATGTGTGCAAAACAGATTGTATGGCTGACACCCGGCGCACCTCAAAATGAATGTTGCTGATCCATTGGTGGTGTCCTGTTGGTGGTTATTTACCACCAACAAAAGTCTATCTAGGTGGCCAGGAGCAGGAGAGAAGTGGAAAGAGGGGGTAGGCAAGAGATGGCAGTTTCTTTCTACATACAATACTTTACATATATTTTTTTTAAGGATTTAAAAGTTGTTTGGGATGTAAGTTTATTTGACAGATTGATCCACTGACTGGTCACATCAGGGGTGTGGATCAGGCGACATCCAACAGAGATATAATTCACTTATCGGAGAGGGTTCCCCATCGCAGAGGCAAAGACATTATCAAAAGCGTTTTGAGTTATTATATTGATTGGAACATAAAGCTGTCAATCATCTACATAGAAGTGATGACAAACACCATTGTCCTGGTTGATCTGACTGACAGAATGTCTCATTAAAAGGCCTGGGATGGACCCTGTCAGGATCCCACAGGTAAAATCGTAAATGACGTTGGTGACATGATCAGTGTTTTTGCCTCATTGCTAGAGAGATTTGGTGTGATTATTTAGTCTTTGGAGGGTATTTTTTATTTAATTGTGAATGATTATTAAAAAGGTTTTTTGGAAAAGTGATGCGGGGAATCCAATTCAAAAGAGTCAGCGCAAGGATTTCAAAGGCAAGGATTTCAATAGATCACGCAATAGATTCGTGGAAAAAAATCAACATGACTATCGCTGGGATGAAACTGCCTACATACTTAAAAAACAACGGGGAGAGGTTTGGTAAGATCTGCACTAAATTTATAGTACCTGGTTGTTTTCAAAATAACATTCAGTAGTGGAGCTAGGCCTGAAATAAAAAAAATTTAAAACCTGAAAAGAGTTTTAAGTTAATTTTCCCCAAATTTAGCAACAGCCTGTACAAAGCGTTACCAGGAGTCAGCTGTATTTCTGTTACCGCAAGGAACTGTTAGCGGTAATCAGATGTTTAAAAGACTCAGAAAGAATTATTGCGAAGGGTTATAGTCAGATAATTCTAATTTATTACAATTTGGAACTGAAGCTTGGTCATTGTTACTGATAATATAAACCAAGTCAATTACGAGAATCCAAAACAGAATCCAAAGCATTCGGGATATTCAGATAGGTTAAGTGATACTACACTGTCTAAACCACTTTACTGGGAGGAAAAAACAAGTTATAGTAATAAATACTACTGCCTCATTTTACAGTAATTCCTTATTTCATTGGGGAAGTGTTTTCATATGTGAGCACGACAAATACTGCAGGTAAAAAAAAAAAAAAATACAAAGCAAGTATGAAACATTTAACAGCCAATTACTTTAATGTTTGCCTGTAATTCCTCTTCTTTATAACCCGGCTTCTTTATAACCCGTCTCGTTAAAACCTCTCTTTATATTCTCTTGTATTTATAACCCTCCTTGATGTCTGTTTAGTGATGTTACCATTCAAATAACCAGATGTAACATATTAACAATGTAAGTATATTGTTTTTATAAATAATAATATGAATCCAATGAAGAGTACATGAGTTATGATAACCTGGCATTAACCCCTTATGCCTCCATTGTTATTTGATGCCATTTCTGTACCTCGGGTGACGTTTCCCTCACCCACAGATCTGGCTGCCAGCTGTGAAGACTAATGGGTTTCCTTGTGATACTCAACAAGCACATGAATCCTCTCAGCTTGGCATCCAGGATGCAGATAGATCTGCCACAGGAAGCTGGCACTAGGATGGCCTCTGACTAGAATTGCTTGATAATGTTACCCTGAGGGATAATAAAGCTTATCTAATGATATGGGCCTCCAGTGGATATTAAAAGACCACTTCTAAGATGTGGAGGGCTCTATTTGTAGCCGATGAAGTAAGCAGAATGAAAGACTAATCACGAGCGGCCTGACGCTGGTCCTTCAAGAAGTTATTGCAAAGAAAATGATCTTACTGAATGACAAGATCAAGGAGAGAAATATGTCTTTTCATCTCAGCTGCTTCATTGGAGTTTGTGTGTGAATTAAGGTATCCCCAATGGACTTAGCATGTCCAGTCAGGCCTGGACATAGCTACATTCTCCCCCAGCCTGGGGAAAGAGAGCTGTTCATATCATCAGGTTTCAATGACCGACATGATGCACAAGTAAAAAAAAAAACCAAAGGAAACCTGGAAAAACAGGAAGGGTGTCAGTGTTAAACTGAAGTAAAGGGAATTAAATCGCTGTAATTTGGGTAATGTTTCTTTTTTAAATTTGCTATTGTGTGTGTACAAAATCTGTCTTTTAATTCCCATCTATAGTAATGCTGAACTGTAACGCTGCAGAGATTGCACTGGACTGAGAAACTGGGGGGAGCAAGAGGGGGCTGAGACAGAGAAGATTGCTGGAAAGTATTCTCTTTGATAAACCGGCCAAGAAGCCTTTTATTAAATGTGGTCAAAACAGGAGCCCACACTAGATCCTCTGTGGCACGACCATGTCCAATCACCAGCTATCAACAGCCTCGGGTAATTACAGCTATCTAGTCATTAGCCTGGGACCCACCTGGAATTCCACATAGCGAGGGGGTGGGATTAGGCCAGCAGGGGTTAGGATTTTAGTTGGGTCTTTAATCAAACAATGCCCTCCTATTTACTGATGTGTGTGTGTGCGTGTGTGTGTGTGTGTGTGTGTGTAATAATGGGTTTGATAGCACTCATCTTAGTTGGTCTCATTTTCAAAATGTCTGGTTAGGGTCTGTCATTTTGTTGTTGCCAGAAATGTAGAAACATCATTTATCATGATAGCCTTTAAAATATCCAATCAGCTGTTCGCAACACTCAAATCACACAAAAACAATTTAAATCAATTAGATCAGTTAAATTATTATTATTCCGCCACTTTCAATCCTCAGACTCTTTGTGTAGGTGTGGGTTTGGTTAACGTCAGAGAGACAGAATGGTGTGAGGGAGGGATGGTTCAGGGAATGGTGTGAGGGAGTGAAAGCTCATTATTCCAAATATTTTGTATTAATCTGATGGCTCTCTCGCTCAGATTGCGGCACGTCGGATCAGGACGGTTGAGTCTGCCTGTACATTTTGAAAACGTCTGTAGGATGATGCTGGAGACTCGAGGGACATGTCTGGACTGAATGCTGGATACCGTGGTAGTAGAACTCTGACAGTTACTCCCCTGAATAGCATCCCTCATGAGGGAAGACATTTGAAAATCAGGTGTTATTAAAACATTGTGCCAACCTTCATAGACTTCCTATGGCAGTAGACTCCCAAACTAGACTTAAATTTACTCCATAATAAAAAACTGACATATACACCAGTAGAAGACTCAACTCCAGTACTCAAAACCATCTCGGTAAGCTATGGCTGTTTTGGAAAAATACAACTTTTGGTTCTATCATGAGGAATAGGATAAGATTCCTCAGGGATGCTGCTGGGAGCTGGTGTCTGGATCTTCTTCTTCTTTCGGCTTTTCCCTTCAGGGGTCGCCACAGCGAATCAGTTGCCTCCATCTAACCCTGTCTTCTGCATCCTCTTCTCTCACACCAACTACCTTCATGTCCTCTTTCACTACATCCATAAACCTCCTCTCTGGTCTTCCTCTAGGCCTCCTTCCTGGCAGTTCAAAACTCAGCATCCTTCTACCTATATATTCACTATCTCTCCTCTGGACATGTCCAAACCATCTCAGTCTGGCCTCTCTGACTTTATCTCCAAAACCTCTAACATGTGCTGTCCCTCTGATGTACTCATTCCTGATCCTATCCTTCCTGGTCACTCCCAAAGAGAACCTCAGCATCTTCATCTCTGCTACCTCCAGCTCTGCCTCCTGTCTTTTCCTCAGTGACACTGTCTCTAGACCAAACAACATCGCTGGTCTCACCACAGTTTTGTACACCTTTCCTTTGCATCATAATTGCGGTAGGTAATAGTAAATGACTACAAATGTTTGTCATGAAGAGGCTGAATAAAGAAAAGTTGTATTCTATGTTGTATTTTGAAGACATGTATATTATCATTTGGATTTACAGTTTTACCTGGAGATACGAGCTCTTGACATACCATATTTTTGTTCAACATGTGAGTGAAAATCAAAGATACAAGCTGTGCTTCCGGACAACACCACTAGTTTTTTGCTAGCTTTTTTTACAAGTCTGGAATTAATTGAAATTATTTTACTTCTCTAAATGGGAAAATGTTGTTTGAGTTTTGAGCTCAGTCACGGAATGGATTAAACGGTTATCTCGAGGTACCACTGTATTCTGTCAGTAAATGTAGCTCACAATGAGGGTTGAATAAGAAACGCTATTAGTTTCACTTCCTTCTGTCTTCCTTTCTTGACTAGGTGCCTTGTGTCTTGGTCACATGAGTATTCGTGATGGTGCTAAACCTTTATTCAACTCAACAACACCAATGGAAATGATGGGCAGCAGCGTGGCGGTGTTGTTTCTGAACTTTCTTAATACTTTGCGCTGATTTAATCTGCTCTGTTGGGGCCATAATCTTCAACCTTTACGTTTGAGCTGCCTGAACAAAAAACAAACATGCCAGTATCATACTAATAAACTGTATATTTCATATGAACATCTGTTTGGATAAAGCAATATACACAATGTTATACAAGCAAGCTGGAGAGCAGAGAAGTCACATTGTCAGATATTTTTGGTTATGTGTGAATGAGTGACCATCCAGGCCTTCTTTTTTGTCTTTTTTTTTTTTTCTTTCTTCTTTTTCTTCTTGTCAGCATCAGTTTCTCATCATATTCGCCGAAAACTAGAGTACACTGCATATTTAGGATAATGGGAGCGCTCTTCTCTCTCCTTATGTCAACCATGTAGTGCAGTCTCATCCGCAGATGAGAAATGAAACAACACTTTACAATTTAAATAAATCCATTTCAACAGCTTTTTTTTTTCTTTTCTTTTTTCAGTTGCATTCAAAGTTTCATTAACGCATCCGCCCATGTATTCGTTTGATGTCCATCTCCCCGTCCTTCCTTGTAGTCCTCTGCCTGGACTTTAGTTTGGCCAGAAAGCGAGCCAAAGATGTCGGCTTCTCAAAGTGCACTTGTCAAGCTACTTCCCAATGTCCAACCAAGTGTTTTTTTTTTTTTTTTTTTTTTTTTTTGTGGTACATAAAGGTGTATTTTCCCTCACCGAGAAAGAAACTTGTATATGTATATGATGTTGTTGTAATAATACTGGATACGTTTGAAGGCTCAGGTAATGTAAAAATGTGTCTTTAAAGCATCATGAAAGCAGCAAACATTTTAAACCAGAACCACACGCAAGAAAAAAAGTCCATCAGGACCGAACCTTTGATAAAAGCTCATTCCTGCCGATTATCACTGCTGATTCTCATATTCCATTTCAGACACAGGGTCACTCACAAGGGGTTAAAGGTACTAATGCATTTCGATTGTTACTGAACTCTAGTGCTTTAACAGAGACGGGTAGAAAAGCCATGCAATGAAGAACTGAAGTAGGGACAGGTGGGGCGGAGACGAACAGTACTTTTGGACAAACTTTCCCAGAATGCAATGTTCTACAGGCTGTCCTGCAAAGGGCAAAAGGGGTGGGGTTGGATTGTAAAAGACGGGTGGGGCGGTCTTCAGGTCTTTTCCAACCATTCAGCTCGTTTGGGAGCTTTGCACGTATGGATGTCCACGGCTTCCTCGCAGTCCTTGCACTCCACGGCGCAGCACCATTTGAACTTGCACTCGCACTTGGTGATTTGTTTGACTCTCGTGGTGTCGTAGCCCCGCCCACAGCACATGACCTCACAGCCGTCCGTGCCTCGTGACGTCTTATTGCAGATCCGCCCAGCTGTCCCCAGGGAGCCTGGAAAGGAGTACAAACAGTTAGCGGGTGAAGGTGAAACATTTCTTCGGACTCATCTTTTAGGTTTGCCTTCTGTTTTGGAATCAAAAAACAAATAGTGGGCCGGGTCGTGCCTGTAGTGAGATGGCGTTCATACGAGAGGTGCGATGATTACTTGACAAATCAATAGCTTGATCAAATGAAAATGAATGAACTCTTTCCAAATCTGTGAATAGCTTTACTCGTATTTTCAAAATATTAGCTGTTATTTGCTGGATGAAATGATCTAAGTTAATTTGTCAGCTTGTATTTCAACAGACTGTTAGTTTTCGCTGTTTTCAGTCAGTTTATACATCAAACAGTGAATTAAGATAAAGGGTTGCTCTACTCGTCTTAGAATCCTGAATGGGCTAGGTGCTTTAATTATCTGTTAAAACTAATCTGCAGATTCTTCCTCCAGTATCGTGTGCAGCCATCCCTTTTCTTGTAGTCTAGACGACTGCTTATCCTCCTTGCGGGTCATAGGTGTTTCTGGATCCCAGAGAAGGGTTACACCCTGGACGCATTGCAAATTTTGCAAAAGAGCGACAAACAATTTCTTATTATTTACGGTAATTTAAACATTTATGAACCCTCCCCATACTGATATTAAACCCCCTTCTATCTGTATTACCTTTTCCCATACTCTTATCGACTGTTTAAAGCATTTTTGTGTCTCACGTACGTCCGAGACTCACGGAACGGAGCGCGCTTCCGGATACCGTCAGCCAATAGAATGTGCATACGGTATCACGTGACTGCCAACCAAAAATCCGAGATGAGGTGAAGTCGCGAGCGTTGACGCATGAATGCGTGAGGGCGCACTGTACTTCCTAAATTTTCCATCTCTGTCTACACAAATATACGACATGCAAAAACAATAAATACTTCAAGGTTGGACCTAAGGTCATTAGCTTCATTATAAATGTCTGTTTTAGATTAAAATCCAAAACATCTCAGCTCTCCTTCAGCCCTCTCTTGTATTCCATATTTGACATAAAGAAGCAGGCGAGCCATTGAGTGTATCAGAGTGTTTTAGTGGTCTAGCTATTACCTAATGCGGTGGCATGTTGTCTTATGTGAATGTCATCCCCACAGAGATTAGTGCTAGTGTGTTGTGTGAGAAGTTCCCTGTTTGAACTGCTACCTATCACAACAAGCTTTTCATAGAACAACAGACCCACAAACACAACTATGCAGTGTTGGTAGAGTGGCCTGTAGTTACACTGCCTTTCCCAAGCCACTGCTCCCTTTGAAGCCACTTTGTGTGTGCGCATGTGTGTATGTTTGTGTGTGTGTGTCTGTGCACGGGGGTTAAATGGACAGTGGAGCGTGACAGACAGGCTCTCATACTCTGAGGCCCACTCTGCCCTCCAGCTATGCTTAGTTCAGACAGGGAGAGAGGGAGAGACTGTGACAGACAGAAAGAGGTGATTTTTTTTTTTTTTTTTTTTTTAAATTAGATGCTTGTGTCCCTAGGGTGTGGATTCCTCTGGGAAGGTGAGAAAGAGGGGGAGGATGGATAAGGAGATGAAGAAAAGACAAAGAAAGGGGAAGATCTGGTCTTCAGAGTGATGGAAGTGTCAACATCTAAAATTGTAGAAGAGCATCCGGCAACATTTTACCCATCAGTCAACAGGAGCAGATCGAATCGATGGGGTGAATTGTGTGAGGGCTGATCAACGCTTCTTCCCTCCGTGGAGGTGTGTGTGTGTGTGTGTGTGTGTTGACAGAGACTGATAGAGGTCAGGTGGTCACAAAACGACCATGTCCCCAGGGTACATGGATATTAGCTTGCACAGACATCACACAGGAGGCCTGCTGTGTTATCTGGCTGCCATTACACATACACAAGCACACACACAAACACACTAGTCATGCATGAACATATAAACAACATACACATAACACGCCTGAAACACAACACAGTCGGGGCAATCCATCAAGATCCGTGAGAATCTGCCTCTTGGATCCAGTCTCACCTGCTGATTTGTCTTGAAGACAGTAATCTGGAGAGTTCTCGAAGTAGACCAGGTCGTTCTTGGTGGCCTTCCTGAAGGCTTTGTTCGCCACGGCGAAACCCGTCCCGTCCTGGTTCATCGTCACCTCGATGGCCCCATTGTATTTCCTCCTCAGGTAGTCACCAGTCTTCCTGAGGTCCGCCATGGCCATCCAACATGTCCTCAGGGTGCAAGAGCCGCTCACGCCGTGACATTTACACTCCAGCTTCATGAATCGCTTCACTGCCTGAATGCGTAAAAGAGAAATGGAGATTGCGTGTTTTAGCCCTCTCTAAATTTGATTTATATGTTCAAAATGCAGCACTAATGCGAGCATTTCTTAAAGAGTTGGTTTCATCAAATATCACTTATACCGTGCAGAATATCACATCAGTTGAGTAATGAAAAGATTTTTTTTGAAAGGCTTTTAAAGCATTTTTTGAAAAAAAAATCTGTGAGCAATTTTCATCTGCGCCTCATTGCAAAAGTATTAGCCCCATAAAAACATTATACAGTGAAGTCTGAATTATCCAGACATACAGGAGTATTATTTCTGGAAATAGATTTTGCCAGTAAATTCTCTAAATGTATTTTTTATTGCTGCAAGCGCCACAAGAACAAAGAAAATCCAATTTACCTCCACCAGGTTGGCGTCTGTAATGTCAGACCCATTTACACTTATGGTTAACATGCAACCTGTATCTTAGAATATGTTATGATCAATGCAGACTGGTAGCAAATCAAGCTAAAGATAATTAGAAAACAGCCCACACAACTTATTGTGAAGTTCATGTAATTTGTTTACTGATCAGTAAACTAACTAATGCGTCACCAAAGCTTAAATTTGAAGATCGCTTTGAATAATGCAGAATGCAGTGTAATGAATAATGAATAATGTATTGAATGCATTGAAGCAACCAGATCTCCTCCGCAGGTGGTCTGGATCCAACATTTTGGAGCAAGATGATTCAAACACCTTGTTACAGGTTAAAAGTTATCCTAAATGTTACAAGTTTTTATCAAGTTTATTTACTGATTTCAATTTGTTTTGAAATATTTGCTCACCTCTTGAAACTATACTGTGCTGTCATCGTTTAAAACAAGTTCAATTCACTCCATTAAAAGTGGTGCATAATTCAAAAGCTTTTCTTCTGTAGGTCTCTTGTTGTAAAAACTTAGCAGCATAATAAAGCACTGATTTGCATCGTTGCCTTGAAGGAAGAAGGGTCTGGGTTTAAATCCCAGCCTGGGTCAGGACACAGATACAGGTAAACCTCGGCTCACGTTGTTTCGAGTTACGGAAAAGTAAAAGTCAAGTTTATGTCATCTTACTCCACTGGACGTCTGTCAATCACAAATATTTGAATCGTAAAATTACCAATAAACTTTTAAAAGAACATGATATCATGTTACTGTAAAATGAAAAGAATAAAAAAATATTATATGCTATCAGCCTGTAGCAACCCCAGTGACGCGCAATGCGGAACAAACGGCAAGACGGCGACGTTTTTCTATACTATAATTAAAAAAAAAAGATTTAAATGTTGGTAAACTTAAAATAGATTTGTATTTACCAAATATTATTGAAAATAAATAGACTACAGAACTCAGTTTATCTCGGAGGACAACTTAATTCAACTTGCGCCATTTTTCGACTTACGTCGCGGCTCCCGGAACCAATTAACGACCTAAGTCGAGGTTTACCCGCGAATCGAAACTTGGAGTGTTTGTTAAAATCACACACTTACTGTTCTGCCACAGCGGTTGTTGTGTATATTCATGAGGGCCCGCGCGTCTCGGACGGTCCTCTCTTTGGCGTCTATGAAGGCTTTGGCGAACTTTATCCCATAGTTGATGTTGTCGCTACAGCCGCCCCAGTCAAACTCTCCCCGGTCGTCGCTCGACCTTCCGCGCTTATGCGGGTCGCAGTTGCACGTCTTCAGCTCACCCTGGCTACACGCTCGCGTGAGCGCGTACACCACTCCTGCAGAGGAGATGGCGTAGACGAACGCTGCCTCGCGGCTGCCTGGGAAGCAGAGACAGACGGTTAAGAAGGCAGAAAAAACAGTTACTCATCAGACAATACGGTTTTGTGTATGACTTAAAAACTGGAAAGTGTGCAGCCCAAATGTTAACAAGCATACACAGATACGGATCATGCCATGACCAGGCCTGGGTGTGAGCCATCAGGAACATGAAGGCAGCAGCTGACGGGTGCATATCAGGCCTGATGTGGTGTATAGGACAGCTCTGTTTAAATATTATCATGGAAATAATCCTAGCTGTGGGACTCTCCTCTGCTCACATAAATTGTTTAAATACAGACACAGTGATACCCCATTAATCAGCGCCAGGGTGATGTCATGACATTTTCTATCATTGCCGTGCTTTTGTGGTCTCTAGTTTCTTAGAATATGACTCATGTATTGTGTGTCCCAAAAAAAAAAAAAAAAAAAAGCTGATGGGTTGTTATTAACGTTATATCTCCAGTAGTGGAGAACAGGTTTTTAATGATTTTGTTCTCTCACTGGCCAACTGATGAGCATTTAGAACCAACGCTCTCTCTTTCTCTCCACGCTAGATAATGCTCACATGAACATTCATTCCATCCACATTTCAGATTAAACTCTTCACACATTACATTGACATGGAAGCAGCAACTTTGAAAATGCCTATAATAAATAAATAACAATCAAATTAGTTTTACTATTAAATATTCATGCTCACCAGAGACTAAACCCGTTCTTCCCATAAGCAGAACCCCTGAGCTAACGTCAACTCTCCATCCAAACTACTATCTCATTTATAAAACACAGGTTGCTGAGGAATTTTCCAAGAACCTTCAACTCCCAAGAGGATAAACCTTATTTTAGAAGCTGCCAACGCATGATGTGTTTCTGCTGCATTTCCCAGTCACTGAACGTTGAGACGCGTCCAAACGACTCCAGGCCCCGTCTCATTTTTAGGTCACATGAATCAGCTTTGACCTCTATTTTAATCAATACCATTATAAACACATGTTTCACTTTTGCGCCGCATGAGTAACTGACTTCAAGCATTTACGTATTGTTTTGGCATAGCCAAAACACGGATGACCCCGGCAGTGCTGTGACTGAACACTTCTGCTTCGGTCCTCTGCAGACACTGACGGAGGACTGAAAATGTTTCGCTGCTTTCGCCATGAAGTCTGTGTAAACAGGATGTTGGACTTTAAATCTTGTTTTATATTAGTTTGCCTCCCAGTTGCATGTTACCGAAATGTGCGCAAGACATTTGTTTCCTGGGTTTGTTGAACTGTCCCTTTTTTTTAAAAAATCTGTGCCTATATATATTACTGTTTTACATTCAACTCAACCTGAAGATCTATGTGCTTCAAAGCTGCAACAATTTCATAAAATATTGCATTGATGCATTACATTTATGAATTCAGGTTTACATATAGGACACATTTTGAATGAAATGCTAACATCCAATCGCCAGACTTTCAAAATAATGTATTAAAACTAAAATATTACTGATTATCAATGACTATTGGTGGGAAAACCAGATGCACTCTGCAATTCTCTTTGACCCAACTCTGTACCTGCTCCCTCTGTATGCACTGGAATGTCCCATTCCTACTCTGGGGTGAGGAGAAGGGGGCAGTGGGTGCTTTTGGTGGGGGTGCGTGTGGGGGAGGATGGAGGGAGGGCATTGCTGGTCATCATTCAAACCTGTGTTGTTTGTCTGATAGTGAGAATATCTCTCTAAATATTTACATCTACATTACTGTTTATTCCTTCCACCACACACACACACACACACACACACACACACACACACACACACACACACACACACACATACACACACACACACACACACACACACACACACACACACACTGTTTCTATCTCCATATCTGCTACTTTTTCCATGCATCGTTGGACCTCACATGCTTAGGATGGCTGTGAGAGGGATAGTTACAAGCAAAGGAGAGTCGGTGACGACAGATAAAAAAGTCTGTTCAGACAAGCATCCAGTGTTGGTGCAACCCGAGTTCACATCAGTGAACTAAAGGAAGCATTTACTCTGTGCCTGACTCAAAAAACATAAGTCAGAATAAAAGTCTTTTACTGGTTGCGCTGCTTGCACCAGTGACCTACAGGTGCATCAGTGCATACATGCACTCCATTCAGAGCGCAAATGTGGTAATGCATTATACTGGTTGATGCATTATCAAGTGATTTGTTACGCATTTAAAGCTTCATATGCAACAAAAAAGCATAAAAAACGTCTAGAAAAATTTCTCTTTGGTTTTGTTTTCACTAAAGAGCTCAACACTTTATTATTTTGTGACTCTTTTTGAAATCAGAATGAAAATCAGAAAGGATTCATACATGCACTGGATTTAAAAAAACCCCAAACATGTATGCTGACATTTATGTACATCTTTGTGCATCTGTAACAAGTATGCATCTATTACAAAACAAGGTTGTCTGGCAGGGCAAAGAACAAGATGACGACAAGTCCTTGCCTCGAAGCCTGTATGTTTATTGACGAGGCTTAAGGCATTGCAACAGTCCATTAGCGACTATAAACACGGAGCACCAGCATATATGAGTATGAGAAGGAGAGACTGGAGAAAGAACAGAGCGAGGGGAGAAGGACAGACAGGAGAAGGGAGAGATAAGGCAGTAAATGTGAAGAGGAGTGAGAATGAGAAGCAGATGGGGGCTCGGGTTCAGGCCCGGTATCCGTACTCTTTGGCCACACAGTCGGCAATGGGACGGCCGTACACGCAGACGCAGACATGGACTCACTCCGCAGTAAGACGCGTCCAAACACGGTGTGGTCGCGGTCTAGAGTGCTGCAGTTCCATCGATGGTGTCTGAACTGGTGCTGGCATTCTCTGATCCACTCTTTGGTGCCCTCGCCGATGGCCTGCATGATGTCCGGATGGCGCTGACAGAGTTGCCGTTGCTTATTCACCAAACCGGGGATGTTGTCGCAAATCACACGTGCCCCCAGGGCGCCGATGTACCTGATAATAACAGAAAACACACACAAAACACGTTAAGATTTCAAACGAATCCAGGTCCATTTGTGTCACAAAGTGCATCACGCAGCCGATTGGTGCTTCTCTGGTGCAGCAGGTTGACACACACATGTGGCCACACACACTTTCATCGGCGGTGAGTGGCATGAGGAGGAACTGTAGTAACAGTCCTCTGTGAGTCAGAGTTCACTACACTTAACAGTTTAAGGTTTGCAAGAAGGAGGGGATGGGGGGGGGGACCATTTACTCTGCTCTCCAAATAAATAAGCACTTAACCTCTCCACAAGACCTGCGTGTGATTGTGTGTTTAAATGTTTCCCAAAGGAATGGATGAAATCACGTTGTCACAAATCAGAGCACAAAGTCTGGGGGCCTCCAATAACCCTGTCAAACTAAGACCCCGTTTACTCTCTGTACTCCTCTGTCTTCCGTCTGCTCGCTCTCATTCTCATCTTACTCACGGGTCTCCTGCTTCCTTCTTCCAGCCTCTTTTGTCCAAATAAAACAGACTCATGCAGTGTCCGATTATAATAAATGCTGTGTTGGGCTGGCAAAAACTTAAGTCCAATCATGATGTTCACTTTCATATCTGTGTGTGTGGAGGAGCACGTCCTGCAGTTTGGTGGCTGCAGAGGTTTGCTGGGTCACTGATGGAGGAGGAGGGGGGGTGGGGGTGGGGGTCAGGGAGCATGTAGCTGTGTGGTCAGGTTTTATGAGGCGGGGTGAGAGGATGGAGGCTCTCGACTCTCCAGAGTGGGATTAGAGAGGAGAGCGAAGAACAAAGTGCTCGTCAGGGGAAAGAGCCAGAGCAGCCATTCACACTTCATTCTCTTTCTTGTGGACTTGTGGATTTTATTGGATAATAAATCATTATCCACAGGTCTAAAGCAACATGCTGTAAAGCTCCATGACTTATATCACATAGATCAGAACGTTGATGAAGGACGAATGGGAGACACAGCGGTGAGACTCCTATTGATGACAGATGACACAGCTTGGTTATATTAATCTGTGGTTTCATTCTTAAATTCATTTTGTGTTTCCAAGACTGGTTCATTTCTTCTAAAGTTCATCTGCAATTTCCAGGGAGTGTGTGAAATATTGATTAGTACCTCAGTTGATTAAAAATTATTTTCACTGGGGTTATCAATTACCTTTCACTTTGGTCTAAGACAGCTTTATTGAAAATATCACTGATATCTAATTGCAGAATCAAAATGATTTTACTATTATGTAATCAATAATAGCAGTCATCAGCAGATGGTAGATAGATAGACGATTGATTGATTTACTTTATTGATCCCAAAGTGGGAAATTCACACTGTATAGCCCTTCTAATTAGCTCATATGAATCAACTGTGTGTCTCCAACTCTATTTAAGGTTGCCATGGTGACAGCAACTGATGCTTGTCTCTCAGAGTGAGAGGGAAGCAGAACCTTGGTGGTGAGAACAAAGTTGATCACGTCCTAGAAACGATATCTATGGGCTTCCAAGGAGGTTGCTGAACAAATGCCTTTATAATATGACTGGGTGAAGGTAATAAGGTTAATTTTAATAAAATACATCGACTTTTCTCCTTTTTAAAAATGTTCTCTATCAACTGTAATGGGACCTTATGGGCAGGTTATTGGTATTCCAGGTGATCCAGGTCTTTTTAAGACTGCTTACTTCCCTAACAAACATGAAGAGATCAGCACAACATTCAGAAAATTCTATGAAAAATTATGCCTGAAAAGAAAAAAAATTTTTTGTTAGAATATTTTTCCAGCTCCTCTCCACCCTAATGATGAAATCATCCTGACTATTTCATGTAGATTTCATGAAGTTAGACGAGCTAAAGCTTTGAATAATGTGCACAAAGGTTGTTTATTAAGAAAACAATTTTAAAATTTAAACGTTTTTTTTCTAACTGAATGTATAACTTATTACTGAAAGCTATGACAGTTGTGGATTTCTGATGATTTTGCTTGAATGGGAAGCTTTCACTAAAAAATGTTAAATATGTCTGAAAGTATAATGGTATGAAAATTTCAAATAGCAAAAGGCACCACCACCAAAGCATGTGGCTGATATGGTAGCCAAACTTCACAAAAAAATGTTGGACCCTTATTTGAGTTATGCCTTGGATAAAAATCATCTATAGACAGATGAACAGAGCGATACTTAAATCAAGTTTATATTTCAGGGAGACAAAAATCATTACAAACATATATTAAATTGGATATGTCAAGAATTTCTGGACAATTAGTTTAAAGAAAATACTAGAAAATTGCTTTTCATATTCATCATCATAAAGTGCATGTATTGTGAGAGCCACATACCACAATAACGTGTGTCATCCATCGGGGTATCCTAGTACCAGATCACTCCAAATCACCCCTTCACAGAAATCTGATAAACATTTTAATACTCGATCTCCTACACTAAATTCCCCTGAAAGCCAATAATGCCCAGCTAAAGCCTCAACACACTCTCTTCCCTCGACTCCCCATAACTGCTTTTAATCTACACAAACTATTAGGCATGCCATCCGCGCTGCACCCGCCCACACACAGACACTTCTCCTATAAACACATTCACACACACACACACACCTACACACACACACACACACACACACACACACACACACACACACACACACACACACACACACACACACACACACACACACACACACACAAACACACACACACACACACGCACACACACACACACACACACACACACGGACAATTTTGCGCACGTTGTTGCGCAAGCAAGAGATTTTTTTTTTTTTTCACCCCTGGCTCATGATGTAGATGGATCTTCTGTGGTATTTTACAAAAGTCATTCCCGTGTGTGTGTGTGTGTGTGTGTGTGTGTGTGGGTGTGCGTGTGTGTGTGTGTGTGTGTGTGTGAGAGAGAGAGTGTGCGTGTATGGTACCTGGTGAATTAATGACCGGCCTGCCTCGTTGAATACGTGCTCCAGCTGAGCTGAACATGCGCTCAGCCAACAGCGCATAAATTACATTTATCGCTCTATTATTATTGCTCAATATGGCAGGCCAACAATATGACACGAAGAAAATGCGTTTCAGAAACAAAATCCTAAAGTAGTTTAAATAAAATTCGCCAGCTCATAATTTAGGTTATTTTTACTATTAATGCCCCATAACTTTTCTTGCTCTGTTTGTCAAGAGTAGAACATTTTAACTTAAATTAAGCGATGACAGAAAAACATATGTAGAGTTTTGCTTTCATTTCCCCGTATAAACTACGAGGCAATGCAAATAATATCCATTGAAACTGTTTCCAATAAGTCCCGGTGCGCTCAGATTATTTGTACCATGGATGCACAATTAAGAGCAAGAAAGATGAAGTTGATAAATGCAGCCACATAGCGAACAAATGATCCAGTACAAATTATCCGATACAAACCCTTTACCTTCATGATGTTATGGCCTTGTCTGTCTGTTGGAAAATCACTAACCTGAATTAACTGGAAAAGGATTTTTTTTTTTTCTTTTGAAAATTTTTTGTTCATAATAGTCATCATAAGATTAATTCTTTGACAGTTTGAATCGCTGAAGTTAAAGATCCGAAACAAGCTCCAGAACCGATTCCAATGATTAAGATCAATGATGCATGTATCAAAATGTGCAGCGCTTCCTCTTGATATTAACACCCAGATCCATTTTTTCATTGAATAATAATAATAATAAAATCATAATAATAACAATAAAATAATAATAATAATTTTATTATTGATATTACTGTTATTATTAATATCGTTATTGCTCTTGTTGTTTCTAAACACTTTATTTCTGAAGGACGTGCTCATTCACCTCTCATTAATCTCGCTGGCAGACAGGTAGGCGTGTAGGTGTGATGGATGCAGACACTCACCACCATGAAGAGTCCACCCGAGGCGTCACCAGCAAGAGCAGCAAGAGACACGCACAGTAAATCCTCGAACTGGCACCCGGGTTTTGGCATGAAGGGTTCCGGGATGCGAGTCTAGCTGACGGACCACAGCTCCGACTCTTCCCTGTCCGGATGCTCAGAATCTTGTTTAAGCCCAGCATGGCTTTGCGTCTTGTTTTTTTTTTTTTTTTTTTTTTTTTTTTTAGCCCCAAAAGATTTCAGAAAAAAAAAAAAAAAAAAAAATCCCAAACTTTAACTGACAAGCTTTGTGTGAAGTTGATTACGTAACCGGTCAAAAGGCAGGCCTCATTATCCAATATATGACTCCATATTATAACTGTCAGGAGAGGGAGAAGCGCGCTCTCGCTGCCATGTGCGCACCAGAATCCCGACGAAACGCGTCTGGCTGCAGACAAAAGGGTTTACCTGGCGACACAAGCAACAAGTGTGGGGTGCGTCGCCGCTCCAGTTCGCTCTCCAAACACCTATCCTCGGTAAGCAGAAGTAGAATCCGAATCACAGCTGGAGTAAAAACTTAAGCGTCCAGTTGCGTCGGGTGTGTGACTCTTGGCTGGCTCGGATGCGCACACTGGACCTCTCCTTTATCAGTGCGCTGCGGACAGTCGGTGCTGTGGACGAGAGAAAGGGAGGGAGAGAGATGAGGGAGGGCTCCCTGCTGACAGCTCGTCTCGCCCATTGGGCAGACGCAGGGGTTACAGAGTTTGACTAGGAAGGAGATATTAAAGAGGGATGGATGGAGAGAGAGAGAGAGAGAGAGAGAGAGGTGTGTTCTTGTGGGGTGATGATGATGCTGTCATGGTGGAGATGGTCCTATTTTGAGGCGTTCCTGTGTGACCCCAGACAGAAATAATTAAAGCATGTATAATATTTTATATTTTTTATATTACAATTTTTAATTTCTATGAATTCCCAGTGGACAAAAACAAAACAAAACAAAAACTGACAATCCTATTCGTTCAGTATTTCTCACTCGCACCAATTTGGAACAGCAGTTTTAAATTTTTAAATATTATTTTAATCTAACATCTGTTATTATTGTTGGTTATTAACAAGTGGGATCGTGTCATTCACTGGATTGCACTTCCGCTCTTCATTCTGCACTCTTCATTCTGTCCCTCGAAATCACTTTTCACACATTAATCTGCCAGTTGTACACGAACGGAAAAACAAAAAACGAAGTGGCCATCTGTTGCACTAATATCATCTTAATATTGATTAATGCTCTCCAGAATAAAGATATAAACAATTTTCAAAAATCACTGACATTGTTTTAAGTTCTTATTATTAACAAATACTTTCATAAATATTTGCCATTGTGCCATACACCACCCAAATCACAACAGAAAAATGAAAGTCAGAGAAAAAAGCAGGGAATGTGGGACTGGGAGAACAGAGCCAAAATTGTCCAGTGGAACAGCACTATGGCTTAAATATGAACCACATGTGTAGGAGAGTGAGTGCTAAGACAGTGCTTGAGTGCTTGAGTAAAACATTCATGCACACACACATGCACACACACGCATACACACACACACACACACACACACACACACACACACACACACACACACACACACACACACACACACACACACACACACACACACACACACACACACACCATGAGGAGACCGACTGGCTTTACCTATGCAGCGCACTATCATCCAACATGCAATCTCTTATTCCTTCATTTGTCCTTCAAGGGCTCCTGTTAGATTAAAACGTACATTTAAATACCTCCTAATCTCATAAAATGACTGCTAGACTTATTTTTTCACAGACACTCTATTTCACTGCTAGACGTGAACTTTTGCGGGGAGTTTGTAATACTGGATCAAGAATGCCACAGTTCATTCAGCTGACCCATAAATACGAGAAAACAAGTAAACAAATGAGGAAAATCCCTGTTGGAATTGAGCTATAGCTGTCGCAAACTGCTATTACATCAAAAGATTGAGAAAACAGCTCTAGTGTTTGGGCCAAAGCTGCTGTTAAAGCTAAGCTCCTTTTTGGAGACATTTGTATTTCTGCTTTAGGCTTCTGTCAGCGTGGGACACACAAACCCTTTTTCAGACACACACAAACACACACAAACCGGGAGCGTACAGGTCCGTGAGAGGCCACGAGGTGAGCGCTGGTGAGTATTGGTGCGCCGCAGCTTTGCTCACAATTTTCTGCTAAATCAAAAGGAATTAGAGAAGCACAAACACGGCTGAATTATGCTCTCCCTCGTGGGGCTGGAGTTGGAAGGGCCTCTCCCCCACCCCAGCCTGTGAACTTGACCCTGTCTCTCTCTCCTCATAAACAACAACAGAATTAAGTAAAGTGCCTTGTTGTCAGTTGGAGGAAAAGTTTGGCATTATGTACAAGATTCAGTCTGGCAGCTGTCTCCTTAGAGGAAAAGTACTGATAGGAGTTGCTGTGTTTAAATGCTGCACTAGACTGAAGGAGGGATAAAGGTGAGATTTACAGAGGCAGTGGTTTTGGCCTAATCCAACTGATTTCTGTGTTGACACGTTGTAATCACTCAGGATTATTTCTGAAAGGAAAGTTGCAGTGAGGACAGGCACAGATCTGAACGGACCAACGCAAATGAGACGATGCACGCTCCGAAGGTGGAGAAAGGAAATTGACTGAAAGATGTCAGGAGGCATTTTGTGATTTGTGACACTTCGTGAGCAAACTTTATTTCACTTCTGTAATATTAATGATTGCTCTCGTCTAAAGAACAAACTCATATGTACTCATTTATTTCCTTAAACAAAAACGGCCCATGAGAGTATTTTCTGATATTTCCTTTATCGGCAGAACAAAAATGTTCCAATGGCCTTCAACTACAGCGACAAAAAATGATTGTGCCATGTATGGTTAAGGTTAAGGCTGCATTTGAACCGACTCAAGCTCAGCACATGGAGCCATATCCATCATTCACTGAGACGTTGTATTTCCTGCTCTCCATAGAAAATATTTCAACCTCAAATTTATTAGAGCGAGTCGGTGAAAAAGCTAACATCTCCAGCAAATAATTGCGGGGGCATCTGGTAACAAATGCTCCAAGATCAACTTCTGCCACAATGGAGATCATCTGGCAAGACTCATAAATGCAACCACATACTCCTGGTAGATGACTCTGTAAAGAATGTAATGTAATTTTCTGCTGTTTATCTTTGCGTTGAACTTATGATTCCAGACTGCACTGGATGTTTTATCTTTCATAATAAACTTTATTCTTTAATAAGCTTTAAATGACCTTGCCCTATAAATAGCTTTCCAATCTTTGTCGTATTTGAAATCCTCCCTCATAACATTCCTTTTGTTGTAATTTGTAGTGAATTGGCAGGTATAGGCTACTGTGTTTCGTCAATCTATTCTTACCATGCACTTGCAGCACTTCAGAACTTGATTTCAGCTGTCTGTGTTTCATCTCACCGTTTTTTAATTTTTATTTTTTTTTTGCAAGTAATTTGCAAGTACTCTATATTTTAAGTAAAGTTATTTATCAAGCCAACGCAAATTCAGCTTCCTTTACTCTGTTTAATCAGAGTAAAGGAAGCTTGTTAAGTCAATTCAAACAAATAGAAACTAGGGTCATGGTCAAACAAAGACATGGTCGATTGCTGGTGAATAACAGTGTGAAAATTAAAAAGTTGTTAGTGTTTTAAAATAAGCATCCAGCTCATGTCTGATACAAACCAGTAACGAAAGGACACAAGAATACCACAAAATTAAATGAATAATTACAACAAGGAGACAAGTTTCGATAAGTTTCGATAATCTGACAAAGCAAAGAAAAAAAGAAAGAAAGAAAAAGAAACAGGAAATTTCAGAAATCCTTCATCAATGTTTTTTCTTTAAGTATTGTTTGTACAAAATGCATAATGATGTAATTTTCCATTTAAAGTTTCCATTATAAGTATTTCATTAAAAGCCTTGCAGGATGACTTCATGCAGGTGGATTGATGCTGCCATAATTCTTAAACGTTAAGTAGCTGTGAGGACAAAAAGTAGCCGGGCCTGAGTGAACATTTAGCTGATGATCAGCTGAAGATCCAGTAGCATTTAGGAAGCCAAAGTACGGATTACAGCACGCACCCTAAAAATACCCCGTCCTCCAGGGTCAGACGAGCGTGTGTGCGTGTGTCTGCGTACACGCATAGGTGCAAGCCAGAGAAGCAGATCGGTGATAATTTATTGTCCTGTAAATTTAGATCTGCCAATAGAGACAAACTGCCTTGGACAAACACAGCTGGAACTTGAGAAGCTTCTGAAAACTTTGGCCAGCTCTCACAAAAAGTGTCAGGGCCTGTTGTCTACCATCCCCCCCCCCCACCGATGCAAGGGTGCAATGTGAGGCACGTACATTGAGAGGTTTGAGCTTACGCAGGTGCAAAATTGCTCACAGACATCCATAACTGTGTATGCCCTTATGTTAGAACATAGTCTGTCTCCACAGAGCCAAGCCCCACATACCCTTTCTTTCTTTCTTTATCCTGAGGATAGCCTGTCATTAATAGATTTTATGGCACCTGTGAACACTCTAAGTGTCCATAGATGTGATGGCGATAACTCTATAATAACATGTTTACTAGATAACTGAAGGATGCTGTCATGCACACAAATGAAGGCACACACACACTCACACACACATATACAGTACTTTTTTTTTTTGTTTTTTTTGTGAGGGATATACAGGGCAGCAAGGCATCTTTGATATCCAAAACATCTTTGACTCTTCTCAGGAGAAAACATTCTATGACGCAGACAGAAATAAGCAGCTATACATCATCCATATTACAAAGGACAGGTGGGGATAATACGACTGCTTTGATTCCCTTTTCAATTTACAAGGCTTATGTTTTAAAGAGGCAAAAATTAAGAAGCCAAATGAAAATCTACCTTCGTGGATGTTGGTCATATTTAAAATACAACGTCTCCTTGCGCCCTTTGGGTACAACTTAGTTGTGCTGACTGGTTTCCTGTTTCAATAGGGAACTGTCTGTGTGACGTACCGCTGCAGGTCATAGGCAGATGCTCACATGGTGGCTGGATGAGGTAGTTACCGATGAATCAGAGCTGACATCTGACACACTGAGTCCTTTTCCATCTCTCTATTTTTTTTTTTTTTTTTACACAGGATGATGAGTAAGGCAAATTAATTACTAATGAGCCAGTTATGTTTTAAATGGAGGGAGCTTGTGTTTTTTTAAATTTATTTTTCAAAGGAAGTGAATGTAACAATTCAATGATATTATTATAAGTAGTCTATATCAACATTGTTTCCACTAAAACACAATATCATGCGTTGTCCACTTTTCATACAGGTCCTCTGCTTGTTTGTTACACTAAAGACACAAGAAGATAAAAAAAAACCCCAAAAAGGATCTAAACTTTCACAAACCTTAAAAAACATGTCATAGTACTGATCCGTGTAATTGTTGGTCACGTGTTCATACAGTATGCAAAGCAAAGTGGAATGGGCTCACATTTTTTGAGTTTGGGCTCAGTTTTTTAGTTCCAGAGAAATTAACCTTTTATACTGCAGCATACTTAGACTTTTGGACAATTTAATCCTCCCAATTTAATCCTGGCAACAGTTTGGACCACTGCAAACTGCCGACGCTGCACAGAATCTGACTTAAACCTGACAGAACACCTTTGAGATGAATTAGAATCCAAAATCAACAATCAGACTATTTGCCAGATATTTATTCCAGGTTAACACCAAAACCGTAATCCCTCATTTTGTAGCCCAATTTTTCCCATTGTTAAAATTACTTTTGCATCTATATTTCTGTTTATGGATCATAAACTCTCAATGTTTTGTACAACAGCCTGTATTCTCTTTATTCTCATTTGTATATACCATAGTAAAAACAAAAACTCATTTTTTGACTCATTTTGCTAAAATCTTTCCACTATTTATTTTCCAAAGAATTATTTCATTCAGGGGAGACCAGTAGTTAAAATAATTGAAGTGTTGATTAATTTAAATAATATTTTGTAAGTTTTGTGTCAGAAAATCTTTGGTGTCAGAAGATTTTGGTGCTTAGACTTCAGGGATATTTAAAATGAAGCTCGCAGGTCCTGAGCAGCAGTCCAGACACAGGTGGTGGTGGCTGATGATCCTGGAAAACCTGCTAAGACTGGGTGGTGTGGTGGTGTGAATGACAGAATAGACAGAATAGAATGTACAAAGGTTTAGCCTCGTTTGCTGACCTTACAGTAGAGCTTCAAATGTGGGTCCTGTTTTCCAATAATCCTCAACATACGAAGTTTAGTCACACTTGACTGACTTTGTCGGTAGCCCCGAATGTGAAAACTATCTCAAAAACAAAGGTCATGATTATTTTGTCCAAGTCATTCCAAATGATCATCGTGTTAAATTAACCTATAAAGATAATAATATAAAAAATAAACTTGTAGATTCAAGAGGAAATAAGAGACTCGCTGGTGTGACCAGTGATGAGTTAGCATAAACTTGGAGGTGGGGGCAGAACTTCTGGGCTCTCACACCGTATGATTGACGCTCAGTTCTGCAGTGAACGTTGCATGGGCTACTTGGTGTTTTAGGCTGAATTCTTGAGTGTGGGCCATTACAGCCCTTTGGCAACAGGCCTCGTGGTGTGGGCTCTAAGTTGTAGCAGAGGTCCTTCCACGCCCTGAGTGATGAGAGCAGGGTTTAACAGAGAGCAGGTGCGCTCGAGACAGGCGGGTAGGGACTTTGAAGTAACAGCCAACTGGGACCCCGGCCCATCTCTGACCAGCAGCCAACACAGACACATTCGCTTTCGATTAACACTCCTTTCTTTCCCGATCATTGCTCTTTTGTTTTCTGCTTTCTTTTTTTTTTTTTTTTAATACATAGTGTGTATATGTTCAATAAAGAGCAGCTGGTACCACAGTGATTTAATGTCGTATCAATAAACTGACAAATTCACCACAGTCACAATGCCAGGATTACTTCCACCGTGTGTGTTTGTGTGTCTGCATGTGTGCGTGAACCCTCACTCAAACTTCATGTCTCATGGCTATAAGTTGAAAGTCCAGAGAATTGCGAATCTTCAGAGCTCAGACACCCCTAATGTATTTTTCATTTATCCTCGTGACGAAACCATTTGTCTCCTCATTCTCATTCCCTCTCATCTGAAATTGATCGAGAATATTGCAAATACTGATGTGGCTCATTGGCTGCCTTTATTTGAACAACACTTAGACGCACCAGTTTTTTTAAGCATGCATGCACGCATCTCATTAAAAGGAGTGTAAAAGAGAAATACATGGTTGTTTCGATGGTAATCTCCCTGGAGGCAGCTACATCTGGCTCCTGTTAGCCACAAGCGTATAAAAATCAAATGCGGTTGGGTCCCAGGCATTCTATGCTACAGACACACACTGGGAGGTAGGACTCCAGCATGGTGGTCACCCCCACCAGTCCCAGTCTCCCCAGTACCAACCTGGGTGAACTCAGCAGACGTCAAGAGGCTCAGACAGAGACTAGTTTTCAGAGACAGTAACAGCAATGCATATTACCTCCACACAAAATATCAAACCTGTAAAACCTACTGGATACCTGTCTACTGGGCCTCTTGTAATATGTCTGAGTGAGAGTGGGGGGTGTCAGTAGTAGGAAGAGAACCTCATGGCACTGTCTGTTGACAGTAAAATGTACTTTCATATTCATTTAAATAATATTTTTGGTTATGTGTAGTTTTTTTGTTATTCATATAACTGTATTTGATCCAAGTATCAGGTAGTTGTATTGATATAACAAAATAAGAATGTTGACTTTATTATTACATCCTTAGTTATAACTGCAGTCTGATAATAAACTTTGATAATTATGGAGTACAGAGATACTTTCCCCAATACGAACTGGGAAACTACTTTGAATTATTATGGAATAATTTCAGTAAATGTTTTGAAAGTCATGATCATAAACATGCTAATAATTGAGCTCTTTGCTAAATCAGGTTGGTATCATCCTCATATTGATAATGCTCACATGCTGATATTCACTTTGACAGGTTCTCCGTTAATGAACTTGAGTCAATAGAATGAACTGGATACACTGGCATTTTGATGAGATGATGGGCATATAGGCAAAAGTCATTTGTCAGTTATGGCACTTCAGATATAAACTTTAACAAAGTTTTCTTGTTCCTACTTTTACAATGGGAGAAATTATCATTTTCATAAATGAAAACAAAAATATGTTTCGGTTTTTCAAAAATAATAATAAAAAAACAACAGCATTCCAACTAAATTTCAAATAAAACAAAAAATGAGCTTCGACCTCAGTACCATGTGGACAAAAACTTCAGAAGACTGTAGCAACTATTTTCCAAAGAAATTCAGTCTGCGAAGGAGAGATGGAATTTTCAATTGATTTACTAACATAAATATTACAGTATAGGCAAAATTCATCTGACAGTTGTAGCACTTCAAAAATAAAATTTTGCAATATTTTCTTGTTATTGCTTTTAGAAGGTGAGAATTTATTGTTTTCAGAAATGATAATAAAATTACATGTTTGGGTTTTGTAAAAGGAAAAAAGCACCACCAACAACATTGCAACTAAATTTCAAATAAAACAAAATATTTAGAAATTGGAAAAATGCATTGGAAAATTATTGAATTTCCCATTGGATTTCGAAACTCATAATTACATATTTATATTGTTGTATTTTGACACAAAATAATCTATATTTTTCTCCTAATGAAATTTAGAAACAACCCCAAAAACATGGATGTCGTACTTTTTTCAGGTGACACAACAAATTTTACAATCAGTAATTTGTGTGTCTCCCCGTCAGTATTGATTCTAACAGTAATTAATATTCATATCTTTTTATAGTGTCTGTTAATTTATCATGAGAGTAATCATTTCAGATTAGTTAGATTAAGACCAACAGCGTTTAAAATCCATTGAGTGTATTTTGCTTCAAGTGGGTGAAACTGTATTGTGTGCTTCGCCGTGACTCTACAAAACACATTAAAACCAGAGTGCATGCTACTGTACAAGAGGAGGATGAGTTCATCAACAGGATGTAAGAGAGTTTATCCAACATAAACACACACTCAAGGACAAGCAAGTGACCAGACTACAGCCACGTCCCTGACGTCCAAACAAATCAGCGCACACTCAGTGACACACGGCTGCACAATGCTTCAGTCATCATCATTATTGTTGTGCATCACAGTGAGATCACTCACACAATCTTGAAGTGTGGGCTCTGGTGTGCAAATAACTTGCAAAAAAAACACTGTAATGTTTATATTAGTACGTTAATTGCTAATTTGATCTCTCCACAGACTGAACTCAATTGAAAATAGTTGCTACAGTCTTCTGAACTTCTTGTCCACATGGCACTGAGGTCAAAGCTCATCCTGTGTGTTCCTCCAAGCCCAGCAGGCATGTCTGTCTCCGTGAGTCTCTGACTTTCAATTTCCTGCCATTTCAGATCCTGAACAAAACATCTTTATTTCAGCTTGGGTGGGACAGTGCTTCAATAACCTTTGTATTATTGATTTTTTGCATGTAGTGTCATAGCAACATCACCGGTATGTAAACGTACAATTTTAAAGACAAAAGAAGTTCGGTGCGTGGCGTTGTCACGCATGTCTGAGCACTGACATTATCTGAAACCTTCTTTGTTCTCGTCGGGTTGTGTGAAATAATGATGCCCTATTCAAGCCATCGTGTTTGCCAAGCTATAAAAAAAAGCTCCAAGAGACTGTCAGCGTGAAAATGAAAACCATAGTCGGGTTGTGTCGTATCTTTGGCAGCAGGTTGGCACTGGTCATGGACTGTCAGAGTGAAATGTTGCCCTCGTGTCAGGCCTCAGTAAACTGTGCTATCTCTGACGGTGATGGGACCTCTCCTGCTCTCTGGAGGTCTGACTCACCGTGAGATACGCCGAGGCTTAGATCAGCCTCTGGACTGCTTTTGGAGCTTGGGAGCAGCTATTTGTTCGCACCATGTTTCAGCAGAAGGATGAGGATCAGAAAGTTTTAGCTCTGGTTCTTTAGCTTGAAGTGTAGTACGGTGGTGGAGGGGAACCTTCATTTAAGAAGAAATATATTGATGCAAAAGTCTTGCATTTAAACTCCAACTATGGTGAAGCTGTAGAGGTGTCGTGAGCAAAGTCACAGAATAATGATGTCAACAGTAAAATAATTACTTTTGGAGGTCAAATACATTCTGTGGTTAATCCGATACCACATTATGTACACTGTTATTCTTAATACTCATAGTTTTTTTTTTTTTTAAATCTGATGTCTTCTTGTATAAAGTCACAAACCAAAAGCTCTAATAACCATGCACACTGGGTTGTATTTCACAGTGCGAGTAAACTCACAAATTTATAACTCTCGACTAAATAATGATGCAATGGTAAATACAATCCAAGAACAAATTTGAATTTATTACGCGCTGAGCATGGCAAATTTAGCATTAAATTGCATCGTATTTCCATATGATTTCCATATGTCTACAATCTCAATATGACATGCAACTAATAGATAAATCTGCCATATAAATGTGACCGAACAAAAAAAAAAAAATCCTTTTAAAATGTAGTGAGGTAAAAGAATAAAATATCATGAAATAGATATAAATAACAAGATGTTGTTTAAATGGTTTTCATCTTGAGGAGTTTTGTTCTCTTTTGTCTGGATTTCTGACATTTTGATTTTAGCTCTATGAGCCGCCGCCCCTGTCATTTTTTGCAGGAAATATCCAAGCCCTCCCATTCCTGGGAGTGCATAAATGCACATCTGACTTACTATACCAGCTCTTATTCTCACATACCAGTGTTGTAACACTTGGAAGCCTCACCATGTGCTTCTAATCTTAAGTCCAAAAGTCCTCTTTGGTGGTCGTCTATCTTACTGTTCTCCGAAACAAAGCACTGTCATTCAGACTCCGTTAACATCATGCATTTTTTACATAACCAGAAACCAATAAGTCCGACGCCTCTGCCACCATCCCAAACACACCTTGTGATAATTCATCCAGGTATAATATGGCCGATGCTTCTTATTCTGCATCTTTTAAAATTATTTAATCTTTAGCAATAATTTTCATTATTTTTTTTTATCATAGGTTCAACTAATACTTCTAAACAAGTCCCATTAAAGACTTTTAAACAAAAAGAAAATGACTTTACAGTCTACTTTAGTGATTGTCTTCAAATATTTCGAAAGCTGTTCAAACATTTTGGAGCAACTCTGTGGCGTCTGGTCAACCTGGATGACCGGACTGGAATGAAAAACTGAGCTTTAGAGGTGCTAGTATGTGGATTTTGTAACGTTTGCCTGCTTTCATTCTTTATGCTGTGTCCCGTCTCCAGCTTCAGTTTTTACAGACAGATGTGAGACTTCATCAGTCTTCACATATAAACCCTTGGAAAGAAAGTAAATTTCCCAGAATGTCATAGACAAAAAGAATATCAGAATCAATTCTTGCACCTGATATATCAAAATATGCACATATGGCTTGTTAAAAGTTGAATGCTTGGACTCGGTTTGAATATGAAAAAATAAAGTCTCTTCAGGAATAATTTCTGGAATTCCTAATGAACTATTTTTAAAGCTTTCCTTTTAATTTTTGTGTGTTTTTTTCCAATCTGATTGACTATTAAAAGAAGACAGATTGTGGCTTCACATGAGTGACAAATTAGAGGTCAGACCGCCTTATCAGGCTGCTCTCTTTGGGATCTGAAACAGACTCAGTTGCTCATTCAGTGTACATTTGTGCCCTGTAGCAGGGGAAACATGTGTCCACGCTAAGTGGTTTCACTGATCAAGCTGATGTGACTGGAGATGAAAGAACAGTGCAGGAACCCACCCCCCACCTCACCCCCCCACCCCCCGATGCTGCTGCTGCGAACTGTCAGCAACAATACTCACTGGGCCTGCTTATGAAATCAATGAAAATGAATGTGGATTCATCAGAAGGCACAATAAATAAAAGAGAGAGCTGATCAAGGCAGGTGTCATTGATTTTGGATAAGGGTGCTCGTGTACCACACAACGTTTTATTCACTTCTGAATGCAAAAGACATCGCCAGGGATTTGCAAACGTCTCTGGAATGAGAGCGATGAACGGGAAAGAAAGGGAAGAGGAGAGTCAAAGAGTGACTGATTGCAGGGCATCGGACCTCAAATGAGAACCAGAGACTTTGAGATGTCAGAACTACCACAGATTTATATTTTACCTGCTCCCATGAGACCACGCCACACATACACCCGCACCAAGCAGAACAAAAGAAGGGGGGAGAGATATGAAAAAGTATGGGCACAGAGTCAAAGGTCAAATGAAGCAAGAAGATTAGTGAAATAGATCTGCAGAGATGAGTGAGAGGTGGAGGGGCAGAGGACGAGAGGACTGTTCTGAGATGGAAATGGCAACATCAGCTGGGTCTTATTTAGGTCAGTCTTTTGTGCTTTGTAAGGAGCCCTGTGTGCATGCCTGTACATCTGCCCCCCGCATGTTGGACTCCAATGGGTGGGCTCTCCTGCCCTCTCTTCAGACAGTACTGCATCTTTCTCCAGGGTACAGACAAGTCCAGACAGATATGCTGGAACCAAAATGACAATTTCAAGGCAGATATTGTTTCCCTTCAACAATATGTTCATCATAAGGAACAAAAAAAATGTATCCAACGAAGTCATTCAAAAAAATATTGTGTAAGTTTCTTTAGGATTGGGTGACAGTTTTCCCATTCATATTACAGCACCACCACCATCATTAAACTCAGCTGGACGGGCCATGTGTTAAGAATGCTGGACTTACACGGGTCAAAGCAGGCTGGCGTGTGTGTGAGGTTCAGAACATTAGGAGCAAGTTCAAAATGTTCTGAATCTACATCACAGAGATGACATCCATCATTCAGAGCAACATGCAGAAACCGATTCCTGGTGAGAAAAGACAGGGATATCAACTAAGAAAGACAATAATAATGAACGCCATTCTAAATGTGCCAATACATCAACTCCACACATAACCACCTGTAAGAACAGTCATCTAGTCTTGTTGTAGAGAAACTAGGGTTTGCAAAAACAACCAGGTAAATTAATGAAATGTGCAAAAAAAAAAAAAGAAAAAAAGAAAAAAGCCTAAATTTTTCCAGCTTTTCTCAGTAACGCCGTCATCGTGTTATGATGGGCAACAATTTCCACATGATATAATAAAAACCAGTATCCTTCTTGTTATTCCAGTGCTGGTATGCTCTTTCCCTGAGCCATTGGCAAGTAGGCAACTTTCCACCACCTGAAATCCAGGCCTTGTCTGATTGACACTGTCCCACCGCAGACAGCTTGTTGAGAACACTGCGTGAAACCACCTAACGTTGGCCTAACTGACAGACACACATGACAGCTAACAGACCGCCGAGTTGCTAACTGTTACTTTGAATGGAGACTGTTCTGAATTAGAGTCCCTCGCCCTCGCTGTGGACCTCAAATCCGATCCAAACAAATCCTGTAAATCGCAGTCGGCCAGGTGATTTCAAAAATCCTCACGTTTTGTTTTCTTTTCACGTGCAAACTCATTCTATCTCTTCTGTTCTACTCTCTTACTCTCCTGAAACCCACCAAGGGGTAACTCGCTTTTCAAGTAGAGCTGCAAGCCAACGTGCTTCACCTGCGCCGGGTTAATGCGGAGCAGCTGATACACGACTAAGTTAAGCCTCCAGGTAGAACAGACAGGTCTCTCCTAAACACAGCTGTAAAATCTTTATGGATATGTCAACCAAACGCTCTCTTCAAATCCAGTCAAAGCTTAGAATGACATAGATACTGCTTTTAGTGTTTACTCTGACAGTATATCAGCTGTAAAGAGATTACTGACTGATGCTCTGATATTATTCTGCAGATATCTGACAGGGATGGAAACTCAGATTTATCTTCGACTGGAAATCATGGATATAATAGCGTGCAAGTGGTGCGTCATGACATAAGCAGGTGTGTGTGTGTGTTTAAAGGTCTAACTGGCGTTATCTAAAAGTACTTAGATGGTATTGAAAGGTCACTTGGACTGCCTGACTGTATGTAGGTAGGACTCTTCAAGGAAAAATATATCCAGATGTGTGTTAGCCTGCGTGCGTGCAGAGGTCTAATGGCTCACAGTGGCTTTCTCTGATCACGCAACACAAACTCACAAAACGCAGCATAAAAACTCATGGAGGCTGTGTCAAAAGAAACTCCTCCGGCTCTCCTCACAGGAAGACCCCATTACAGCCTGTGCGCTGATAAAAACGGTCCCCCTATCTGCCCTCCGGGCTCCTGATAGCCATCTCCTCCCCTCAGCGGGTTCCTACACAGGCTGCACAGATCTGACTGTATAACTGGCCCCCAGAGAAACAACATAATGGAGTTAACTCTGTTTATGTTCCAGATAAAACAAATTTACTCTTACTTAATGCCAGATTCCCCACACTGCTGGTGGGCAATCACATATTAGCATGCTATGTTTCAAATGATGGTGAAATAGTGACATACACTGTGCATTTGTAGGTCTGTTGGAGGGAGTAGATTTAAACTAAAGATCGTCACACTGCAGAAGAAAAAGGTATGTGTGCTTTATGCCTCAGATACCGTGTCAGAAGTGAATATTTTCTGTTGATGAAAAGTGTTGGACACCTTAAATTTAACACCGACAGCCACAGCAAACATAAGCAGGTTTTTTTTTTAATACACACATTCAACAGTTGTATGTTTAGAGCACATATTATGCAACGTTTTGTGTCATCCATAAAGATAAGCATGGTTTGACTGTATTTATGTGTTTTTGCTTGCAGTTGAGGTAATCTCATTAGGACACCATAATGTAGACGAATAGCAGAGTCTTCTTCATGGCCGCTAATGGAGGGGAGGAGTCATACTTCACTACTTGTGCAGCTCACCATCAGTCTGAATTAAAGGCAGTGCACCAGAGCACGGTTTGTTTTTATTAATCGATCGGTCATGATGCAACCCTTATGAAATTTATGGATGCAATATCCTACGTACATCACAGAGTGGTATCCCTTCCTGTTTCTCCTGATGCTATTGTTTCAGTCTAAAATCTGTGTGTCCCTGTGGTGAACTGATGACCGGCCCTCAGCTGCGATGGATACACACCAACCCTCCCCCCCCCCCCGCCCCTGCAGTTATGGCATCAGCAGCTACAGAAAACAGATAGATGGATGGATTTCAACATCTTTTCTCAAGGTTTTAATGCTGTTGTTTCAGGATTGCACTTGAGCCAAAGAAGCTCAAATGTGACATTTATTTTCTGAAGACAGGCCAGCGGAGGAGTCTTAATGAGGTATGATGATCCTTCAGTTTATCTAGTTTGTCTAATCTACTAATGCTGAGTGTGGGAACCACTTGCAATAACACTTAAGCCTTCACACTGAGTTTATATACTGAAGTCTGCGTCTGTTGTCAGTGTCTCACTCTAAACAACAAACAGCCCAGAGGGAGTCAAAGCAGCTACGATTAGAGCGCTCATGGCCGGCTCACATACGTGCTCAGACAACACGCTATACAGGGGTTGTTCTCTCTGAGGGAGATAAACACCCCGTCGTGTGGCCTGATGAGTTTGCCTCTGGCCGGCTGGGGGTCGTGGACTGTGTGTGTGTGTGTGTGTGTGTGTGTGTGTGTGTGTGTGTGTGTGTTTGTGTTACAGGCAAGTTGGCCACCACTTTCATGAGGAGAAAACAAACACAAGCAGAATGTTAGACAAGCTCCATGTTTACAGCATTTGTCCAAGGAAGAAGTTTGATATTGAGATACACAGGCTGTCGCTTTATCTATGTCTGTCTGTCTGTCTGTCTGTCGTATTCTGATTTCTCCTTTGTCTGTCTATCTGGAACAATTCTTAACCTTTCTTCTTTCACCTTTTCCCAGACTGACGGATGTCAAACCCCTCAGAGAGGGTATCACAAATGGGACCAGCCCACCCTCCCCCCCAGCGGTGCAGACCCCTGCTGCTGTGGTGCAGCTGTTCCCTGGACCCAACTACTGGCAGGTTTTCTGGTGGACATCAAGCAACCCACAAATCCTGGGATGCATGCTTGTGAACTTACCTACTGGGATGTTTCATAAGAAGCCAGCTGGGAAGTCGGACGGAGCCAAGGGGAAGATGTGGGGATTGAGGAGAGATAATCGACAGGAGTAGAGGATAAAGAGATGATATTGATAACACATGGAGATGAATTAAAGAAGTGAAGATTCTGGTTTGTGGTGGAACAGCAGAAGAAGACCCTCGTCAGAAGAATATCTGTGAAAAGCACTCACTTTCTTTCCTTTGGATGTTGTAACATTTTTTTGTGAAATTCTTAATAAGTCGTTACGAAAATGCAAGAAAGTTGAAAGAGTGGATTTATTAAATGATCTATTAATGCATTTATGATAAGGATGACATGGTATGACCCCTTAGATGTGGAAAAGGAACACTTCTGCATCATTTTATTGTAACCTGTTATAATATCTGAACAACAAGATATTTTATTTATTAAGATAAATATACATTTCACAAACAGGATGATTACCTCTGATATTTACACCAATGTTTGATTGATTCCACAATAGATCATTTTCCTATATGACATTGCTGAATATTATGGTACCCCTGTATTTACTACACTAATGTGGCCTTCTGTTTTTGAATTTTTACCATGAATCATTTCCCTCAATATAAAACACTGCAGGAAGGCCAGCCAGTAGTCACAGGAGGGAAACAAAGAAGTGAAGCAAAACAAAAACAAAATTAAACAGAAAGACATTCCTGAGGAATATGACTGCATTTTTATTTAAATAAAAAAAGAGGACTATAAAACAGTAAATGTTTGGAGGTGGTTAGAGAATGCGGTGTTTTATAGCAGCGGTTTTCTAGACAGGAAGAGAAACTTTACTTCCAATGCTGCCACCTACTGGCACAAAATACACCAACAACCACACTGACACTTTCACTTCGGTATTTACAGTATCTGATAGACCTAATGGTCTAAACTTAAAGCCTTAGCTCATCCATTATGTACAAGTATTGATGATCTGTTGACTATAAGAAGACAGAAATAGATTCAGATCAATAGGTCACGTGTTGCTACTGTATTGATAACTACAATACATAATCACAGTAAGAATATAAAACATAGCATTCAGGCTGCAAATCTCCACCGATGCTGAGTCTTTTCCCGAATCTGATGCATGTCGATCTGTTTGCAATGTTGAGTTCAGTTGCTGACTCAATGCATTCTCATGATGTGAAAGAATTTATTAAATCATCATGGATTCACTCGTCTGTGCAGGTTCATGGCGAGCCTTCAGGTGGTTTAAAATAAAAATGAATTTCCCCCTTTATTCAGAGTTCATCCAAAATTTACCAATCTTTTCATTGCTACATGCATAACCCTTATACCAAGATAGAGGTTTTTGTGTAATCCTGGAAACAACCCGACAAAAAGCAAACAGCTGAAACCAGACCAAATCATACAGTTGAATACATTATGCCATTTACTAATGGCATTTTACTAATGGCATCATATATATTACTAATAGTTTTATCCATTAACTTTCTGCATCAATAAAGGAATGACAAAATGTATTACTACATAAAAATGTATACCACAATGACGCAAAATAGTATGGTGCAAAAATGCACTTCATTTTCAATTTATGTATTACACTGCGATTATTGGTGTATAGATTTTGTCACTTTAGTTACAGACGCGCAATTCTCTGTTGCCGTACGCTGGAAGCAAAAAATAATAGTTTGCAGATGAATATAGATGGATACTTTATTAATCCCGGCGGAATATTTATGCAATTATGCGGGCTTTCGACCGGCCTACGGATGACGCTGGTTTGCGCTCCCGTGGGGCTGGGGCGCCGGGGCTTGGGCCATACATGCAAGGTATGCGCTCTACCATTGAGCTACATCTCCGTCAAAATGTGCGCCCAACGTGGGGCTCGAACCCACGACCCTGAGATTAAGAGTCTCATGCTCTACCGACTGAGCTAGCCGGGCTGTTCGATGACAGAGGTAACAATTAGACTTTAAATTTCCGTACAGGAGGTGGCGCTAATGCGTCGCTAGTCATCAGCAGTTACACACGAAGAAGAAAAATCAGACGAAGAAGAAATTGGTTGTTCAACCTTTGTTTACGATTTCGCCGTCTGAGATTTTTGAGTCATAGATTGATATCGATGGTGATGCATGTTGTGAGATTTGTCTATGAGGTAGAATATTTAACTTTTAGTTGCTTAAAACTCTTAGCTACTGCTGCGATCGTGTAGAATAATGACATTCATTGGGTTTGGATCGTCGCCATAGCCGTTCGTATAGCTCGGTAAGCTAATGCTGTTAATAAACACATTAAAGTATCACGTCAGGCCTCTGCTTCACACCACTGCTTTATTTATGTGTGATAAGATATTAATAAGTTAGATAACAATTCCTCTTTCTGTCGTCCGGTAGTATCATCCTTTTGATAACACTGTGGGTATTAGACTAGTGTTTTTTAATTGCTTTCACTTGCTTCCTCGCAAAAACTAATTTTTGACACTAAAATGTTTAAGGAAATGTTTAATTTAGGGATGGACGGATCAGTGAATCAAACACCTCATAGTAATGGAGCTCACGATGGCGTTGATGTCACCTCCTGGGTGTCTGTGTGTCCCACCGGCCTCTACAACGTCCGTCGAACGCGAATAGGAGAGGAGGGGACACAGACCACTTCTTATTCTGGAAATGATACGTGTATGTTATGTTTCATTACTTTAAATCGTAGCAGAAATGACACCATTTCAAATATAACATCAGAACTAAATTTCATAATGATTTTCACACAATGTCTTTTTCCACTTCCAGCATATTCACCCAGCTTCCGTCCAGTAATGGGTTCGTTGTGTCAAGTCCGAGTGCAGCTCCAAGGTGACGCGGATGAAGCAGAGACTTTTACATCTGATAAAGGAAATCAGAAGCTGTCGATCCAACCTGAGCAGTCAGTCACGGAGTTTACAGAGGCAGTGGCCACAGTCTTTCCAAGGTGTCAAAAATCTGTGCTGCAGGTCCCACTGGGTGAGTGGACAGTGCTGAGGCTTGGTGAGGGACAGTGTGATATCACAGAAGCATGTGTGGAGCTGATGAGGGCGGGAGAGAAATGTGAGGTAAGAGTCAAGACAAGAAATAGTTAAATGTATTTTTTGACAACTTTTGGTGATGCAGAACTACTACATTGTCTGTGCAAATTGTTTGCATGAAGATTGTAGTTATCTTAAGATGTTGAAGTAAAAAGTGCCATTAGCTAATGAAAGCTCTTGGACAGCAGATTAAACTATTTCAAACTAAATATTAAAATATTTTAATAAATTTCTACTCAAATAAATAATATCCACAACTTCAACTTGTGATATATGAGTGCACTGTGTTAGCTGTGTGAAACAAAAGATTCCGATTTGAAAAGGTATGGTCAAACAGAAAATCATTGAAATGTTTTTTCTTGTTGTCTGCTTTTTTTGGAAGCATTTTAAATGATATGTCCAGTTTAATGACTGTGCTTTGCTTCACAGATCCTAATCTCTCCAGTGGAGAGTGGATCAAATGTCTCTGTTCCCAATGCAGCTGAAGAAAATAAACCTTTGTGTGCCACAGTTGAACTGAAACATTTCACTCCAGGCCAGGAACCCTGGAAAATGGCCCCAAGTGAAAAGTGGGAGTGGGTAAAGTCACACAAGGAAAGGGGTGGAGTGAGATTCAGGAGCTGCGACGTGTGGGGCGCAGCAGACAGCTACAGTCGGGCCCTCAAACTTCTCATCACTCTCCTTGGTAAAGTTGGAGAAGTGAAAGAAAAACGACACCAACAGGAAGCGGAAGAGCCGAGAGACACAAATACTACTGATAATATCCGGTGTCTTCCTTCTGTCGACGAGTTAAAAACCACTAAAGCAGAGCTGCACTCAAACCTGTCGTTATGTCAGCTCAGACTGAATCAACCAAAGCGTGCTAAGGCCAGTGCAGCTAAAGCTACTCAGCTGGATCCCAGTGGGACAAAAGCCTGGTATCGGCTCGGCCAAGCCTGCCAGATGGTGAATGAACTGGAGGAGGCCAGACGGGCGTTCAAGAAAGTCCTGGAGATACAGCCTGAATCACCTGCTGCTTTGAAAGCACTTAAAGAAATAGCAAGTAGAGAGAAGGAGACAAATGCACAACTGGGACTGAGACTCAGCAAAATGTTCAACTGAAAGATTATTGACAATTTGTATGAGATGTTATCCTGGGGCCTTGTAATAAGCTGGCATCTTGTCCGGGGTGTACCCCACCTCTTGCTTGTAGCCAGCTGGGATAGGCTGCAGCAGACCCATGATAAGTGGTTGTAAAAAATGGATGGATATTAACTTTAAAATGCTGTCGTCTTCCAATGTTTCACTAATGTGTTGATGGCCGAAAGCATCAGCTTAAATGAGAATGTTTTCTCTTAGCTCTGTTGATTGTGTGTTTCTTTACTGAATGTAATTTATGACAAAAAAGTACATGTGATAATTTTAAGAATTTAAAGCACTCATGCATTTGTGAAACGTGTCCATGTCATCCTCCAGGGGATACGCATGAGCAAATAATGAAATATGATATTGCTTTTATTGTGGTAAACCACAAAGTGTTGCTCTGACCACAAAGAACTGATCTAAAGTTAAATGGTTCAAAGCTGCGACCCCTGAAGGGAAAAGCTGAAAGAAAAAGAAGCTATGAACATTTCAGATATTTATTTCAGAGATCTTTCAGTTATTTATGATAATAATGGATTAAATTTATATAGTGCTTTTCTAGAGACTCGAAGAGGCTTTATGGTGGATCTATTATTCATTTACCCATCATTTATACTTGATGATGGTGAAATACGTGTGTAGCCACAGCTGTGCTGTGGCAGACTGACAGATATGTGACAGCCAATCTGTCTTGCCCAAGGACACGACAAACAAACCACCAATCCTACGATCTGCTCTACCAACTGAGCCACTGTAGTCCCTATAACCAATTTTGAGGGAAACTATAGGCAGACAAAATACACATTTAATCAAAACTTTACTATTTTTAGAATGTCTTAAGTCTGTTTTCCTTAGATGTTTTGCTTTTGTTCTCATCAGAAAGCTTCTGAGAAGACCACCCCTCTGCAGTTCAAGAATTGCTTTCTAGCTATACGCTGTATTTATATGTACAGTATTTACTGTCCGGTTGGTGCATTTTATACTAATTCAATCACCAAATAATTAACAAAAGGTAGTTTTCGGTTTTCCTGTTCACGTAAAATGAATGAATGAAAATCCATGGAAGTCCGCTGATGAGCGGACATTGACATCTATGTAGCATAAATGCACCATCAGACTACAAATTCCAAATACAACAGTGGTTTGTAATCTGCAAGCTTCAATTGTTTTTTACGTCCAGCGCCATAAAACACACTTGTCGAGGCGCTGAATGATTTTAGCGCCCATGATAACGAGGGTGGACCTTTGGAACGAGAGGCTCAGCTATTGGGGAATAGCCATGATGACGTACATGGCCCGAGAGGACGAGCCAATCAACGGGGTCGTCGATCACGTGTTTCTATCTCTGTCCATGGAAGGTCATCTGATTGGTTCCTGCAATCTCACGTAATTGTACAATATTTTCATGGAGTTCCGCGTCTGTCTTTACCTGTGTTACTGGACGCAGCAGTTGGCTCCTGGAGCCAGAGGTTATTAATATTTATAAAACTTTTTTTTTGCAGCTGGGCACCGAATTTGAGGTGAGAACAAAAGACTTTCATTTCGGATTTTCCTCCCCGTTAAATCTTACCTTTAATTGTGTCATTACCGCTGTAACTCAGCACAGTGCGAATTTTTAGTTGTCAGTTGCCTTTACAGTTATTATTGATAATATCACATTGTTTTGGATTTTTTTAATTAATACTACTACTACTACTACTACTACTACTAGTACTACTACTACTACTACTACTACTACTACTACTAATAATATCGTGGTAGTAGTAGTTGAAGTATGTTTCTGACAGGTATTGACTGTATTTTCTTCAGACAGAGAATGGGCGCTCCATCACAAACCGAAACTATTCATCCCTTCTGGCCTCGGGACCTTCTGATTCCCAACTATGTCGCCAATGACCGATCTATGTCAGAGATAGTGGGGTTCTTATTTTCTGTCTCTGGCCTGCTGGTTCTCGTGACTTGGCTCATCACTGGCTGGAGGGGGGCCCCTGGCAGGTTGGGGACATGTAGGCGTCTGGCTGTGTGCTGGTTTGCCGTGTGTGGCTTCATCCACTGTGTCATTGAAGGCTGGTTCTCGTTGTATTATGATATTATTCCTGGTGACCAGAGCTTCCTGTCACAGCTCTGTGAGTATACAGAAAAAAAAAACTACTGAGAAAATAACAATTTTGCTTGGAATGGCTTGAAAACTGATTTATATGTTTTCTCTCTCAGGGAAAGAATACTCCAAAGGAGACAGTAGATATGTGATGTAAGTTAATCATTACCCAAGATTATGTGTAACCTTAACAAAAGCCAACCCTGACTTCAGCATGACAAAATGAACAAACTGTAAGTAATTGTACTCTGCGTATATTTTCTCTATACAGAGCGGATAACTTCACCGTGTGTATGGAGATTATTACTGCTTGGTTATGGGGACCTTGCAGCTTTTGGGTCGTGTTTGCCTTTTTAACAAACAAGCCTTATAGATTTGTGCTGCAGCTCATCATATCATTAGGTAAGCAAGACTCGAAATCTAATTTAAAAAAAAAATTACCTGATGGCTCACGTGATATAATTTGTTTCTAGGTCAGATGTATGGAGCAGTGCTTTATTTCTTTACGGAGCACAGAGATGGTTATGCTCACAGTGATTTTGGACACCCAGTGTACTTCTGGTTCTACTTTATTTTCATGAATACGCTGTGGATCGTCATCCCACTGATGCTCATCGTGGATTCATGGAGACAACTGTCTGCGGCCCAGACGCGCACGGATAGCGCCAAGTCAAAAAAGTCCAAATGAAACTCACTCAGTCAGTCAGTCTGTCTGAAGCAATAATAAACTTTATTTTAAAAGAAAAATCTCATGTCTGTATCGTTTGTACAATTTTAAATTGTATGCCTGTCTATGTCTATGTTTGGAACTCTCTTCTACTACTCTTCGGACATTTTTCTGTGTTTTCTTTCTTTTCTAAAACTTCTTCGTCTTCATCTGATTATCTGTCCTCCATACCGGATCAGTGCTGTTATCCTGATTACTGTAGGGACAAATATACATTATGTAAACCAATTGCCTTAATTGCCAATTTAAAGAGTACTAAAACTACCTGCCAATTCATATTTACAAGGAACGATATTAACCGGTTCGGGAAGAAATAATTCTTTGTGCTAACCGGATTAGGAATGTCAATTCATGATTGGAACGTAAAACTGGAAGCGTTATAATACTGATTCTGTTCGGATCAACCAGTTAACATTCCAGTTCAAAGCCCTGCTTTGAACTGGAATGTTAACACCTGTATCACGTGGATATTATTAATTTGGCATTTTAGCACCGACGGTAGCCGAAATAGCTCAGTTGGGAGAGCGTTAGACTGAAGATCTAAAGGTCCCTGGTTCGATCCCGGGTTTCGGCATTTTGTTGCCCGGCGTTTCAGCGATGAAAAATCTCCTGGTTTGTAAAACTAAAGATTATTCTGTATTTATAAGATGTTTTAAACAGGTTCTACCTTGTTTTCTTGACAATGCTGTGGATCGTCATTCCAAAGTGCGCACGCAGACAGCACAAGTCAAAGAGGACCAAGAGAAATCGAACGAGTCAGTCAATCAGTCAGCCGGAAAAATAATGAACTATTAAAAAATGTCTCCATTACTCAATACATTGGTGACATCAGGAAATTACTAATATTAATACCGATTAGCACCCACACGCCGAAATAGCTCAGTTGGGAGAGCGTTAGACTGAAGATCTAAAGGTCCCTGGTTCGATCCCGGGTTTCGGCATTTTGTTATGATCCAGACCCAGTATCCTAGCGATAAAACGAGTCCTAGATTGTAAAAGTACAAATTGTACTGTAGCTAGAAGTCTTTTTAATGTAATTGTAAAATGTGTTAAACTGGTTCTACTTTATTTTCATGAATGTGCGATCGTCATTCCACTATTCAGAGGTGTTCAAATCTAACCAACTGGGTTTTGAAACTACAAATTATTCTTTATTTAGCATTTCTGTAACAAAACAAATGTATCAACTTGAGAAAGTTGAAATGCGAATTTCACACACGTGTCACTCAGCCCTCGTATGCCAGTGGTGGTCATTAGCATAAGACACTTAAACTGAGTAAATCTGCTGAGTGGTTCTAAAGATAGGTAATATTGCGGACACCTTTTTCAGAGGTGGCTTCTCCACTTTGACATGGATTGCGTCTCCATTTCTCTCAAACCATCTGTACTCCCAGATTGAGTTTAACACCTATGGATGATCTGGAAGAATGAGACTATTCACAAACAAAACAAATGTGATCATTATATTCTTGTTGAGAACACTGGCAAGGTCAACTTCTTGTTTTGACTATCTACGATGTTAGCAAACCTTGTGTTCCTAGGAAGAATGTAAACATGGTTATGCTCTAGGTTAAAAGGCTGAGTTTGTTGATTACATATTGTAATGAGAGAGATGTTTGTTGATTCTGGGGGACGGGAATGTCGCAAGCCTAGTGGCTTCTACCCGTTAGCCCTTTTTTTTTCATGTTTTTGTTGATGTTGTAAATGTGATGAAGGTGTGAAGTCTGTTATATTAACATGTCCGAAAAAAATAAACTAAATAAATGTAGGATTTCAAAACTACAATTTATTCCGTATTTATATGATTATTTTAATGACACGAAAAATGTTTACCCTCTTGCCGTGTTAGGGAGGTCTTTCCCTGCCGTGACCCGGATTCGAACCGGGGTTGCTGCGGCCACAACGCAGAGTACTAACCACTATACGATCACGGCGAGCTACTGAGGGATAGCGTCAAAACTGGCGGATTCCTATATAAATAGAGGGCAACTATGAGTGTGCATCTGGTTTCATTTTGGGGGAGGTGGAAGATGCAGTTCTGATAGTTGGAAAAGGCGTGTAACTCTCTGAGACATATAACTTGCAACACAATTGTTTGTCCGACGTGAATCGTATTGATGGCTGTGGTTACTGAACAATAAATATCACCTCAACCAATATGTAGTTATATTGTCCCATATGGTCTAGCGGTTAGGATTCCTGGTTTTCACCCAGGCGGCCCGGGTTCGACTCCCGGTATGGGAATAAATATTTTGCAGAAAACAAAGGTGTAGTTATGCATAATATAGACTAATGAAGATTATAATATATATTATAGATTAATTTTCGATTATCACTGCAGTTATGAGAAAACAATACCGCAATCGGCACTATTTTAATACACGTAACATTAGCCTACATTATTTATAATGTCTTCAAGTAATAGAAACTGAACCACAGAATTATCGTTGATTATTTACGCTGTAAACAACATTCCATTTTAAATGTGTGAACAAATGTTGCCTGAAACCGATTTCACGTCGAACATACAGCTGAACTCAACCGTTGTGTCAATCATGCGTCAACACGTGTCACATGTTCAAGCCAACAAGTGTCACGTGACGGTATGCGGAAGCAGTGCACTTTGTTGTCTTTGAATCGCGTTTTTACCGTAAGACGGTGGTCTATGTGACAAAGTAGTCGAGCCAGCCCGAAAGAAGCGACATGCCTGCAGCAGAAGCGGAGACATCTTCTCTGTTACTGGACGAAAAACTGCTTCGTTTCATGGATCAGCTGGAGCGACTGGAAGAGAAACGAGCCACTCTCAATTCCCTCATTGAGCAGGTAGCACAGAAAGTCACACAGTTTATCTGTAATTTATTTTTAGTAGTCTTACCACCTTCAGCCATTTATCCCTGATTATTTGGACGTGTCAGTTCTTGTTTTTCTCGTCCTGTCGAGCACATGTTGTCATTGATCTTCTTTTCCCACTTAAGCACCTTGATGTAAGATGAAATTATTATTTCATGTTCCACACAGGGCTGGTTTTCTATGTCTAAGGCTCGATATTCCATGGGAAACAAACATGTATCTGCACTTCAGTATGCAAGTGAGACGGAGCCACTGGTTTGTGTTCATGCCAGGTGAGTAAATTGTAATATCACACAAATAAATGACCCCAGGTTAATTATTGTCCTATGGCTCTGAACAGTTGTCAATTTGAAGTGTTGGGCTTGACTTCATTTTATTTCTTACAGAACACTGGACAATGGCGAGGTGAGTTTCTGCACAGAACGGGTTAAAGAAAAGTATAGCAGTGAAGATGGAAAAGATTCAGGATCAATAGAAGATATTGGAGCTCAAGAAGAGAGTGAGTCTGCATTAGTTGATGTGTGATTGGGAGAACAATGTTGTTCACATCCACCATTAACTAATACAATCGAATCATGTGCTTTCAGGTGGAGTGAGGAGACGAATCAAACCCAAAAATGAGCTGCCACAGACCGAGACAAATGAAGAAACAAGTAGTCAGAAAGCTCCTGCAGTTACTCCGGTAAATAGATGTGACCGGTGTCCATATCAGGATCCCCTGAAGTGGTTTGGGATTCTGGTGCCACAGTCTCTGAAACAAGCACAGTCATCATTCAAGCAAGGTAGGGTGGGCTATGCGTTGTTTTTGTTCTGAGCACTCATTGATTTGTTCTGGTAATATTTGATCACCTGTGAATTTAGCTGCGATTGAGTAGATTATTAATGCTAAATTTGTCTGGAATGTTATATTTCTATCCAGTATTACAATAACATTACAGTGAAATATAACAAAACAATATGTGATAAAACTGTTGATGCCACATCTAAAAAGGTCTATCAAATTAAGGTACACAAACTTTATTTTTCTGTTAACAATCAACACATTGGTCTGGGGAAAAAAGGCTGAAAATGCAATGGAACACAAAACTACCAAACCCAGAACAATGATTCAGCAAAGAATAAATAAAACATTTTTTTAACATAATGTACTGTGAGTCTGTACGTGGTGCAAAGGATCAACGTATTAAGACTGTCATTCTGTTTTTGGTTGTATTGTCGGCTTTTGGAGTTCTGTTTATCTATCTATAGATTTGTCTGTCCGTCCGTTCGTCTATTATGTATGTATTTATCCATGTCTGTCTGGTTATATACATACATGCATACATATATACATGTATATCGAACATTTGATTCATATTTGGCTAAATTAAGGAATGTGTTCAATAGTTCAAGGGTAGAATTATTGAAGATTGAATTCCAGTTGTCAAAGCTGGAGACAACTTACATTACTATTAAAACTTAAATATGAATACAACTTTGTTTATAATCACCTCTTTCGCGGTACAAAAACACAGCATGCTCATGACAAGGCATGGAAGAAAAATACGTTATTGGGAATTACATTTTAACGATTTGTGTGCAATGAAATCGTTGACCCAGTTGTGGTTTTTCACTGCCCTTCATTTCCTTTTCTTTTTCATGTAATGTTGCAGTAATAGAGCTGTCAGCTGAGATCGCAGCCCTCCAGACTGCGGTGTTGAACACCAGACAGGAACTGAAGCTCGCTATGACAGACAAACACAATCTCCAGCAGACAACTTTAGCGGAGTCGAACTGAGTCACAAGATGATGCGTCAAGGCCAGCTGAACTTTTCAATGAACCTTGGGTGTATTTTACTGATGAACCAGTTCGTAAGAGATGATTAATTATTAAAATAATAAGTGTTGAACCTTGAGTCATTTTGACAGAGTTACTGTAGCCTGTTTGTGATGCCAGTTAGAAGGTTTTAGGTAACTTATGATTGTTGCATATAAACTCTGTATGTTGGAATGTGTTCAATAGTTTGTCAATGTGTCCCAATAATCAGTGTGAAAAAAGTTACAATTAATTTGTGTAAGCATGTTGCTAATAATAACTATTATCACTAAGCTGTAAATAAAACCAGTTGTAGGTTAATACGTTTATAACATTTCTTCGAAATGTGGTGCTGTAGTTCTTAATTTTGTGATATTGTGCTCTGCATCCCTCACTTTTACAGAAAATAAAAGTGGTTTATTTTGATTCAAATGGCTATCATCTCAATATATAGCGCACCTTGTATTTGTTAATTTTTTTATTGATTTTCTTTTTCTGTTGATTTTCTTATATGTTTAGATTGTATTCTGTAAACCACATCATAATATTTATAAGAAGTGGTGGACGAACAAATAGTATTTATCACAGCCTGTCAACCCAAACCTTCATCTTATTACCTGAGAACTGATGTCTAAATTATTGGTTAATGTCGTGGTTTAAAAAACACACTTTCAACTTCATAATCATAAAGCATGATATATCAAAAAAAGTTGAAAATGTAGCTGAAATAAAAGTATTTTGTTGCATTTTTTTTTAGTTCAAACACACAATCTTGATGGCACACTTTTCTTGTTGGAATTTATGTTTTAATTAAAATCAATTTAGCTCTGACTGCTGTTTGTGCTGTATTTTGTACCATTGTTCATTGTCACGTTAAAATCACCATCATATCACAACAAGAAAAAAAAAAATAATAATTGGGGGATTCTCCATTAATTTAGTCCAGGAGCCCCGTCTCATCTGACTTCATCATGACTCCATGGCTTCAAACGCCTCCACCCTCGCGTTCCTGACTGGGGACAGCCGAAGATTACCGGAAATTGCCGAATCGGAAGACGAAACTCTCGTCTTAATGCGTGCGCTTCCTGCTGCAATTACAGTACTGTTCATCTGCCTCCACACACACACGCGCACACACACACACACACACGCGCGCACACACACACACGCACGCCGCTCTACCTCCTTCTTGGCTGCGTTCGGATGACGAATGGTCGCGCAGCAGCAGCGGATGCTTCTCCTCGATCATTTTATTGATATTCCCAGACATCCGCAGCAGAAGCCGTGGTCAACCAGATTGCGGCCGCTTTCGGATGTGCAGGCGACGCAACACCTGATTGCAACAACCGTTTTCTTTTGTCTGTCGTTACCGGCGGCAACATTAGCGATGTGCGATCAGGGATCGGGAAGTAAACACGCCGGCCTGCGCTCCTGATCACAAGCGAGGGTGATATCGATACCTCACACTCACATTGTTCTTGATTTCACTTTGGAGCAGAGGGACTGGCTCCAATGGCGTCAGTTTCGAAGGTGTCTATTCTGGACTACTTTAATATTGTGTTTGAAGGTGAAAATGGTAAAATCGAGTCCAACTGCAAAGCTTGTGGCACCAGAATCCAGGCGAAGAGGAGCGTCACGTCCAACTTCGTAACCCACCTTAAGGTAACAGTTTCAAAATCACATGTGTGTCCTTATTAATATGTAGAGACAAAAAAATATATCCCCCTGATGAATTTCTGTTAAGATCAGCTGAAGCAACTGGTTTTCTTCCTTCCCTCATAAGTGCCAGCTAAGCAAAATCAACCTATCTGTTGTTTTTCCAAAATCAGATATGCTGAACCAATGAATCGATGAATCCGCCTGTCATCTAATCCATTTTTGTGTGTCACGCCATCTCTCCCATTCAGAGGAAGCACCAGGCGATGTATGATGACTTTGTGAAAAGGAAGGATATGAAGAGAGAGGGTTATTCCTCTAGTTCCCTCCACACGCTCGCCACCAATGGAGGGAATACCCACTACGCTCCAGGAGGTGCTGGAGGAATGGGAACTCTCGAGGGAGGAGTGGGTGGAGGCTCTGGAGGAGGAGGAGTGACCAAGTTTGATCGGCATGACCCACGTCAGGTGAAGATCGCTGTTCGATCATCGCTTCTAACCAAACTACCCAACGATGAAATCAATGAACGTTGATCTTCTTGAGGTAGTCTTGACGTTTGTTTTTTGTCCAATCAGGTTCTGATCTCAGAAGCTATTGCTAAGATGATTGTTCGCGATCTTCAGCCGGTGGCCATAGTGGAAAATCAAGGCTTCAGAGAGCTGCTGCAGCTCCTCGAGCCGCGTTACACCCTTGAACGCCAGCATTACATCCAGACCCAGCTCCTCCCAGCCTACGCCTACCAGGCCCAGCTAGCAACCCGCCAGGCCCTCGCCTCAACACACGCTCTCAGCCTCAGCCTGGATCTCTGGAGGGGGTTAGCTGGAACCTCTTCAGGGTAAGGAGGTAAAATGAAACCCAAGACTATACCATCCCTGCTTGCCGTGATTCCCCCCTTCTCTGATGGGTCCACCTCTCTCTCTCTCTCTCTCTCTCTCTCTCTCTGTTTTTGTAGTTACCTCGGCGTCACCTGCCATTATCTCTCATCCGATTGGCAGATACGTTCAGCTCTCCTGGCGTGTCTACCTCTGACCGGGCGCAGCTCTGGAAACCGCGTGCTGTCCGACTTTGATGAGATATGTCACTCTCATGGCGTGTCGGGGAGGGCGTTTCGTGTGGTTGCAGACTCTTTCCTCGCAACAGCAACGGAAAAGCAAAGTTGTCTTCTGGGTTTCCTTGTTTCATCTCCAAACAAGCAAAATGAAGAGGACGTAGAGGAGGTGCGCAATGGTAACAGTGTGGAGGAAGGGATCAGGAACGGTCATGGTGAGGATGGAGAGGAAATAGAGTGCGATGACTCATGGGAGCAGGGTCTGGGTGTTTGTCGGGTGGACTGTTTCTCTCGTTCTCTTGAACAGTGTATCAGTGAGGGGTTGCGAGCGTGCCCACAGCTCTCCTCAACCCTGGCCAAAGCTTCCTGTTTCTACAACTACATTACCTCCGCTGTCCCACCTGAGAAACTCACTCAAGTGTTTGAGGGTCCAGGATCGATCACAGGGGGATCAGGAAGTACGCTGACTGTAGTAAGAGACTGGGCTGCTCAGCTTAAGGTATGTAGTACTCCTCAGTTATGTTTGTTAACCCTTTTTAATACATTAATTTAGCATCTATAACCAGTCAGGAAAGTATTTCCATAGTTTTCAGTGTTACTTACGGTTTTGGTGCAGGTGCTTCGGCGACTCCTGGACTCCGTGGAGTTTCTGGAGGAGATGAGCGCCCCTGGGGAGCTGGTGCTGTGCGCCTCAGAGAGAGCCCAGCTGAAGGAGCTCACCGACATCCTGGAGCCCTTCACTGAGGCCTGGGACATGGTGCACGGGTACACACAGACAGACGCGCAGACAGACAGACACGTGTCCATTAGCCTGGCTCTGCCCTGTGTTCTGGGCCTCCGTAAGCATCTCTGTGAGACGTCAACCCCACACTGCCCCTCTCTCGTGGTGGGCCTTACCCAGGCTTTGGAGAGCCGGCTGGCTCCTATCCTGGAGGACCCTCTCTACATCACTGCCACCACCCTTGACCCCCAGTTCAAGCTGACTTGGAGCAGCAATCCGGATTGGCATAGGCAAGTCCTTATCGAGGAATTATCCAAAACCTCCCCAGCCTCCAGTCCCACAGACCTACACCCTCAATCTCAGACTCCTGATGCGACAGCCCCGTCGCCGGTCTCCTCACTCAGTCGGCCCTGCAAGCTGTTCTCTTTCATCAAGCAGAGACCAACATCACAGGCGAAGAGCCTGGAGCAGGAGTTGGCCATCTACCTGCGAGAGGAACCCACAGATGAGGAGGCTTTGCATTACTGGCGCCGTAAAGCCATTGACTTTCCTCTGCTGGCCCAGGTGGCCAAGAGGGCGTTCACCATTCCTGCTTGTGGCACTGTGGTGGAGAGCATTTTCACCACTGCTGGACGGCGACTGCAGCCAGAGAGAGGTCACATCTTACCAAAGAATCTGGAGACACTCATCTACCTCAAAGCCAACTACAGATTATTATGGAGTTAATGCTGAGACTTCAAGGCTTTACACTTGCAGTAAATAAGTTACGTATTAGATACCACCTCCTATTCCTCTACGGGAACAGAGCAACATAACTTTCCTCATACTGTAGAATATTTGACATCAAATGGAATGAATTAGCTATAATTTATAATTTTTCTTGGAAGGGTTTTCCAGGATGCATTATGGGTGGACTGTTTTTTTTTTTTTGTGTTTACCATGTGGCCTGTATGCAGACTGTCACACCACATGCTCAGTCTAGACTGAGGGGATCAGAAGCAGACTGATACTAAAGCATTTACTTTGACATTTATTTGTCTGATCAGGGTTTCCAGAGAACTACAGCCTCACAAAGCCCCCACCCACTGTCGTTTGACCCTTAAGGACATCTCTTTGTCTGTACCAGCCGACAAGTGACACACTAACAATAACCAAATGGCCAGTTATTCCAGTTATTATTTTCACTAATTTTGCAATAACCTTATAGGTTGTACAGTGATCTCATGGTATGCTGTATCTGAAGGAAGGCATCAGCTGCTAACAGTCCGTGTCAATGCATCGCCCACTGGTGTTCTTCTCTCTCTTATGTGTGTTATGACTCATTTGTGGGACATTATAATAAATGAGTTTCACTTCCAGACACACAGGTGTGTGTGTGCAATATGCAGATGTCAGGGCAGTCATGCATTTGTGTATGTTCCACTTTATTCTTGGCAATAGAGAACTAAAGTAAAACAGTAAAAGTGTGTGGGGGGGGAAAAGGTAAAATCGATTCAAGGTGGTTTAATATTATTATGGGGAAAGTTCATAAACATTTAAATTACCGTTAATAATAAAATAAATAGTTTGTCGCTATACTGCGGAATTTTGTTTTTGCGGGGTGATTCCTGTAACGCATTAACCGCGAGTAACAAAGGATTACTGAATTCAAATCTGCTTCCTAACATCTAATGTGTGACTTTAAAAATATCACCCATGCTCTTTTTGAGTGGTCTGTTCAATTTTATTTTCTTTAACAGTGTTTTCCCCCCGCCTTTTTTTTTTCAATTTCATGTTCAGTTCTGCCGTAGAACATTTCTGAATTAGAATTCCTTTTAAAAATTCGATGCAGATGTGCGCATGAAGTCTTTGTCTGACCTCACTGGAGTATTTTAAATCCACTTTGCAGGGCTTAGCATTGAAGCAGGAACTGAATGTTGCAGTGTGTGTGTTTTTTGTCTTTGTTCAGGGACTCTGATGCTCTGGAGCTAGACTGACAGGGAGGCAAGGTAATTGCGTGTAATTCCATTACAGTTAATTCTGAGTCAGCAGGAAAGCAGCAGCCACATCCTTCATAATCCTTTTTCCTAAAGCTCGCTATACTCACAAACTGAACACCAAAACACTCAAATCTAAATCTAATGAAAAAATATCGTGCCGTGATCGTGATCTCTGGTGCTACGTCAGGGTAAAGCTATTCTATTAGACGCATACTTGCCTGTCTCAGATAGAATTTCTCTCATATGGATCATAGTTTTCAAAGATCACTATGATTGCAGAGAATCACTCCAGGATGTCTTTGAGGATTTAGATGCTTTGCTAGATATCGCTGAATATTATATTATAGTATGTTCGATCTTTGAATCAAGTTTTTGCTCATTCCCAGAGATTGTGTTGTTGTTGCTGCTGTTGGTGAGTGTAAGTTGAGAGGCTTGAAGCGTCTCCCCTGCCCTCTCTTCCTCCTAGATGTGACAGCTCATCCATATAACTTAGACGAGCAGGCTGGGCTGCAGCCCTATTGGTAATTGCTTCTGAAATGAATTACTTGGCAGCAACGGAGACCGAAGGAGGGGAGTAAATTGTAATTGAACTGCCTCCTCCCTCCTGCCCTCTTCCCGATGCCTCAGGTTATTACATCTGAAGTACGGAGAGCCATTTTATGCTCATGGATGTGTACGCACAGAAAAGGGAATGCACTTTTACAAAAGCAACAAAGACAATGGGGGAGGGTGATTTCAAAGCCTGACTGCTCACAGAGGCGATCAGTAACAGTTAATACTCTCTTAACCAGTGTTTATATTTGTCTCTACTGTACTGCTACCCCAAACCCCCTTACTTTAGGGTGGCCTTTAGCTGTCACAATCCCAGGATCCAATGAGGTGCAGGATATTGGAGTTGGCACAAACAAAAACGGTGTTTAGTATCAAGAGAGCCCTGGTTACCACATACACACAGACACACACACAGCCAAGTATTGTTATTAATAACCTGCCTGCAGCTGGCTTGGTGAAAGTCGAAGCCTTATGGATTAAGGACCTACCTCTAATTTGTGATTGAAGTTGAAAATTCTGCAAAGAATGCAGTAATTTCTTTTCTCAATTTGGTAACAGTGAAGCTTATAAGAGATTCAAGTCCAGTGTTGGTCTAACTTCTTCTTAGGACAAATAAGTACTCACTTTTGGGTTCTTCTAGGGCCAACCAGGGCATGGAAAGAGGGGGCTGGAGAGTTGAGCCTCCTAACCCTGCTTCAGACAGACATGCGCATTCTGTGAGTCCAACTATAGCACACAATAGGATCTATTTCAGTAAATGCACAAGGGTTATCTCTCCACTTAAACGCTGAACTCTCCCTCCCTCCCTCTCTCTCCCCCCTCTCTATTTCTATCACTCTCGCACACTGGCACAAAATCATGGCCGACCGAAACAACCGGTTCAGTGTTAAGAAGAAAGAGAAGAAGGTGGAAAACAAAACGAACGATGAGAAGGACAAAGAGAAGGAGAAGGGGAAAGAGAAGAATCTGAAAAAGCCTGAGAAACAAGTGATGAAGCCAGATCAACCAAAGCAGGGTGAGAAGAAGCCTGAGGAAAGTGGAGGGGTGACAGGAGCAGAGGCCAAAACCAGCGAAGGAAATGGGGAGTTTCAGCCCATAGAGCTGCCACCATTTGAGATCGTCACAGGGTGGGTGAGATTTGATGCGCGCACTAAAGTTCTACACTCATAGCATTACACTTTAATTCATTCACCTTGTTTATGTTCTATATATCGTGGTAGGAGACTAATGACTGTCAGACTGCATCTGTCAGACTCAGTAACCAGGCAGTAAGAATAGGGATGAGTCACAAAACAAATAGGCACCAGTCCCTGCTTCATCACACGACCCAGCAACTCTTCCCCCAGTCTCAGGACTATAATAGGTTGAGATACATTTATGTAATCCATCTCTTTATTTATGTACATATGTGCAATGATTTGATTTTGAAAGAAAGACGCATCTGTTTTATGTAGTTGCTGAATTTCCAGGGCCGGGTGTTGCTACATTTCACGATCCTGATGTGGAATCTAAAAAAATAAATATATAAAAAAGAATATATTTAAAGAAGTCAGTTTGAAACTCATTGTCAGCCTCTAGGGAAGACTCACTGTCGTGACTCATTCTGTATCCTTCAAAAGTGAGTGACTCTTAGTGAGTGTTACTGACACCTGGAATGGACTTTGCATGATTTAAAGGTGACAAATTGCTTTGAAAGCACTGTTGGTGCTAATTGTTTCCATCCACCTTTATACTAATGTGTCAGCCATTAGAGATTTCCAGTGTTTATGACATAATGTTGCGTCAAAACAAATCTCACCTTGCTACTTACTAAAAAAATATATATAACAGATAATATCAGATTTATGGAGACTCCATTTCAATCTTCACCAGGGAACAGATGAGTCCATTCTACTTCAAGTTTCAGTTCCGGAACGTGGAGTATTCATCCGGGAGGAACAAGACTCTGCTGTGTTTCAGAGTGGACACACCAGGCGGCAGCACGGATCAGCTGAAAGGTTATATGGAGGATGAACATGCCACAGCTCACGCTGAAGAGGCTTTCTTTCAACAGGCAATAAAGAGTCTTACTTTTTATACTGGCCTATCGTGTTCCCCCATGTGAAAATCCCATGGGGTCATTTCCATTAGCTCACAAGCATTTCTCTTATGACAATGTTATAAAGTCATACCATGATTGCTTTTGTCCTCCATGCTTTCATAAATCCCCGCTCTGTCCGTTCCAGGTGTTGCCAAATTCTTCCCAAGAGCATGAAGTCACATGGTTTGTGTCATCCAGTCCATGTGTTTCTTGTGCCACCAAGTTGGCCACCATTCTCAAGCAACGCAGAAAGGTCCGTCTCCGCATCCTCTGCTCCCGTCTCTTTGATTGGGAAGAGCCGGAGGTGGCAGAAGGGCTCAGGGCTCTGGTGAGCGCCGGATGCAAACTGGAGATGATGAAGCCGTCTGACTTTGTGCATGTTTGGGAAACGTATGTGGAGAAGGAGGGTGAGAGCTTCACACCCTGGGAAGATTGTCAGGATAACAGCAATTTCTACATGGAGAAACTGGCCGATATCCTCAAGTAGAGTCAGTAAGTATTGTCTATGATTACTCTGGGTCAATAGAAGTGTTTTAATTTGAAAGTTCTCAATTAACTGTTTTAATTTGTCTGTTTTAATCTCTGTTACAGGCTCTTATGATGGGAGTGCACACATCTGAATTCGTTTGAACGAACACCCATGACGTTTCACATTTTTTATTTTGACAAATTCATTAGGAGACATGAGTTGGCATTTGTGTAGCATTGCTCACAGTAGATAAATATAGTAGTATACAATATCCAACGGCCTGACTGTATCATTAATATCTGAGTTATGAAATCCTATTAAATAAGCTTTGGTTTATCTACTGACATTTGGTGTTTTTGCTCTAAGAAATTGAAACTCGCAACAAATGTAAGTACTGTACATTTATTTGACTGACCATTTAGCTCAAAGGACAGCTGAGGTTGAAAGTGTGAACGTGCAGATCTGGCACATAGCACACCAGCTTGGCCTCTCCACTGATGCAACTCCTTGGCCAGATTTTACCTTTTCTACATGAAACTAAATGCAGCTTCACGTGATTCATTGCTTAAATGAAACTAGCCCACCATTTTCACTTGCACCATGGCTCTCCGTCGTCTCAGCTGCAAAGATATGAAGGATAAGATGTAGAACGTGTGTCAGATAATAATAAATGAGTAGGATATATTTACAGGTAAATCTCAGCATACGTCGTTTTGAGTTATGTCATTTTTGATCATGCGCTGGTTTTCTAAAAATACACGGAAAAATACAAATGAAGTTTACGTCATTTTACTTGACTTTACATCTGTCTAGCACAGGAATTAGAATGGTAATGTCAAAAGAAAACCATTAAAAACACATAATATGATGGTACTGTACAATAAATATGAATTAAAAATATTTAATGTCATATTATTAGCCCATAGCAACCCCAGTAACCTGCAATGATGGAAGAAGTGGCTGAAGACGAGATGTTTTTTCTCTACTATATTAAGATGCATATTAACCAAATATTGAAAATGCATTCATAAATACAGTACAGAACTGGGAATAGATGTTTACTGTTTAACCTGAAGACAAGTTAATTCGACTTATGTCGTTTTTTTTTAATTTACATCTTGTTGGAACCAATTAACAACGGAAGCCGAGGTTTACCTGTATAATGCCTGATTGGGAAAATACATGTCATGTGACTTTATTACCTAGGTCGTCCTGTGAGCTGATGGGTAGCGGTGTCGTCTCCCCGTCAGCCAGAGCGTTCTCTTCCCCTTCTGCAGGATTGTCTTTGTTGAAAAGTAACCAAGAAAAGACATGAGAAACTCTTGGAGAGTAAAAATGTTTTTGTATCATCTTCTTCACTCGTGTCAGGTTACCTTTAGATGAAGAATTCAGTTCTGCATCAGTGATGAACTGAAACAGTGGGCAAGGCTCATCTGTGGGAGGAAGGGCAGAGCTTGTAACAGAGAATTATGAAAGTCAGGCTAAAAATGTAATGTTTCTTGGATTAGTTTCACAACATGTCAAAAATAAGCATCAACGCGGTTGTATTTGCAGGATATGAGGAAACGGAAACCAAAGCAATAAGTCATGCAGGGCGTTGCCAACATACCATCGAGGCCCTTTATCTGGTCCATTCTGACAAACAGCTCTGCTTCTTCTGGCTTATATTCCTGCTCAGCTGTGTGATGAGAAATGATAAGAGGCAACCAATTGACGATTAGGTTAATTTAATCTGAGATTAAATACGTTGTTGATTCAGCAGAAAGAAGAAGTGAGCACATATGTCCGTAAATACGTTAGCAAACAGCTGCTTATTACTGATATGGACCATATCTTCTTCAAAAATGCTAATGTTTTGGAATCCATAAACTCAACAAGTTAAAAAAAATTAAAACAAAACCTGGCTTGCGGACGACTCTGAGGATAATGCATCCGAGGAAGACGAGAATGATGCCAAAGAAGATACAACCAGAGATGGAAAGAAGCACCCTCCTCTTCAAAACTGTGGATTGGAAATAAAAACAGTGAGTCTTAAAGTAAGGCATAATGTTCGCAGCTCAAAAATTCCAGAAATTACATATACTGACGAAGATTCTTGGTCTTAAACTGCTCGCTGATTTTTGAATAGGATGGTCTTCCGTGGCGAATTCCTTTGCAGGTGTACATACTCTGGTCAGGATCATTCTGGGGTGTCACTGTGTATTTCTCAGAAGATGGGACATCGATTATATCGTCCTCTTTGAACCTGTACAGTTTTTACATTTTTGAAAAAGGGAATCCACATAGTACTTCTGAATACACTGAGTAAAACTTGTGTTAATACCATGTGTAGTTCCAGTTCCATGAGAACTGGCTTTCAGGCACGCTGCAACTGAGCACCAAGCTATCAGTGGAAAAGGCCTCTGACCAGCCAGTCATCAGGATTATATCAGCTTTTGGACGCTCTGTAGGCACAACATCAACACAATGATGAACGTTCAGGACATGCAATGTAGAAAAATGTTTGACGGAAATCTACAAAAATGTACCTTCAACGTTGAGTCTTGCAGTTTGACTCTGGTCTGAGTAGAATACTGTACTCATCCCTCTCTTTGTTTGACATTTATATGATCCAGAGTCTTTTGTCAAAAGAGAAGTGATGGTATAATTGTTTCCAGATTCAACAAGTTGATTGTCATCTTTGTACCACAGGTACTCCCATCCAGTAGAGATATTAATGTGACAGCCGAATGAAACTGAGTCTCCTGTGTGCATCACATCATGACCGGGCTCCTGAATCAGTGTAACTCTGGGTTTAGAACCTGAAGGAAGGTGCAATATCATTTCTGTAAGTATAGCACCATTTCAACTCAGGTGCATGACAAATCACAGCCATAAGGATGGAAAAGAACCGGGCTTCAAGGGGATGGTTTAAATGATAATTTTGATATGTTGAAACACAACCTCTTCACCACGGTAAAAAAAAAAAAATCCTTTCTTAATAGTTCTGAAAAAAAAGGTATTTGTTTTCTATCAAATTGAGAATTAGAAGAGATCAATGTCACTCCCTCAAATCAAATACTAAGCCGAAGTGAAGAAAAAATGTTAGCTTAGCATGAAGAATTTAAGCAGGGTGAAACAAGAACCCCAGTTCTGTCAAAAGGTAATAAAACATCACTAATTATTGCATTATATCTCGTGTATGAGTTAAAAAATTTGTATGTAATTTAGAATTATTTTTTTTTGCCCCCATCCCCTGCTGATCTGTCCTTTTAACCCTTTAAAGCCATATTTGATACTCCTGGCCTTTCAGGATGTTGAGGCTTCTACATCATATCTTTGATTATTTTTTCTGAGAAAACCTGATTTATGCAATCAGATGCATGCAGCTGCATTTTGCACGAGAAAACATTTTTAGCAAAAATTATCAAATTAAATTAAAGCTCGCATACACAAATTCATGTAAAACACTTTTTTGGACAAATTTGTCAGAAGGTCTCATTTAGAACCTATTTCTTTTTAAATTTGAATTTTCTGGCAATTATTTAATAGTTAAGGCTTTAGATTAAATATTTCTGCAAAATACATTAAGTCAGTCCGCCATTATCAATATGCAGAGGCTGGTCTGAAGAACCGTTTTAGAAAATCTCACCATGAACATGAAGCAGTAGTACAGAACTGAGGCCGCTGGTGACGGACCTGCTCTTCAGTTTCCCTGAGCAGCTGTATTTCCCACGGTGAAAGGATGAAGCAGATTGGATGGAAAGAGTCGTTGCATCCGAGTCAAAAGATACAGCATTACTGGCCTGGACCTTCTGTCCGTCTTTGTTCCATATGTATGTCCATTCAGAGATGTCGCTCATCCCACAGTGCAGCTTCACACTCTCCGTGGGAAACACATCCATCCATTGTGTCAGTAGTTTTATAGATGGGGTAGGAATCTCTAAAGGGGAGCAAATGCATGAGGCCTTTCCTAAAATGCTAAAATACCTCCTCTGTGTCCAACTTTTTCCATTAATGAAGCCTGCGTGACTCTTCTACACAAGTCAACTCAAAGTGGCATCCAGTGACTCACCAGATATGCGTAAGATCCGTCCATCACTGACTGCTGTATTGAAGGTGTTTTTGTTTCTTCTGGCCATGCATGTATAAGTACCACTGTTTGTTAAATAGGCAGCATCAATGGATAACCTGCTGCTGTTGGTGGAGACTTGTGTTCCATCTTTGTACCACATGTACTCCCAACCAGATGACACTTGAACTTTACAATTCATGGACACTGACTCGCCAACGTACACCTTGTCAACATCTGGCTGCTGAGTAATTGAAGGTTTAGGCTTGTTTTCTGTGTACATTAAGAAATATATTTCAGACATTCATTAAAATATCTCATAAGATCAAATATAAACAGAAATCCAGACAACTGAATACTACATACTGAATGAAATATTTCTAGAAGTCTAACATCAACTTACCTTGAACTTCAAGTTGTTTTGTCCGACTAGTGGCAAAGAAAGGACTTTGATTTGTTCCTCTTCTTGCCTGGCACTTATATGAGCCCTGATTTGCTGTTCCAACACTGGCAATCATATGCTTGTTTTCAGATATGTTCAGTTCTACTTCATCTTTGTACCAAAGGTACTCCCACCCAGAGGAAATATCAATGTGGCAACTATAGGAGACCGACTCCCCAAAGAACATCACCTTATAGTCAGGATCCTGATTCAATGTGACCGTTGGATTGGAATCTAAAGGTGTGTGAGTAAAACCAAGTTAATCATCAGTCATTCAATCATGTCATGCATCCCATCCAGCTAACCCTAATCCCAGAATGTTAAAAACACAAAATTTACAGTGATAGATTAGAATAAATGCTTATGTTTTTGATATCTTGATAAAAGAAGACTCACCATATACTGTGAGATTACATCCAGAACTGAAGCGGCTGCTGACAGGCCTGTCTTTGAGGTCTCCCTTGCAGGTATATCGTCCTGCATGTGCTGCTGAAGCAGACTTGATAGTAAGAGTAGGTCCATTCAAGCCTAAATATATGGCATTATTGGCCTGGATCATCTTTCCATCTTTGTACCAGGTGTAAATCCAGTCCGATTCTTTGTCCATCAGACAGCTTAGCTGCACACTCTCACCAGGGAATACATCCAGCCAATGTTCAGTTGCTTTCAAAGACGGAACAGGAATTTCTGAAGAGACAGAGACACATGAGTAGCTCCTCGTACCCTTTAATATTTGATTTTATCATATGGTTAGATGTAAATAAAAACATTACATGAACAACTGATCTGATTTTAAAGCAACCAGCAAAACTTGCTTTAAAGGGAACAAAGTAAAAACTTAGACCTCAGGGTAATTTTTGTTCAGGGGTTTTATGGCATCATCTACTAAAACACGGAATAATGAATTTTAAAAACAGACTGAATTTGTCTCATGAACAACAACATACATGTATATATTTTGCCATAACAAATTTGATACCATAATTACTAAAACAAATAAATACAACCAGATTTAGTTAGATACATAAACTCACACACTGTAGAAGGTTAGCAGACCTCATATATTAAAAAAAAAGTTAAAATATGCTTGTCATTAGAAGCTCCGATGATATTGATAACATTGACCATAATATTCTAAGATTGAAGAGGAGATGATAATAAAATACAAACTAATTCAATTATTTTCTTAAAGCATAAAATTGTGTTCAGTTCTCCTTTTTTTGGCAGTGAAACACGGCTGCAACATAAATACTGTAGACACTCTTCTGTCCCATCCCTCTGTGCTTTGCTGCACCACAGCATCCTGTTTCAACTGAAAATGCAAAAATAACGGAAGCTAGACGCTCTGAAAATGTTTCACGGAATTTGTGGGCAGCCTATAGCTTTTTTTTTTCCAGGTTATAATGACAACAAAACTGTAATAAATTATTAATAATTTATAACAGTTCTACATTTGCCCCCATTTCTTCCCACTAGACACTTTTTCCATTATACATTTACTTTGCTGAGTTGACCTACCAATAACATCTTGCTGTATTTCTTCACTGATCTCAGTTGATGTTACTTCGCCTCTGGTAGCGGAGCATCCATACATCCCCACTGCAGAAAGATTAAGCGTGATGCTTTTGGTTTTGCTGGATTGAGGAAGCAACTCTCCATCTTTGTACCACTGATACGTCCATCCAGAGGCCACATCCACATTGCAAGTGAAGTTCACTATTTCTCCAACATACATCGGGTTAATTCCAGGAGTTACAGTCACTGTTGGTTTTGGTAGGTTCTCTAAAACAGAACAATATAATAGAAGAGATATTAGCACAGCAAAGCAAGGTGTTTCCCCTTGATTCCAGCTTTTGTGCTAAGCTTAGCTAACTGACTGCTACCTTCACATGCAACACAGCCTCAATAACCCTTTGCAATAAATAAACGAATAAAGAAGTGGAGCGTGAATGCTCACCATAAACTGAGATATTAATTGTGTTGCTGAATTCCGAGATAACCCTCCTAGATTCAAGCTGAGCTCTGCAGGCATAGATCCCTTGATATTCTTCAGTCATTTCGGTGATGTTCAACAGGGAGTCTTCCATATCAAGGACCAGGACATAGTCTTCCAGGACCTGCTCTTGATCTTGGTACCAGGTGATCCTCCAGTCAGAGCTGTCAATGTCACAGCTGAACCCCACTGTTTCATTTTCAAACACGTTTGTCCAGGGAGTCAGAAGCCTCAGGGATGGTTTAGGTGGGTCTGAAAAGATGTAACATAAAGAATATAACTTAAAAATCCAAAAAGAAAAAAAAAAGTCATGTAATTGTCATTATGTCATGCATAATATGTAACATACAGATCAAAACACACCAGATTTTATCGCTAAACTTGATTTTAATGAGTTATTGTATCAGAGAAGGACAGAATAAAGTATATCACCTAAATTTTTCAATGCAATCGTCATATTATTTGTGCAGCTTCAACTAATTGGTGGCAAAGTGATGATTTCAAATTGATTTCATTGGACTTACCAGAGACCTGCAGCATCGTTGTTGGACTCTTATCTGTGTAGAAATCTGCTTTGCCTCTTGTAGCTTTACAGTGATACTGTCCACTGTTAGAATGATCTATGGAACGTATGAAATAAGTACTATGTTTTCCTTGAATTAAATTTCCATCATGGTACCACATATATTCCCATCCAGAGGAACCATGGACCACGCATGTGAAGGTGATGGACTCTCCAGGGTACATCTTGTTAAAGTTTGAAGTCCGACTCAGAGTAGGCTTGGGTGTATAGGCTAGTAAAAAAAAAAAAAAAAAAAAAAAGCAAAAACGCACCAATAAAATTAATTTATATTAAAAGATGTTTGGATATTCAGCAAAAATATGGTTGTTTGAACACAATGAAGTTTACCATTAACAGTCAGTCCCAGAGAGTTACTGGCAGCAGTGGTGACATTTTTTGTTTTGTGATGACCTTTACAGTTGTAGCTTCCAGAATATGTTTGAGTGGCTGCAGTTAATTTCAGCATCGATCCCTCTGCAAACAAAGAGACATTTGGATCTGACTCCTGTACTTCCTGTCTGTCTCTAGACCAGGTGAAGGTCCAGTCAGAGCTTCCAGCGATGCTGCAGCTGAACTCCACTTTTTCAGATGGGAACACATCCAAAAATATCGACTGTATCTCTAGAACTGGTACAGGAGCATCTGGAAGATTATTACAGACATATTATAAATTAATATAATAATAAAATACTGCTGTTAAGTATTATTCACTTTCCAGAGAGATAAATTGCGGTGGAGGATAAACATAAACCTGATCACACCTTCTGACAAAAAATCCCTTGTGAATTCACAAGTGACATTTACTTGATTTACAGCTCTTAATGTCATTTCATTCAGTTTTGCTTCTTCAGACAAATACTTTTAATAATACAATTACAAGTAAATGTAGTCCAACAATTCTGCTGCACAACGGAGGTTAAAATCTCACCGTAGACGGTAGGAATTGCTGCTGGTGACGGCGGAGGAATAGTTGGAGAAACCCCTGTGACTAAAGAGAGATGGAGAACACAGTTCACATTAAAACTGTCGGTATTTATCATCTATCTGTGTTTAAATTTCAACACAAACACAAAGCCAACAAAATCTTTCCTTGAAAATTTACTGAAATTGCCATCATTGCAGCCACTGCTTGATTTTATTTCACTTTAATGACACATTAAAGCAAAAACTGAATATATCTGGGTTTGAATCAATCATGTAATTATCAAATCATGAGGTGCTGTGATCCTGTATGAAATGATCCAAAGGATGAATTTATACCAAACAGTTATTATACAACACAGCATGGTGCCAAAAGGGATGGATGGTGTAAGGCAGAGACATCTCAGACATTTACAGAGACAAATTTTTCACACATTGCTCTTATTTTTGTGATGTCTACTGCTTTCATATTGGATGATGTTCCACCAGCTTAGAAAACTGTGTCATAAAGTTGGAACAGAGACATGAAATAGGAACTTCCACTGGTAGGCATCAATTAGAAGGAACTGGCAGTCTTGTGATAACAAACTACATTGTGTTCCTACTTCCTAAATATTATTTCGGTCTAATATATCACTGACAATTATAAAATGTTATATGATGTTTATAATACAATGGTTTACACTTACAAAAAGAAAAAAAAAATCAGTGTGAGTTTTAAACTGCTATTTGAACACCAATTTATTTTTTTTTTTTTTTAAATATTATAACATCTTGCCAGTCAGACAAATTTCTTACCATTTCTGGGATCCTGTGCAGCACAGACAGCAGTAAAATCTGGCAAATCAAAGATGAGATGAGAATTTAGTGAGAATGCCTGTGACAATATTCTTTGCACGTTGAAAAAACAACAGACAATGTCAGAGCTTAAGAACTTACATATTGCACTGAAGATCTTGATTAAAGACATTTTCCATGGAGTTACACATCTGGAGGTTGGATCACTGAGCATCAGACAACTGCTGTGGAATAACGTTCACTCGGAAATAAGTAGCACTGTTGGGTGTGTTTGACATTCATTTTTAAACTCTCCCAGGCAGTTACTTTCCTGTTTCTCTGACAATTCTTTTTTTTTTTTTTTTGTTGTTGAAGCAACCGGAAATGTGTTGGCCAATAGCAGATGTCTTTATTTTCAGCATTGCTAGGAATTGCTGATTTGTGCTAAAACATATTGCGAGATTTAGGATATTGAAACTAATTTTAAAATTTTGTCAAGAGGACTAAAAAAAGTGTCTCGTAACAAACGTGGAAGAAAGCTACACCTGCTTCAATTCATATTTATTTGTTTAAAAAATGAATGCAGTCTCTACAGATTTTTAACAAGTAAACATCTTCAGCAGAAAAGAAGCCAAAACTTTCCATTGAGCAGAATCACACAATGTTCTTCTCGACCTGTGGGTGTGACATCATGTCGGGAACCTGAGCAGAAGCCACAGCTTCTTTTAGACCATCTTTGTGAACACAAATACCACATCCTTTCATCTTCAGCAGGAAACCACCCTCTATACATGCAAATGGGATTATTTGCCAAAGTTTTAAAATATAAAATTTAAAATAAAATAAAAATAAAATTATAAGGTGCATGTCTATTGGTTAAAAAAAAAGTGTTTAATTTAGAGGTATTTTGAGCATTTTTACAAAATTGGAATGGATAAAATTATTTTAGTTATTTTAGATGGGGGAAAATCTTCGGAGATGCAAGTATATAGACTTATAAACTAAATCAAAGAATAAATTGAACTCCTATCTCATGGTACTACTCTATTCAACCGTGACATTTTTCATCCTTCATTCGCGCCATAAGATGTCAGTATAACACAGGAAATATCTCCAGTGAGTGTGATACAACATTGAAACCACATCACGTTTGTTGGTTTTTATTTTTTATTTTATTTTACAGGCTGGCATTACTGTATTTGTATTTACAATTCATTTGAATGTCCTTTTAGTAGGTTTCAATAAAAATAGTGTTTAGGGGCAGGACCAAGATTTTCTATAAATCTCTCTCTCTGTATAGAAAGTATATACAAAAAAAACAACAACAAAAAAAGGGGGAGATATATTTTTTTTAATCTTGAAAAAATAAGTAGGCTTGATTCTTGGTAGGCCCAATGAACCTAAATTCTGATCAGTTGAACATTCATAATTAATATGAATTTAAAAATACATGAAATACTATATTTTCTGTTCCAGCTTTGATGTGGAAGTTATCCTTCTTTTATTCTCCCCTCTGTGAACTTCTGAGCAGGGAACAAACACTATTTATTGACTTCATTACTTTCCTATATTTCCATTTCGTTTCTCAGTTAACTTGACCAATAGTTTACATTCAGAGCTCAGTGTTCAGTGTCAGTTATCGTTTGTGAGCGGAAACCTAACATGAATGTTTATGTTTATGTTTACCTGTATTTATGTTGTCAGGGTCATCCATGATAAACAGTAAAGTACTCAAGGGTCAAAGGTTGACACTCTGAGATGCTGACAGAGACAACAAACAACAACAAGAGGGGGAGACAGGTGTTAGAGCTACTTGAATGGAGAAGTGCTGCCCCCATGGAGGTTGTGGCAGAAAGAAGAACTGCAGGACAACATTTGGACATGGCCAGGCACGTTTGTTCGCATCTCCGATTGTTTGTAAGTCGAATGTTCATAAATTGAGGAATATCTGTATAGTGTTTATCTGAACCATACAGTCTCTCAAATTCACAGAGAAATCCGCTTATTCCATTTTAAAATAATTTATTTCATTGTACATCCATACAGTCATTGCAAAAGCATGTCCAATCATTCTGCTTTATTAGTTAGCACATACACTATATATACTATAACACTTAGACACAGGCAGGAAAAAATGTAAATATAGCTCTGTCAATGTAACATTAAACATTTGGCAAACAGTCCTTCCATACTTGGAGGAGCAGGAGAGTCGAAGATGGATATGGAGATGTTGGTATGTTGTTCTGCTCCTTTTAAATTATGTACACACTGCTGCACAGCCACCCACAATTTCTAACACCTCGTCAAACAGTCTGGACAAAATAAGAGAGGAACAGTTAGAGGAATTTATAAAAAATAAGAACACATGGACACAAACAAATAGCATCAAATGAACTCACCTCAAAACATAAGACCTGACCTCTGCTGACCTTTTCAAGGCACTGTGGGAAACGTAATCAAGACACAAGACGAGTGTTAGAGGCGGTCAACATGAGGACATGTTAATAATCACTTCAGCCAGGAATCTTCTAGGAGAACCTGCGTGTGGATATGTTAGAGGGGTATTTTTCCATCAAGGATTATCTGACTCGGTTTCTGCCCTCTTCGTCAATTCTCCCTTCTTCTCACAGCACTTCTCAGCCTGTTGACTCAGGGTAATGTGAAGAGTTAGACTGTGTTAGATCATCCAGAGTTATTTTTAGAAGCTGTGGAGTGCCACCCTGACATCACTTCTACCCCTCCACCAAAAGGCGTTCCCTGTCTAATCCCTCATTTTCCCCCCTCCAGGAGCCCTCCCATCTATGGCGATGCCTTTCGGGACTAGATCCTAATGCCCTGAAAACCACAAGCACGATAGGGAGCACTTTACGCTTAGCATGACAAGCCTGTCTGGTAATCTGATCACAGCTGTACATTCAGGTGTGGATTGATCAAAACAAATCAATGATGGACTGAGATCTCACTATTTGAGCCAACTGGTCGCGTGTCAATCATGTGACCCAGTTTTTAGTGTGAACAAATGTGTTCTGAACTGAACCTCAGACGACCACACTGAAGGTATGAAGTAAAGTTGTCACAATTCAGTGGTAGTGGGTGTAAACATTTAATCAACATTTAAGTTAATCCCTTTTTTCCGTCAACAAAGTTCATGGAATCAATAAAATGAAGAAGGGCTTCTCGAAACAAGAATAGTCTACTTCCTCTGTGCTATCTACCACTACTATCGTCCATTGCAATGCAACATGAGACATCATTTTTCATTCCCCTTTGCTATGCGCAATATAGTTTATCACACATCAAACACGCATACGACATCCATCTCATGTAAAAATACTAATTAGCAAAGTATTATTACCAAACTACAAACACATTATGGAATACACGCTCACAGCAGCATATATACAGTAGACATACAACACTGCTCGAAACGTTGAAGAAGAACGCCTCATCATCAGGGTGTTACACCGAGTGTAATCCCCAGGGTATTAGAACATTAAAGAAGCCTAATTATTCACTAACTTTGGTACAAATGAAAGTGACAACTACTCCTTTGTGTGAGGAGGAACAGGATTTCATTCGCTGACCTACAAAATGACCTCAGGCGGGCTACCTGTGACCATTTATCTGGCCAAACCATCAGTAACAGACTCCATGAATGAGGTATGAGAGACTGTCATCCGGTGGGACATGTACTCACAGCCCAACACCGTGCAGCCTGATCGGTATTCCCCAGAGAACATGAAGGTCTGCCACTGGTGACCTGGTGTTTCTATCCTCAGAGCGATTGTCAGACCTTACACTGGTGCAGTGGGCCCTGTGTTCTTCCTGTTGTGCAGGTCAATATGAGTAGGCAGTTCCTGGATGATGAAGGCATTGATACCAATGATTGGCCCTCATTCGCTTGTCTTAAATCCAACTGAGCACCTGTGGAACATTATGTTTTGTTGCATCTGATGCCAAATACCTCCACAGACTTGATCCAGTTTGGGAGGAGCTCCCTCAGGACGTCGTCAGGACTCATCTGGAGCATGCCCAGATGTTCTCTTGAGTGCATATAGTCATGTATGGACCCCATAAATACTACAACTGATGGGCAGATGATTTTGGTTTCCATTTACCGTTAGCATCATTACATTATATCCAGTTACTTTGATGGTACTATAAAGATAAAACATTATCATTCCCTCCTTTAATGCCTTCAAATATACACTTCCTCATTACCAAACATCATCATCTTTTTCTTTCCTACCATGTTCTCTCACTACTTCATGCTTCTCTGGACCGCAGCAGAAATACCAGGAGTAAAGCCTTCTGACATTCGTTGAAAGCCTACACCACTGGAGCATTTAAAAGCTTAAATAGTAGAGCCTGTACCAGAACCAGAATGCAGCTGCCTAATAGAAAGCCTATAAATATCTTTGTTCGAGCTGAAAAACACAAAATTTGGTATTTTAATTGAATGGACATTAATCTTGGCCGCATTATCACGTCCAAAAGCAGGACTTGCAACGTACGAGATGTATCAGGGTTAGACAGAAGGGAGCAGAGGTAGTTTGGCACATGAAGAAGAAGAGAGGAAGAGGGAGGGACAAATGAGTTGCTATTGGTTCAATTTGATGATTGTAGCAGATATATATCATTTATAAATGTATATACCTTGTCAAAGACATTTACAACAAAGACGCATAGGATCAGATTCTCTCTCACATACCTGTGAACATTCTGGGTTTATTTGCCCTTGTGCTTGTCAGACTCTGGAACAATAATTTCTGTTGGGAGAAGAATATATAAAAACATATGTTTTCTCATGTCTTAAGGTATATATAACATTTGGTATATTATTCACTGGTAAGAATTCACACTTATGGAATCTATAAGCATCAACTCGGCAAATGGTTTTTTAAATTTAAATTTAAGTAATGCAGCGGCATGATCTTCTTTCTTGCGGAGCATAACATAGAATACTGACACCACTTTCATGCATGTATGTTAAATATAAATATTGAACCAAACACTGGTGAGTTTATCTTAGCATAAACGACTGAGTTCAGAGGGAAACAGTTAGCCTATCCCTTCTGGCTGAAATATAGGTATACAAAGGCGAAGAAGCAGCTCCAGTACAGCAATGCATCATAAAATACAATATAGAATAATAAACATGCAATTCATTCAATGAATGTATTCCTTTTCTGCTAGGCTTAGTATAGATGTAGACCAGCTATGAAAAAAGGTACTAATCCTCTCATCAAATTCTCAACAAAAAATAGTGAATTATTTCCTTAGAATAGATTTTGCTCCACAGATCTCAACAGATTGAAGAGCTACAGCATGAATTGAGAGCTTTTCCCGTTGTTTGTCGATACATACGTTTAACTTCCAGCTTGCAAGAGACAGCGGCTTCTCCTTCTGCGTTCTTTGCTCTACAGGTGTACACGCCGCCGTCAAAGCTACAAGGCTTTCGGATCTCCAGGGAGCAAATACCCTGGTTTGAGATCTGGCGGAACTTGGGGTCGTCACCGATGATCATCTGATTCTTCAACCACTCGATCTTAGGCTGAGGGGCAGAGAGGCAAGTATGAACTCATTCAGACTCCTACAGCTACCTCAAAGAAATGCTATTGTTCTGAAAAGATATTGAATATGCTAATCTTTTAACTTTTGGTCAACATTTTGAACTTTGAGATGAGATTACCTTCCACATATATGTGCATTAGTTACATGAAAGAACTAGAAATTCCCTCAGCAGAATACATACCACGCCCTCACAATCAAGACACACACTTTCAAAATGATGCCTTCAGGTTCCATGTAATCTTTGTTAATGTGCAGAGGCATGAATCCATCTACTCATCTACAACTACTTAACAATTCATAACTGGCCATTCTTCCCCCCAGTTTCATTGTAGTCCATCAAGTAATAAAAAAAGTAAAAGAAGTCTTACGAACATTTATCAGACGATTCCTTGTGTACGTGTCATAGATGGAAGTCATGCAGACAGACAAACAGCACAATCAACAAATCAATGCAGTTTACACATTCAAATTTGGCAATGAAAAAAATTATCTTTCAGTTTATTTTCACATTCTCAATCCTAACAGCTTCTAGCTTTTAAAAGAATGACTTTATAATAACCACAGATGTTCTTATATCATGTCATGCCTCCTCCCTTTCCGGTTATACACTGCTAGGAATTCTAATATCCTGCCATCATCATCTCCATCATCACCATCCTGCTCATCATAACTGATTCAATGGTGTTGCATGTGTTTTTTAACACATCAAACCTGCTATGCAAGTATATTGGGGGGAGGGAATTGGAAACAGTGGACTTTCAGCATGTCTTCAGCTTGTCTTCCAGTGAGGTCAGTCAGTCTGTGCTGAGCGTGACAGTTACGTGGAATTAGAGAAGCTCAAGTCTTTTCCTTAAACCCCGGTATGTGCTGCTCCGGGTTTCAGTGACATCCGTGTGTAGATTTCCTTATGGTCAGACATCATGTGATGTGACTCCAGTTATTGGATTTCACCTCAGCTGATTCATTTCAGAACAGTTTGCTTAAATATTACCTCACTAATTTGAGAAGCATATTTTGTTCCGTATCCTTGCTGACGACAAGCTTTCAAAATAGAACTTTCTTCCATTTTAGGGAGTTCAGTGATGTGTAGTTTTAGAAGGCAAAGGTCAAACATTTCATGAGTATGTAGGTTAATCTCTATTGGGGTAACAGCTGTAAGCAAGATCTCTTAATATTAATTGGCAAACCTTAGTAAAACTATTATTAATTACTATGACATTAGTATTCGAATTATTATTAATATTATTAAAGGGCATTAAATGGAAACCTGTTGTTTTACAGTGAAACGGTTTTGACATCATAGATAGTTTATATATGTGAGGGCAGACATTGAAAGTTAAACTTGTTTTTCCATCTGAGTTTAGAAAAACTGAAGACAAACTGAGCTGTAAAATAAAAACAAAACAATTTTATTTGTGGAGTTCTTCCAATCCATCGCCCTTTCTGATCACTGGGGTGGGTGTCCTCATCCTTGGCAGTAGATAGTGTTTAGTTGACCCTCTGGCAGCAGGAAGGAACTCCTGCAGATGTTAATGACCAACACTATCAATAAGTGGTAATGCATCTAGTGCTGGATATCCTGATACATCTGTAGGTTTTATATGACTGAAAAAGTTGGGAGTCCAAAATCTAGGTTCAAATTAGATCAAAGTCTAAATCAGTGCAGAGAATTTATTCATTGAAGGAAAAGAATTTCTTTTAGAGGGCTATAACCAAAACCGATATATTAATTATCAGCTACTCTGTGGTTTAACGCTAACATTTTCAGGAGTATTTAATGAAGTGTTTTGTCACAGGAAGATTCTCTATTTAATATAACCAAAAAAAAAAACAAAAAACCCCAGCAGTAAATCCTTAAATTAAGAGAGTAGCCAGAAAATATTTTACAGCTTTGCTTCAAAAATGAAGTTGAAATCAAAACTGAAAAGTAGCTTAACCCAGTTAATCTTTGTAGCTCTACTTCATATAATGCATTTGTAGCCCTACCGTCAATGATAATTTTGATCTACCTGCAGTGCCTGTTCATCTACAACACATAGAAACAAAATTGGATTTTTATTTAAAGATTAAGAACCATTTTTAGTGTTTGCAGTCGAAACACTTTGGGATTTAGGCTGTAGCAAAAACTGTAGGAATAATGAAGAAAATATGCACATGAGCAGATCTTTGTATCGTGTATGTATGTATACTGCAACAGAATGTTATTTGTTGCTCATAAATTAAAAATTTCTGTGTGTACAATTGTGGTTTGACTGCATGCAGGTTCCTTCCAAATAAAGCCCACAGAAATATGGTGTAAAAACAAAAAAGAAGCCATGTCTGGGCAATCCCATTTTCAGCGTGATGAAGTGTGCTGTCGATCTCTACTGAGCAGGTGGCAGTCGACACAAGACTGCTGCACACTTATCTAAACACACACCAATCCTTCCTGTGGCGGTTGGAGAAATTCTTAAGCGAGCTGAAGTAAGCATCAATCACGCTGATCTTATGGTCCTTAGAATATCCAAAGTAAATTGAGATCCAGACTGTTTTAAGTCCTCTCCTATGGAACCGTCTCCCAGGAAGCAGAGACCCTCTGCACTGTAAAACCTTCCTGTAGAACTTAGTTAAGTCAGGCTTAGCAAGACCTTTTAATGATGCAATAGGTTTAGGACTGCTGGATGATTTCCTGTAATTTATGCACCACTAATTAATCACATTATTATTATTATTACTATTATTATCGTTCATAATAATAATAATAATAATAATAATAATAATAATAATAATAATAATAATAATAATAATAATAATAACAGCGCCCATGCAGAACAGCAACTTCAAGGGTTCTGCATTCTTTTGTTTTTTTAACTGCCACTGTCACCAAGTGCTTGCTCCCAGAGGAATTTTGGGTTTATTGTAAAATAGAACACATGTCAGAATTTTTGTGGGGCTTAACATAACTTTGGTTGTGATTTGGAACTATATAAAGTATACATCCTGCATCTACATGAAATTAGGTGCAGGATGTACCTTTCCCTCTTTTCTATCCCATCATATTTCTTTGTTTTGGTCTATGTGTGTGTGTATGACAGTCACACTGATTACAAGTCTAGACAAGTGGCTAAAATGAGGCCTTCTGCAAAACATGTCCACTTAGCCATGATGGAACAACAGGCAGGAGTTTATCGTTGTCTTTGTCTTCACTTGCTTATCTCTCTTCGCTCCTTTCTCCCTCACAGCTGCCTGATGAGAAGGAGTCGGTGCCCCTATATACACCAGCACTTTAACAGATATCTGGATAATTTATCATGCTACATGCCTTTCTGCTGGACCTACTCAACACCTCTCAGACGGCTCTGAATGGCTCTAAATAAACAAGTGCCACAAAATTCTTAGTGTTCATGTGTGAAATATTGTATCAGTTATGTAAAAGAGTTAGAGAGTATCAGTGCACATGAGTAGGTGAGACAAAGAGTATTTAAAGGAATTATTCATTGCAGTTTCACGTAAACATGAGGCTTATTATGGAAATATCATAAGAGCACAGTTTCATTATTATGGGGGGGGGGGGAACATGAGTTAAGAACAAGTTCAGAGTATGTGGGTCTTCTTTATAAAGGAGGTATTTGATACCTCAATTTCTTTGGTTCCTGGCCGTCAATAGACTTTCACGGAGTTACTGCTTGTTCTGATTGCACTGCACCCCTGTCAGGGACCCCAACGACAGGAAAGACAGATTAATTCAAAAACTGTGGTTAAATGGGATAGACTAGAAATTCAGGGCACTGGATACATATTCTAATATATAGGAATCCACTCCATCCACCACTACAAAACCAGAAATTTGCTGTATAAATACACTAACAGCTGTACGGTAATGACTTTAGGAATGCCAATAATTGCCACACAAATGATTCTGGATATTCTCAGTTGGAATATATAATGTCTGTTTGCTCTTAAATCTTCTTTTTTTTTTTTTTGTCTCAATCATACTGGCATCTGAAGACTGTCCTGCTGTGGCCATCCTTGGTGAGAGTAGCCAAGGGCGGGTAAGACACATAATCAACTGCATTTCCATCAGGGACCGGCACTTAAGCCATCTGCGTCATTCAGACAACTGTAAAGATATGTTTAACCAGAGCGGCAGCGGCCAAGAAAAGTGAGAGACATGCTGAAACTTTGCAAAGACGTACCAGAGCAGCCCCCGCCCCAGTTAGACAGTGAATGTCACGACTCCTGTAATCAGCTCATTCCTGTCCCCTGTGTTGTTCAAGCACTCGCCGCTCATCTTTCAATCACACACCACCCTACATAAACTCTGTTCAGCTGCTAGTTTTGGGCCAGATTGTTCCTGACCATTTGTCAACTGTTTTCTGATTTTTGCTTGATTCTTTGATTCTGCCTGTTTGCCTGCCCCCTGCCTGATGTGTTTGCCTGAATCTTTGATTATCTGGTTTTTGGGCTCTGCTCCACTTTAAAACTATGGATTTGGACTAAACTCGACTGTGGGTTCTCCACCTCCGCCTCACAGTGAATCTTTATAGCAGTGACATTAATACCTAATTTGAGGCTGTATATTTCTTTTGTTTTGCACAGTTTCCAATTCACATCTGTTGTTCTAAGGCAAATCAAAAACATACAAGCAAAATACAAATAGATAAAAAGATTTTTACGCAAAAATAGGTCACAAAAACCAATAAAAGTAATGCACGGGAGTAGGTCTGGTTTGCTACTAACTATGGTTTGAAGGTCACAGTGTCTAACATAAGCTGGTAATATATTCCAGGTCTGTATTCCTCTGATGGATACCACCATTAGACCAAATTTGGTCTTGAGTTACTGTATTTCACAGTCACATCTAGTTAGTCTACTTCAATGGTTTATTTAAGCTCTCCAGTTCAAACAAAACAAAACAAAATGTACAATAATAAATGTTGAAACTGGAACATTGGAATCAAACTTTCTTCTGTATGAAAAATATCCAAACATCCAGATGTTTTCCCATTTGAGCTTCTACTGGGAGCAACTGGTTAAAACACTAGCAGCTGGTATTTGGTGTCAGTTATCAACACAACACCGATGAGATATATTTAAGAGTGTGTGTCTAACCTTGGGACATCCACGAACAGAACACAGCAGCTTGGTGGTGTATCCTACAGTGGCAGCGCGATCACTGAGGGGGGTGGTGAACCTGGGTGCCTCGCTGAAGTTGTGCTCCTGGTACTCAGGTGGCTTGTAGACAATACCTGCGAACACAAGGGTGAAGTGAAGACCTCTAAAGGAACCAGGGCTTCCAGCCTGATGATACTGACTTTAGAGTCATTAGTGACACATCATGAAAGATCAGTTGGAAAGATCTTTCCCCATCTCATTTTCTATATGCTGGGAATTCCTGCTGTCTTTTTCAACAGTCAAACAAATATACTCCAACTTCCCAACACAAACAAAATTCCTTTCATTCCAAAAAGGGCTATTTCTACACAACGTGTTCCTGCATTAGCTAATTCGGATGTAGGATTCTCCAACGCCAACTCGTCTTTCAGGATAACTTGAGCGGTTTCGTCTTCCATCCATCTGTTGGCATCATTACAACGTCATCTAGCTTGGCAGGTTTAGGAGGTGAGGCACGAGTGAATATTTTAATTATCCTGGGAACATGATGAGGGTCCAGTCGGGTAGCGTTAGAGGATGTGGGCGAAACTCCAAGCGTGTAGTGTTCAGCTTGTTGCAGCGTTAACAGTAAAGTGGATGCCATTAAACATGACTGTTAACATTAGTGTTAATATTCATATCTTTTATAGGGGTAAGCAAAAAAATGACTTTTCAAATATAGATCCGACCAACTTGTGCTACTAGAAAAGTGATTGAAATATTTTTTTTTTTCATTGCTTATGAATTTGAAATAACTTTTATTTAATTTTTTTTAATTTAATTTTTTTAAAATTATTTTTTTAATTTTAATTTAAATGTTTAAATGTTAAATTACATTAACATTTTGAAAGCTTGACTGGTATAGCCACCTAACTCCAGTCGGTTTACTCTCTATTAAAACCCTAAATATTCATGACTGGTTGACATGTCAGAGACAAATATCAATGTCAGAGACAAATATCATAATATCAATGGGAAGGAAACACACAAACACTTGGACAAACACACTCCTTCACTAACTCGAGACTCTCACAGACTCACAGCAGGTTATTAAATTGTCAGGACCTTCTTGGACCTAAGCCCTACCTTTAAACCGTTTATGACATCGACAAACAGACCCACGGAAATGAAACGAGCGACTCGCCTGTCTTCTGGATAGTGGCGACCTCCTTGGTGACGGCACTGGACTCGCTCATTCCCACCCGGTTCTGGACAAACACTCTGAAGCAGTACGAGTTGCCCATGATGAGGTCTGAGATGGTGGCAGTTAACCTGTGGTAGTTCTCCAACACCGTGAACCATTCCTGCAACACAACACAGGCCTCGTCTTCCTCTCTCAGTTTCATTTTAACCCTAACACCTTATAAAGATGTTTATCACACCTTACACATAAAGATAATAAAATAATGTAAATACAGTTACAATAGGGCGACGTGAACAGGTTTACTCCATTAAATTAACGCCTTTAAATGGTCTGACATGACTCAATTTTACATTTGAACGTCTTCCATACCCCGGTTTTCCTGTCGGCCTTCTGGATGGTGTATCCTGTGATCTCCGTGTTGCCATTATCCTTGGGCGGGGTCCATTCCAGAGCGGCGTTGAAGCCCCAGACGTCCACCAGCTTCACACTGGATGGAGGCCCCGGCAGCTCTGGGGACACATTAAAACCAGGAGCCCCGTGTTCCTTTAAGCATCAAAGGTGTTTGCTCCAAAGGAATTACATCCACACTGAACCGTGTTTATAACATACAGCAATGTCACCACACATTTTAACGGCAGCAGCTGACAGCGGTGTCACACACTCTGAGGTCAAAGGGCATTATTGTTAGAGGTGTGATATATGCTGGCTAGTACTTTGAATTCCTCTCAGAGTAAGTCATGAATCTAAGCTGAGCTCGCAGGTCTGAAATTAAGGCATCATTTACAGATGATGTTGCATGCATGCACATGTTTGTTTGAATGTAAACGTGTGCTTGTGTGACTCACCCACAATCTGGAGGGTCAGACTAGCTTTGTCTTCAAAGCTGTCCACTTTAACAGTCATCTCATAAACGCCAGAGTCTTCTCTCTGACCGGTGCGGATAAACAGGATGCTGTCTTTGTCGCTGTTCCTGATGTTGACCCTCTTTGTATCCAAAGGCTGACCGTCCTTTAACCAGGACACCACAGGTGCGGGTTTTCCCTTACGAGTTAAAAAAAGAATTAAGAGATGAGAGTGGAAAAAAAAAAGTAAAGCCCGATGTCTGTAAAGATCATGCGTGTATGTGTGTGTGTGTGTGTGTGTGTGTGTGTGTGTGTGTGTGTGTGTGTGTGTGTTTATTGGCGTACAAGAAAAGGGACGACCAGGTTGATCTGCTCTCCAACCTGCTTGACACAACGGGACCTGAGGGCTCGGGGCATCCGGATCCTGGGACGGTCTGAAAAACACGGGGTACATTCAGACATCCATTAACACTGAGGCCTAATTGTGTTTAACCCCTATCAAACTAGACTCACAACGAGGAAAGACTTTTGGTTTTGTATATATATATACATTTAAACATTAGATCAACAAAGAAAATTACTTGAAAAAAAAACCCAAAACAGCCAATTAACCTGAAGTGAATGTTTTTGGAGGTGGGAGAAAGCCGGAGAACCTGAAGAGAACCCAAATTGACATTCATCTCAGTATTTCTAACAGTATTTTCATGACACAATATTTGAAATAACACCAGTCCCAGTCCCAGATGGCGACCAGCAGTATTGTGAGTTCAGTATCTGGTTAGAGGGAGGCAGAAGAGGACGAAGACCCTGCATCCAACAGCTCTTAAAATAGTTCTGCTGATGAGACTTGGATGAAGCCCAGCACGTGTTCCTTGGTGTCATGCACAGAGCAGCAGTGGGAAGGTGTCATCACTTCCAACTGACTGGAGTGGTCGAGCACCACATTCATAAAACACGTAGTACAGAATATACAAGAGGCTGGACCCTGTAGACACCCACATCAAGTGGTAACAGCTCCAGCTGTCAATAATATAATACTCCAATGAGGCATATTATATTTGCTCACATTGCTCAGTGTGTGTCGTTCTCATCATTCTAACATTCATCACCACTAAACTGTTGCACAGGCTGGGGCCCGACTGCTGGAAGCGTCCCTCTCCGCGAGGCTCAGGTCTGCCTCCAGATTTGGCTCCGACACTAATCCGTGATAATCAGCACACTTCCCAGCAATGCCCAGAAGGGTTGCTGGCATTACAGCATTCATCAGCCAGCAGGTACCCCCCTGAAAACTATCTCTAATCAGCCTTTGTCTCTGGATAAAGTGTCTTTGTTGTGGGCTTTCAGCATATGTAGGACAAAGTGTCTTTATCAGAAGCTTGTACATGTTGATGGGTGTCCGGTCAGGACACAGTGTCAGTTGATTTTACCCCCAGTGAGCCACCCAGAATCCATCAATTAGCCTCATGTTTCCCTTTCCTCAGCTGAGCAGCAGCTCTGGTTGCATAACTGCCTTTCTCCACTAAAGTTTCCTGTTTGTTGTCAGCGGTTTGAATCCCACCCAGGAAATACCATCAGAGCCAGTAAGCCGTCCCTCTGAAAGTGGATAACTGGGGTACATCACCTCACCTCAGGTCTAAATTACGCTTCAACCTCGTCTATGGAGGAAGGAAATTTTGTGGCTTCAGTAACGAAACCAATGCTAAATTATTTGTAAAAAATATAAAAATTTAAAAAATAAGAAGGTATCAGGAAAAGAGGTTCGGTATATATTTTGAAGCTGTTTTTTTAATGGAGCAATAATTTTTACATTTCATTAAAATGATTTTAAAATGGCAATGTAATGAGAAGACTCGAAGACTTGACCGCCAGATGTGTTGTGTTGTTAAATTATTCTCTGATCATATAGTTTTTTGATTTGTTTTAATTCAACATTAACATTAATTTTGGAATTATTTAAAGAGATTCCTACTGGTCCGTTTTTTTTAAGGGAACATTTGGAATAGAAGTGTTCCTCAAATGTTTACTAAAGATGTATGGACAAGTTATTTATTGCAAAGCCGCAATGTGACGACTGTGCTGCAACGCTGCAAAACAACTAGAGAGCCCCTGTTAGTCATTTAAGTGAGTGACAATGAGCTGACAGTGACAAGGTTGAAAATAAGCGCTGCAGCCAGATGGCTCATGGCTCAAACGCCTTCCTTTCTAGAGTCAGTCGTCTGCTAGAGCTTCTCAGAGGCGGCACAGACAAAAAATGATCAAAGATGCAATATTTTTTTCAGCTTGGGCTGGTTATATTTCTCTTTGGTAATTTCTAATGTTCCTGTCCTAGATAACATCATTTTAACTCCATTTTAATTTGTTTACTGCAACTGTTGATTTAAGTTCGAATTGCAGGGATCTATTTTTGAACATTTTTTTCCAATTTGCTCTGTTATTTGATTCAAAATGTTCCCATAGTGACTGAATTTTTCACGTTTCAAGTTGTTTTTATTTTCCATGATTATTAATCCCTGATTTTTTATAAATGCTAAAATTTACTTTAATTACTTATTATCCGTATTTGCTTTACTTTTGAGTCCTTTTAGATAGTTTGCTATGGTGAAAAAAATTGAAAATTTGGAAGACTCCACTTTTTAAAAAATATTTTTTTAATTTGTCAAAACCACAAGTAATGTGTGTATTTAAGTCAAAGTGTGTTCTAGAGCCGATGAAAGGTCTTGTCAGCACCTTTGTGATTTATGATCTTACGTGTGAGCGGTAATACTACCTCCACCTCCCTGGATGCAACTTGAGCATTTTAAAGATAGGTCGTAAGTTACGACGATTAGAGCTCTTGATAAAGAGGTTGTAGACAGACGTTTTTAGAAGCTGTGATATTAGGCTTTAAAACCTGCAATTTTTGTGGGAAATGTTTGTTTGGACTATTGGTATATAAGTTTTGCACAGTTTAGGATGCAATGAATTTTTACAACTCAGGACAGTCCTGCATAGTCTGGACGGTTTGTACAAACCTACCATTTCTGATAGAGAACTTAAAAGGGATCAGTTAACAATTGCTACTGGCTGCTACTCACCAACAACCTCTCGGATTGGGACAGGCTGGGCGAGTGTTCCGGGTTCACTACGCCCACCGGCGTTCACAGCCACCACACGAACCAGAAGCAGATCTCCGGCCGTCAATTTCGTGATGCAGCAACGGTTGGCTGGGGTCAGCTCCTCTTGAGCTGCAACCCAGTCTGATGCTGCAGAGAAGCACAGATTCTTGTTTGTAGGACAATTTATATTTTAAAGCATGACAGCACGTCAAGGGACAACCTTTTATCTGTGCTTTTTCCAAGTACACATTCCATTTTAAAAGGTAAAACATCCCATAAAGGGACATGATAAGTGGTTTACTGGTTTACAAACACCCCCAAAAGGAGAACACTTGGTTGTCATGATGAAATGTCAGAAGACATGCTGCCATCTGAGCAAATGAGCGAGTCTAAAAGTGGTGTCAGCGGTGACAGCCGGTGAAATACAGCCTGCCTTAATAAACCTGGACCCAGCTATGAGTCTATCCACCATCTGACAATCTGAAGACAGGTGCAGCCTCAAACACACACACACACACACACACACACACACACACACACACACACACACACACACACACACACACACACACACACACACACACACACACACACACACACACAGCGACTCACTTCCATCTTTGCAGTACTCCACTGCGTATCCATCCAGGCCAGAGTCTCCTATGATCTCCGGTGGCTTCCATGTAATTGTGAGGCTGGAATCGTTCACGTCTTCCACAGATACATCCAGAGGGGTGCTGGTGGGGACTGACGGAAGTTCGAACAGGACAGTTTAAAATGGGGTTGAAGTGGATGACGGTAAGATGAACAATACATGATGTATTAAAAAGAATACATCATTTACAATAATGCTATTTCTGATTTGAAAATTATTTAGCTGCAAAGATGAGTCAATCAAATTTAATAATCTAATGTTTGTTCTTTTTTTAACAGGATGGTGGAAATGATGGCAGTACCTGCAGGAGGTGGGGGTGTGGGGGCCTTTGGTGGTTCTTCAACCACCGCAACTTCTGCTGGAGCGGCTAACAACAAATATGCTACAGGTTACTGAGGTTTAAAGAATCAAACGACATCAATTAGAACAATAAAAGGGCTTGAGGATGAGTGTATTTCCTACATCACGATACTGAAACCTTCCACAGCACGAAAGACATTGAATCAGGAGGATCAAATTTTCTCCCACTGGTCTTCCAAGTTGAAGGAAAGCTACAAAACTGGATCAAGTCTATTTTGCTGCTAGGTAGCAATTTTGTTGAATGTGTGGTGTTTTATGTGTACCATCTGTCGGAGCATCTGCAGAGGGAACATCTGCATCAGCACCAGGAGCATCAGCATCAGCATCAGCAGCAGGAGAATCTGTAGCAGGAGCAGCAGGAGCAGGAGCTTCTGCAGGAGTAGCAGCTAGCATTAAAATGCCAGTAGGAAAGCCAAGCTACCAATTACTTACATCATGATATAAGTCATATTGGAAATCAATCGGTCTTGACGTAATTGATCAATGAGCGAGTCCCAAGGTGCAAGCAGGAGGACGGAGGAGAATGGTTCATGTTTTCTGTAGAAACTATGGCAACAGATGATTCTGACTCCTGAGATTTTAAAGTTTACTGCCAGAAGTACCAATAAACACAAAATATCATGAGCCAGAGTGATACACACCATGAGTGGTGCAAGGTCAGATACTAACACACACTTCACACATTGTTGCATATGTGTGTGTGTGTGTGTGTGTGTGTGTGTGTGTGTGTGTGTGTGTGTGTGTGTGCTGCACTGTTTATGCTCAGAAGTAAATGTAAATGTGGTGTCAGCTGCCTCTTCAGTGAATGGGGCATCCATCAGGTGTTTCATGTTATATGTAGATTATGTGTTACAGCAGATAAAAATTCAGTCACACAAGTGTCCCCCCCCCCATGAATGTACTTACATGAGATGCAGTGAAACGAACCCTCAAACGACAAAAGGAAACTAGAACACTTTCTTTTGAATGGACACTGAGAATGCGCAGAAAATTATATCTGCAAGAATGCCACAGCTGGGGCAACATGAGTGGGATCATGCCATTGGTATGCTGGAGGTGGGGCAGTCCATCAGATGAGTTCCTGGGGGGGGCGGGGGTGAGGAGGTGAATTCTCACCATACCACAGCAGTGTGCCCATGCCAAGATATGTGGCCAGAAGACTGGTCAACATCGGGTAATGACCCCAGAATCAGAACGGGCCTTTACTCGCTGGACCTCAGAAACAGACCACAGACCATCGACACTCAGGCCTGTGCCCAGCAGAACAATGAGGGGCACTGCTTCCAGATCGTGTAACACGAAATGCAAATCCAGCTGTGTTGCCGGAGAAATGAAGAGTGCAAAGGCTTTCGGTTTAATTTTTTCAGTGTGTCAAAATAATGACGTTTATAAGGAAAAAGAGAGTGTATCTACAGCATGCAACCCTCCCAACTACCAACCCACCCAAGAATTGATCCAGTTATGTTAACAGGTGACAGCGTGCACAGTTTAGTAGTGAAGGTTGCAGTAAACAGAACGTTGTTCCATTCCTTGAATCACAATATTTGATCTGCCGCTTTTCATCATCAGAAGCCAAAATTAGACCTTTAATTTCACAGGTGAATAAAAATTCTATTGACAAGCAGAAGTACTGAAGAATGACCATGTATGCCAAGAAAACCAAGAAAACAACTACAATGTCTAATTCATCAGTCATAAAATGACAAGATTCTGTTTGGGACATTTTACAAATTGAATGTTATTTCAGAAACTTCTATTTGTGGTGTGATTTAAATGTATTATATTATACTGACAGTTGCTTCTGTTAATGTAAGCCTAGCAATAGGCACAATAATAATAAACACATATAATACATGATATATAAATAATAATCTATACAAGCATTTCTTAAATTAGAAATTAGAATTTAGAATTTAACTTTCATAAAGGTAATTGAGGATTTAAGATAGCTCTTGTTAAGAAACTGGTAATGACTAATTATAGTCCCGCAGCAACATTACAGTCTGAACCTGACGCTGTCCCATCATACACCGAGTTCGGGGGGGTGGGGGGGGTGTTCCTTCAGGACCTGTACCTGGAGCGCTTCCTTCAGTATTGGAGGTACCTTCTGATGGAGCGGCCTCCCCCTCCGCTGGAGCAGCCTCAGTGGGAGCGGCTTCCACAGGTGCAGCCTCCACCGATACAGGTGGAGGCTCCGGGGGGGCCTCAGGCGCCTTCACCGCAGCTTTCTTAGATGGGGACTTCTTGATGGGGGCAGGTTTTCCAGGCATCTTACTGACACACAACAGATCCTCCGTCGAAGGACGACGATGAGTTCAGGTGATATATATAGTCTGGGGGTTGGACCTGAAGTTAACCCCACCCATTCTTTGACTTCACCCCTCCCACGATTATCACCCCACGCCCCCTTCACTCAAATTCTCTCTGTATACAGTCCGGTAATCTCTTCTGGAAGGGAAACATCCAACTTTTACATTTTTTTTTTAGATTTTAAAAGATAATTAAACACGACACCATAAAGAATTTACATCAAAATCCCTAACACATCTATAGAAAATAAACCTACGTCCTAGGAAGCTGGTAGAAACTATACTAGGTTTAGTCATAAAATGTTATTTAGAAGCTAAATAAACTAAACTTCCAGCATTTTATGTTGAATGTGGAAACAAACTTCTGCATACCGCTATTTAAACAGTTCTTGTGCAGTTTGGTTATTGCAGAGCTGATAAATAGCATATTTTGCCAATAAACGCAATACAATAAAGAAATAATTTTTGTTTTCAAATGAATATGATCATATTTGGATGTGCGAATGGGCTCTAGAGAAAAAAAAAATTAACAGTTGAGACAAAGAATGGCATGACTTTATTGTGTCCATTACTCAATGTTAGACATATGGGATTTGATGTGGTTATAGAGACATGCCAAACAGCCATTATCAGGCCCCCCCCCCATTTTAAGCTAAGTGCTCGTTCCTACTGGAGGAAGACAATAAAACCACAGAGGATGCCTGTTTTCTGCATACAGGGGCCATACCTTCTCATAGATCAATCCACAGATGAGTGATTGTTGTCGCAGATGCACAGATTATTTACAGTGTTTACAAGAATGACATCATGTACAAAAGAGAAATAAACCTTTACAAATATTTCCATAAGAAAACCCAAATGTCTGCTTCTTAAAACAATGTGAAATTAAAAAAAAAAAGATATCCAGTTATTAAAAATCCCTCCCGTGATAAGGATAAGCGTAGTAGGTCCAATGAAACAAAAGTTTGGGAAATGCAGCAAGGACACATGCATCAGCATTATATTTCCAGGCTAACATTTGTTCTTACACTGCTCTTAACTTTTAGGCAACTCCATGAGGATGTCAACTTTTTCACACTTTTAAGTTGTTCAAGTTGTGTTACACAAGCAGCCTGGTCATCAATTACATTCTCATCTATTGCAGAGCTAACTGACACACACACCCACACACACGTTGTCTTAACTAACAGCTTGTCACCATGACTACGAATCACAGGTCCAAACTGATCATCAATTCTCCACCTGAATCTTTGCATCAACATTAAAGTGGCATCAGAGTAGGTGAGAGGAAGAAATGGTATTCCCTCTAAAATCGAGGCCTCCGAGTGGTCGGTTCAAGCAGCTCCAAAGCAACTTCAGGCCAAATTGTGTTTCAGGCACAAATAGACTTAGGCATCAAGTCTCTACTTTACATCAGCAACGTGCTGTGGAAAGCAGAGGAACATCTGGACAGAGTGTAGCAGTTTGAGGTACTTCAGGGTCGAGGGGCACGTCACTAAGAGGTCTGAAAATATACCTACAGTTCCACTTTAGGCTCCATTCCTGCACCACAAGAGGAGTCAAGCTATGAGCAATAAATACTCTCTGTAATGCAGTTCTCTAATACATTATGTGCAAACAAATGAAGGAAACGTAACAGCAGGAAACCACTTATAAATCATTTTTAAAGGTCTTTATGCCTAGCACTCTCTCTCATATAATAACCCTTAAAACAACGCGAGAGGGAAACTGATTCCGAAAGTTTGGAAGAAAATATGCTATCAAAAATATTAAGAGCAAATATAAATAGGAAGGAAACCTTTGTACAGATTTTTTATCTCTTGATGGCAGTTTTACTGAAGTTCTCCACTTTTCCCTTACAGGATGATAAATGTGAGTCATGTACTATCTTCCTGTTATCTGATGATGGCGTGTTAGGCGTACATGGGTGGGAGTTGCTGCATACAGACAGATTTGTGAACACGACTTAGTATAAAATCCTACAAAATCAAGATTTCAAAGTTGTATCCTCATCTACCACAAGAGGATTTTCGTGTTTTAAAACTGATAGCTAATTACAGAATATGTGTAAGTAAAGCCAGAAACAGTGGGCCACATTGGCACTTTTTCTGTGTGTTTACAATGCAGTACATTAAGCGTTTATCTGTTTCTGAGGTTATATCAGTGTATAACTGGAGTAAACCAGCAGCAACTGAACCCACGATGATAGGATTTCTTTAGTTTCTCACCAAGTTCAACAGTCACTCATGCAAGTTCCTGTTAGAGCTTCACAACTTCTGATAGTCAATCAATGATTGATGTGGTTTGAACAGACAGAAAAGCATTCATGTCTATCTTCATTGCTGTGATATAGAGTGTGTCTTTTATTATGTGCTGAGCACCTCATAAATTCATGAAGCTCACCAGGAGCAAATAAGAGGAAGGAAATAGTAGATGCTGCCACCTAGAGGAATTAATAATGATCCGCATGTTTTGATCAAACTGATGATGATGTAGCTGCATAAGATTCAGTTACCACAAGTAGAAAATAAAGTGCATATTTTTCTGTTGTCGAGTTCCAATCCTAGTTTTGAAAAAAAATAAAAAATAAAACAAACGAAAAAAAGATGCTTCTGAACTTAACGTCTTCGTGAACTGAAGCATGCACCTTCAACGAAAACCAGAAGGAGTAAGCACCAATAGTTACGGTTGCAGCAAAAAAAAAAAAAAAAAAAGGGTCTTGATCATTAGGATTATAGGTAATATTTTGCATCATATTATTCTGGTTACCATGCACGTTCAGATTCAACAATAACCCATTTGGAACAATCTTAAGATAGATAGGGACAAGTCATTCCCGGACATGATCTCGACAGCTTCCAATTAAAGCAGGTTGTCTTTCCAATATCCTGACGGCAGGGCAGAGCAAACCCTTTGTCCATAATCTCTGTATATCCTTAAAACATTTAGTTTTATTTCTGCTCACTGAGCACACAGTAATGTTAATTATTAATTCTTTTAAGTCTCATTGGGTCTGCACCTGCTGCATCAACCGTAATAAAAAGTCTGATAGCTTGATCACGCCATTCTCAGAGTGTAGCCTGCAGAGTGGGATCCAGACAGCCCTCCCGTTCTGGAGACTCAATGTAGTTGGCAGATTCCTGTAGCTTTAGCAGCATGGCCATCTGGATCGCAGGAGGAAACAGGAAGGCACAAGTGAGTTTAACTGGAGATGAAGAGACAGGTTTTTATTTAACATTTATTTAAATAATGCTTCATTATTTTCCAGACACCGAAGGAAAATGTCAGCATTGGCTTTAGTGTCCAAAACAGATGCAACAAAATAGAAAAGAATTTGTCTGAAAGAATAAAAATATGAATTTAAACTGATAAAGTGACTGTGCTTGTTCATTGTTGATGTATTCAATTAAAAATTGAAATTAAAAAATAAATTTTAAAAAAATGTAGTTGTTGACTTTGCCCATTTTCAGTTTGAGTTTGAATAAGAATTCCTACTGGTTTGATAAATACTGCTACTGGTTTAGGTTTTAGATTTATTTAAGAAATTTTATGAAGCCGAATGTCGAAATATCAAAGAAAGTTTTATTTTAAGTCACTCTACTCTCACTTTTCAGTTCAGATTTGGTTATGTCAGCAGAAATCTCCAGTCTCACCAGTGGGTCTGACTCCAGTGTGCTGGGAGGAGAGCTCTCTTTAGGTGGCTTCTTCTCCTCATTGTGCGGACCTATAGTGGGGGGAGGAAGGTGAAAGAGCCTGGACTGGTCCTGCTGTGCGTTGGGCCAAGGGAGAGTTCCTCTCACCCACTCCACGGGGTCCTCCCATACTGCTTTCTGCCCGTGCACCTGGGAGAACAAATGGGAATATTTTGTCAAACAACGCATGAAGACATAAAGGCTCAAACGTCTAAGTCGGTGTCAGCAAACACACCTTGATGCCGTCTTTGGCCCCCTCCTGCAGGTATGGAATGATGGAATGGTTCCACAAGTCAATGAACCACTGTCTGAACTCTGCTACTGATACCGGACACGACAGGAAGAAGCAGGGACCTGATGGAGGCAGAACATCACGTTAACTGGTTTACTGCTCATGCGCCGCTTATCTTCACTATTTACTCACCTTGTGTGTACCGTCTCTTACCTATGAGGAAGTCTGAAGTACTGTGCTTTTCCAGGAACGTGTGGAGGTGGTACCACAGCTGAGGGACCCAATCTAGTACCCGAAGGAGCACCTGGTGGCGTTGCAAGTCCTGCTCCCTTTCCTGGTATGCTTCCACAGCTTTGCGATGCAGGTACCTCAGCAGGAACCCATTGGCTGGTTCCACATTGTTGGAGAATGTCACCATTCTGAGATGATATTCGAAAATTGTTAGTTTTACTCAGTACACTTAAAAGATCTTGTTATATAGTGTGTTAAAGTAAGAGGAGGTATTGACCTGAAGCTAAGGTGCAGCCCATGGTTCGATGTCATCTTCATAGGCTGGTTGGTTGTTCCAATTATGTAAGGACTGAAACATAAACGCAAGAAATGGCATATTTTATTTAACTGAATAATATTGAAGCTCTTCAGTGAAGAAACAGCGTCTGTTTGAAGTGACTCACCATTTGTGATACTTGCAGGTCAGTGCTCCGTTAACAAGTTCAGAGATGGCTGCCGGGTCACTAATGTCATCTATAATAACAACCAAAGGCGACTCTCTTCCATTTTCCCTGTCAATCTGGTTTGCTAGATCAGAAAGATACAACTGCAGCTCCTGAGAGAGGAAAAAAGTGAATTTAAATATTGTCTGTGTGTTTAGATATTAATATTTGATTAAGAAAAAAAAAAAAAGACATTTTAAGGTTTTTGCTACCTTCTGTGACTGGCGATGCATATTGAAGGTGACGGCAGCACTGTGACCCACAATGGAAGCGTCATGGTTGTCCTCAGATGAGTCGGTCCGGCTGCGCTCCAGGAGGTAGTGGGCCAGGTGCTGAGCCAGGTAAGTCTTTCCTGTCCCGCTGGGGCCAGACAGAACCAGTCGTCTGTGCTTCAGCAGCAAGCCGATGTAGTGCAGCGACATCGGCTTAGGAATCATAGTTTCGAATACCAGCGAGTCAACGCTTTTTTCTCGAAGACCTACATCAAGGCAGACGAAGGCAAAACAGAGGAGAGGCCATGATTATGATTGGAGATTTGTAAATAGAACACGTGGAAAAGTAATAGACATTTAAAATATTTTTTTGTTGAATTATGTTCCTCATACAGAAACATTCAGAAGCATCTTTTATTCATTTATAAATAAGGAACGAGAAATTTGTATTTTACAGTCTAATAACAAACTGCGACAAAATGCTGCCTGCAAGTAAAACTGATTTTTACCTTTTTGGGAGCCACTAATGTGGTTTCTACAATCACCTGAGGACGTTTACTGACCTTTCAAAGTGACGAGTATTTGAGCTGAGCCATTGCTCAGAAAACGATAAGGAGGGGCTTTTGGTTTGTCCCCTCCTATTAATCTCTGGCCCCCCTGGGGCAGCTGGTACAGGAGCAGCGAATCACTGGATAAACCCAGGCTGGCGGTCGGGTCCACTTTTGCAAGGTAATCCTGATGAGCACAAAGAAGAATATAAATAAGGACCAATGCGTCAAACCAGAGCTATAATATTTGTTCGGACCTCTGTGGACGATGAAGGACGACAGGATGTGTTTTACCTTGAAGGTCTTCTCTATGAGAGAGTCTAGACAGGCCCAGTCTGTTCTCACACTGACCGTCACCGAGCCCAGGTAATACTCCTGCTGCTGCTTCCTGTCCTACAGAGGCAACCAGGGAAATAGTGCGCAATGTCACAGCTGTACAATAAATCAGCTGATATCAGCGGATATTATTTCTATTGGCATACTGTGTTTACCTCTGCTTGGTCTCCGATGCGTACCAGCACTCGTGCACACACCTCATCCTGTTGGGACGATGCACTGACAGTATCGAGTGTGGACGTGTCTGGAATAGTGAGGGGACAAACAGGATTCATTAAAAAAAAAAAAAAAAAAAAAAACACTTTTATAAATTGTGTGGTTGTAAAAATGATAAAAAGTGTTTTCTCTGACCTGGATGTTTGCAGTCATTCAGACTGAGACTGAAGGACTTGGTGAGGGACATGCTCATTGGCTGCCTCAGTGAGGGCCCCAGCATGGAGCCAAGGCCTGACGGCTGCGATGTGGAAGGGGTGGGGCCGGAGACGGGGAGATTGGTCTGACTTCCTGTTTTCAAATGGTCGTTCTCCTCCTTCAGGTTTTCTACTGTTGACTGACAACACACAAATACAATATCAGTAGTACTTCTACCTGACGGGGTTGTGCCTGACTGGACATGCAGAGAGATGGAAAACACACCTGCATGTTGTTCATAGCCTCTCTGAGCTGCTCCAGCTGATGTGCGGAGCTTAAGGCCTCCAATCGGATTTCTGTCAGTTCTCTCTCTTTTAGCCAGAGCTCTGATCGTAGCTCCGTCACCGTCGTTTCCTCATTGTCTCCCTCTTCTGTCGTCTCCATGATCCTGAAGCGGACACGATTCACAAAGGCTTAAGTGGATGTCGATCTCCTTCACGAGCCGAGACCAAGATCAAGGGCTTTGTATACTCACACAGAGGAGGTGGCCGAGGCTGAGGCCGTGAGGGTCGAGGACTGGTTTTCTCCTCCTTCTACACCCTCGTGGAGCATTTTGGGGGAGTTTGGCGCTGAGGAGTCAGGGGTGGCAATTTCCTCAATATCTGAATAGGTTTTGGAGCCTTTCTTTATGCTGAAAGCCTTGTTGAAAGAACTCCTCAGCTACAAGGAGGAAGGAAAGAAATTGTTCTTACTGTATTTATTATATGTAAAACAGAACAAAGTGTGAAGACTGATAGTTTGATTGTGACAAACAAGAAAGGAAATGTTTGACTATCTAGGAAAGCATTTATTCAGCTCCTGAACATGAGAGAGATGAGAAACTTGATACTCATCTCATATTTGTCTGTTAAATTTAAATATCACATGATGTTGAGATTTTTGGAGAACAAATTTTACTAACTTTATTTTCAACAAAACCAAGTGTTTCTTTGCTGGGCTAAGCTTGCTGACTTTTCACAGTTTCTTCATATTTAAAAGGCAAAAATAAGAGAGAAAGTGACAAAGTCTTTTTGCCCAAAGGGACAAACAATTCCATTCAACGACATCACTTTTTCACACAGAGGTCAAAGTTATACTTGGTGCATCTTTTACCACCCAACTGTAGCATCAGTAACAGTAACAATCCCAAAGCTAGATGCACAAATTAATAAGTAACTTAACAAAGCAGCAGAATATTTTACCGATAAACAATACACATAATAAGTATGATATAAAATGGCAAGAAGAAACTTCTAATAAACTTTTATAAGTAAACTTCATGAAATATCATATCTGCTGATTAACACTGAGTCACAGCCAATTCATTCATATTTAATAGTCACAGAACAGGCAGCCAATCAGTGGTCTAGGATGTCAATGAGCAGAGATGTGTTGAGGGGTGTTTGTGCAGCAGTTCTGGATGGACCATCATGCTGTATGGAAGAAATTCACAGAGCCTTTAGGGACACAATGACTGCACTCACCTCAAATACCTAAACCAGAGGAATAATAACACACGGAGGAGGGAGAGACCAGACACACTTGCTGTCAACACGTTCACGCTACCGTGTCATTATCGTTGCAGAGGCTGAATTGAGCAAAACATAACAGACGTTTTCTCACCCAGCTCTTTTTCTTCTTCTTCTTCGCGTCTTGGTCTTTCAGGCTGCCCATGCTGGACATACTGGTCAGGCTGTTGAGACTGGAAATGCTCTCGCATGAGTTTTGACGTCGAATTTGAATGTCTGGTGAAGAGGAAAAGGTGAATTGAGACAAAAACGCAGGGATGCGAGCAGACGTGTGGAGAAGAGACTGAAGAATAACAGAAGGATTAAGTGATCTCCAGACCTTTCATATTTTCTGGGTTGTTCAGAGCTCCCTGAATGACAGCCTGGGCTTCTTCATTCCTGGTTCTCAGCACCTCGATAGTCTCTCTCAGATCATTCAGCTCTGAGTCCTTAAGAAACATGAATGGATGTTAGTGATTTAGATTACTTGCAAAACTCAGGCCTTTATGTACATAAAACTATGAAGGCTTAGGATTTGTATGACAACAAATAATGGAAACAATGTGTAGCAAACGATTCACTGATTATTGTTCAACAGCTATCACCGCTTAAAAAAAGATATTTTTTGTTTCACTCCTGTTAATATTTGAATCTTTATTTGTATTTTTATTAATTTAAAATTACATGCATCCAATATACTGTATACATTATGTATTAAACAATATTTTTTCTAAATTCCAAACATCCCAATGAAAACACATTACAAGTAGACAGCCAAAATGAAATTTAAGAAACACAGAGTTAGTATCAAAGTATTTTACGACGTAAATAACTAATTCAAGGCTCTGATGTCGTTTTTCCACAACAAATTCCACTTAATATGGTAAAAATCGAAATGATTTGGACTTTTTAAGCTTTTTAAGGTATGTGAATCTCAAAATGGTAGTGGAAAATTTCAATTTCCCTTAATGTCAATTAAAATAAACATTTATATATATATGTTTTTATTTTTTATGGAGGGACTATCTAATGTTTTAGTCAAACACTGCAAACCAAGCAGAATGAGCTGATACACCTGCTGGACTTGATTCGTCTCAAAATGTTTAACAGTTTGAAAGAACAAGTCGAACAAGAGAGCCTCTCAGTACTGCTTATTGTGCACTAAATTTGATCCAACTCCAATTGAAATAAAGCTGCCTGGTCCTTCTCTTCAAGGTTGCAGAGTGTGTGCTCCAGGGCGGCGCTGCACAGGTCGGTGCGCTGGCTCCAACAACAAAGAGCCCGTTTGGAGCAGCCTAGAAAGGCCTTTTGGTGGGTGCAGCAAAGCATGAAGCCTTAAGTGAGACTCCTGACACTGAAACACACACACAGGCACACACACACACACACACACACACACACACACACAGAGGATACTGCCTCGAGCGCTAATCAATCCATTCCCGCTAAAGCATATACAAAGGCTGAAGAATGCAGGAATGCGATGTCTGCTGTTCATGTCACTCCGTGCGTCTAGATCCTCGGCTTCTAACCTACATTTTGTTCCTCGCCTCAGGCTGTGATCAAAGTCGTCTCGCTCCGTGTTAGCACAAGGTTGCCTGCTCTTAGCTGGCTGCTCATAAGACGGGCTCAATGGTGGAATGTGGCTGGTATTCAGCCTTGTGTGTGTTAGTGCTTGTTGTGATGTTACCTTCTGTTCCTGGGATACTGACAGACTTTGTAACCGAGTTGTCATCATTGCCAAACTTTGCTCAAAGGCGGCCACCAGATTTGCCTGTATGGAAAACAAACAAGATTTTTTTTTTCCTTAATTAAAATAGATAATAGCGTGGGATTACTTTTTGATGTTTTAATGGAATATTATTTAGACAAAACTATAAAATCACACTAATACAGATTCAGATTCTAAAGATTTCCTCTGTCCTTTTTTCCGCTCATGCACAAGGCGCTAGAGAGCTGAAAAACACACAAAGGATGAACAGGATGTCTCCTGGGGAAAAGTTCACCTCCACCTTAATCTTTTGATTTCATCTTTAGCCCTGAGCAGCAGGAGAAAATTACCTTTCCTTCTGATTCAAAGGAGGCATTAATACAGTAAAATAATGACTGCAGCCCAGTCATTAATCCAGCACATCATGTTGTGATTGTGCATCTTTTTCTTTCTAGCCACTGCTGCATTTGCATAATAAGGTCAAACAGTATAACATACACCAGCAGCTGATTGATGTGTGCTGCAAGAAGCCACATTTTATGTCTTTGCTCTATTGCTGCACTTGGGCTAAAGAATATGCTGACATGGTGGTCACAGAGAAATGACCTTACAGAGCTAAGAGGAGGGAGGCACCATATATGTACATATGGATGTACTACATATGGATGTGTGATGAAGCTAATTTTCTGGGAGGGGGAATTAGAATTATCGAGGCCTCACGTGGATGAGAAATATGATGTGACTGAACAGAAATGATCTCTGCCTGACATGCCACAGCACGGCTTTTATAAATCTCTCTCCGGGGGGGGGGGGGTGAAGGAGAGCAGAGAGAGGATTGGATTGGTTGGCATTTCTTTTTTGTCATTGTGAAGCAATCATATGGCAAGAGCAACACCAGCAATTAGTCTGTCACTCAATGTATATCACCTTTGCTGCCCTGTGTGTGGCTGGCAGTAAAGGCTCATTAGTTCCTATATTTATGCACACATACACAACACACACATGTATTTTGTATGTGTATTACATATCTGTCAGTCAGATGTATTGATTGTTTCTTTTATCCTTCTAATGGATACAGTTCATGAAATATTAACATATTTTAGGTAGAGTCTGACTAAACATCTTGCTGATATGCAAATATATTTTCAACAAATTATTTGATTAGATTAGGCCTCAATATGATGTTTTTGCTCATACGCATTTTTTTTTTTTTTAGGATACTGTGAGTAGTGGAATCTGGTCTTTTCATATCTGATTTGAGCCCTTTCATACGTGGTATTAACTCACATATGAATATGTATCGGATTCCTGCCAATGTCACAGCACTGACCTTTACTGACAGCCATTCTACATCAGTTTTTGGTTTTGTAAAAAAGGTCAAAGCTGACAATAGTTGCACACACAGAAATTAGAAAATGAACTTTAAAAGAGATTTTTTTTAAAGAATGAAACTCCTGCGAAGGTAGAGTTCTCCTCAATAAACCATTACGGAGTAAGCAGACAAACAGTGCATACGTTTGCCGTGAGCTGTGTCGTCAGACTCGACACTTTCTCCTGAGAAGATTCCAGCTCCCTCCTCAGCTTACGGATTTGCTGCGAGGAAAAGCAGATTTGTTATTCTCTATACAAAAAAAAAAAAAACAATGATAAAAAGAGATGGCACTGCACAAATGATAAGTTGAGTGGATGTTTGGTCATGTAAGGATCTACAGAGTCGTTCTCTAACAGACAAGTGGGAGAAAAACGATGGGTGAAAAGACAGCGACGAAGCAGAGGAGGAGAAAGGGGAGACGAGAGCACACTTACCTCTCCTTGAATCCTTTCCTCAGCCTTCGGAAGGAAGAGGAATAAAGTCAAAGATGTTAGATGAGACAAAAGGAGAGGAGACTTACAAAGTGGAGGGGAAAACTTGTTTCTTGGTGTGCATTGTTTGTGTATGAGAGGGAAGTGTTCTTATATACACAAACATCCACACACACTCACACGTACGTGAACCAACCACCACACCACACACTGCTACCTGAGGCTGCACATTCACACTCACCGATGAGTAGCTTGATGAAGCGTTGGATGCCAGGGACAGCACAGACCCATGAACTGAGAAGAAGAGTAGCAAAATAACCCAATTACAAACCCGCTTGTTTTACAACATCACAGAACAGGACATCTTACGACAGAATTTTATATTAAATTAAAAGGGCTCACCCTCATCAGAATCCTTCTCCCTGAAGGACCCGGAGCGAACCATTCCCATGCTGCGGGGGCGTTCAGACAGTGACAGCGTGCTGCCCAGTGTCGCTGATCCATAGAGCTCCAGGGAGGCTTCATGCGTTTGAATGCTGTTGGATCGAGTCATCCTCGGAGGCCCACTGACAGGACTGGGTACTGGTGGGAGAACAGTGGGATTGAAGGAAGCTCACTGACTGTACACATAAAACTGGACAATAATACTACATAAAATACATACTACAATAATAATAATAATACATAAACATTGATCCATACTGGTCTTAGAGGTACGAGGCAGGGATGTGGGCGAGGACAGCAGTGGAAGAGTGAGTGAATCACTCATATTCAAAATAGTATGGGAGTGCCTCCTTTCTCCTTTCTCCTTCGATTCCTCCTCAACCTGGGAGGCACCACTGAAACTACACACCACATACACACACACACACACACACACACACACACACACACACACACAAAAGCAGAATTGTTTAACACACCATGTAACACAGTGCAAACAAGAGCATCTGGACTTTATTTCATCTAATGATTATAATTTTTGGATTTGCAATGTTGTCGACATTGTATTTTATTTTAGTGTGTGTTTTTATATCAGTTTATATACATTTTAAATGATAAATATTTACATCTTATATCTTGTCAATGGGATCTGTGTGTGTGTGTGTGTGTGTGTGTGTGTGCAGTGAAAACTGTGATTAAACTGTGTACTGCTGTCAGTGTTTGACAGACTGATGCCATGTGAATCCAGCTGGATGTGTGTCCACTTACCTTAAACCTTTCTTTGGCAGCGTGTTTCTGTCTCTCTGAGAACTGCAGAGATTAAACAATGTCATTATTAAACCACTGGTGCAGGCAGTTATTAAACTCTTGTGAACAGGCAGCAGATACAAAGAAGCACAGAGAAAATGGCAGACAGCTGGTGTCAGCCAGTAATTATGACTTCAGTCACAGGAGCTGGTACGACGCTGATAATAAAGCTGTGGTGATATTAACTTAGAAACCTCTGTGTGTGTGCATGGATGAGGTCGGCTCTGGTTGACTTCACGCATTGTTTGAGCGCATAATGCAAATATGCTATTTTTTATAACAGTATGATAATGATGAATCTTTGTTTCACCTTAAATTTTAGTAACAGCTGCAACAAACATATCCAAAAAGGTTTAATTTAACATATTTATGAGCATCAGCACTTATGAAACAAAAGCATATAGTGATATTTATTTTTATCCTGCAGAACATAGATGTATTTGCCAAACTGTGTATTTGGATTTTTTGGGGGGTTATGATCTTGTCTTTGGTACAAAGAAGAAGAAGATCTTGTCTTTGGTACAGAAGATGTAGATTCTAGCTTTTTATAAATGTTACTGCTGCTGTCACAATATGGTTCCATGCCTTTCCAGTAAATGCAGCATTCTGCTATCGACTGTCCAGGATGCAGGATCATGGAGTAAAGCTAAGTGGAAAAGCTATCAGAGACCTACTGTATTTACCCTTAATGAGTAATATTGGTGTAGTTCCCTGGGTGACCAGTGAGTGGTGACATACAGCAGCATCACAAATAATTGGACTAAACGACTATTAACCAGGGGTTGACAACATTTTTAGTCTGGTTTTCAAAAAAGTACTTGACCAGGTTGGTTTTTGCCTATCTATTTGACTGAATGAAGAAGAAATGTTTTTGATCTTTATAAAATGGAGTCACTTGATATTGTACATATACAGTATATATATATATTGATATTTTCAACAGTCTCGTCTCCATGCAGACCACCTGATATTATGAAACATCCATATTTAACGAATTGTTCTGTTATCTATTTTTGCACCCTTTTCTGTATGTAACTGTTTAGTATGGTTGAATATTTGAAGAACCATTTTCATTATCGCCTGTCCTGTTAGCCACAATGTACCAAATGATGGCACACAAAGGCACTTCTTCTAATACAAGCATGCATCGTCTATTGTGATTTCATGTGTACCTGTGCACCACAAGTGTCTAGTCCTGACAAGTACGGGGAGAATGAGCACTGTATTTATGTATAGGGTAAAAAAATGTATTCCCAGAATTCAGTCTCACCTGTCTATGTGAGACAAGGAGATTTTACTTCCAGAACTCCAGCTGGCAGGAGGAACTCTGTCGTCTGGTCTATCTTTGGCTTGGGACTCCATAGTGGTGTAGCCTCTCGTTATATTACGCCTCTCTCTCTCCAGGAGCTCTGGGGCCAGACTCATCTGGAGTGGCAGTGACTCCATGCTGCGATGGAGCCCAGACATACGAGGTTGTAGCAGAGGAGAGGTACTTCCTCCACTCCTTTCAACCCCAAGTGAAGAGACTTGCCTAGGCCCCAACCCAGTCCCTGAGCTTGAGAAGCGGGAAGTAGAGTTCACATTGAGTGTTGGGGCAAGGCTTGGTGTCAGGCAGGACCCAGTAGAGCTGCCTCCTCCTGAGCCTGAGTTGGTCAGGTCCTGGAGTTTGGAGTAGGGAGGGATCTTAGGTGGCAGTGAGGCATGAACTCGTACGTCTAAGCTACTGGTGGTCAGCTTGTCAAGCTGAGTCATTGATGGGGGTTTTGCCAGACTGGGAACCCCAGATAATCTGAAGACAAAGGCAAGCGTTTTAAAAAAAAATTAAATTCCTACTTCAATTTGCATGTGAAAGACTGAATTTTGAAAACATACTGGTAGTGTGTGAGCTGCCTTACCTTGGCGCATTGGCTGAAGGCATTTCCAAACCCTTGCCACTACAAGGAGGTCTCAGACCCTGCAGCTTCCCTCCATTTTCTGAGGGGGTCTGAGCAGAACTACCCTTCAAAGATCCACCCCCGCACTCTGAATCAGATACCACAGCTTTAGCTTTGGCTCGCTCTTTCTCTTTTTCTCTGTCAGTCTGATTGACAGGACTGGGACTTGGGATCCCCCGACCTCCGGCTTTACTCACACCTGTTACAGAACCAATCCCTGAGACGGGTTCTTTGAGCCTTGAGCTCTGGGGCGCTGTGGTGGAGGGTTTCATCAGCCCAGAGGCTGTGTCCATTGTAGTACTCACTGGGCGAGCCGAGCTCGGCCGGGTTAGAGTCAAGGTGCTTGTCTTTGCTGGGCGAGGCAGAGAGCGGTACTGGAGAGACGTTCTGGCATTTGGAGCTAGAAAGCCACTTTGGTCGCTGTTTGAAACATCTAGACTTGTTTTACGTCCTCCACTTCCTCCAGCCCCTGGTTTGACAGGAATACCTGATGTTTTGGTAATCTTCCCCACCGGTGCAGAGCCACAGGGTATGGCGCTGACACCCGTACTCATCACAGTGGACATGCTGGAATTGCTTGTGCCATTACTGGTAGTTGTGGTGGGCTTTTTGAAGCCAAAGTTTCCACCTGTTGAGGGTCTGACCAGGCCAGATGGAGGCTTACGTTGCTCCCCAACACCGGTGCCATTTCTGTGGTCTTTACCAGCATCAGAAGAGGAGCGTTGAAGACCGGATGTCTTCACTGCTAACCGAGACTTATCCATTGGTTTCCCATCTGACTTGACTGTACCTAGAGGAAGAGGAGGGGGAAAAAAAACAGCGATGAGTAGCTCAAACGCTTTTAAGGCTGAACAATCTCTGGTGGTGAGTGAGACTAACCATGCCATATTTGGACATGATATCTTATCTGAACACCTACAAGGTCTGGCTGTCTGCTGATAAAAAAGAAATCCCTGTCTGAGCAGACAGTGTGTAAGACCAGAGTCTCACCCATAATCACCCTCACACACACTATTATCACAGTTACTCCTCTTTTCCATCCGGATGAACTAAAACAGTTTTCTCCAACTTTCCATTAAGTGCCGGTCTGTGTGTCACAGCTGGAGAGTGCTGACAATAACTTGTGCGGTGTGGCTGTGGAAACCTGGTGTTCGCATTCACAACGCGTGTCTGCAGGCACAAAACTGTATGAAACACCCAGTTTAACCGGGTTTCTCCACTCTTTTGGGAAATAGGTCAGAGTGAAGGATAACCTGGTGGAACAAAGGCTGAAGGAAAACCAAACAACTTTGTCTAAATTGGTATATTTCCCAGTGGCAAATTAATTAGACTTGTTTGAAAGTTATTATGAGTAACAACAGTGCACTGACACATGTGTGGTATGTGTAGCACTCTTACGGGTGCGAACCAACACCACTCACCCTCTTAATTTGTTTCTAATGGGAGTTGTTATGGGAGGTTTAGATACAAGACATTAATAGAGTCAAAGAACTGCTGTTAAATGAGACCCACCGGCGTGCTGCCTTGGGACATCTGGAGTCACTTATGGAAATTTATAAACCCACGAAAGGCCCATACAGGGGACAGACACACACACACACACACACACACACACACACACACACACACACACACACACACGCTTATATATACCACACACACAGTTCTCCTTGATCTGATCTTATAGGAATGCGACATTGATAGAACATCACACTCCGTGTTTTGTAAATGTGAAAATTGTGTTTTCATATGAAGTCGTAAACTCGATCCATCATATAAATGTGATACTGTATATTCCAACAGTGTTTTAACAACACATGTAGTCAAGAAGCAAAACCGTGCTGACAAAATCCAGGTGTACGTGTAGAATATGTCCGGAATGAATGATGTATTGACAATGCCTGCAGAGACACAGCTGGGGTGTGAGCACAACATGTCTCCACACATAAGGTCTATGGAGAGATCTGAAAATGTATGCAGTCAGAAAGATCCTTTGCACGCTGTACACTTTCTGAATGCTGTGAACAAATGGCTAATTGGCAGTAGCTCAGTCCATTAGGTCTTCGGCTGGGGACCGGACGGTGGCCGGTTCAAGGCCCACGTGGACCAAAAAGTTTGGAGTGTGAACAGACAGTGGAGAGATGTGATTGTGAGAGAATATCAACATTTGCTGACAAAAAGAGTTAGTTTTCTTAAATCGGCATGATATTGAATGGATTGGACATTAATGGACTTAAGAGCATAAAAGAAGAAGAAACAATGCTCACACTTGGAAAAAAAAATCAAATAAATTAAAGACATCAGCTCCGAGACTCATGAAAATCTCAGTGAACAAACAAATAAAGTATTAATTCTCCATAAAATATTTCAATTCCTTTGTTATTTAAACTGTTGGTATTCAAATCAAGTTTAATTTGTTTTCATTCCTCAAATTCAGAAATGTCTCAGAGGGTTTTACAATCTGAACCAGGATAGAAAATCCTGAAACATCATAACCCCCATTTGAAGAACAAAAATATGTTTTATTTGTGATACTCATTGTGGTACAGGAAAAAAAATATTTGTTACTTTCCTCATTTTCAAATATGATGTCTGGCTGCTCTGCTTGGTTTTGCATAATTGTAAATGGAATATATTTAATTTCTTGATTTTTTGCCATAAAAAAACAAGAAACTTGACATTCATCTTCTAGGTTTCATGACCCGAGTGAGAATTTTCTTACATATTTATTTTTAACAGTCACACTGATTTAAGGATCATGGAAAAAATTGGTGCTGCGTCTGTCAATGAGACAAATTAATCTTAAACAGTAGCTAAAAAAAAACCCTTTCCCTGTTGGTACTACAGTATACAGAAAACTGCACATATACTAATGAATACAGGATGGAAGGGCTCATCTGTGGACACATTGCTCCCTCACACTCTACGTGTTTCCTGATGACAAATGACACACACACACACACACATGCAAAATGTTGCCAAAGCTCAACGATGAGCTCAACTAAAGAAGCAAAGATGTCTATAATTATCTCTGAATGTCTGATACTCATTAGAACTAAATTCCAAAGCTCCTCCACACTGATGAATCTTTTCCAGTCGGATTTCACTTGACTTCATCATCTCACTCATTAGTCTCCAATTCTGAGCGGCCTTGATAGAAAAATTCATCCGTTAACATCAACAACAATAAACGCCTGGCACACACATCACAGACTGGCTCCACACACTTGTTTGGTATATCTGTCATTTCAACAGCTGGCAATGCAAACACAGGACGGTCCCACAGAAAGAGGACTATTGACACAGACACAACCTATCTAGACTGGAACACAACACATCCAGCAGTATCCTGTTATGTGTGTGTGTGTGTGTGTGTGTGTGTGTGTGTGTGTGTGTGTGTGCACACAGATGGTGTGTTTAAAGGCAGCTGCACAGTCACCACTATTGTGTAGTGCTAGCGTTAGATGTGTGATGGCTGCTCAGGCACACACACACACACACACACACACACACACACACACACATGCATGGCCTCCTGTGCAGTCGAGTGTCTCTGGACAAGGCCTTTTAGTAACTGCTACAAATTGTCTCCGTCTCAAAAGTAAAGATTGGATTGGAAAGGCTGGACTAATAGGAAGAGAAAAAACCACTGTTGGTCAGTGTGTGTTTCTGTGTCCTTGTGTGTGTATGTGTGTGTGTGGTTGGCTGTCAGGAAGGGAGTGGGTGGTGATGGGTGTTTGATACATGGCACCACTTTCTATAGGCCCAGAGGGTGGGCTGCAGCTGTGGATGAATGTGTGGGACAAAGACGGAGTGTGTCTGTGACTGCCAGTGGGTGTGAGACTGCCAGAAAGAAGAGAATATTAAAAGACAGCCACAGAAATGTGTCTGTCTGCTCAGCTTATGCAACCATTTCCAATGCGGCTATATATAACAAACCCCACAGTGTGTATTCCTACACTCACCTGCAACTTTGAGCCCGCTCTGAGAGGTGTGTGTGATCGGGGAGGTGACTCCCACAGGTGGGTTTCGTCCTTTCTTCAACATATTTCCGTGACCCAGAGTGTGAGGTTTCCTCAGTTCACCTTTCCCTCCTTCCTCACGGTGGACATGAGTCTTTTTCCATTTATTGGCTGATTCAGACTTGAGACTTCCTGTGTCGTAGATGTTGCTGCCCTGACTCTTGCGGTTGGGTTTGGCTTCTTCATTGTCCCAAGAAAGACCGCTCTCCACGAGGGATCGCTTCTCTGCATCTGTACGCATCTAGATAAAGAGAAAGATGAGCCTGATAAAACAGGATGAATATAGACCCAATAATCGTTAATAAGGGTCTATGAATAAATACCATCAACTATTAGGTTTGTTTGAGAAGATACATCCTCAATTTGTGAGACTTTTTACATTAACTCATACAAAGTGCCCCCGAGATGGTGGATAAATGCGACACACAATCCCCGTCTGTGTTTGGGACGTGAAGGTTACTCTTCCCTCAGTAGGAGACCAACAGTTAAAAAATGCAGCAAAGGTGTGTGTGTGTGTGTGTGTGTGTGTGTGTGTGTGTGTGTGTGTGTGTGTGTGTGTCTGCACTTCAGGGCATTGCACCTCGTGTTTCCAAAGAGGACTCATGTGATGAATTCCTTTTTTATTAAAAGCAATACACCCCATGGGCAGGTTAACATCACATGAGGCGGTAGTGTGTGTGTGTGTGTGTGTGTGTGTGTGTGTGTGTGTGTGTGTGTGCGTGCGTGCGTGCGTGCGTGTGTGCGTGTGTGTGTGTGTTCGTTACCCAGACTTTGTTGATAAAACATCAACATTTCTTCATACACATTCCTTTATTATTGAACCAGGGAGTGGTATGATATCTATCTATCCATGTTGTTATTGCAACACATTACTAACAAAAATGTACACACAGACAGCGGGCTTATATAAACATGTACACACACATACTAGTTTTGGGGAAATAAAATATAAACTAATTAATGGTGAGAACTTTTGAAAAGTATTACAGGCACAGATTTGTTTTTTAGTCTCTGTTGATCATGTCTTCTTTGCAACACCATTCCTCCAATCTTTTATCCTTGATGAATAAGTTATTTAACAAGCAAAAGGGAAAGTTTGTGGAGTGAAACTTATTTTAAGGAAATTAAAACAAATGTTTGTCGGTTTGTGTGATGTAGTGACTAAGAAATGCGTTGAGGGTGAAAGGAGTAGCTGATACGAAGAACATCAGCGGCACATGGCAAGAGGGATCCATGTGTATCAGGCAATTTGGAGTGTACAGTGATGTGATGGTTGGTTGCCATGGTAATTGTGCCATGCGGGGGTAATGGTTACCATGACTCCCACAACCAAGCGTGAATGGAGGGAAGCGCCCTTGTAGCTCACTGGACTGTGTGCAGGACTACAGATGGCCCAGTGTGCGTACGTGGGTGTGTGTGTGGGTGTGGGCGTGTGTGGGTGAGTGGGTGTGTGTGCAGATGGCCGTCCTGCAGACCTGTCCTCTAATATACAGGAAAACACAAAGACCCAACATCCCTGCACTTTGGTTGCTATGGTTATACTGTATCTAAAATCCCAATGCATCAATCATATAAACCACATTATGGAGGTGTGACCTACATCACACACACACACACACACACACACACACACACACACACACACACACACACACACACACACACACACACACACACACACACACACACACACACACACACACACACACACACACACACACACACACACACACACACACACAGCTGAAACCAAGCAGCTACAGACAGATCTGAAAGAACCTCAAGCAGAGCTGCGGAAAAGATTTCAGAAGCACTGAGCTCACAAATCCCAAATCCTCTCATCCTCACAGCATATTTCAAGATGGGTACGAGTGTTTTATGTGGTTTTGTTATTGTTATTTTTAATCTCAGTGATTTTATGTGCTCGGCTCAGTCAGATCTCTTTTTTATAAGAGCTAATCTTTATGTAACCTGGTAAAATAAAAGCTAAATAAATATCTGTCTTCCTGTGCTGTGCTGACCAAATATAATTAGGACAGTGGTTTCTCAATCAAGATATTTGTATAACCCGTGCCAAACCAAAAGATATGATTATAATCTTAATAATTTTATTCAAAGTCCAAAACTTCTACAGCAGCGATGACATACAGGTACCTATTAGATTTTTGTAACAACACAATTTGTGTCTGTTTTCTTGCTCTTAACATGGCTCGACAAAACTCCGCTGAAGATCCACAGGAAGTGATACAACCCATCTGTAGTGCATGCAGTGTGTGAGTTGTGGTGAGCATCGATCGCTGCAGATGCGATAAACATGAGTGTGCACAGAATACATAATGAGCCTTTGTTTCTGACGCTGCCTGTTGCGAGTGATACGTCGCTCCAACCTCATTAATACCTCACAGGATTAACATCTGAATCGATATCACTGTAACCAACATAAAGCGTTAATCCATCAACCGTGTATCAGACGCCTTTGTTTGTGCATGTCAGTGAATTCCGATGTGCGCATTGCTTACCACGACGGTGGAGTTTCTCCTGGAGCTGATGGGAGTGGTAGGAAGGGAGGTGAGAGTGGGACTCGTGTTGAACTCTTCAGAGCTGAGGTTATCTGAGCCATCGCTCAAACCGCTGCTGATGGAGCTGCTCTCATCCCAACTGCAGGAAGCAAGGACAAACCAGAGGCATCAGATGATATTCACGCGTAAAGCAGTGATTCATCACTAGAGGTACATGTCGTGGGGATGAAACTGCCGTGCTCAGCTAATTAAAATAGCTGTAATATATATGGCTTTTGACTACTAAATAAATCCAGTCATATTGAGTCGTAATATAGTGAGTGCATATGATAATCAGGAAGCAAGATGAAAAGTCTAAACATGTAAATAAGTATGATTTATGTCACAAATAGTAGAAACGTACACTAAAATCAAACCCAACCACACATCATCAGATTTAACAATATCCACTTCAGTGCTTCAAGTTTAGTATAATTCAATCATTTCACATTTCAATGTGGATGATTTCAGTGAAAGGATGCTTGACTTGGTCTGTGGGTGTGTGAAAAAAAAAAAAAAAAGCCTGGGAACCAGCGCTTCAAGAGCCACGTCTTCTCTGGAACACATGTGCTTTCCTCTGAGTAAGAGTGTTTCATCAGACTTCAGTCCAGCTTATTTGTGCTGAAGCTGTAGAACATTGGAGTAATCAGGTTGAATCCACACAGGAGGTAGAGGTCTGTGACTATTTTTGGTGAAATGGAGAACGTTTGAGCAGCTTGAACTATTGAACCCGAATACATCTGTCCCAGATTGAGACACTAATTCCCGTTTCTCTACAAAGATTGATCGAATATCATCTTCAAACATGCGCTCTCATCCCTGGGAATATCTGACGTTGTTCTAATTCACTGCATTACGTATCAAGTCTTAAGTACAACACAGGTTGGCTTGCGTGTCTCCATGTCGTCCACTTTGGATTTTATTACACATCTACACACAGACATAATTTAAGCTGGTCTACATTCCCAACTTTCACACTTGGCAAACTGAAAATTGGAGCTCTCTCAACATCATCTCAGCCCACACGTAAAAATAGCACCAAAGAACACATACAGTGAAGCTCACGCCCACGAGTGTAGGAGGGGGATCTGTGCCAGGGCTTTCTCCAATCGGATTTAAACCCTCTTTTTTTCCCCCCCAAGAACTATCTTATCCCAGTTGGCATCATGTGGGAGGTGCACTGGCCACCAGGACATCCTGGCTGCGAGGCGACAGCGTTACCCGCTGCGCCATCGTGCTGCCCACAGATAAACAGGGTGGGGGACCTTTAATATTGGTTACCACTGTTTATCTAAAAACGTATTCTTACCTCTTTACCCTAAGCTGTGTTATCAGGTTGTGTCACCATTATTTATAGCTGATATTTGAGAGCTACAAACTCGTACATGTGTTAACTCGACTGGATAACAGTCCATGCAGGAACCCTGTTGACTACGCACATTGTTTAATGTCATAACATAAAACCAGGACAGACTGTGTCATTCCACCTTCAGTGACTGTACTTCCCAATCTTTTGCTCTGTTTGTCAGTATTTTCTAATCAAACAGACAAACTGGTCTGATTTGGGGTCAAATGTTGAATTTTCTCAGGCTATTTATACACTTGTGGCTTTTAACAAGAATTTGTTCAGACACGTTGTTAAATATAACTTTTTTCTGTTACCCCCTCTCCATTTGCCATTTTTACATTATTATTTTGTGATTATTTTATGTCCTTTTATTTTGTTCGTTCAATTTTACTTGTTTTACTCTTCAATTAGATATGTATATATTACAAATGACTATGAAATGAATGACATCTGTTCAACAGATGACCTGAATGAGGTTGGGGTGGCGTGTTCTGACAGGCGTGTTTGGGCGTGTCTGTCTACATCCACATGTGCTTGTAAACATAAAGTAGGTCATGTTTAGGAAGTTGGGGGTGTAAATGTTAGCTTATTGGGGTCAATAGGTCGCCATGATATCGTACTATACCATAAAGAGGGTGTGGTTAGCCTAATGAGGTCATGAATACTGCGTGATGGGGGGAGGATGGCGTTGTGGGCCTTCCAGTTGGGTGCCTGTGTGGGTCACGCTCTACCCCGAGGGACTCGATGGTGGGGATCAGGGGGGGAGTAGCGAAGGGAAAGCCTTCCCCGTCTCGCTTGTGGATATATTGACACAAAAAGAGCAGACAGATTTTACGTCTGAAGCGGTCGTCATGTGGCCTCGAATGCCAAAGTCGTAATAAGGACAGCTTTAAGATCGGACCAGACCCGTCCGAAGAGTTGAATGTGTACACTTTCTGTGTTCATGCAAAATTCTAAAAAAAAAAAAAAATCCCACCAAAAATGTATAAAATCATATCGTACGATTCAACACAATTCACTGAAATGTGTTTTTTTTTTTAAGCTACATTTCAAAATATAAGCTATCATCCACAATATTTCACATATTTCAGTTACATTTTTTTACAAATTGAAATATTATATGGAATGATGTATGCGTGCTTGTGATAAAAGAAGAAGAATTATAAACTTGAACTCATTTAGAGCAGATTTATTTGTATACAATAAAGGTGTGTGTGTGTGTGTGTGTGTGTGTGTGTGTGTGTGTGTTTGTGTGGGTGTTGGTATGCCATTTATTTTTCATTCAACAAACTAGGAAATAAACTTCCTCTCAGGACACACAGCTGTGTTTTGTCATTAGTGTCTCTGAAGCAACACCTTCCCTCTGTATCCTGTTATTCACTTCACAGCCGTCTGGGTATCCACGAGACTGAAGCTTTTGTGAGACATAACACTCGCTCTGATCAATAATTCAGACCTGGTATAAAAAGGATCAAACGTTTCTGTTGGATGTGAGATTACTCTGCTCACTGACGTGAAAACAGGAACCCACAGAGGAGAGGCTGGGGGTCAGAGATCACTGATATCAGCAGCTTAGTGTGTGAATAAGATGTAAAACGATTTATTAGTGTTTTATTTCTATAGTAGTTATTGGGGGAAAAACAAAGCTCAGCATTTTAAATTATTATTTAATTTTTTTTCCTTCTTCTGAAAAGTGAGCTCTATAAAATAACACTCTCAAACTATATAATTCAGTCGAGAAATTTCATTAAAGCCTGCTTACATAAGACCTGAAGAAGCCTCAGAGATTCACAAAGTAATTGCAATGTGGAGACAATGGGGGTGGCAAGAGGAACAGAGGAAGAGGAAGAATGCTGCAGTCCCATTTGTGAATCTTACTGTTCTTCTCTAAGCAATAAATTTGACTTCCTTCAGCTTTAATATGAAGAAATCACATTTGATCAGACCTCGAGCCACTTTTCTCGGTTCTATGAGCAAGAAATCTTGATCTGCAAAAAAGATCCTACAGATCCTACAGAAGACTTCAAGCTCCATGCGTGATTTTTTAAAATCACATCCCGTCCAAGTAACTTCACTGTGATAAAAAAAACAATACTGCATCCTCTGCCAACACACCCAGTTCATCTTTGCCCCCCCTAGTTCTCTGTTAACTCCATTGGCTGAGATGAAAGGAAGTTTGAGAATAAAAAGAGGGCAAAGAAATGCAAGAGAAGTGGGTGAGGATACTCAAGAGACGAGGGTGAAGCGGCGCGTGGGCCGAGAGGTAGGAAACGAAGTGGCAAGCATGAGAAAGCGAGAGCTCTGCTGGGGAAAGAAGAGTTCTTTATGATGCATAGAAAAACATCCGAGGACATGATGCACTTTCGAGAGAGAGATAAGTTGCAATTGCATCCTCCATCTCTAACCACTGAGTCCTTCCTCCCTTTGAAAGAGGTTTCTAAAATCTGCTGTTATAATCTCTCTACGCTTGCTTTTTTCATTTCTACCTGCATGGCCTGAAATTCCCCATCACCCCTTACTTCAACACTCAAACTAGGGAACACAGCTGGAGGAAAAAATGGCGCCCAGTGACTGTAATTCCATAAACAAAATGAAAATCTATGTTGATTCAATTTAGACTGCAATAAATGTCAATTAATCTGAGATGCGCTTGATTAAACTCATTCTTCACCTCCGGCTCCCTGATATTCTTTTTTTATTCTACACATCACGTGCAAAATGCAACATCCAGACAACACTGCAATCGACCCGAGCCGGCATCACACAACTGGTTCCCATCAGAGCGAAATTCAGCATCCGTCACGATTGAGATTGTTTTGTCTGAGCATCCGAATATTTCAAATGGTTTGAATATTTCATTATAATTTTCTAGTCTTATAAAGGTCATGAAGTGTCTGAATAAACACATCCGTCTTTTACAGAGACATGATTTCTTTGCTTTTCCTGGTCTGCGGTGAAGCCCTTCACGCCCACACAAACACGAGCCTCACAAACTGTAGAGAGAATTGTTGAATGGCTGCCGCTGAGCTTAACAGACAGTCGTTATTATCAGGCTTCTGTAATCTTCCCCTATTCAGACTTTGGACCTAATTGCTCTGATCTCACTGTGTTTGGTCTTTATTGCTGCTCATTATGAGAGCACTCCACTCCACTCTCCTCTCCTCTGCTTACCTGTGAAGCAGTTTTTCTGGGAGTTGAAGTCTTGGCAGCCTCAGACAGAAGACTTAAAAGTATTGGTTGATAAGTTATCCCATAAATAGAAAAGTTTCAAATTGCATGAAGGCCATTTGATGATGAATCTCTTCCGTGTTGAAGGAAGTCGAATTTACCTTATAGAGCCAGTGAAACATGTATTTGCTACATTGTGAGAAGATGGCAAAGGATTGTGGATGAGATAATCTTACCGTCAACACATAAAAAAGTAATGGTACCTGGTAATTAGCTGATCAATAATGAATGTATATTATTGTGAATGTTGGTGCACTTAAGCAAAGTCTAGTCATCTAATTGTAAATGACTTTGCAGCAACATAAGAAGACTACACTGGAGTGAAAATGTGAAATGATTCTGAAAGTTTTGTGATGTTGCCTTAGAGGCGAGCTGAGTCGTCCCAGTGATGTGTATCTGTTCATATGAATGAACCCCTGTCTGCTATACAGTGTGTCAGGCCTGATGATACCAGTTAGGGGTAACGACTCCAAAAGGCCACAAAAAATGAAGACCTTGCAAAACCATGTACAACTAATGTTAAAAATGAGTGTGCAAATATTTTGTGAGGCACGAAAATGCACTTGTTAGGTGCAAACAGTCATAGCAGCTAATCAGGCTGTTACCGTTAAACCTGTCGGACTACAGTTGCGGCAAATAAGAGAACATGGAAGACAGCTGAGAAGACACGCGTGTAGAATGCATGCCCTGATAAATGATAAGAGCTGTCAAAACCTGTGGGTCTCGTAATGATGTGTAAATCTGTCTATGTCATTATATAGTTAAATTCTTTGTACCTCATGGGATTAAACACCCTTTAGTCGAGGTGACATTTTGACACTGTCTCTCCCATTTGTGTGAAAGCATGGAAAGTGTTTTAGCAGTCCTACATGAACTTTCCATTCCTATTAAAATACACACTGTCACATGGCAGGACCCAAAATGGATAAATCAGACCAGTTACTGGTTGTAGAGATGCCTTTTAGGCAAATGGAAAGTAGGGCAGTGTCAGACTGGCAGTGGACAGTCAGCTCGAAAAACCAGTGGGGGCAAACGTTAAAGGGCTGCTGAAGTCATTAGATTCTTTAAAGTCTAAATCTGTCTTTGACTAAATACTTTGACTGGTGCTAAAAGATAATAAGGTTGGCTGCTCATCTGCTTCTACTCTCCAGCATTTAAGGATGGATCTCCGATCTGCTTCAAGAGGAAAAACAGCAAGAGTTGTGGCCTTTAAGTCACGAGTGAGGGACATATTAAAAAAAAAGAAAAGACTCAGCCATCCCAGCGCAGACGTGTCACCATAGGGCAGAAGTGAGGATGCTTAGATAATGATATTTATTCTGTCCAGTATGAAAATGGAATAACAAAGAGAAAAAAAGGAAATAGAGCAGCAGCTTCATGATTCGCTCTCTGGTTCAACGTCCTCTTACTGGTTTCTGTCTGGTCACATCAAACAGGATGTAAAACCAACAGGGATAAACTTTCTGAGAACACAAATTACACACACACACACACTCACACACACACACAGGGGACCAGCCACACCCCAGCGTCAGCTTTTTTTTTCTCTTCGACACAGTTGTGGCTGGACTGACCATCTGGGAGACAGTTTTAAAAACGTGGTACAGTTGATTTACGCATTAGAAATGTTCTAATAATAATGATGCTGACCATGTGCATGAGCTCACATCAGATACATTAGAACTTGTGAGGATGGACATTCACCTGGTCAGTTCAAAAGAGGAGAGGAATCTGTGTGTACAGATGGCTGACAATATGGTTCTCTGGACCACTTCAGGATTTTATCACCAGGAAACAAACTCACGCAGAGAGAGAGAGAGATAGAAAAGAGGGGGTGAGACAAAGAGAGAGAGACTGTGGCTTATACCAGAATATTTTCCAATCCATTGGAGAGTAGAAAAAGGGAGCTCTCAATGAAACTTTCTGGGTGGATGATCATTTAACGTGTTCGGTAGGTCACATTGATTTTTAAGAAGCTTCTGTGTAGGATTACGCATCACTGCAGCACCATATAGGGCCATGAAAGAATACCCTGGGAAGACCTAGTCCTTATTATACCTTGAAAGCCTCAAACTCTGACACACAAGGTGCAGATAAGACGAAACACTGCAAACTGTAAAGATATAAACAATGAAGGGATCTTTCTAGTTTCAAAATGACTTTTCAACCTCTTTTTAAAGGCTTTGTGTTGTTTATCCGGCTGATTGTGTCGCTGACTTGGGAACAAATCCATCCCTAAAACCAGCTTTTAATTAGCTACCCAATCCAGGGGTCCTGTGTTGCTGTATTTTATTGTCCACTTACAGTGAATCATTGACAAGACCCAAATAAACTGTGAAAGCAGCCTTTGGGTAAACACAAAGAAATGAATTTCCTCTTCAGTGGCATTTATAATAATGCGCTGTAGCTGCTCGGACACTCCTCTGTACATACACACACATATGTGCACATACATACACACACACACACACACACCAGGAACAGCCGTATTTGGGCATTACAGGGGATTACAGGACAGGCCGGAGTTAATGAGCTCATAATTACTGCTAATTCCATCTGCCACTGGGATTAGAGCCTGGAGCATCAGCTAGAGATGCTCTTCATGTGTGTCTGCGGGACTCCACAGAGGAACCAGGAGGTCACGTCCCTAAATGGACATCATAAAGGCGAGATCCTGTTGTGCCTTTGACAGGAATATCCCTGACAGCAATAGCCTGAGGGTTTAGGACACAAACACCCACACACCCACACACACACACATACACAAACATACACATCAAGTGTACTCAATTGCTCAATTGTCCCTAAGAGTGTAACTTTAATCAGTTGTCAGTGATGTGGTGAGATTGGTTATACTAAGCCATGCATGGGTGAGTAATCCTGGTTCTAAGCTGTAGAGATTTTAAGGTATATCATTCTTCCAGACTTTTTCCCGTAAAGATGGGAACAAATGCTCTGGGTGTCCTGGGTGGAAATTTAAATCACATAAATAGCACTAATGTGTATTAAGATTCCTGATCATGAAAAATGTCTTTTCCTGGGTAGAGGTGGTGGTGGACAGGTGGTGGACAGTTTTTGCTTAAAAAAATAATCCCCAGGTAGAAAATTTATCTCTGAATCTCATTCCTCTTGACCTCCCCAGGGTGGACAGATAAGGTTTGTTCAGAGTTCAACAAACCGCTGCTCAGAGACAATTTATCTCTGAAATACTTCATCCCCATGAAATTAAGCAGGACAGTCAAAACAGCAGGAGGTTTAGGTCTTCATATAAGGAACTCTGACTGATGAAATACTATTAGAAACAAAAATTGTGTTGACCGTTGACCTCTCCGATACCAACGGGGTCATTTTAATCTTCTCATAAAAGGAACGGAAAAGCAGCTCGGAGAGGTGCGCAATTACGTCTTCTTCCTCCCTGAGTTTGTGCTCCTCTCACCATAAGTTGAGACAGAGAAAAGGTTTAAAGGTCACTGCTCCTGCAGGCTCAAAGGCAATTCTTTGGAATAAATCAGGGAATGTAAAAAAAAAATTGTTCAACAATTTGTCCATAAAGTGATGTTTTCATTCTCAAAGAGCTCAAAAGAGCACACCAAATTGGGTCGAAGAGTGTTACATTTCTAAGGATTTTAAAATGCCTCAGTGAGTTAGGTGGCCACCAGCAGAGTTTTAGTATGACCCAATAACCCTTAACCCCCCCAACACACACACACACACACACACACACACACACACACACACACACACACACACACACACTCTAACTCGAGTTTCTTCTAAAGTGTCTTTCTTCTCTACAAGAGACCAGGAAGCAGAAGAGGGACAGCACTCGTGGGACAAGGTGGAACGGCCAGTTAAATCACCTCCATAAGTAGTTCAGTCTGCTGCACACTGTGCAATGTGGAGTGCTTTCCAGCCCCAAATCAAGAGCTAAGAACTGGGGAGGAGTTCACAAGGGGAACCCCAAAACACGGGGGCCCACGACAAGGGTGGGGTCCTGGAGTAGAATTTCCTCTGGCCTCCCTTCAGATACGTCAGTGACAACAAAACAGAGTAAGTAAAGTAAGAACTGTTGAGTTTATGAACTGGAAAATCAGGTTAAACCACCGACATCAACCGAAAAATCTAACAGTGACACGATATTATTCACATTGTCTGTATCTTGCAGCAGCATTAGATGCATCACACACACACACACACACACACACACACACACACACACACACACACACACACACACACACACACATACACACACACACACTCACACACACACATTCATACACACATACAGTATCTGAAAGAGGAACTACAGAGTCAGCAGGAAGTGAGACACCGCTCGTCTGGAAAACAGTCGCGGTTTCAAGACAGCGAGCAACAACATCGCCTCCCAATACACGGAAATCGTCTTGTGGTCACTTTTTTTTTGATGAGGAGAGCTTCTTCTTAATTATGTGTTAATCTTCTAGATTAATACAGCTGGTTCCACATTGCTGGGAGATAATCAATGTGCTGACTGGAGCAGATCAGTGGATTGAGGGCTGATGGTACTTAAGAAGCCAACAGAAAAAAAACAAAAACTCTTAAGTCATTTCGGGAGGCTAGTAAAGTCCAGATATATTTAGACAGAAACAAAACGATGAAAGAAAAAGTGCTAGATTGGAACATGTGAATTACGTGTTTCCATACTTTTTGTTTAAATCAAATCAAGCTCCACAAAGAGGCTACAGATCTGAGCTGAACACCACCGAGCACCTGCCAAGGGTTGTCCAAACACCACCTCAACAAAAAAAAAAGAATGAAAGGCCCATTGACCGCAGCAGAGATTCTCTTTCACTTCTCCTGGCTGAGATAAAGCAGACACCTATTAAAACATACCTAACTCCCATGCGGTGGATGGGACAGACAGGTCGCTGGATGTATGTTTTTGTGGGCCATTATATATGTGAACACATGTGGTGATGACCAAAAGGCCTGGAGGCGCACCCTGCGTGAGCATGCACCATCACCTGCTGTCACTTATAATACACACACATTCTGGTCGTGCTACTGAAAGTCGCTATCGTGAGTTTGGGAGACATTCCTCAGCCTCGGGCTGCTCCAAACACACATTTCACATGCCAGTGAGTGTATTCTGGGGTTCCACTCCCTGATCCTCCAACATATGCAGACACATATATGCATGCCATCGTACGAGACGATGGATGCGCCAAAATAAAATGACAGACACAGAGGTAGCAAATATAGAATCCTCATTCCTCAAGTTCATTTAAACATAAACTGGAGGAATTGCGTCGGAAATTCTTGATATTTTTTATTCACGTCAGGTGAAAATGACACGAGTTTACGTTCTCTGCAGCATTTGAGGGCAGGTTTAAAGCTTTCCTTCTTGACCCCGGTGAGCCTGTTGAAGTGGACTGTTGTCCAGCTTGTGTGTCATTTCTCTTTGATGCAACAGAAAAACCTCACTAAACCACAGGACGCCCCACCTCATGAAAATATAAGCCTTGTTTGTGAAAGCAGGCTCCTGTGTGTATAATAAAAACTTGCATGTGTCCTATAAGCACAGGTTACAAGCATCTGTTGTTTCACTCTCAGGTCTAATGAGTTTGTTCACATAATTGGACAAATGTGACTTGGTGACATTTGGAAACTGAAAAAACTTTTGAATAAATCTTGTAGTTAATTTTCTTATCAAATTCTTTGCCTAGTAATAGAATTAATAGCAGTAATAGTAGCATTGGTAATATCAGTAAACATGTCTGTTAATTCTACATAAAATAGTTATTCAAGACAAAAAAATCAAAACCCAGATGAACCCTCAGACAGCCTCAACACCGCAGCTCCATCTTGTTCATCTTTCTGCAGCGTCATCTCGATATTCCTGACACACGCTCTCGTGAAATTTCATGACGCTTTAATTATTAAAAAGGATCAGCTGACTGAAATGAACATTTGGGTTCTGAAAGTAATCTTTCTAAAACATTTAGAGATGAATGAAAGCTATCAGTACCCAATTTGATTATTTTCGAGTTTATCTGCTCTCGTGTTGACATGTTTGTTCGCAGAAGATCACTAGTGAATCATGAGAGTGTGATTACATAGTCAACAGGTCGCTGACCTCTCTAACTCACCCTGTGCCTAAATCAGCAAATTGTGTTTCCAAAACAGCTTTATGTATGCCGGATCCCTCGAGATCAACACAGTACATTTGCGTGTTTGTAATCTTGAGCTTTCTACATTATCAGACTACAGTTAAGGTGCTGTTCCATTTAAGAATGCATTGGTTTTCAGTAAAATTCAGCTCCCCTGCTGAGAAGAATAACACTTTAGGCTCCTGGAGGATGTTCACACTGAAAGGTGATTGACTGGTGCCACCTGACACGAAAGGTGAGAGCACACTTTTGCTGTTGTCCACCATTCTAATTGGAATAATTGTGACTTCATTCAGGATTTCAGCATCAGTTAAAAAACGGGGTTTCACAACGAAGCTAACGGCAGGAAGCAAAGCAAACAACCAATAAGAGCTGCTGACCAACACTTCCCACGAACAGCTAAATGACCTCATACGAGTCTGGTCTGCATCACAAAAGCTCTGTTTTTATTTAATTAACAGGAACTTGAGAGGATTTGGTTGCAACACACATTAATGTTAAACATCACCAGCTCGCAAGTCAGATATTTGGACAAAGTTGTGCTCTGAACCAGGAGTGGATCTATGATATTGAGGCAGGTCACGCAAAGCAGGCTTTCTGTAGATTGTACAGATGACAACACACACACACACACACAGGGGGAGACACTTAGTTGATGTTGGAATGCTTTCAATATGACTAACAGAGGTGATCAGATCTTTATGTTGGCTGGGCAGTGATGCATGTTTAATGTTCCATAATGTGCTCACACTCCTACTAAGACCGTCTCTGGTTTTGATCATCTCCTTTATCAGATGGATTTCACAAGCAAACATGTGTAAGTAAAACACCTAAAAAGACAAGAGCTGATCCACAGGGACTCCATGTGTGTGTGTGTGTGTGTGTGTATGTGTGTGTGTGTTTAGATGTCTGCTGAATGTGTGTCTATAAGGCATTAATTTCAGGGCAGTCTGCTCTAATGGGTTCATATTTTCACATAAAGGCACAAGGGATGCAAAAGGGGGCTGAACAGAGCAAAAAATATCCCGCAACGCCCCTTGCGCGCACACACACACACACACACACACACATACACACACACACAGCAAGCGACTTATTCTTGAACATAACGCGCCTCTTGTCTTAAATGCATTCTCTTCCATCCTAACTCACATCAACTGGCCTACATTAGCCCTACTCATTATCATTAAGACATACAGTTAGATAATTTTCATGAGGGTGGGCATGACGATGATACGCAAGGAGGCTTGCTGCAGTTCACCCAATCACAGTAGATTTACCGGGCGAAGGCGTCGTTCAAAATGTAGGTCATTCAGTTTAACGGAATACGGTCGTCCCCCCCCCCGCAGCAGATCGATGCGAACACACCCACTCCCCACCAGCACATACCTGGCCCCCGCTGACTGACCAGCGAATCAGCTGTCATAGGACGCAGCTTGAAACAATGGGCGCACCAGAGAGCCCCGTGCGCACGCACGTTACGCGCGCACATTTTAATCCCAACCATGGGCATTTATAACTCGCATGAAATGATTTATGGAAATATGATTCCTTTCATGCAGAGGCTGCATGTGCCTTTTTTTTTTTCTTTTTTTTTTTTTTGAACAATGCTGATCCAACATATGACTTTCCGCATTGAGATCTGAGCCACACAGGCTATGGCTCCATCTTTACATTCACCTAAAGCCCACATTTTTCCTCATTGTCTAGACAAGAACGATATTGTTGCAACATCCTAGAACAGCCGGATCCGCTAGAATGACAGTTACAGCCCTGAAACCTGCCAGACTGCAGCTGTTGGGAGTTTTATCAATGAGACACGCTGCTGCGTTTTACGCACTGGCTCGGCCATACAACCCCGTCCACCACTATCAGTTATCCTCACTTCAATTCAAAGCAAGTTCACCAGTACGTCAACGAGATCCGCATCTGATATTCTCAGTCATTTGCATCTCCCGGTTTCATCCGTTACCTTGACAGAAAGTGCATTGTCCTCCCCGTGCGTCGCGGCGCCGGGAGCTGCAGCATTTTCCCGTTCAGGACGCGTCCGCTCATTCTTCAACCGTCCAGCTTTTACGCGTCTTTGTTCCTGTTGGGCATATCCCGCTGCTACGGCTTGGAAGTAAGCTTAAACCGATCCACCCGTTGCTTTCCGCCACCGATGACCGGAGAACTGCCTGTAAGAGTCAGCAGCGTTAACCGACTGACCCACTCCCGCAGTGCTTCCCCTCTGAAGCGCACACCCTCTCTCTCTCTCTCTCTCAGACACTCTGGTGAGGGTGGGAGGCGATGAGCAAGAAAGGGAGGCATGGATAGCAAGGCAACACCCCGAATTCCTTCTCCTCCGGCCCCCTGATCGCGACCAGCTGTGCTTTTTTTCTAAAGAGGCTTTAACGCGCATTCATCCGCATGATAAAACCGCAGTCAGACTAAAGCGACGCGTCCGAGGCATTTTCTCAGCAATCAGCAATCAAGATTCACCCCGGATTCAACCCTCCGATGGCAAGTGGACGCTGGCACTAATGAATCAATTAGATCATGACAAACGATGTCAATTAAATTACCACAATGGAAGTAAAATCATTTTGTATCACATTTGACAGAACTGCAAAATGCAGGTGATCTTAAATTGCCACTGTCATTATTCAGGATCCGCTGTGTCAGCGTTGTGCGTGTGTGTCTGTGTGTACACACACATCCATATACATATGTGTATGTACACCCCCCCCACACACACACACATATATATATACACACACAGTATATACTGTATATTCCGCACTATAAGGCGCACCTAAAAGCCTTCAATTTTCTCAATTTCTTATAATCCAATGTGCCTTTTAAATGAAATTTTTTTTAAAAAATACACCATTAATTGAAGATGAGTTCTCAGATGTGCTTGATAATCCAGTGCGCCTTATGTCCGAAAATTTTTTTTTTAGATAGGCCATTCATTGAAGGTGCGCCTTATAATCCATATATAGTGCTGAAAGTACTATATATGAAACACATGCCAGCCAGATATATTGAACATAAATGGCATCTACATTACAAATACTTAATATTGTTACATTATTACTGACACATTTTGGGTTGTCGAGGTGTGAGAGGTTTGGCTGTAATATAAACTTCTTTAGCTGGTTTTTGTCAGATTTGAACACGACATGGTTTTACTCTGAAATGTAGGTATAGTTACCGGTATACTGGCAATGAGTAATAGGTGAGTAAAGTAGGTTAAAACCTCTATGCGATATTTGTGTAAATGAATACTTTTTCACCTAGTAAGATCCTAAAACACAAAGCTTTATCTCTCAAATAAGGATGTGAACTTATTATTTATCGTGCATAAAAATCTGTTTCAACAGTGACTTCCTGTTTAAAAGAAAGTCTGGCTAGCAGCCAAACCAGTGGGGTATAACTACACCTTAATCGAGCTGCAATGAATCAGTGAGGGTAAATGACTCCAGTGTTTCTATCTCAGCAGAGTATGTATCATCTATTGGGGATTTGCAGGAGAATAGAGTGGGTATCATGTATCCCCCCCCCCCATAAAAAAAAAAAAAAAACCTGCCTCAATGCAACATCCAGTGGTGTTTCAACACTTTCAATACTGAGTGGACCCCAGTGAATAGATATGCCTGTTTGTTGGGATCATTTAATAAATAGATTAAGGAAGAGACATTTAGAAAGACAGTGGGGGGGGGGGGTCAGAAATAATCACTGCTGTCTTTTCATTGAAGCAAAACTGTATGTGGTAGAAAACGACAATGGATAGAGATTTAAAACACAGCCTTAGAGCAAGAGAATAACTTTTTCAGTGCTGAGAGAACAAAAACAGAATTCTTTGGGATACTGATCACCCGTACCATGGAGGCCGATGTGGGCACACACACACACACACACACACACATACACACACACATACACACACACACACACATACGTGTGTGTGTGTGTCTGTGTGTGTGCATTTGTGTTGGGACGTCTGATTGGCACATTGGTATGCTGAACTGCAGGTGTGTGGAGTTGCTGCCATTGTTGCCTAGCATTACTAATAAAGAGAAAGCAAACAGTTTCTATCTCCACACATACACACACTCCCCTCACCAACATGAAAACACACACACACACACACACACACACACTTGCAAGCATCCTTAAATCAGCTTCAACCTCTCTTTATTTCTTTATCAGACTTTCTGTGCAAGGTTTTTCTGACCGCTCTTACTTTGACCACTGACTCGTGTCTAGACAGGCCCTCTGTCCTCCTCTCTTATTTACTCCATCTTTTCCCCTTCCCACCCTTCTTTTCACTCAGTATCTAAGACCGCACTGTTTGTTTTCAATGTGTGTGTGTGTGTGTGTCTGTGTGTACCAGTATAATTAGGTAGTGATGCAACTGTGTAATGACACCATACAGGCAGGGTCACCCATATGACCCTGGGAACCTGTCGATCCTCTGCTGATGAAAGAGTCGAGTGACCTGGGAAAACTCATCCCCCTTATCAGAGCAGGATCACAGAGACACACACAGCTCTGAGGCACAGCAGCAACTAAACCACTTACTGTAGGAACACACGCCCACACACACACATACACACACACACACGCACACGGGTATCAGACTGATGTATATTAACTTTATTAACTTTTAATTCTTCTTTTAATTAAATGCTGAAAGCATGACCTCACAGAGACAAATGCATGTTCAGTCATCTAAAAGGGGTTTGTCCAAGTTTGCTCTTGTGGTTAATTGAGGGACTCCTCGAAGTCATGACCATCAAAAGCATCTAATTGGGCTCTTGCCTGGACAGGGTACTGTTCTTGAGGTTCATTCTGCCGAGGACAATGTTAAGTGGAAATGATTCTTTACTTCAAAGAAGGATTTAAAGAGACACAGCAGGACCAGGATGGAAACTGCTTCAGGGAATTAAAGTACAGCTCGATAGGTTTTTTGGTTTTTGCAGCCAGTGTAACTCAAATCTCATGGGAAAATAATGACAATATGTTCATTATTGGGAGCACTAGGGAAATACTGGAGAGGGTGAGATTAAGAGATGTGGTATTGGTGAACAGGAAGGGACAATGATGGAGGGAGGCTACAAAGAGAAGTGTGTGACTAATGTCGAAATAACCTCAGATAATGACACGGTGGGTGTCGGTAAAAGGGAAGAAAGGTTCATTCTTATGCGTATTACCAAACCCCCATCACACCCCACTGTTAACTCACCAAGTCTCAGCTCTACTGTTCATATTGTGTGTGCGAGCGAGAGTTGTGAGTGAATTTGCGTGCATGTCTATGGATTCCTTCCAAAGTTCCCCCAAAAGCTCGTCCTTAGCCGTGCAGTTTCATTTACCCCCTGCAGAGGGACTAAGGATGTACTCTAAAGCCTGTATGTAGAGGGAGGATATGAATGAGTGGAAGTGAGGTTATTCGTGCTGTGTGTGTGTGTGTGCGTGTGTGTGCATGTGGGAACTAACCTTCGGGAATGAACCCGATTATGTCCTCAAACTCTTTTTACTTTTTACTTTTTTCTTTTACCAAGAAAAAGAATCAAAGAAAACACACAAGGATCCTGGTCATAATTAGATATTTTGAATACCCTTGCTATGTTCTGCATATACACACACCTCACAACCCGCCATGATTTCTGAACATAGAACAATGTTTGGGTTTCTTAAGAGAACAAGAAACACCTGTGGACAGTATTCAAACAAAACATAAATATCAGTTTTGCATAGAATTACAAAACCACAAAAAATGTACAATACACATATGATTTGTTCATCTTATTTTCAGATAAACAAGAACATTTTTTATGAATCATTTTTGGTATCTAGCTATGTGGAGCATGTACAGTATATACAGTATATATTTCATGGTGTTGCCTCATAGCAAGAAAATTTCGAGTTCAATTTCTGTCTGTGTGGAATGTATGTTCTCCTTGTGTCTGAGGGGATTCTCTCTCGGTTCTCCGCCAACCTCCCACCCCCCGAATGCATGCATTGGTGTGTGATTGTGAGCATGAGTGGATGTTTGTCTTTCATTTGGCCCAGCGATGATCTGGTATCTGATCTGGGGTGTACCCCACCTCTCACCAGCTGGGATAGACTCCAGCGGACACATGACCTGCAGCTGTAGACGAAACAACCACGATTTTCTCGTCTCCTCTTATCCCCGACTGTAGAGGGATGGATGCTTTTATAATTTCACTAAGCTAGTGACTCTGTGTGGCCTGAGGTAAATGCTAATGTCATTGTTGCTCTAATCCTTTCATGCTGTTTAGATGTTAGGTGCTAAGTTTAGGATCTTTGCATGACAGCCTCCTCTAATTGGGACTTGAATGCAAAGATCAGTAAATGATCATCATCATCATCATCGTCTGAAAAGAAATCACTGTGTATTTTAAAGTCAGTCAGATACTTCACTTGACCTGCCGATGGAAAAAGGTCATCAGAAGATTCTTTTCTTCCTTCATCCTTTTTCCATCTGATAGCTGAGGCAATATTTTTTGGTTGTAACATCAATTATTTATTTATATTAATTTATGTTCTTCATGTATCCATTTTTCTTAATTTCAGTCTTTAATATAAATTAAGAAACTCAATTGAAACCCTTGATCCAGAGTCTTACTTGAGTGTTTGTTGACCCACTGATGTCAGTCTATATGGTTTAGATCAGCGCTTGTTGCTTTTGCATCATGTTCACCATCAGTCGTTGTTTTCGGGTCGTTTCCTCCTTTTTTATCCCACCCACAGGTCAAGTGTGATTATATCAAAAGAAAAAAAATAAACTGGATTCTCTAAACATCTCCAGGAAGAGCGGGATCTGTCTCTTTCCTTAAAGGAAATGGACAGAAATTGGTCATCTGGCAGAAGTTATGACATTTTGACCTTTTTTAAATTAAGAAGCCGAGTCCCTTCACACACACACACACGCAAAATTTATTTCTTTTGCACGTCTATATTGTTGACATGGTAACACATCCCTCTGATCTTTGTGGGGGTCCCACACACACACACACACACACACACACACACACACACACACACACACACACACACACACACACACACACACCGCTGACTAAGTCCCTATGTTCTCTTATTCTGTTTCAACCATAAGAGCCAGGGATTAGCAGGGATTGTGCCATAGCGTCTCCATAGAGATTTACCAGACCTCACGAGCTGGGCTGGCTTTGCATTTGGATGTATTAAATTTAATGAAGTAGTCTTTTTTAGGGTATATGTTTAAAATATATGCAGTAGAAGGAAAAGATGGCCAAAAAAAGTGAAGGAAACTTTTCAGACTTTCCCCAAACTTTGTCATTCCAAAGCAGGATGATGGAAAATCTGTCTGAAGGAAATCAGCATAGTTCCCAAGCTCCGATCCAAAACATGTGTTTGTTGCTCAATATTGATGTGTTTCACAATAATGGAATGGCCTGTAGTCAACCTAAACATATTCTTGACATAAATCAAGCGTTCGTCTAACAACTGCAGTCAGTTTAGAGATTAACACGTGTGTGCGTGTGTGTGTGTGTGTGTGTGTGTGTGTGTGTGTGTGTGTGTGTGTGTGTGTGTGTGTGAGGACAGACAGGCACAGACAGAAAAGAAAAGATTGATGAATAATGGAGTACAGATAATATTTTCTCTAGCAACAGTGAAAGTCACCAGAGATTAACTGACAATTACGGCCTCATTCAGCCTCATTCACTTTTCCAAGTTTGTCTGGCCAAAACTATTGTAATGATGAATGAAGAAGGTTAATAATGAAACCACATGACTGAGCAAACACACAAGAATTAAAAAAAAAAAAAAAAGGTATACACATGGCCATTGTTCTCTCTCTAACAGGAGGTGTCAGGGGCTTTCAAAGACTACAAATCCCCTCGCAGCCCCATATGCTATTCTCTGTTAAATCTTTTAATGTGTTTAATGTGTATCCGTGTGCACATGCCTTCCGTGTGTGTGTGTAAATGAGTAGCACGTGTGCGTGAGTGTGTATTTGTGCCACGTTTTAGCAGATAAACAAGATTAATGTCGTTATTGTTTGTCAGCGGCGTCCTGCTGTTACAGCTGGAGCCAGTTACATCATCGCCGAGAAAAAAAAAAACAGGCAGGCTTGCCGGACGACATAATGAAAGTTTAGAAACTAGGTGTGAATGAAATGTAATCATTCTGTCGTTAAAAAAAGTGGAGCTTCCACATTTTGTTAGCCCAAAGCAAAACTGAAAAGCCTCTTGATGCAGAGTGACAAGCTGATCTGCATAAAGCTCATGTAATCATAGTGAACGGCTGCCTGTTTGTGACGGCGTTCTCCGTGGGTGTTCCCTCTATTGTTTTGCACACATGTGCAGAAACAAAGGAAGAGAGCACACTCCTCTGTTCAGTCAAGTTCCCGTCAAAATGACAGAAAAAGTAATTGATTACACGCCACGCTGAGCAGACAAAGCTAATCGAGTGCTGCACATCATTACAGTACAGGGCAGGTAGTGGATTAGGATAACACACACACACACACACACACCTCCCCATCAACCTCCTGAGCCCCACCTCAATACTCTCATCAACTATTCATGTCACACCGTATGTTACACAGACAGAGAGAAGCTTTTAATGGATAATATATGCTTTTTTATATATATTTTTTATACTTTTAATCCATAAATCTTAGACCTCAGCCATATTACTGCTGTTTTGTTTTTTTTTTAATTCACTTTATGTATAAGTGTTGGAGTTACAACAAACCGCTGAGCATTTCTGTTAAAGCTTGGATCCTGAACTGTTTTTTTTTTTCTTGTTTTTGTATCTGATCAAATATATATGATAAAAAAAACAATGAGGCGACTCTTAAAGCAGATAACTTGAGCTCTTTATAATAGGCTCTAATGTGGCTCTAACATGTTTCTCAGATCCTTACTATTGCAATAGTAATACTGTACTCTGGAGGAGAATAAAAGCATGGAAGAGTATATTCACAATGTGAGAGAGCAAAGTAAATTTGTGTCGTCCGTGCTTGTATCTCACGCTCCGAAGGGTGACGATTGCAGTTTTCTCTCCCTTTCTCTCACTATATTTCACAAGGGACCATCTCGTCACAGCCCACTACCCCGGAGTCTAGTAGAAAGGGGGGGGGGCTGTTTTTGGGGAGGGGTCTGTAACTGGAGCACAGGATGAATCATAATGTAAAGACTCTGAAAAGATCTGGCTCGTAGGATGAGGGAAGCCCTCGGTATGAAAGAGAGAGAGAGCAGATCCATCACCTGTAACGTAAATCAAATCCAGATGTGGGAAGGGGAGTTGTCAGGCTGCATTAAGTTCTGTGTGTGTGTGCGTGTGTGTAGGTGTGTGTGTGTGTGTGTGTGTGTGCGTGTGCGTGTGTTAGAGAAAGGTTCTAGCATTCTGCCAGTAGATGGGGTCATAACATAGACCTGAGAGGAAACCCCACTGGAGATGGAGTTTATAGGGAATGACAGGGTTTAGGAGTTGCAGTGATTAAGTGGCCACCCACTGACAAGGTCAAATAGCCACAAGTTCAAGGTCAGACAGTAACCTCCAGCATTAATATAACAACAATAACTTAGTGTCTGATATGAAGCTGAAGTAAGGGCGTGATTATACCAAAGGTTCCAGGTGTAGTTGAAGCTATAAAAAGGTTGCTTCTCGGTTTAAATGTTCCACTTCCTGTTTTTAGTTCCTGTGTTGGATTGAAAATAACAACACCAACAAGTCCACTTCTGCTTTTCTAGAAAGCAGACGGCAAAAAAAAAAATAAAATAAAAAGACTGAAACCAGCAGACAGTGAAAAGCTTCAGGGACCTCTGGCGTGTTTGTCCTGCTTCAAATACACGACTCCATAATTCAGACATTTAGTGCAGTGAACCGGCTTGTCTGGCAGCGTAACCATGGAGACTGTGCATTTACTAAAGGGAGGTCGCTGAAGAGCTCCTACATTGACAAACAAAAGCGTCTGTGCTCACCGGGGCAGAAAACAAGCCGCATGCTCATCTCTTCATCGACACGTGTGTGTGTGTGTGTGAGCATGTAAAAGCCATTATCGCTGATTGAAAGACAACAAAAGAGATCAATAGCGCCTATTAAGCCCAGATGAGGCTCAGATAGATAATGTATGAAGATGTTGTGCTCTCAGTAGAATTTTACCCATGGATATTTTCCTCCTTAGCTCTATACTTAGCAATATCTGAGTGTGGGATCACTGAGTCACATTCAGATGATCAAACTATCATGGGACTGATGTTTTAAGGGCAGTGACATAATGTGGAAACTGAATTGCAGAGGGTTGAGCTCTCCGAGTGTTGTCTAGTTTACTAGAAAATTATTTGTGACAGTACCAGGGTGTGATTTTCTGCTAAATTAATTTTTTCCTTGGGTTCAACTATTCAGAATTTAGGCTCATAGGGCCTACCATTAACCTGTGTACACTTCTCAGCTGTGTTCCACTGCATCTAACAGGCATGAAGTAACAGTATTACACATGCGAGTTGTGTCTCTGAAGTTACCGTAAGATTGTGAGATTTCAATTTTTTCTCACTTGATTAAAAAAAATTCCAAGCAAGTAACATAATCAGAGTTCGCTCGCTGGGGTCAGGATTAATGAGAGAAACTGGTTTGTATTCTAAGTCATAAAGAAACCCCCAAAGGTTTGAAAGGGACTTATAGTGTTAGAGGGAACCCCCTAACTCTGTATGTTTCAGGACTGGGTTCTGTGCAGGCGTGACTTCTGACCCCAAAGGGTTAATATAGAGTTCCAAACTTCTAAAAGTGTCTGCTTACATGCAAACACACCCAGGGAATGCCCTTGTCGTGTCCCTCATCCCGCTGCTTCACGGCAAGAATTACATGCGTGAGTGAAAGTGTTGGAGTAGGGGGTGGGTGGGGGGAGGGTGGTTGGGCAGGGGCCTGGTTCCAGATGTAAATTGTACTCAACAGATTAGACACGGCCCCTAAAAAGGACAGGAAATGGATTACTGGAATAAGAGGTCTTGTATATGTGTGTGTGCGTGTGTGTGTGTGTGTGTGTGTGCGGTGGGGATGGGGTCAGACAGGTCACAGTGCAGTCACCATGAATGTATGTGAATGTGAGTCATGCATAACTGAAGTGAGTCACGAGACATAGGATGAGTCAAGTCATGCTCACCCGCCTATGTTTACGGGCTCACTCTGACTCGTTTTCCTTACAGTTAAACAGAACAAACAGACCAGGTCAATGTCACAGAAACACAAAGAACATGTGTGTGTGAGTCTGTGATGCATAATGCATGTGGGGGAAATCCTATTATTACATTATATGTTGGGGTGATACGGTAGTGCACTGTAATCTCATTATAATCTCATTGGTGGTGCCTCTGTATATGATGGGTGAGCTAATAAATTATGACACGAAGGAAAATAAGCCAGTATGTAGCTACGTCTTGTTTTTTTTTTTGTTTTTTTAATGGGGGAGGTGGCAAAGAAAGAGGGGACAGCGGCACTAGTCTGCCCCCTAGTGGTAAAAAATATATCAGCCTGGTGATGCAGCAGACACCGACCCATAACCTCTGGGTAAATGACCATATAAAGGATTGAAAAGATGCAAGAAATAAGAACTTTAATCAGTTTTTGTAATAAATCAATCGCTTACCAGTTGTCATGGAAAAATACTAAACATTCATGTTTCTCTAAAGTGCAGATTTGCTGCTTTGTATTTTAATATAAAAATTATTAGGCTTTGGAGTATAGGTAAGATAAAACAAATAAGTTGAAGGTATTACTTCTTGCTACCCACTGCACCACTGCCGCCCCGTGTATGACCATATAAAGGATTTTATTCCATCAGCTCTGTAACACTTGGCTGATCTGTTGTCAGTAAGCACAAAATCGTTGAAACGTAATATTATCATATATTTATGTTTTACACCATCCTAACTTTTGAAACAGGTTTGAACATTCACCCAAATATTCCAGATAATATATTTGATTTAACCAAAAGTGGTTATGTTTTCCTTACATTGTTGCACACATCTTTCATTTCTTTCTCAATGTTTCTGCTTTATCAGAGAAACAAATGATGCACAATACAAACCTGTATGACCACTAATGAGACCAGATAAACAGGAACACAGCAGGGACCTCGACTGTGATTCAACTTATTACCAAATAATGACTGGGGGGGGGGGGGGGGAGTGCATTTTTTTTAGTTGCCATGGATGTCTTTTTTTAGTCTGGTGGGATGAGCTCTAAAGCTTTACACACACACACACACACACACAGAGACACACACACGCACACAGAGACACACAGAATGAGATAATGTGGTTTTGTTCGGCGTGCTTCTTCGAGTGGGTGCAGTGACTTAAATTTGTTGTGTCATACCTCCCTTTGATTAGTCAGAACAGCCACGAAATACCTCAAAATATCATCATTAATAACAACAATGAAACCTTATGTTATTGTTGACTGGTCCTGAGGTCACAGGGTGATGTGTTGTCTTGCTGAGACTCAGGCATCTAAATAACAATTTGGAAAATAACTGCAGACACTTGACTATTGCCTTATGACCCACCTGTCTGATTCAGTTGTCCAACAAAAACAATGTTCACAACGACAACACATATGCTCTGTTTGTGTCATTGGGTTATTAACATCGATGAAACCCAGACACACACAAACACCATAATTAACATGACTGGCATTATTCATTTCTCACTGATAATAAACAAGGGTTAGACAGTGTTTGCCTGTGAGTCTTTCCGTCCTGCTGCCACAACCAGCTGAACTGACAGGTGTACACGTGTGATGTGAGAAATAAAGTCTGAGACGTCCCAATTATTAAAGAGAACAAAGTTTCGAACACATTCACCACCTGGGTAATAACCACTAAACGTCACAGACGCCGCCTGGGAAACCGAGCTGGAATAATTCACACTTGGGTTTCCGATGTGATGTCAACATTTAATCTTTTTGATCCGAGGAATCCAAGGCTACTTTCAAACTAACCTCATTCTAATCTCTAAAGATTCGGCTAGAAAGAAAGAGAGGCTGCATTTTTAAAGACATGTATGTTAGCTCTCCTTGGGGTCCTTGTAGCTTAATTTGACAGGACGACCTCTGCTAGGGGCCTTGAGAATTGTGACATCATGCACCAGTTTTGCCAGGGAAGAACCAGCTGAAAAAGGGTGTGGGGGGGCACTAGAGGGGCTGGGATACATTGCAGAAGGGCTGATCAAGGCTTTGGTGTGCTGCTAAACCACTAACTACAGGCCTGGCTGCAGCTGGAGGGCTGTAATAGTTGGCAGGTGGCAAAATTCACCTCGCAAGCAATGTTTAGATCATTAATGACACACGTGTAGTCCATGCAGACACCATTTGGGCAAAGAATATCTTTTAAGCCACTCAAGTTAATAAAGTATTAATAAACTCACCCATTCCCCAGATCATCAATATCGTCATCTTCATCCTCATCCTCATCCTCAACCTCATCTGGGCTCTTTCCGTCCAGGTTGCTGCTTTTAAGGTAATCTCCTTTCAGGAGGGAAGGATCCGCGTCATCCAGCGATTCGATGAGTTGGATGCGGGAGGTGTGATTGATCCGGAGGGGCACTTCGGAGTGGGCGTTACCTGTGGACGGAGCTTCACCTGCCTGCAGACGCGGGCTGGCTTGACCCTGGTGCCATGACAACGGAGAGGATCGATTTGATAGGCTGGAAATTGAGAATGCGGCAGCTTCATCGCTGTCATAGCACACGGTCCCCTCCACACAGCTATGGAAGGAGGAAAAAGGAGTATGTTTTAGAAGTTCCATGAGAAATATTTAAATAGAGTTTGTTTAAACAGACAGGAAGTGAGTATCTTTGTCATTTCCTCTGTTTTTCTCAGAAGATCTGTGGATCTGTTTCCACCATGTAATTATCTTTCCTCCTCTCCCTAACCAGACTCCTCGTCTCTCAGAGGGACATCAGTATAAAAAAGCTCTATACTGATTTTACAAGAGCTTAGGGATTAGTTCCAGGTGTCTGAATATGTACTGTGCCCTTGTGTATTTCAACACATGCACCAGCAGTAAGTGTGCATGCATGTTTTTTTTTCCTGACAGCACGTATGTTCCTCTGCGCTCTACTCAGAACTACATGGACTAGTCCATATACCGTATATCTGCACAGCTGACATCACAATATCATGCATTCACTGTGCTAAAGCAGCGCAGCACATCTCTGCTTCATGCTGACAGTAGAAATGATGAGTATTAGCATATTAAAGTTACCGGGTCTTGCAGTGCTTGACAATATGTGTCTTTGCCTGCTACACTGAAATAAATCCTGCCTGCAGAATAAAGAACCATATCCACAAAACTCATCAATGGGGATATTTCACCGTGAATACATTAGTACTGAGAGAAAACAGGCAGGAAACGAAGTGGATAAGAGAGAAGATGCTGCCATGTTTCACAGTCTCCATGCATAAAATATGCGTATACAAAACATTTTGCGTCCTCACAATCCATTTGTTTAATTCAGCAAACCTCAAATTCTAAACACCAATTTTTCACAGGAAATATGACATCTTGTTTGCACAAGAGTCTTCCACACACAAAGCTGGTTGTGTCTTCAGGACTGCAGGGAAGCAATTGAAGGTTATTACAACGTGATAAAAGTATGAACCGCAAAGGAAATTTATTCCAGCAGGGGTTCATCTGTTGATTTGCATCTAGTGAGGGACAGGGAGAGGATACTTGGTGGGAGACGTGTGGACAATAAGGAAGCTCTCAAGGACAAAACCTAAAGACGCACAGAATGCAATCAAAACCGGCCAATGAAAGGCAGGAAATAGAGGAAGGGAAACACTTGAACACACATGCATGCATTCCATCATAGTATTATTGCATGGATTGTCGTGTGAATGAATGAGAGTTATGAGTGTGCATCGACTGGGTCTTCTTTGAAGTCAGCCTCGAGCTAATCCTACTTCAGTTCCATATTAACACAAGCAGAGGGAGAGCAGAGCGTGTGAAGACATTGATGGAGACTGGTCCATAAGGAATACTCTTATTCTACCGGTGGGCAACTATTTCTTGCATCTTATGTTATCTTACGCTATGAGGGACATGCATCAAACTTGGGACCTATTGGGCAATTTCTAACCTCCATTTTTGCTGTTAGGCGGGGAATCCTGTGTCGTCTAACTGTGATAACTGTATTCTTGTGTAACGTATGTCTTATAACTGTATGCATACTTAGCAGAGCTGAATAATTTCCCTTTGGGAATATTAAAGTATTTAAATATTCTTCATTCATGCATATTCATTCATTGATTTGAATGCCTTCAAGGAATTTCACCACCACACCCCAACATACTGTTAGCAGTGTCAATAAGCATTTGTTAATCTCAACTGCTTTTTCTAACTTGTTTGTTTTTCTTTCATTTTCTCTATCTAGACTTCAGTCCTATATGTCGGGTGTGTGTGTGTGTGTGTGTGTGTGTGTGTGTGTGTGTGTGTGTGTGTGTGTGTGTGTGTGTGTGTGCGTGTGTGTGTGTGTGGATAGCTGACCTGTGGCTGAGCTGCACTCCTCTGAGGCTGGTCATGGTTTCTTCTAGGTTTTGTCGAAGGTCCAGGACATTTTGCACCGTCCTCTTCCTCTGGGACTCTGGGTCTGCCGGAGGTGCCCACATGCATGCAGAAACAGAAAAACACAATGGACTACTGTTAGAAATTAAATGTCATAATCAGGCTAAAATGTTCGACCAAGGCTTTGAACCAGAATTTTTTGCCAATTGGTTCGTTCCGAACAGAAACAGTATTATAACATTCCTGGTTTTACTTTCCACCCAAGAATTGATGTTCCTGAACCGTTCCTGAACAAAAAAATGTAGTTTCTGAACTGGTTAATAACGTTCCTTGTAAATATAAATAGGTATGTAGCTTTAGGACTTTTAAATTGGCAATTAAGGCAATTAGTTTACATACTGTAGATTTGTCCATTCAGTTAACAGGACAGCAGCACTGATCCAGTTACAGAACAGAGGATGGAGGATCAGAAGGAGACGGATAAGTTGCGGCAGCTTCTTGATACAACAAAGTTTCAAAGTATCAAAGATTCAAAGTTTCAGAGCAGAGTCCAGGGAACTCCACATTGAGTGAATGACAGGAAGTGATATTTTTTTCATATATGATAAAATCTGATCAGATTAATCCACAAAGATTCACGCTGACAACCCTAACCTTAACCCTAACACCAACCCTTAATCCAAACCGAACTTCATCCTAACCCTAACGTAACAGAACCTGAATCCTAACTTTAACCCTTAACCCTAACCTAACTCTAGACCTAATAACCTCGTCAATATGTCTTTGCTTGGTATCCTAATCAGATAACCCAAACCCCAAACCTAAAACTAATCCTTACCCTTAACCATAACCCTGACTGTAACCCTTAACCTTAATCCTAACCCCAACTGTAACCCTTAACCCTAACCCCAACCTAACCATAACCTAACGCTTAGTTATTCTTTATTACATTCATGGTTCAATACTTGCAAATGACTTTGGCAATCTCTATATTTTTTTATTAGGTTCACATTGTAAATCCTAAAATGCTAAATGTTGATTAGTTTATGATAAACATTATACCTGAGAACAATCAGTTTGTATTCTGTGTTAGAAAGACTTGATGTAGATCATATTCAAAATAAATACAAATATCATATAGTGTCCACATTAAACACACAAACTCAAGCCACCCAAAGCCACTGTTGCTGTGACTCCAGCTGGTAGGTGAGGAGGTGGAGGGGGAGATCTCATTGTAAAGGGTGAGGGTGGTGCATCATTTGTGCCAGGATGTCAATGTCAAAATCAGCTACATACTAAACACTGTGCTCAATTCACACACATACACACATAGACAGTATATGCACAGCGGGTTGAATCATATGCACATCAGTCAGTAGCACACTGAATAAATGCTTAAACCAGATATGAAGAAGGATTGATTTTTCTCGGAGAAAAGCCACATAGGCAATTGATTAGGTGGCCCTGGAGACAGGCAGTTCCAGGGAGCGATGAGAAAATTATTGTGAATCTACCTTCTGTCACTCTCTAACACACACACACACACACACACACACACACACACAAAGGAAGCGAAGTAGAGTATGGAGATTCACTTTCTAAGCTTTTCAGATTTCATTTTTTTTCCCAGTTTTTGTTATTTTTCATGGAAAAATTTTGGTTGGAACAAAGAACTCCATGAATGTGCAAACACAGACAAAAGTGTGACATATACTTGGGCACACTTAAACCACATGCAAACTTTAATGGGGAGATTTAATTACGCTAAATGTAAGCTTTGTTTAACATCGGTGTCAAATTGATTAGATACGGTCTGCATGATTGTCTATGCCCTGTGTGTGTGTGTGTGTGTGTGTGTGGAAGAGCTTGTGTGAAAAGACTTCCAGTCCCGCTGCTGCCCTGGTCCCGGTGGTCCCAGCTGGCATGAGAAGTAGGAGCGGGAGCGGGGGGGTAAATGGTGGTGGGGGATTTAGAGATGCAAATATCGTTGTCAAGTCTGTCAGATCCCAAGGGGCGCAGATGAATTACACTGATCTATTAGTATAAACTGAGTGTGTGTGTGTGTGTGTGTAGAAGTGCTTGTGTGAATGTATATGGTGGGATGATACACCCCACCTGCGTCCTCTCTACACACTCGTGAAAAGACACTCCAGCTCTGAAGAGGCAATGAAAGCAGCGGAGGAACCTTTCATAATTGCCCACATAGACTCTTAAAATGAGAGTCAGCAAGTTGGAGTGAGTGTTATTGTAAGTGCATGAATGCAGGATAAAGTCTGCATCCTAATGCGGGTCTGGTCTCAGAAAACAGAGACAATCCAACAAAGTAACACAAGAAATGGGAGGTTGGAAGAGTAAATGGTGAAAAATAGGGCATTTTATTTTTGTTTTGGCATATTCTGCCATCTATACCACAGAAAAAGAGTATAACATAAACGAACAATAGCAAAAAAGACTCTCTTGTATATGTGGTCACGTCACAAGACCATTAAACAGAATTAGCAGCTTCCTTTCAGGGTTTGTTTTTGAATTGTAAAAAGATTTAAGCTTAAGCAGATGTTCACATGGTACTCAAGGCTGAGACTTACACACATATAAAAAAGCTAAAAATTCTTTCATAAATTTAGAATTGTCTTCTGAAATCTACTGCATTTCACAAATATTTTATTTATGAATATGAATTATTTGAAAATATTAAAACCATTAAAAAGTAATCAGGATCTCAATTCTTTCACACTTCGCCTCATTATTGGGTCTCAAGTTTCCAGATGGCATGTATTTATATAGTAAAATGACTAAATCCATAATGAACATGTCACCAAAATCAAAATTGATTAATTCATGCATTTTTAATACTTCTACAACAATGGATATCTGCATAAACACTAGCAAAATAAAAAGCAAGTCCATTCATCCATCCATCCATCCATCCATCCATCCTTCCACCCATCCATCCAAAAAAAAAAAAGCGGCTACCACAAATGCAGCCAGTGATAGCATTACCTGCTGGTAACAGGAAGTAAGTATTGCCACAAATCCAAAAGAAACATGATCCACTGGACTGTGTCTACAATAAATTCATAGCAGTGCCAATGGCTGGCACATTGATTGATGGTCATCGAGGTACACCGGTCCTTTCAAAGCTGTTTGCAGCTTTGTTATTGTCTTTTTGATGCGATTTGTTGACAACAGGTAACATGTAAAATATAGTTTCAGCCTTGTCCCTTACAAATTGAGGAGCAGAAGAAGAATGGTGTGGATGGATTACAGCTACGGGACTAACAGACATTAGTTTTCTCTTTCAGTCACGTGACTCTCTTCTTCTAGACGTTAAAAAACAGCAAATATAAACAAAAAAACCCCCCCAAACCACTCTCTAAAAAATCAAATGAGTTTGTACTTGCAGGATTAATTCTCTACTATGTATGTATGGGTTTGTGTGTGCTTGTGCATCCTTCTTTGACTATGTGTCTGTATGGTGACTATAAATGCGTACTTATTCATCTGCCCACACATGAGTGTGCTTTTATTAGCAAGAGCTTCAGTGCTGCAGAATATGAATGAAGGTTTGAGTAATGGCTCCTGGTTCTATTCTTTCCTTCCTGCCTTCCGGACTACATTTGTCCCTGTCTGGTCCACGTGTGTGCACATATGTTAGTGTCATTGCACTACTCCTCAGGCTACAATTCGAATATCATATAACTGATGTGTAGGCCTGAGCATTATCGCTACAGCGTCATTGAAAGTCTTAAGGGTCCAACATTAGTGGTTTGATTGTGCTTCAGAAATATTCATTCCAAAAGTCCCCAAAACATTATTTAATTTCTTATACATTATCCAATTACACCTGAGTCGGGCACCTGACTCAGGTTTAGGTGGTAAAGATGATGAAATTATCTTGTAACCTGTTTCACACAGGATATCTGGGCCATGAGTCTCGGTTGTAAAATAAAGTGAGTCATTAGCGAAGTCACGTGGGTGAAACGAGTTCATCTATTCTAAAGTTTTAAATGGATAATATGCCCAGCTTGCTGGCTTTGAGCCGAACATGGTTCAAAATCACTCCGCTGATATCCTCAGACAAGACACCTTCTGTACAGCAGCAGTCTCATCGTACAACCAGTTTTTATTTTTCATAAAGGGGTAAGAACACTTTAACAAACGAGTAATAAGAGCAGCGAGATCAAGAATATCTACAATATAATACTGACCTTGTGTTTCTTAAAAGACTAATATGTCAATACTTTTTATTGAATAAAAAAAAGTTAAAGAAAAAGGTTAAAAGGCACAATCAATGAAAGTTGACTAAAGTTGTCAAAGAAAAAAAATCCTCTAAACAAAACAGGCCAATGTCATGAAAGTTAATAGGGACTTTAGAAAAAAAAAAAAAAGGTGACAAAACTAACACTACTAACTAACCACTATGACTAACAGTAATATGTTGTTTTTCTACGACAAAGATAGTCATTAAAGCATTCTTGACAAGTGACAACCAAGGATGTCAGGATGCTAGTAAAACATCTGCACATTTTATTAATATTTATGTTTACATGTCATAGTATTTTTTTTAAAAACGTTTTTAAGTGAGGCCTAGGTAGAAGCAGTTGTGATATGTTTATGAACCTGTTAAGCTAGTAATGTTGTTCCTTTTCTTGTATTTTCTTTGAAATGACAACTCAGTTATTATTTGTCATCTCTCTCCTTCCTCCCTCTATTCACTCAGCTTAGCATGGCGGCCCTCTGCTGACCTCAGACAGTTTGCAAAACAGGAAGCATTACAACACGCATCCATTCCTGCACATCTGGACAGAGCCAACAAACACACGCTAATGCACCCAAATGCACATTAACACAAATGCACACAAACACACATGCATCAATGTACCGCTTCACCAGGATGTTGCAACAGGATATTTCAGCAGTTGAAGATCTTGAACTGATACCAGACATGAATTGTCAAAAAGCCAGTCAGATAAAATATTGGATCTTAGCGCGCTGAATATGCTGCAGCAATCTTTCCCCTGGCGTGTCAGTGTTCATGTGTGAGAAACCACATATTGAGAGTTGGGGTGTGGGGGCAGCTAAATGTGATGGAAGCCACTTAAAATTGGGAAAGACCAGGTTCTATGAAAGAGAATGAGACGAACAACACGCTGAAACACCAATGCCAACATGTGGAAAGACAGATGGGAACAATTGAATCTTCTGTGGAACGTCTAGTTCAGAAATCAGATTTTCAAACCTCACTCTTTTGTCCTCTCAGTCCAGATCTCAGTTCTCTGGACGTTGACCTTTACACTAACATACACAGATAAACACAGAATAGGTTGAAGTGCATCTGCTTATAAGAGAAGATAAGGAAGCTTTAGGTGATACGAGAGAAATTTACTCTATTAAAGTGACACGTGGGATTACCTTGAAGTGACTCCAAAAGGAAATCCTACGTCTGGCCCTCTAGATTACACTTTTGAACACAAAGAGGGATCGATTGTGTACATGTCTGTGTTTAGATGTGGCATGCACCAGAGGAGATGTGTGTGTATAGTATTTTAAGCAAAGCACAGTTTAAATCACACAAAAACATGCTCAGTATGAGGTTGTCACTGTTAGGAAAATATTCATCCAGATGTGTTTGCATGTGTGTTGCAAGAAATGTCAAACAATTCGTTTTCAAAAATACTTCAGGATCTTGAAGTTGGGTTCTAAACTACAAGTCGTCTAAATACTGACTTAGCAGAACAAAAAGTCATGCAAGCACACAAGATATTCACAAACATCTTAAATAAGACCAACGACCAGCCAAAGCAGACCATAATGTGTGGCAATGTCGGTGTCGATTTTTTGTTCCAGAGAGTTGTTTCCTGGGGAGCTGTATGTTTTTTACGATGTGCTTAAATGTAACTCCCGCACATGTTAGACAGACGACCAGCCTTTGAGTGAAGCGCTCGCACTGTTAATAAACTGATGGTTGAAATGCTGGAAATGTCACAAAGTCAGCAATTACTTCCATTAATATTTTACAAAAATGCAGCATTTACTCAGTTAATTCCTAATTCTGATATTCAGAGAAAAATCATCTCAATGTTACATCATTTTATCCACTTCAAAACTAAAGATGTTTAGTTTACTATCATTTAAGGTTCTTGACCTCCTTTATACTCTCCTCTTAACACCAATAAATAAATGTCTATGCATACATGTCTCCAACATGGTTACTGTCCTGTGTGGTGAATTTGTGACACGGGAACAGTTTAAGAGTAACGTGTTTGTCTACAGAACATCTGTGGCTGAATGAGAATTGACACCAACATCTGTACCTTAAGCTTTTCAATTCTCACTTTCTTATTCAGTTCAGTTTTGTTTATGCATTGCATCTACACAGCTATAATCCAGTTAAGACTAAACTCTATGCATAACTCACATTTTATACCTGCATTTATGTGAGTCAATATTAATTATAATTAGGTGATAAAATCCAGAATTTAATAAAAAAAAAAATAGATGTAAACATGAACTTTGAGATGGCCCATGCCACAGATTTTCATCCTAAACAACTGATTTTACAGTCGCGCTGTCACAGGTGAAATGCACTGTGGTATAAGACCCAATCAGTTACAGAAAGCCACATCACCAACAATGAACACGTTCATCTAATATGCACAAATACAACAGAAATGTATGAATGCTAAATATTCCTCATCACAAGGCAGGCAGTACAACTCTCCTTCTGTCATCTTCTCCCTCTCTCACAAACATGAAAACAGTGGGAAGCATTTTGTACTAAAAACTAAACATATCTGTCACTCAGCTTGATATTCTTCAGCTTGTAAATGACAATGTTTAATAAATAAATTGTGCACCAGGTTTGTTTTCAACTTATAAAAAGGAGACATGTATTAAGGGCAAAATGAATTCATGTATTAAGGAGAAAAGCAGGTTAAAATGGGTTAGGGTTATTTTTTATTCACCTTATCTACAGGATATTATTGTGGCATCTTAGCAAAGCACATGCATGGAAGTGTAAACTAGCAGTGTGTGTTTTCATCTGTATAAAAGGCATGAGCCATTAGCATCAATAATCACTTCAATCTTTTACGTTAAAAAAAAAATCCTTTTTTAGTGACAAGCATCTTTTGCGTGTTTGGTTGCTGCATAAGAGCTGAAGAGACAAAAACACAGAGTGAGCTAATACAATTTCGCAGAAGGATGGCAGGAAGCAGACGTCACTAATGTGATGGCTCCCTGCTTTAAATCCTTGGAGACTGATCACAAAGCATGGTGAACACAGACGTACAGCAATAGAGACACGTATATGTAGAAAATATTTTTGAATTCTCCTGGAGATAAAAATCTCTGTCACAGCAAAAAGATGTCCTCTGTCCTCCTACAAAACTCTAACCAGAAATATCCTCCCTAACTGTCTGCCAGGTGACAAAATGCTGCTACCCATCAACTCATATCAGAGTTGAAAGAGAGGAAGAGGAAGACAGGGAGAGGGAGAATCAGAGGGATGCTTCCATCTACATGCTTCTTAAAAGTTCAGTTTGTCACTACCTCATAAAAGAGAGGAAGACTAACCTAAATCCCTCAGTCATCAAAGACCTGGGTAGGACCAGCCGGTCTGACTACACCTGCATCATGTCAGAGACTCAGCGCTCTGATCACAATGAAAAACACCCTGTCACGGCTACAGTGATGAATATAGCATATAGACTGAAGAGGATTTGGCACATGCTGAATATGTGTGAGCTGCTTTGTTTTTTTCCTGTTCAGTTCTCTGGAACAGGACGGTGTGTTTGCACCCATGTGAGCATATTCCTTTTTCACCATTCCTCTGAAGGGTGTGTGTTGTTCCACCGACAGCTGTCAAGGATGCAGGATAAACCATCGCTCACAAAAATATGCCCTCACACACACACACACACACACACACACACACACACAAAGTGATGACATTCTAAAACGCGTCTTGCTGCTATGAGCATTCATGTGTCATTAAGTTGCATTTAGCTCTCTTCTGCTCAGCCTTTGCTGTGACATCTAAAAGACGCAACCCTCTAGTTTCTCTGATCAGCATCTCCAATCTCCAACCTAAATCTGTTTTCTCAATCCAAGTCCTTCATGAAGTAAAATTCCACCAAATACCAAAATCTCTTTCTAAACAGATGTCCTCTGGTCTGTAATCTGTAATTCATTCTGGTCTTGATTGCTGGCCTTTTCTAGAGTGATAGATTTGCGATCAGTGGAATGGAATCTTGTCATTATCTTTATACAAAGCCTAATCTGGATGCTTGCTGATGTATTTACACCAGATCCTTCCCAAATCATGCCTACCCCATGCTGGGAAAGGCCTTTGCTTTAGGGGGTTTACCCTCTCACATACACCTCATTATGGGCGCTGAATGTAGCAGGATGGGAGGTTGTCATTAGGAGCACACATCTGAGGTTCAATGCTTTACATGAACCTTGCCGGCTATGCAGCATTAGCTTGACAAGTTGCAATTGAAAATGACTTTTAAGAATTTACTGCTCTTGTATGTCTCTATCAGGGTCGGTAATACTTTTGACAGGAAATCTAATAAAAGGGACTATTACAACAATAATTCCAAAAGATGTTGCCACTGGACACACAAGTCATTCTCTAAATCTAATGTGTATGTGTGAGTGTGAGTGTGAGTGTGAGTGTGTGTGTGTGTGTGTGTGTGTGTGTGTGTGTGTGTGTGTGCGTTTGAGGGAAGGTGTCTCTAATCTTTTCTTTATGGCTATGGGTCAAGTTAGCGTGATTATAATATCAAATATTAGAAGCATACATCACTTTTTTCGTGTACAATAGCCGTGTGAAAAGAACGTAGGGTTGTATATGGTGAGAGAAGGAGTGATAACAAGGAAAGATCTATTGAACATCCATAATCTGTCTTCCTATGACAGAGCACACGGAGCAGAAACCAATTAGCTGGATGTCCCATCGGAAATGGAGGAGCAGATACGATAAAAGATGAGCCAACAGCCGCAAGCTGTGGGTTACAATTAACCTCTGTCCATCTCACACACACACGCACACGCACACACACATACACACACACGTACCTCAGGCAGGTTGTGGTAAACTATAATAACCCAGAGCAACACTCAGACACTTGGAATGTTGGTCAGAAATTTACTTCATCATCATTTGCCATCATTTAACTCCAAAGTGTGTGTTTGGTCTGATGCTGCTCTCCCATAAATCTCCATTCTGGCCTCCATCCCTTCTTATTCCCTCTAACATCTTTCCATCTCCCTCCTCTCTACCTGGCTGCCTGGCTTAGGTGTGGTTAGCAACATAACAACAAAGGCCGACAGGAGGAACAAGGTCAGACGGATGCACGTCACTCACACACACACACACACACACACACACACACACACACACACACACACACACACACACACACACACACACACATACACGCAACACATGTGCCCGGGTGCAGGGGCAAGGTCACACAGGCTGTGATTTCTGGCTGGGCTGGAAGAGTCAAGCTGGTGAAGAGATGAAGAGGAAATAAAGAGAGAAGGGATGTGAACTCACAAATGAACAGAATTCTCCTTCAATATATTGTGATAAAAGCAAAGCGGTGTGTTAAATCAGTCCAGATATAATGACAACTCCATTGTTTTCTCCCAGTCCACCTTACCACTACTGAAAAATTTGGAAAATGTATGGGAATATGAATGAATAATGAATGATATGTGTAGATTTGGACCCCGGTTTGACCTTTCAGTAACAATCATGTTTATTTAGCTCAAACTTCGGAAGTTCGTGTCCTGGTATGCATGCACATTGCTACCTGTCTCCTCCCACACGTTGCCCCCGGTAACTGGGGGGGTAAAAGACGGGTATGGGGGCAGGGGATGGATGGAGGATGACCATCTGTTAGTGGCCCGGAGATCAATGGAGCCGGAGGGGAGAAGGGAAGGAGGAGGGAGTGGTGCAAGGCTAAATATGTGGCCCAGTGTGACCAGAGCCTGACTCAATATGCACATGTTTTATTTACCAACTGACGACACACACTCTGCTGGTCCTTGTACTCACACGGCTTTTATTCACGAATGGCTGATTCCAATGTGAGCCAGGACACGCTGGGGCGACATGGAACATGTAGTCCACGATTTAATTACACACACACCTATATATTTGGAATTTTATGCATGTTATAACATGCTGCCATAAAAACACGGTTGTAGAATATGAGGTGTGAGATAACTGAGAAATAAGCTGAGAGAAGCAGGAGGGGGTGTTAGGGAATATTTGTATATAGCTCACTGTGGCAGTGGGTCAGATGAGATGAGGACAAAACACTGAGCTAGCTAATGAATCAACAACAAAACAACGCCAACGCTACGGAACTGCTTACTTCAGCGCATAATGCATACATCCAGACAGTAACACACAAGATATGTCAATTCTACAGAAGTCAACATACCATATTTGACCGCTATAGTGATGTAAACAGGGAATGTCATCAGCTACAGAGAGCCACCGCTCCCCATTGTATGGTAAAAAACATGCTGACATTATGGTCTGCTGCAACAGAGACTGAACTCATTTAAAATTCACAATTGATGCCTGAGCTAAAGCCAGGAGATGGAGGGAAATGTTTGGGTGTGGAGAGGAGAGGAGAGGAGAGGAGAGGAGAGGAGAGGAGAGGAGAGGAGAGGAGAGGAGAGGAGAGGAGAGGAGAGGAGAGGAGAGGAGAGGAGAGGAGAGGAGAGGAGAGGAGAGGAGAGGAGAGGAGAGAGAGGAGAGAGAGGAGTTATTTATTATCCACTGAGTCAATAAGTAACCGTTAACGTGTCGACATGAATGGAGCCAGTCCTCTGTGATTTAGGTGTCACGCTTGCGAAACGGGGATAAAACAGCAGACTCACCAAGTATTTGGCTGAAGAGAAGCTGCTCCAGGTCTCCCAGAACCGTCACCACTAACTCTGGGTCCACCTTCAGAAAGCCCTTATTATCTTCTCCCTCTAAATCCTTCCTCTCTTTCTTCTCCTCCGTTGACAAAGATGATGACCTCCCTTTCTCCACTAGTTTCTTGCCATTAGTGCCTGTAGTCCCGGTTACGTTTGAGTTAGCCTTAGTTGTGTGGTCTACAGGGTCTGTGTCTGCTTTCTGGCTGGTCTCAGGACTCTTGCTGATGGGTTTGACCTCAGCATAAGGTCCCCGTGGTTTACCAGGGCCAGGAATCCGACTTGGCTTGCTCATGTTAGAAGTCACAGATGGGGAGCAGAAAGGTTTGGGCTTCCCTTGAAAAAGAGACTGTTCAGACTTCGAAAGGATCCGGGAAAGTGGAGGTTTGCCACCACCAGCCTGACCAGTTTTAGGCTGGCCTGATTTGTTGGTACCGGTGTTGTGTCGGCTTATATCATCATTCCAGCGGGGCGACTGGTAAAGGTGCAGCTTCTTCTCTGCATCCGTGAGGACAGACAAGTTGTTGAGAGATCGCTGCTTGCGTAGACTTGATGGATTGGGGATTGGGATTGGGATGGATCCAGACGAGGGTCGGTAGACCTTGAGCTCCGACCCAGAGGGACGAGGAGGTCCTTGGGGGAGAGCGGAGGGCTTGGCCACCGTGGGGGTCCTGGAAGCCATGGCCTGGACTGAAGATTCCTGGCAGGAGACAGCAGACCTGAGGTCCAGCTCTCTGCGATTAGCTGTCATGCTAATGTTAGCAACACTAGCCTCCAACATCCCTCCTGCAGAGAACCAAGCAACAGCATCAGTGACACACACACCGAAACACACACGAGCAGAGAGGCAGAAATGGAAGGCGAAAATGGGAGATGGAAAGGTGTAAAAATGCCAAAGACTGTGTCTGGTTTCTTCTTGTCTGCCTCTGTCTCTCCAGTGGATCCAGAATGAGCCAGACTCCCCACTGGGGGAGATTGTGGATTTGTCCCTTCCACTGAAAATAAGTGTATTAGTAGAGTGGCGGTAGTAGTTTTCCCCTCACTTGCTACTGGTAATCCATAGAGCAGATCTGAATCCAATATATCTCCGGCTCCCTGTGGTACAATAGCTCTGATGAGCTGCTTTTTCTGTCTCCTCTCTTTCTCTGTATTCCCTCCCGCTCGCCAGGCAAGCAGCAGTCGACTGACAGGAGAAACAGTCGCAGAGGCAGCAGCAGCAACATCCCCCCCCCCCACCCTCCCGGTCTTTCTCTCCTCCCCTCTAACTCCCTCTTACTCACTGGTTTGCTCGCTCTACCCTCCCTGGCTCCCTCTCTTTCTTCCTCTATCCTTTCATCCCTCCTTGTTGTCTCTCTCCCTCTCTCTCCTCCCACTAGCTGATTCACCAGCTCACCCCCTCCATCTCCATCCCTCTCTCTTACACTCTGTGTGTGTGTGTGTGTGTGTGTGTGTGTGTGTGTGTGTGTGTGTGTGTGTGTGTGTGTGTGTGTGTGTGTGTGTGTGTTATGTGGCACATCAGCGGAGATAGAAAAAAGGAAGGGAGACAAAAAAACTAAGAAAAAAAAAAAAAAGAGACAAAGAAATGTATTTCGGTGTTATGCGTAGATCCTAGACATCAAATATTGGAGTTAGAATTAAGAGCCCTTGAGCACACCACTGCTCATCCAATCAGTCATAATCACATTAGCTGTTCCATTCATCCATTCACGTCCAGATTTTCTTATGCGTCCTAATCAGGGAGGCCCACCCGTGATTAAACGGATTCAAATCATGCGCCGTGACAGCGCGATTAGCTAACAGGATACACATTTACCATCTCTGCTACACAACGAGACAGGTCAGTCACCAATTATGTTTCAATTAGCAGCCGACAGACCTCAAATGGTCGTCCGCACGCCCCGCCCACCTGCTTCAAAATGACCTCTCCGCTCACGCCTATTGTTCTTTCCTCTTTTCCTTTTTTTACATCCTCCAGACCAGGAGTCTGTCACCCATCCTCCCTTGCAGTTACTACAGAGACACAGGCCATTAAGTCTGTAGGGCAGAGATAGATTCGTCACCCACCCCTCAGATCAAACGTCGTGATACCTCAGATTAACAAGCACACATGTGGACAGGTGTGCTCGGAAATGAGTGCCTGTATTTTAGTCTATCCTCCCCTTGCATGTCCATGTGTGTGTGTGTGTGTGTGTGTGTGTGTGTGTGTGTGTGTGTGTGTAAAACTATCTGTGACAGAGTGTCACATTGATGAGACAGGCTCAGAGAAGCCAAAGCTACCGTCCAGGGACTCGGTTAACTCTGAAACGTTCAACTACGTCATTAGATTTCTGTCGATCAACACAGGCCACAGGAGTAACTCTTTCTTCAGCATCATCTTTTATTATTTCATTGTGTCACTCTATTACAATCTCCCCGTTTGACCCCTATCCTTTACTTCAGAATCTACAATCCCTGCTCACACTCAGAGCTGCGTGGATAAGAGAAGGACATTAACAGAGACAGAGTACGATGTCATCATTTTCTGTCTGTGTTTCCATTACAGCTACTAATAAGGAGGAGGCTTAAAAACCAGCTTAAAGTCCATCATTGTTCATTAGCAATCAATATTACAGTTAAACTTCTTTTTGTGCATTAATGCATTTTGTCTTCAAGTTTAACCGGTGCAGTATTTATCCTCTGGGTATATTACCGTTAGTGCACTTTACTTTCTCTTGCATGCGTGCAGCAATGCCTGGAGCTGTGATATTATCAGGTTTCTGTTAGGACGAGGGTTAAAAACAGGGAGCCAATTGGGTTAAAGCCAGTTTTCCGTTACATTTGCATAAATTGGTTTATCCTAAACTGCTTCAAAAACAAACAAAGTCCTGTTTGCTCGCATTCCACGCTCAATATTAGAGGTGCGTAAATACGTTGACTAATTTTTCACCAGTATTCAACTTGGCACCAGTTGAATCCAACAAACACAATACCATGTATTAAGGCAGGCGCACAGCTAGTCAACAAATGATCACATGTCTGGCTTTGCTGGAGTGTGTGTAATATGGGAATTTAGCAGCAGACAAAAAAACACAATCTTGCATTGACCGTTTTATTCTTTGATTAGAAAAAAAAAAAAAGCTTTAACAAAAGGCCACTTTTGAAAAGGCTATGCCACATTGAGGCCAAAGCTTTTCTGGTGACAGTTATGGGGGCTTTGGGGCTGGTAGCAAACCAGCAGGGGGGTGAGAGATGTAATTTAAGGCTAATGGGTGCTGTATGTCAGCTCTTATACCTCCCTGATGAGGGCTTAGGGTTAGTCAAACGAGAGTGACCACGCACAAGGCAGGTCTGTGTGGTGCACAAACGCATGTGGGGCGAAGACACGCGTCAGTGCTCTTAAAAGCTCGTATGCACACAGGTAAAGTGTGTGTTGGCAGCACACAACCGCTTGTTTGTTCCAATACTCGTCTCTCTGGCTCCACACTCTAATCACTTTAATATATGGCTGATGTAAACATATATTCTGTCACCTTCTTTCTTCTGTGTATGTCAACAAGTTTCTGGGATGACCACAGAGGCCAGACCCATGGGAAATTTGCTAGGATGACGGGGGAAAACAGTTCCATACACACCTAAAGATAGGAAAAGGTCAGTGAAGGAGAGACAGTTTGCGAGAAATACGGGAATGAATGGTTAGACTCAAAAAGAAGTCGAGACAGACAGACGGCAAGAGCGAAGCGGTGTTTCTCTGTACTTTGCCCGAGTATATTTGCCCTCGCGCCTCTGAAGAGTTATGAACAGATTCACCACTGTATTTCCAGGGGGCATGTGTCATGTGAAGTGGAACGTAGGACACACACATAGAGACACTGTGTGGTGCATTATATGCATGATTTTGAGATTAGATAAGGAAAAGGAAGGAGAAAGGAGAGGGAAACTTTACTGCTTTGGTTGTAACCAAATTAAAATTATTGCGCCTAAAACTGAAGCTAAACTAAAGAAAAACGGATCCCAGTCAAATAAACAGATGGCACGCATTCTCACTTTCACCCACATTCCCTTAGTTCCTCTTGTTTTGTATCAAAATAGAAGAAAATAGATCTATAAAAGATGAGATGAGCTTAAATGGGGCAGAGAAATGAGATGAAAGTGACAAGAGTGAGTGTGAATGACAATAAACGGAGAACGAGTGAATCAGAAAAGGAAAGAGCCAACGCCGTGAAAGAAATCCCACTGGATTTTAAAAGAGAAAAATAACTATTAGAGAAATTATAACACAGAAAACAAAGTAATGAGGAAAGTGAGAGGAAGAGGATGGGGTGAGGAAGGATCTCTGTATGTGTGCCAGAGCATCAGAGGAAGCCTGCAAGAAAGAGAGGGGATATCCTGCATCGCTGCCTCGACAATCCTTCTATGCTCACTAATGTCCGCTAACACGCTAATGCAGCGGGTCCACAGGACGCGGCCGTGAATAGCAGACCGTGACACACCAATGTACAGTCACACATACAGTATGTACACTGGTGCTGCAGCAGTATAATACACACAGCCATACATGTCCTGTTTACCCCCAAAATAATAAGACTTCAAGCTGATACATAGAATGTGTCACTTCCTAGTATGAGTCACATGTGTGAGTGAAGTCTTTTCACACTGATTATATGGTGGTCTTTTTCTGTGCTAACGATGAATAGCATGAGTCACTGACTTGGGCATTTGGGCATTCAGCTGCTTAAAGGCTATCAGTGATGATAATGTGAGTGTATCGAGTGTAACGCCACAATCTGGAGACACAAATGTTAAGCTAACAAAAAACATCATTGTCTGCTGGGTTAAAAGTCACACACTCATTGTGAATCACCCCCCCCTCCCAGCTGAGAGCTGAAAAAACACCATTTCCATCCTGGGGGGGAGGGGGGGGAGTGACTTAAGTACGTGAAAGGAATTAATTTGTGTGTTTTAAAAATGTATTGCTCCTGGTAGACGGTCCCTCACGCTCACCTCGCTGTTGACATTCTCAGCACACTTCCCAGGGGTATCCCACAATGCTGTGCGACGGAGGCTGGTTGCCTAGTTACAGCGTGGCGCACACGCAGCAGCGACACGTGTCATCAGTGTGTGATTGTGCTTCAAGAACTGCTCCGGTTTAAGTCGGCTATGTGAATAGTAATTTAAAATATAAAGACAGATTAATGAGGACATCATGAATGCATGAACGTCAGCAGGTCACATGATTTTCTGGGAGGTCTAGATGATAGGTTGATGTCTTTGTGTTTGTGTGGTCGCACAGAGAAAAACAGGGAGGTTTCTCACATGATTGACTCCACAACTCGCCTCCCGCGGCTGGGAGTCACCCCAGAGGTCAAAAAGCATCTTAAGCACGTGTGTTCATTCTCCTTCCTCCATATCTTCAGCTCTCCCTAATTAGAAAATTATTGTGTGTGCTTCATAAATTGTAAGGGTGTAAAAAAAAAAAAAAAAGTCACCATAACGTGACTCAAACATATTAAATCCGCCGTCCCATCAGTCTTCCTGGCAGTGGGCCACAAACCCCTTTACAGGTCAAAGGTAGGGTCAGATCTATAGCAGGACATGAGTTGAACTCTAAATAGTGATTACTGCTTTACTCTTGAGCCAAGACATAATCTGGTTCAGGCATATGTCTGATCATCTTTCCAAATCTACTAAACCACTCATGATTGTCCAAAGCCCAAACTCGGGATAAGTCTCTCTGATTAGATTGGCCAAAGAGGATTACACACTGTCTAGTAGCATGTGTAACCAGAGCGATCAGAACGTCGTTCACTAGAGTGTCCAGAGACAACGAAGGAAGAGTGAACAGAAAGCTAAAAAACTGAGCTGATTTTAGCATTAATTAAGAATTAAAAATGCAAGTCTCTATTTTAGGGCTCTCCAAAGTGCTGTCTGCAATCGTCAACTAATTGATTATTTTTTAAAATCTATATATTTGTTGTTAATCACATACAGTATGAAGGGGGGCGGGGGTTGAGTGTAAGTTTAGACTATTCTTACTTTCACAGCAATTTCCGCTGCCTTTCCTCTCATATTGGTGCCATCAGTGACCGATCGATAGCTACCTATGAAGTTCACAGTCCTATTTAAAGGCATTCTGATGTACTTATAATGCGATCTAACTGACAACAGGACAAACAATCGGACTAAGAATACGGCCGTTGCGAATAAATAATACATGAATTCAGATTATTCTGTCAATACAAGCAAAGTAAACAATTAAGCTTTCAGTCATTTCGAGATCGATTGCATCAGTTTTTATAGTCAACTTAAATAAATAAGAAGTGCATCTGACTCTTATTACAGCACAGGAAGTACAAGGGGTAAAGTATGCAAATGTTTTATGAGGTATAGGTTGTTGGTTGAATTGTAAAACAACGTACAGAGAGACGTCTGTGTTGCTTTCCTGCAGCCTCTGTGTTCATTTTAACAAATCTTAGTTAAAACAGTTTTAACATATCAAACATCATACATTCAATAGGAGGATTTTATATTGTACTAAATTGCAGTACGTATATAAAAATAAATTTAGAGAAATGGGGCCATAATGCTATTAAGTAGTGCACACATTGGTGCATGGCCACTGAATTTGATTTTTCACCTCAAGAAAAACATGAACTCTCTGGTGCGTGCGTGTGTGTGTGTGTGTGTTAGGGGGATGGGGTGCAACTGATGGACTTTGCGTGTCCGTGGGGAGTACCAGGCCGTACTCTTCCTCAGAGATGAAACCCGATATGCCGCCCGCATCACATTTATCTTTCAAACTCCATCTGCACGCTGTCACACACACGCGTACATCAGCACACACGCAGCCGTACACTAACACGAGGACACGATCAAATGCACCTCTCCTGAGAGCGGTGAGGTCAGGAGGTCTGTGGCGAGATTGAGAAACCACCTGGTGCTCCACTCACATTAAGGGTTCAGGTCTTCATTACGGTCGAGACGTAAGAGCTGATTACGTTACTACTGATGCTAAGTGAATGCAAGCATATGGAAGACATTCAATTCGCTTTTAAACCGTAATCACTAGATAACTATCACCAAGTCGTGATTCTTGTGTTGTGATTCCACCACAGCCCCAGGTTGGAAATGTTAAACACTGTCACCATATCAGATTGAACACATTTTCTTTCTGTTCTCTTTCATTTGAATCCATTGACACACCGGGGCTCCTCTTTTCCTACTAACCCCATTCGTTCACATCCTTGCCTTCAAACTTTGCCTTCCTGCCAGTTCTCCTCCCTTCCTCTGCTCCCTAAATTACAGTTATTATAGTGTCAGTCCACCCCCCCCCCATGTAAATGCAGCTTCACGGGGGTCTAAGACACATTAGTTCTGTTTTTAACGCTTTCTAGGGACCAATTATAAGGCCACAATCACAGTCCCAAGACAACCAGCACCCTGAAAAGACCGGGACTAGTCGACCATGAGATGCCAACCCCCTTTTCCACCACCAGCTGGTTGAAACCCCCCAAAAAGGCTTTAAAACATTTAATATGCAGACAGCTCTATTTGTGCTCAGTATCAGACAGGCCAGCTTAATATAAGAGAAAATCTAATAGCTAAACTAATGGTTTAGATGGCTGAAATTGTTCTTTTCTTAAGTGTCTTCAGTTGGCTGTGGAGAAAAACTAATGTCAACATCATGAATCTCAAATACGCCGTGTCACAATTTTTATTTTCTGCATCGATATTTGATTCTGTGTCTCCTCATCCTTCCTTCTGTCCAAGCTGAGAGTCTGACATTAAAGGTCAAGACACTTTGAGCACACCCTCTCATTCGATTCAATAAAAATGCCTAAAAAGTCAAAAACAAGTTAATGGGTGACAGTAAATTGTTAAGTAAAGAATTTTATTGCAGGAAGAAGTAATTTTATTTTTTCCCGGTAACAGTATTGCATTAATTGGTATATTTAATGTCCGTGTGACAGTAATGGAGGGATTTTAATTCAGATTCAGATTTTACCACATCACAAAAGCATTCAAATGTCATTACTGCTTGGGATTACAGATGGGTAGTTTAGTGTCTGTACATGGTTCATAATTATTTGAATGAATAATAATCATTTTACTAATCTACCAGAGTTGTTATTTCCAAAATAATCAAGTTCAGTGAATAAACTACTAGACTCACTGTTACATTCTAAAGTCCATTCCTTAACAATATTATAATGTCAGACTGTGCACTAAAATGCTAATGATTAGCAAGTGCAACATTTACTGTCTTAATTTGCCAGGGCAGAGTGCTGACATATGTTAATTACCACCAAATACTTATAAACTGCTTATTTATACCAAACCCCTCAGCACGACCAAAAATGTACATCCACAATAGATTCACAGTGTAGGAATTTAAATAAAATTCTATATAATTTATAGTTACAAAGATTTATTTATGGAATATTTTATTAGCAAGCCTGTTCTGGTATATACTTGTTTATATGTCATAAAATGAGGGACTGTTTATAAAAAGGACTATGATTTCCACCGAGTCTGGATGAGCAGAAATGTGCACCTCAATGTTGTTGATTTATTCATGTTCATTATTACTGCCAAACAAAAAAAAAAAAAAAAAAAATGTTCTGACGTATGCTGATGACACTGAACGTAATCTGTCAAACATGTACTGAATAGATAGGCATTAGTTTAATCCAAGCTAACTCTGCACTGCACATTTCAAAGCCACGCAGTTGATCCCCTGCTGTCCAGCTGACACCACATCAAAAAGACCAATTCACTAAGCCACTGATGAGGTCACACCAGCCCTCAACTCAGACCGACCACAACAATGCATGACTATACTGCGGATGCTGCCATTATTCAGAAGGATAAGGGGGTGGGGTGGGGTGGGGGTCTTGCTGGGGCTGCAGCTTTTTAGGTCAATGAACTGTAAAGGAAGAAGTGAGAGGGTTCAAACTTCCCAACAATGCTGAGATGAGCTGAAATCACTGTGCATAAAATATTCCCTGGCTGTGAGAGTCCCATTTCAATCCATGATTGACTCACATCCCCCGTGCCATCTTCCTTCATCCTAAACTTCTGAGCACATCACTCTTTTCCATCTCTTTATCCAGGAACAACTGTAGTCAGCAGAAGCCCGGGCTGACACACACAGAAAATATCACCACCTAATTTCAGGCATAGCTCTAGTGGTTTGGTGATTACAAGAATGATAGACATACATTATATTTACACAGATAAATTGTTGTCGGTCTGTGAGTCAATTAGAGTTCTGCAGGAGACTTTAACTTTGGCTGCTGACATGTCACATCTGGCATCATTTATTACTGTATTGCAGTAAATATATACGATTGCCAGAAAATAGACATCCATACCATCCAACAGGATCTCTATACCCTGATCCTACTTGTCTGAAGTTTTGTTAGCAGAAGAGATGGAGAGACTGTAAAATCATGTTGCGTACGTGTTTGCCTTATGTCTGTGTGTGTGTGTGTGTGTCTAACCTGGTGTGAGGTCATCACAGCAGATTTCTATGGATCCAGACGAGCAGTCACTCAGTTCATCCAGCGAAAGATCGTTCTCCTGCACTTGCTGTCTGAAATTAAATAAAAAATTTTTAAAAAAGAAGCGGCACCTATTACTGAGCATGCAAATCAATCCAGAATCATTGATTGCACTCAAACACAGAAGCTACTAAGCATGACAACAAAGTAAAGCAATGACATTCCCCCCGGTGCGTGTAACAGTGATTTGCATAAACACCGTTGGTAATGTAATCATAGTGAAATTGACGGGAAGAATTTAATTTCTTGTCAATGTTTTTGTTTTAAATTCTCGTACATCACGGCGCCGATGATTGTTTCTCTTGCTTTCAAAGATTCTTCTTCATGGATTAACTGAAATACACGACACCACACATCAGACACAATAACACACCATTTTTTTTCTTTCATTAGATTCACTCTCCTTGTGTTTTTAATCTCACATCATCCAAAACTAAGTGTGTGTGTGTGTGTGTGTGTGTGTGTGTGTGTGTGTGTGTGTGTGAGAGAGAGAGAGAAAGCAATAAATTGAATCAACTCAAAGGACACTTAAACAATCAACTCTGCTCCAGAAAACATCGAGTGTATTGCAGGAAAGGATGCGGAGGAATTGGACTAAAATGGCAAGAGCATGCCTCTGAGGCTTTTCTTTAGTGGAGCGGCACTGAAAGTGTGTGTGCGTGTGTGTGTGTGTATGTGTGTGTGTCTATGTAATTAGGGAAGGGATCATAAAGTGCAAGGGGAAGAAGGGAAAGAGACCAGTCAAGCAATAACTGACAGAAGAATGGTTTTACAGTGGACACTAATACAATGGAGGGGTCATAATCAAAGTCTTACATTATGAGTTACCTGTGTGTGTGTGTGTGTGTGTGTGTGTGTGTGTGTGTGTGTGTGTGTGTGTGTGTGTGTGTACAGACGACTTACTTATAGCTGAAGGGAGCCACAGTTGCCATGTTGACCGTGGGTGTGTGCGTCTCTGCGGATGCAGACTCCTTGTCTCGGACCTGATCCCGCCTTTGGACGGCCATGTTGGACTTTACCGGCATGGTGAATGTGATTAGCGGTAGCGGCGGGGGACCAGGAGAAGGGGCCGGACTATCTTCCGGAGTCCCCATCTCCTCGTCTGATTGACTGGTGGAGCCACTGCGGCTACCGATGGAACGCTTGTGGCTAATCTGAGCGAAACAGGGGTGGAGGTTTCTGTTGGTCACCATGTCCGAATGGGCCGGGGGGGTTCCTGGAGGCTCTTCCTCTCTGGTTTTATGTGATCCAGTCCTGGGGTTGTGGCCTCTACCGAATCGGGGTGTCGGCCGCTGGTTGCTGGTTCTCCAGGTTTGGTTATTATTGCTGCTGGTGCTGCTGTTGTGGTTACCGTCATGCGGGAACGGTGAGCGTGTGTGAGGAGTAGTGGGTTTTCTCAGGTCCAGCGTGTCTTTGGAGTGCGCTGGCAGCGCCCTACGTTGGTTTAACGGACTGCTGTAGGCAGATCGTGATACCTGGGGGGCAGGTAGACCTGCCCTTCGCTTGAAGAGCTGGCTCTTCAGACTGGGCCCTCTTGCTGGGTCATTTGCGGAAGATGTGGGGAGGTTAGAGTCCCGCCGGCAAGGTGACGGTGAGTGTGTGGGTGTTTGCGTGGGAGTGTGTTTAGAGGGCCTGGGTAGGTCGCTAGCATGGCGACGGGTTCCTGCTTTGGACGGAGAAGGTAACAGGCTGTGTGGGAGGGGGATTCCAGATGATGGAGAAGCCTGGGGGGCTGACTTCACATTGACTCCCCCACTCATATTGACCTACAGAGAGGGAAATCGAGTCAGAACCCTGATGCTTGTGCCCCCAATTTAACAACATGACCTCTATGAAAAGTTGGGTTATCTGTTATAAAGGTCTTTCCATTGTGTTCAAAGCTAATCTAATAATTAGACCAGAATTTGCTGTTCTCAACACTGAGGAAATTAAACATCCCTGGTATGTGAGCATGTGAATCAAACACACATGACAAACTGAGTCACGGCGGACCACGAGTTGAGACACGGAGCATCTGCGCAATCAAATTTGCCTGCTGGGAGTTCAAAACACAAAAACAGCTACACATCCACAGACAGACACATCCTCCCAGCGACGTCCAGCAGCTGCGTTTACAGCAGAGTGGTCTCAAGTAACCGATTTTCTCCACTTAATGGATTCCGATACACTCTGGCGTAAAGTCTCATGGACACACACGGCTGCCTGAACGCACTGCTGGAGGAGTGTGTGTGTGTGTGTGTGTGTGTGTGTGGGGGGGGGGGGGGTCCTTCTCACCTGATTTCATTGGATTCCACATATTTTCACACAATCGTGCCAAGAATTCTCTAAAAGCCACGATTGTTACACAAATTTTCGTGAATTTTAGTTGAGTAAGACATTATACAATGTTGTGTAATTTGATGACATCTTGCTCTGTAACAAAAATGATGCTATCGCTTAAAAAAAAAATGTGAGAATTTCACATGATGTGTTTTGAGAACATCAGTTTTATTCAGTTGAATGTGAAAAATAAATTTAGAAATACACAGTTGTATTTCAAAGTTTGTGCAAATATCTCCACCTACAGTGAATAATGATGTCCATTCATCAAGGTCCTGCACTCTGGACATCCTGACTATTCATCTTCTTGAAGACGAGATGATGTGATTGTCTCGTCTTCAGCCACTCATCCAAAGTTACGGGGTCACAGTTTCTGATGGAGCCTATCACAGCTGGCTATGAGCGAGATATTTTTGTATTAACCGGTTCAGGAACGTCAATTCTTGGGTGGAACCTAAAAAACCAAAAACATAATCCTGTTTCTGTTCGGAATGTAGCAACTGGCAAAATTCTGGTTCAAAGCCCTGCTACCCATTGCTCCACTGTGCTATCCTGCTGGGTGATCAGTTTTGTTATACTCTATTAATGTTCGGCATTCTTCTTGTCAGTTTTTTTCTCTCCATTAGCAGGTCTCTGTCCTCACTCTGCATCGGGTCAGTCTGTTCTTCAACAAACAGCCCAGTTTCACTAAAATCCTGGGTCAACTTTTCAAATCATGACCTCACCTCACATCTTTCCAATAAAGCCACACTGAACCGCTACAAAGCTCTCTTTGTCTGAGTCCTGCTTTTGGGTCCAGCCCATTGAACACAACAGCACTAAAACATGTCATTATTAGAATTAGACACACCGAGTCCTTTTTGAGCTTTTGTAAATACAAAAAAGTTCTAGTAATCCACAGACCAGTCAGAGTTAGCAAAGGACAGTCATTTAAATAGGACGATAAAAAGTTTTATCATTTGACAGCACATCACATTGCAGAATTGCACACACAGTAATGTGGATTCCATGGACGTATTTTCCCCGAATTTTAAGAAAATGTTCTGTGAAATTCAAAAAATCCTGCAGGGGATTGAGGCTCAAAACACCCCCCCCCCCCCCCCCCAAAAAAAAGAACACATTCAAAACTTTTATTTACCAATAAGGAATCGTCTGTTTCTCTCCTGTGTCTGATACCAACAAACTGACAGATTGTTTGACTGACATTTTAACATGTTGGTCAAAGACCGGTTCTCTCTCATGGGTGACTCAGCACTGATGAATACCTGCACAGCCACACAGCAGCAGTGATGAAGCAGTCGGTAAACAGAGACAGATGTTATCATCCATCCTGCTTCCACCTTATTTCTTCCCCCCCTTTCCTCCTCTCTGTATCCTCTATCTGTTTTTCCTCTCACTCTGCCTCTTGGGAGACTGAGTCACTAATAGCCATCAGAATTTTTGTCTGTCTAGTAGAATTTCACCTTGGATTTCCAGGAGCACAGGTGTTCTCTGGCTGTAGTGTATTTGTATGGAAATTGGCTGTTCCCTAGAGATACTATGGGGTCATTCTGGTCTCACTGCAGCCAAATGAAGACAGCTGGTGGAATCTGTGTGTATAAATATGCAGAAAGTTTTAATAGAAAAAAAGACATCATAATTTGCTTATTGACACCAACAGCTGTAAACAAGGGGAACTCTGGTAAGTCATTTTAGGGTCTGGTTTTCTCACACATATGGTGATGTTTGTTAAGTGAGTAGTATCTGTTCACTTTGTCTGTGATCACACCTTATACACGTTTCAAAGACTTCTGTACTAAGTGTAATAGTGGGATATTTGGTTTGTCAATGTTCACTGATAGGGCTAGTTCTTTGTGATTTGCATCATTACAAAAATTGCTCTCAAATATTGTAAGTATTTGTAAGTAAAATTACTGTCTGAATGCTCTGTATTAATCTTATACAGAACAAATTAGCATGCAAGAAAGAAGTTTGATTTCTATACTTGTAGTCTGGAGGCTTGAAGGTTTTTGGTCATAAGGCAAAAATAGATGTTAGAATTAGTCAGTAGTTGGTAATGCACTTCAGTTACATCACTTGATCGGTCAATTACTTTTGGATAAAATGACTGTAAAGTCTAATTAACTAGAAAATCGCAATAATAATTTGGATTCTGATGACGTTAAATTGATTTTTTTTGGCTAATTATCAGTAAGATTTTTAGAGAATAAAGCAGGAAATCCTCAAATTTATTTACTGATAAATTAGCAAAATCTTTAATGATTATAGTTGCTCTCATTTATTAATATATTTGAGCCTTTTTGGTTAATCATATATTATTGATTGGTTATAGATGATCCAAAGTGAATGCAAAAATTGTCATCATAAGCCGAATCTATGAATTAATTTTACAAGAGTGATGCTGCCCTCTGCTGGATAGAACGAGTAACAGCAGCAGCATGGATTTCTGTCATCTAACATTTCACCCTAATTTCCTATTTATCGTCATAAAAGTCAGGAATCAACTACATTAATTGATTTAAAATACTTTTACCACAGTCATAAAATCAGATCAGATCAGTCCTTTTAAAAAAGACACAAACAGCAGTGAAGCAGCTGTGAGATATTAGCATCCAACTTCAATTTCTCCTAACAACATTTTAGCTCTTCTGCCCCATGAGAAACAACGTGACGTTGAATTACTGCACTTTGGACAGCAGAAACTTCCACACTTGTTCTCATAGACAAAGCTCCCTCTCCCATGATGAAATCCCTCTGACTCATCACAAAATCAATAAACGTGGTGGCTTCACAGGCCTCACTCTGTGAAGTGAAGGACATTAGTGGCGCCTGTGGGTTTCAGGGTGTCACCGAGTCTGAACAGTTTAAGATAAAAACAGCAAACACACAACATACGCATATATAATAACGTGCAGCAAAGCTCTTGATTGCACTGTTATGATTCCTGGAAACGCACAACAGAATGAAACCGATGACATCTGAACCAGATAAACTTCTTGTCATTAAACGTCACATGGCAGGTCTCCTGTGAATGTCCTACCTGTCAGTTGGATGTTCGGTCCTTCAATGCGCCGTTAGGCCGAGAAGACAGCCGGCTAGAGGGAGGTCACACTTCTCCGACATCCCAGAACAATGGAATGTTTTTTCCTGGATCACCGTTGCATCCTTACCACTGCCCTCCCATTGGTTCTGCAGCCCCTCACCATTCATTCGGACAGGAAGCTGTGACAAACAAAACGGCCAATCAGGGGGTGATATTCAGAAGTGACTCATTGTCAAAGTCACTTATTCTTTTTCTTTGCAATGAAATCATCATCATTTCACGCAAACGTACACTAACACACACACACACACACACTGAGCAATGAACTGGAAAAATTTTTATGCTGTCATGAGTCAGAACCCCATTTGGACCCATCATGACACATACGTCATCTTCATGACACAGATGGACGATGAAGATAAGCAATGCTGTAACAAAACACTGTAACATAACACAATATGCTACTGTAATATTATAGAAATTCATCACAGTGTGATGAATTTTAATGTTGAAAAAGACGTGAAGTGTTGCATCCGTTGTGGACAACAAGAGACTAAAAACAATAAACTTAACAAAAATAAGATCAATTTACCAGTCGATGTCTCTCTCTCAGTTTTATAGAGTTTTCTTCTTTCTAAACATGGAAAAACATTAATGTCTTTGACAATATACACACTCATCACAAACACAACGACATCCAAATTCAAGCGGCCACAAAAACATCCCAACGTGATCATTCCCACAACTCCTCTCCACATTGTCCCGGGCTGGACTGGACACGGATCTCTCTCAGAAGTCTCGGCCTTAGATCACACACACTTTTCCATCTGGTCTGAGTGATACAGCCTGTGTGAAGCTGACAAAAGCTCATCACATCAAGTCAGCTCTTACGTTACACCCGCACCTGTGTCCCTTTCATCCCACTAGAGCTCTGCCTTTCGTTCTGTTAACCTCTCTCCTCCACTGTATCAACAGCCGTCTGTTAGACTGTTATCTGTGACATCACTGTGATCACCGCCGTCATCTTTTAAAAATGCTCTTCACATTCATCAACACTTACATGAACAAAAGAAACATAGATTCACACCAACAAGGTAGATACAGAATAAGACTGACATTAACAAACACACTGAAATGCAAAATGTTCAAACATTAAAGAAATGACCGTGAGGACACACTCACCCTGTTGAGAAAGCATCAGCAGGTTTGTGTCCTATCGGGAGCTGCTGAGCGAATCTGGTTCAGTCTCTGCCTTTGCTTCTCTCTACTTTTGCCTGGCAGGCCTCCGAGCTGAAAACATGTGCATTTGTGTTCGCGTCAGTCATTTCACTCCCTCTATAACGTCATGCCGCTCTGCTGCTGCCGCAGTACGCCTGCAGCCATACGCCCGCCCCTCGCCACAGACTCTCTCTCTCTCTCTCTCTCTCTCTCTCTCTCTCTCTCAGTAATTGACTTGTTGGCTGTGCTCCCTCCCTCTTTAAGATGAAATATAAGTCCAGCAGCAACAGAGATGGGCTGGTCCATTAGCTGGATGAATGTGTGTGTGTGTGTGTGTGTGTGTGTGTGTGTGTGTGTGTGTGTGTGGGAGGTGGGGGAGAGTTGGTCTGTACACTGTGATTAATAACAATCAAAAGATAAATGGATGACAAAACAACAATTGAGAAAATTACAAATCCAGAAATTTTAAATGGGGTCAAGGACAGCAGAATGAAAAAGACACACACACACACACACACACACACACACGCACACACACACACACACACACACCCCTGATGTCCACTCAGTGCACATGCCATATGCATCCATCACTCGTCTCATTCATTCCACATCTCCAACAAAAGAGGAGTGAGAAATAGAAAGAAAGGAGATAGAAAAAAAGGAGAGAGTCTGAAACCAGGAGGGAGGGATGAGGGAATCAGAATGTGCAGCGTAAACCCTTTATTGACGTCTTTTTCCCGGCAGAGTAATGAGATACTGGTCCGCCTTGGATCTGACCTTGAACTCGAGTTCTCCAATCTATCTATCTACCTTCATTTACCACAGACGTTACAAATCCCACCGCATGAAACCAGAATGCTTGAAACATCTGATCCAACTTACAAACAGAGGAGAAGGTTCATCTCCCCAAATAGAAGTGTCTGATTTCATCATTCGTGCTGTAAAAGCAGAGTGAAAAGGCTCCAGAGATGTTTATTATATTTAGTAATCTGATAACTGGACAACAGATTTTCCCGAGTTTATTTTATGTTTAACAGAAAGGGAGATGATTACTCCGTGATTTATTTTTGCTTTTTCACTTTTCAAACCGAGTTCTTACCCCTTCTTTGTGACTCCAGGTCTTACACGCTTCATTTCTCCTTCTCTTCTCACTTTGAGTTCTCACATTTCTGCTGTGCTGGCTTACAGTTTGACTAACTGACATAAAGGACAACGGTGAATAATTCATGAAGACAGAATAGGCCCGCAAAATATGTCTGTAATCAACCCTTTTTGCTAGATTTGACAGTTTAAATATTAGTTGAAGCTGTATTTGTGAGATTATTTACTATTTTTTTACTCTTCCATTAATAATTCATTAGACCGCATTGGCCTGTGAAGGACTTTAGAGTTCTTGCAGTCTTTCTGACCACAAATTGATCAGGCATTGCCAATAAGTTTGCACTGAAGAGATACATAAATAAAGGAAAACATGTCAGGTGACAACCCAACATACAAACACAATACAATACCCAAACAGTTCTACTCACCATGAAACTTGGATAAATACTATCAGAAAACAGCACATGGCCTAACAAGTACGGCCCCTCCCCCACAGATCCAGAACACATGCACACTGTACACATGGACCCCCCCCCCCATCTTTGTTCCAGACATACATAACAGTACAGTCTGCACTTCCTGCTGTAGATCGGTCACTGCATGGCTCAAGTCCAAATACAGAAACGAAAGACAGTCGTTCCAAAGTCAACCAGAAGCACAAAGTAACACAAGTAACACAAGTAACACAAGTAACACAAGTAACACAAGTAACACAAGTAACACTCACATGATTGATGCGCTGCTTTGTCTCAGTCGCTCATGAAATGGGAAGTGACATACAACAGAGGGATTATGGGTAGGAGTGTTCAAGCATCTGTGAAAAGAGCAATCGTGTGTGTGTGTGTGTGTGTGTGGGTCAGTTATGTTATGGGGGTTGATGTCACTGCTAATCTTCTGATTCCCCCCAGGGCATGCCCCCCATCCCCAGACGCTCTGGTCTGAGACAATGGGACACTTGTGTCACCATCTCCCCGAGGGGGCATCACCCAGAGATGAAGGAGGATAACACGCTGGCAGTCTGGATGATGGGGCCTCCGAGATGCAAAAAAAACACAAAAGACAGAAGAAACACAAACACGTTAATGTAGCTGAATTAAACAACCAATTTCCTGTGACGTTCAGCTTTGTGAACCTCACTGCTGCTCAGCGTGTTTCTGTGTCTCAGGGCACCTAAAGTGAAAATGCTGTTAACACGTGATGGAGCCAGATTGTTAAAGGTGTGATCAAAACACAGAGAAGCTCCACGTCTCGATCTCAGAGACGTTGACGGATAATGCTGCTCTCTGGTGTCAAGAAAGTTTAAATCTGGAGTGAAATTTATTTATTAGACCATGAAAAAAGGCAAGAGGAGAAACCCTTGACAGGAACATAGAGACAGACAGAAAGACAGATCGACAGACAGACAGATATAAAAATAAAGTTAAGAAGAATAAAAGAAAAAAACGAGAATAAATAGAAAAGAATGAAATTAAGTGGTAGTTAAATTAAGAAGAACATATACACTAAATATATACAAAAATATGTACAAAAAATAAAATAAAATGTGGGAGTCTTCGACTTCCCCGAACCCACCTGACTACAGCTGTTGTCATGGATGTAACTGGGTTAATCAGCTAATGCTAGCTGATCATGCTAATGAAATGGACCCATGATCCTTAGGGTGTCGTGTCCATGTTGTCGTAAAAAATTCATTGTGAAATGTTGAAGAAGCACAAGTCATTAATATAAACATAACTTATCTGGATTTTTCTTTTTTTGCTTTTTGGCTCAAATTTATTTAAAAAAAATGCATTTTCACGTTCATTTCATCCATTTACAGATTTTATGAATAAACTTAAACGATGGATAAAACCTTTGCAAAAAATCTGAAATAGACACTATGTCCGGAGAAGGAGGAAATATGACATATTCTCTAGAGGTCATTCCATTCGGAGGTGATAAAAAGTTTTCTCTTCCATTAAGAGTTATTCTTTTTCATTTCATAGATACCTTTTGTCTTTGAAGGCTCGTTGCATATGGAGTAAGCTGCTTTGCACTATCGGCACGCAAGGTATGATGCTAGAACGACTATATTACGTAACTGTCACTCTAAAGGCACTTGAACTGACCTCCCCAGGCAGATTCCGGAGCCTTGGGGCCCCGACTGCACACAGAGGGCCTCTGCTTGAGGACCTCAGGACACACAGGCGCCTATACAACCGCTGGCAAAAATGATGGAATCACCACTCTCAGAGGATGTTCATGCAGTTATTTGAATTTGTGAAAAACAGAAACAAGAGATCACATATGTGACACAGAACTAAATTAATTTCAATGAATGAAAATTTACAGGGTCAATCTATAGTTTTTTTCCCCAGAATTGAGTGATTCCAAAATTTTTTCTCTCTGTTTGGTCTAAACAAAACAAGTATCTGTTACTACTGTATCACAATGCTGTGTCTTGATTTCCTTTACTGTTTCTTAAAGCCAGAAAGTTGCCATTTGAAATGACTATAATGAATGAACATTGGCTGAGGTTGGATTTCCATAAATTTTGTCAGTGATTGTAGTACCAATATACGAGGATTTCTTTGTTTAAGTGTGTCAAAAGGCTGTTACAATAATTTAACCTAGTTTTTCCTCTCCTCAAAGGAGAAGACCAACACTCTGTAGTAGATTATTATTCAAGATCAGATCATTCTAGACTCAAAAACATAAAGTAGTTGTCATTTTAGATGAAGGAATCACGCTCCAGGATTTGCCTGATCTGTCAAATGGTATTTTTAAGCTTTTAACATTCAGTGCCCAAGAAATCTGAAGTACGCATTTGAATCTGTCCAAACAGGATTGCTTTGGAGCTTGAAGCGGAACACTCAAGGTCAGGTCAACACATGAAAATGAGCATGGACTGGATTCCTCTCTCAACTGATAAAATGTGAATTTCAAGTTGCATAATGTCAGCATCCTCCATATAGATTTTTTTTCTAGTAGTTTCATTTTTCTTTCCTCTTCTTTGCACTTTGCACCCAGATTTTATTTTATTCCCTCAATTTCCATTCCATCTTTTCTGTATTTCATTCTCCATCTTTTTCTGCACATCCTTTATTTCTCACCGCCTCATCTGCGATTTGCAGAAACATTTCTAAAACGCTAAAAATTCAAGAAGAAAAAGAGAAGCAGGTTGTCTGTGCTTTGTCTCATAGCCATTACAGTTTCCTCCCCGAGCAGCTGAATACATGTGATTAACAAACTGTCGATGGGAGATTATTGATTGTGATATGAAAGAAATAGCATTCAATGAACTGGTGGAAAAAAAAAAAAGTCTGGTCACATGAATGGTTAACTAGCTGTAAAATACGTTTAACATGGAGGATAAAATGTTTTTATTAATGCAGGTGGATAAATGAATTACTATGATCAGTTAATGATTCAAAGCTTAGTCCGATTTGTTCTGAAATATTGATATGAAGCACTTGAACCGGACATAGCCGTGGACTGTTACATGCACAGAAAGCCAATTGGGACCTTCAAAACATACCATGCATACGATCTTCTTGCCTGGGGCTATGTCAGACATTTTCTGCTTTTTCAATACCTGTACTGACAAGTTAAACCTGCTCTGATGAGTGGCAATTTCAATTCCCACCCACACCCAAAAACACTACTGACAGCAAACACACAAGAAGACACCAGACCGTCACAGATCTTCACGGGTGAGCACAGCAACAGCCTCCTTCTCAAACGTACTTTGAGTCTTTGTTTTTCTATCAAGCATGAAACTTGCTTGACAGATTTTTTTTTTTTTGTTAGATGAACTGAACCATGTGTTTGAGGCGGGTATCAAAAATTCTATGTAACAAAAAGTATGATAATTTTGCTTTGGTTTATCTTACAATAAACTGTTGACACCTTAAAAAAGTCAGCATATATTTTTGGTTTTTCAGGTCATTTCAAAATATTTCCCTGGTGAAGAGACAATATTTTAATCGTTAAGTGTGACTTCATTATGTTGATACTTCATTGCATAACTAAAGAATTTGCAGAGAAAAAAATTGAAAAAAATAAAGATACAGTTTCCAAATAGTTTTGTGTGATATTCGCTGCAGTGATCCGGATTATCTTACCATAAGATTTTACTGAGAAACTTTTACAAAGCAGAGTTATAAGATTGTATTAATTTGTTTTAAAAGCCTAGATGTCAAGAGCAGCATACTGCAAAGCTTGCAAAATGTACTGACAATCTCTGGATGTTTCACCCTTGTGTTGCTTTTATACATGAAATCTTGGTCGGTATAATTTATCTTGTTTTGATGACAATTTGTAAAAAGAAAAAAAAAAGCTTTATTTATATCGAAGCAAAAACAGACTTTTTTAAATTGACATTTACAAATTAACGTCAATTAAAATGATATAAGTCAATGTAATTGTGATTGCACGAGCATTCACTACTTTCAGGTCAGTATTTAGCAGATGCACCTGTGGCTGCAGTGACAGCAGTGACTTTGTGGACATGTCTCCATCAGGATGGCTCAGTCCCAGATTAGATTGGATGCAGTCATGCTTCACAGTGAAGATGGTGCAGTCGTGTTTATTTGCGTATTTACTTATTTATTTGACATTTCCCAATCATAGCATCTAGTCTGAAGGACAAAAAGCAAAAATTTTGTCTCATCAGACCAAAGAATTTTCCAACTGACCTTGGATTTCTTATGAGCTTTTTCCAGAAATGACTGTCTCAGTTTGTCTCAGTCTGTCCCATCAGAGCCACCTTAGCTTTTAACTTCAGAGTGGCCTCCCTCCCCACTCTTCTTCTTCTTGTCCAGTCACAGGACAATTTAAACAAGCACACAAGTCCTTCAATTTGCTTTTACTTTGACAAGGTTTTCATGTATAAAAGCAACAAAAGAGTGAAACGTTTGAGGCGGGTGACGACAGTCTGTAGGTATTGTGTCTGACACCTGAGGGTCATTCACAAGTAACACAGTAAAACAGCCTACTTGTCAAGCAGCAGCCCTATAATTCCACGTTCCTAGTAAACAGGAATGTACATACTTCTTATAATACACCTTTCCATAAACCTTTTTCCCTTAGGTTGCTGGAACAAAGTACCCATTATGATAAAGTCACTTCCTGAAACTGAAGAAGAAGAAGAAACAATTACCACAGCTGGTACACATTGCATTCATCTTTCATTTGTAGAATACGCCTTTCAAATTGTTCGTATTTTAATTGATCTGCTCTTTTTGGTGCTCAGATTGGAGAACAGTCTCAGATACGACACAAGCTCGATGGCTATTTTCTCAAGGTCTTATCTACAGGCACAGATATTCAAAGAGTCTAAATTTGAGAATGGATATCACACAAGACAGGCAAGAGCAAGACAAAGCTTTAGTTGCCTTCTACAGGAGTGACGGCGTACAGTGGGCTTCAGCGTACAACTGCAGTCTCGAAGGTCGTCACTGGCGTATTAAAGTGTCCTACTTTTAAAACGGTGACGAGAACATGTTGTTCACTTGAGTGACGTTTGGACCATCTATGTTTCATTGCAGGTGATGTTGCAGTAGGAAGTGGAGTCGAACGTCACATCATATCAACAGTGATTTTCAGGCTCATCAGTGGATTCCATATAAATTTAGGTTAGACACATCGACCAATTCGGATAGTGTTCTGAGTCCACATATCACGCATATCACAAATCACAACCTCCTGCTGTTGAGATAAAATGAGAAATCAGTCTTTTCTTTCCCAGATTTTGAATGTCATCTTGTGTTTGAGGAAATTGTGTGTAATGTTTATTTCCTGATATCTGCTGATATTGGTTCCTGAACAGATTCTAATCAAAATTAATCAAAACCAGCATTTAAATAATGTTAATTATTGATCACTATAATAACATTAATAAGACTTCTTTTATATTGTTTACAAAGAGTAGACCTCTCTACGATCACTAGAAATAATGTAAAATGATTGTAAAATATTAATGGATTGGCCTCTATTTTTTAAAATTGATTATATCCTCTTTACTGCAGCAACCAGATTATGCTGTATACAAAAGGCTTCAGTTAAATGTAATGAATAAAATGACTGGCTACCACACAATGTGCAAAGAAAGAATGTTAAGCTTCTCTCTATTTGCCTGCCAGAACACTCCTTTCATTTTGTCTTGATGGCAGCATCTGAAAGAAAAATACAGGCTGCAGGGCTGTGTTTGAACCCATCTCCATGGATACCAAGAGTGTAGCCTCCCCATTCTATCTTCAATCAAGACCAGAGTGGGTCAACAAACTTAAAACTAAAGATCTGATCAAAAAGGATCCTGATTAATTTTTCTTTCAAATGTTTTTTCAGAAACATATTTTAGTATTGATGGCAGACCAACAAATTGGACAAGACAAATCCACGCACCATCTAACTCACTGTACGTCACACAGCAGAGCGTTTATGAATCCACAATGCATTATTATTTTAAAAGTTCTTGTTACACTTCAGTTTAGTTCATGTGCAGTTCGATGTTTTGCATCTTTCAGCACATAAACAGCAGTCTTATGATCTCTCTTAGAATAATTTACATTATTCTAAGAGAGAGAAAGGTTCATTTATCCTGGAATGAAATGAAATGACTAAAATTTCCTATCAGTTACACATAGTACTGTGCCATATGCCTATACTGACTACCCTGTATAGAAGTTGTGGTCATTCTTTGATTTACTTTCTTCATCTCTCACTGCTGTAGGAGGTGTGGCCATCGTAAAAATCTTTGAGGGAGAGCCTGATCATCTCATCCCTTCAGCCTCAGAGGAGCTGCTTGAAAACAACTTGTTCACTATTGCGGGTCGCATGATCGGTCATTCTTTTTTGCACAAGGGCCCAAGTTTCCCAGGACTTAGCCCGGCCATTATTCATATTCTTTTTGAAGGTACGTTGGAGTCTACTCCTGTGACAATCCAGGACTGCCCTGACCTCGACATTCGTGAAATCATTAAAATGGTAAACATGAAAAATCATTTTCTACAAAACAGCTTCTGTCTTTCCCTTAATACATTGAGCTTTGAATCATAAAAAAGCAAATGTACTTCTATGCATGCTGCCTCAACCAAACTTTCTTTATTCCAGCTAGAAGAAGATGCAGAAGTAAAAGATTTTGACTTCATCCATCAGCTCTGCCTTTCCTGGAACCTGCCAGTACCAAATGCAACCAACAGGAAATGGCTGGCTAAAAAGCTTCTCTTGCATGCTGTAAAGTCTTTTCTACATATTCTTCTTAAGTTTGTCACAATTATTATAAACCTTATTATTTGAAAAAACTGCACTAATTTTGCACAGGAGTTAGAATTGTGCCTAAATATCTGAATGAAAATATTGTGATGAAACTTTCACTGAGATACTTGATGCTCCTAGACGCACTCACTCTACCATCAGTGGTTTAACTGAACTTTTAGCGCCATCTAGTGTTTATGTCTCTACAGGTCATTTTTTTGTGAAGCATCCAATGATGTGAAGATCAAATGTTAGTCAGCTGCAAAGCTAGACATCACATCACCAGTGTGAGCCCATGAAAGTAAAAGCCAGAAACATGACCTGCTCTTTGTTTTACAATCCTAATGACATCCTCAGCTATAGCTCGAATTGTCTGTGAGCTTTTATGTGACATTGTGGAGTATCATACATAAAAATACAGTATATTACTGTATGCAAATGTTGATGAGGTCATATAATACACTAAAATCTTCTTTAACAAAATACCCAATTTTAAGCACCAGTGAGAATAATACTATATGTCCATCATGTCTTGTCTCCTCTATTATAGGTTATTGAGCAAACAAGGCAACAAATAATTCAGTTTGGAAAAGGCTTAAAAGAGACAGGACTATGGCCACTTCTCACTGAGAGAAGAGATGTTATCCCAATCCTGTTCCCCAGGGAATCAGAAGCACAAATCACACCTCAGGTACAAGAAGGAAAAAAAATCAAAAAACAAAGTGTGAATTAAGAACACAGTACAGAAAGGTACAGAAAACCAAAATATTGATAGAACATATGCTATGATGAACCAATTACATTATTTACTGATAAATCAAAGTCCACAAGCTGGGATTGGATAGAACCAGCTTTAACCATCTGGCATTGAGACTTTTATCACAAATAAATACTTCAGACGTGACCTTAAATTCAGCTGGAATTACATGTGATTTCAGATAATCTTGGATTGCATCGTATGGCCGACAACGGTAACGGTTATCTTTGAGGATTTCAGAATTGAAGAAGAAGATGATAATGATATTACAGACGTACACCGAATTTCTGGCTACTTTAAAGAATTTATTGAGAATGGTATGTATGTGTGTGTGTGTGTGTGTGTGTGTGTGTGTGTGTGTGTGTGTGTGTGTGTGTGTGTGTGTGAGACACTTCAGTCATATGCTACTGAAAATGAGAGTCTATGTTGTCTGATTGGCTGCTTTTGTTTAACACAGCATCTCCTGCTGAGCTAAAGAACCTGGTAAAGTTCTGGATAGGATGGGAGATGCCGGCTACAGAGATGACGGTGGAAATTGTAGAGGCCGAATTCCCCACAGCTTTAACATGTTTTGAGAGGCTGAGGCTGCCGAGGCATTACAGGACATACCAGAGATTTCATGAGGATTTATGTGCATGCATATCAACCAGTTATAGTGGTTTTGGCCGTGTGTGATTTGCGCTTGCACGTGAAATGTATGAATATTGAATGTGTGAAACTTACTAATGTATGGTGTAAATTACTGTTGTAATTTGTATAATAAATAATATTTAGATTATTAAGAAATGTTTGATATTATTTAGCCCAAACTATAATCCATTCGATTTTTGGAGATAAAAACAGATCAATGTTTAGCGTTGTAGTCATGATTTATCAGATTGAACTCAGCAGGTGTATTTCTACGTACTCTTACTGAGCTTGAAAAGTGAATGCATGGAAAGCCGCATTCACCTCCCCCCTTTGAACAGCTGTCATTCATTAAGAGTCCATTGAAATGACTTTCTGTTTCTGTGTGATTGTCCTCCTTCCAAAAAAATATAAACCATTTGGAAAGATATTTGAGACTTGTGACTTAACACTTGAAGTCACATTTTCCTAGTTTGGTTTCCAGACACCTCAAACATTATAATTATCTAACGATTCCTGCAAAAAAAGATTTCTGTTTTAGTGGTACTGCATGAATGTAAACTGATTCCTATTACTGTTTACTTTTTTAACAGCTCACACAAGTAAAGTGAAATAAGAACTTTGTCATAATGAAGCAAACTCCTTAAGAAGAAGGTTTAAGACTGACCAGAAACAATAACAGTACATAAAACCAACACATAAACGAAATAAAATACTGTAGTACCTTACTGTAACTTTTAAATCTTTACTTCTGCTAAATGAATTTTATCTTTGGGGGTGTAGAGGCGAAGTCAAGCTCTAATCCACTGAGTTATTTCACCACACTTACATGAATGATGTACTGAGGCACTTCCCGGTCATCAAAAGTCCCACATGTCACTTTATGTTTAACTATTCTCTTTTATTTCCATTAAGTTTCTCAGTTAACTCAACCTGTAGTTAACATCAGAGTTCAGCGTTAGCGTCAGCTAATGTTTCCAGACAGAAATCTAACCAGAAAACATTGGTTCCACATCATTTATCTCCTACAGGGGGACAACATACAAACAACACACAATAGGATAAAATAAATATAGGTACAGGTCGTTTTGAATCAAATTGTTAATTAATATACGATTATTAAAAAAAACACATGGAAAAAAATAATAAAGTTTATGCCATTCCACCTGACTTATAGTCTGTCTTAAAATCTAAAGTTCTTCATGTCTCATTTTCAGGCAGATAACATTCATGTCAAAAGTACTCAATATTTCTTGAGTATATGAAGTACTTTATCTGTTTAGCAGTAACTAGTGTAGGATTTCAAATTTCCTCCAATAAGATTTTGTTATCTTTATTGTCATTGAGAAGTTTGAAGCAGTGTTTGGCGTCTAGAGCTCTGTGCCTTCTCACAAAGACAATTGAAATAAAGGTCGGTTTACGTTTGGTGATAAATATGGCAGGAATAAATTTGACACAATTCAAAAAAGTCAATGTAGTTTCTCCTTCCAGACTTCATGACCAAGTTAGTCAGAATGTAAGTGTCGATGTAGAAACATTAATGTTTGTGTATCTAGTTTCTGTACTGGCTTTTATACTGTAGTAGTTATATTGACCTATATGGTGGCAGCAGAAGTTAACTCCATTTCCCACAAAAGTTTTTCTTTATACTATACATTATGCAGATGAGTCACATGGGTGGATCTATTAATTTTTTTTAACTCACGGGTCACAAGGGACAACATTTTCCACTGAGGGTCCAGGTATATTTTGAAAGCTGTGCATTATCTGAATCAAACTCACTCTGTTTGTCTCCTTTTGAATCCATATCATTCCTATTAGCAGCAAAAACACAAACAAGCATCTAAAAATCCATTATCTATAAGTAGATTCTGATCGTATTAAAATATTTTTATGGAAAAGACTAGAAATATTCAGTAAGAAGCCTCTGCAAAATAAATTCTGGTATTTATTTAAGTGATCTTGTGCCCTTTTACTATTAACAGCATGCTGAAATCAAGCCAGGGCTCACCTCAATCATACTCTTGGAAGCACCTAACAAAGTTACCAAACAACATTCCCTAAAATAATTAACTACCTGCTTTAACTACCTAGGTTCTGTGATAGCAGCAAGTCAATGATCTTTCACATGTTAACTAAACGGATGTGGGGGATTGTAACTCAACATGAAGCTCTTGAGGGGAACTGAACTGAAAGTGCTGCTACATAACTCCATGCAGGTGTGACAGTTAAAGTCTGGAAATACAAATAAATATTGTGAAAATTTCGTAGCATTTAAGATACACGGCAGAAATTAGAAGGTCTCTCAGTACGGTGCGTAGGTCTGCTGAACAGATGCTTTTAATTCATTTTCAGTAATCCAATCCTGAGTATCATTCCAAATCCCCTGCAAAATTGTAAGTCTTTTCTTTGCATAACAGATGGAAGTGGTAATGAACAAAAAAAGAAAAGTGGAACAAAATGTTATAAAAAAAAAAAAAAAAAAAGTCCCCCAAAATGTCATGACAGGCTGGAGAAAGTTAAAATACCTTCTGTTGTGGTTTGTGCTTATTTCCCCTTTTATTTTGAAAGTTAATATCCTCGCCTTGTTCATTGCTGTACATTTCCTCTTTCTCCTTGTGATATATTTTGACCATTTGGTCCACTTCCTTTAGTTTATGGTATTCAGTTCTGCTTTTTTTTTTTTTTTTTAACTTTTTATCAAACCTGTTTGCCTTCTTAAAGTTAATCAAACCTTTGAACTGCATCCTCTGTTCTGTGTCTATATTTTGAATCCTCAACATCTGAAACATAACAATATTGCATCCAGTAGAATCCAATAATCATAAAGCAGAGAATAAAAAATGTAAAGAAAATGTAAAGAGACCTGGAAGGGAGCTGACACACACTCTGCCCTCTGCCACGACCTCACCTGGTGCATCTCAGCTCTCAGAAAACTTACACAATCACATCTATAATCATGAAGTCCATATCCTCATTAGGAGTTCTTAAAATGAAGTTGAGTAAAGTCACAAAAGATTTTCAATCATATATCAAGTTTGTTTGGCATTTAGTTCACAAGTACATCAAGGCTCAAACATAATCTTCTATCAATGAGTCCCTGTGTGCTATTTTAATGTTCTGCTTTCACTTTTCTGTGCACATAAAGTGTTTCATGAAATTGTGGTTGTATGTTTTTCAAACAAGTGATTCCTCTTTCTTTTTAATGTATTATTGCGTGGTTGGTATGAACTGCCCCCTACCCTTCTTACACACACATTGTCAGTCAGTCAGTCAGTCAGTCAGTCAGTCAGTTCAGAAACTCCCCATTTCCTCTACAGGCATTAACAAAAGGAAGCTCCTCCTTTCAGAAACATCTGGAGCAGAGGAGGAGCAGGCAGACACATTTAGACTCTCTGGGACTATTAGTATCACCACCAAACGGGGATAAGGTCTAACAAATAGGTTAGTTGTGAAGATAGCTATTTTTTTTTTATCGTTACAACTCCTCAGGCTGACTCGTCAGTGCCTGTTTCCTCAACACACCCTAGTCCGGCAATGACCGCCTGCCTGAATCAGGAAGCCAGAGTTTAACCTGTTCCTCAGCACTGACTGACTGAACCTACCATCTGCAGGTATGAAACGTTATTATATGACTGCTTTTGCTTCCTGCTTCCTGTGTCTGTTCAGCTAATTTCCTAGTTTTTCCACTTCCTCTTCTGGTTTTCAGGCAGGATAGCAGACACTCCTTTGTTTGGGCAGCTATCCTACATCAGAGTTAAACAGTAGCTGAAACACTAATGTAGCTGACATGAACCTCGTCTCTCAGAGTAAAATCCAGTCTACAAACACACTTGTTGCTTTGTGCACCTCTGACCTCACAATCACTCACAATGTTTGAACATTCACAGCTCACTCCAGAGCCCGACATGTCTAAATCTGCAAAATCACTTTCATCAACAGCATTCGTGTTCAGTCATGTTCACGATTACTGCACCTAGCGTGAATGCTCTTTAGAACCTCACTCTGCTTTCTCCTCCGTCGTCACACTGACAGCTGTCAACCCCATCAGGTGGACACAATGCTGTGCAGACCTTTTTTTTTTTTTTTTTAAACAAAGTCAAATAAATATTAATCAAACTTCATCTTCCTTAAATGTTCATCCTTTTTCTCAGCTGTAATTGCTCTTACGTCCTGGGGCTAGAGTCGTTTTCACACGTGCCATAGGCCTTTCTGGTCCTCACTGATTGTCTTTCCCAATAAAATGTGAAAAAGATTTTATTTTTGACATTTAGGACCCTGAAATCATATCTCAGACAGTCACTGGTTTTATATTAATTAGCTTACCTGGGTGGCAGAACCTTTACGTGGTCTGTAATGGACAACACACAAAGCAATCGAATAAATGAGCTCAGGTTTCATTATATAAAAGATTTATGTAACACTGAAATTATGTAACAACAATTTTCCTGTTTCATTCTGGCTCCGCAAAACTTTTCCTCCACAGATCTGGATTTCAAATATTGTCAGGATTTCACTGTGTGGCCTGGGAAGAGCCCAACCTCCCATCCATTATTTCACTCAGAACTATTTAACATCACTCACTGAGCGCATTTTCATCTTTATTATGATGTCATCAGCAGTTGTTTTGTGGTGGCTGCCGGTTAAACAGATTACAATACAGCACAGGTTTGTTTTTGTGAGTCATGGGATCATATCCTGAATAGCCTGTCTTGTCTTCTTTTAAAAATGTTAAGTATCACCAAGGGCAATAGAACATGGTCTAACATTCACTACTCTTCTCTGAGAACTCATCTTCAGTCTCTGATCACTCAAAAAGAACTGACACAAGATAGATGTGAGCCTGTTTAATATATTTGCTGCCAAACAGAACAAACCAAAAAGTCATCAGGGCGTACAGAAGCCATGCAGACAGGAATAGAGTGGAGGGTGTGAGTCACGGACTGGGAGGTGGGAGGGTTTCCAGGTCAGGAATGTGGATGTGGGTACTTAATATCAGACGAGGAGGGTGGTGCCAGGAAGCAGGCCGGGTGTAAACAGGCTGGGTGCCAAGGTCGTTCACATTTCACCAACGTTACGGCTTTTTCTAAAGCCCTAACCCTGAGCCTATTTTGACCGTTTTCATGTTGTATTTTTGTCTCGATACACTGGATAAAAAATGTTTAACATACCCATGCTTGGTATCTTTTTCTTCAGCTTCAACTTCATCTATATGAAAGGATAGTTATTATTTCACTATAAGGTATTTCGTTGACATATTGGGCCAAAATATACACAATCAAATTTGAATTAAAATTTTTTATTTTTTTTTAATTTACTACAATACAAACCACCAATATGCTCAATGTACTGTTTCGGAACTTGGAAAACTAAACATAGGTTGATAACATGAATATGTAAATGTGAAATTAAACTAAAGTAATATTATATACAAGTATTTACAATAAAAACAAGTATTTTCACAGGCACTTTCAGCTGAAACTCACAAACACACAAACTTCTGCTGCAATTCTTCAAAATAAATTGTAGAACAACAGAGAATTTTGCTTCCTCAAATAGTGCAAAAAACACATTGAGAGACAATTGAGATGTAATCACACTTTATCCAGCGGTCATTGTGGGGGTCATCTCCAAGTCTCCAGGGCTAAAGATGACTGTCGTGTAAAGATAACGGCTACTGGACAGACTTTTTTTTTTTTACGGAGCATTGAAGACACCGTGTGATCCGATCGTGGAGATCATACAGACTTCAGAGACAGAATATCTTTCACTTCAGTTTGTCTTGTATTTTCCTGAAGCTGACTGGCTGGCCTCCCATAGATAGAAGCCATAGAGCACTGGGAGAAGTTAAATTGCTGCTTTTGGAGTTGGTTTGAAAAAGCTATAATTACCGGTGACTGCATATGGATGTTTTTAAAATAGTTTTACAAGCTCTTGTAAATGTATTTTCCTGGTGTGTTTTCCTGATTGTTGCGTGAAAGAAGGTATTCAGGGTATTTTTTTTTGTCCATTTGTTGATGTACTTCAGTTTTAAATTGGTTGATTTTTTTTTCTCACTTTTGTTACTCGTACAATTTCCTGACCTGAGATTCTCTCCTTCTATGTGTGTGTTTGTGTGTGTCTGTGTGTGTGTGTGACATTTTAAAGGATGTCATCAGCACTAAAACGATGTGGCCGTTGCCAGAAGGCGGTTTACTTTGCGGAGGAGGTTCTCTGTGACCAGCAGTACTTCCACATATCCTGCTTTCATTGCAGTGAGTAGTGACCCGCCATCGGCTTCCTGACGTTATCAGTGTGAACACGACCGAGCTAATACACCTTGACGCTTGCAACTGTATTCACCATTAGGATTTACCTCATATCTCTTTGTGTTTGTAACAGATTTTTAAAGTTAACAAGGAAGAAGTTGCAAGTTTTTTGTTTTTTTGACACAGAATAAATCAAAAAGCACAAACTTTGTGCATTTTTCGGAATCTTAAAATGTTTCTAATTGGACTCAGATGGGTGGTTGTTCTTATGTGTGAAAGACAGACAGACAGGCAGACAGACAGATGGGGCTACATCTAAAGTCTCTGTCTGCTTTTTTGTTTTTTTTAAAGATGTACTAAAATAAATCGAAATAAATCAGCATTATTTCAACCTCATCTATCAATGCATGTTGGCTCATGCATTTCTGACGGTTCGGTATTGAAATCAAACATTTTTGTGATGGATTTATAAACATATGCGTGACAATAATTTGTGTGTGTGTGTGTGTGTGTGTGTGTGTGTGTGTGTGTGTGTGCGCGTGTTAACATGTCTGTTTGTGCAGCGGCGTGCAAAAAGCGTTTGGACAGCACAACAGTTTCCGTTCATAAGGATGAAATTTACTGCAAATCCTGCTACGGGAAGAAATATGGCCCAAAAGGCTACGGCTTTGGTCAAGGAGCAGGGATCCTGAACATGGACCGGGGAGAGGGTCTGGGTATCACGAGTGAAGAGTGAGTTACATACAAACACATTTCTGATGCCTTTTAACAATATATTTTTAAAAACTTTTTAAGGCTTTCTGTATTTTCCCTTAACAGATCTGCTCCTCACCGTCCCACCACCAACGAGAACACATCCAACTTTGCTCGTAAGTTTGGGGGGTCTGATAAGTGCCCACGCTGTGGCAGGAACGTCTACATGGCTGAGAAAGTGATTGGAGCTGGGAGTGTAAGAACAAACACACACACACACACACACACACACACGCAAGTATAATATTACAAAAAAAAAATAATAATAATAATTTTGTTCTTCTGCTTATGTACAGTCATGGCATAAGGGTAAATGTTTCACCTGTGCCTCATGCGGAAAGGCCCTTGAGTCGACAACACTTACCGATAAGGATGGAGAAATCTACTGCAAAGGTAAAACGTCACTGTCTACGCCTGAAAAACATACATCTGAATTCATATCAATATATAACACAAAAAACTCTTATGTTTTGTCATGCTGAGGCATTCTTCTATACAAACATTTCATCTGGTCGTACCAGACTGCTGTCATTGACAGACACAATAAACAAAAGAGCAAGGAATGCAAACGTTGGCGTCATACATGCTCCCTGAAATAAACATAACACATCTAACATGTGCATGTGCAACTGTAGATTTATTATTTCGAGTTCCATAAAACTTCAGAACATATACATGTAATCATGTTCATATTCTAGAGATATAATTTATGTTTGAGACATTTATGGCTTTAAGTTACTTAGCCAATTAAAGGGTAACAAAGAGGAACATCAATCCAACAGCAGCTTCATTGTGTAGCAACCATATGGAAATCTTTTTTGTCAGACATGTGATCAATGCAGGTTTACGAAGCCAGACAGGAATAACCAGATTGATTCAATCAGGTTGTGTTCCTATGAAAAATAGATTACATTAGTAACACATCAAACAGCATCTACAGAGTAATGAGGGCAGCACATCCTGAAGCCCAGCTTTACCATGAAAGATGAGGTTGCCAGGCTTTCTCTGTGTGAACATTAGTGACTGACTGTTGTAATGAATGTGAGATTACAGCAGAGGGCGCCTTAAAATTGACTTTTGAGCTTTCTTTTTCTGTTTTCTTCAGGATTAGGTGAGAATTTCAGATTAGTCTTGGCACTATCACAACAGATTAATAAAATGAAGCAAACAGATGGCACAACAGCAAGTTTCAGTTCAAGCTAAAATATTTTTTTGTAAAATGAGAGCCTAACAAAGTAACACCACTTATCATTCCCTAAGCCTAGACACACATATCTACGATCCATATCTAATGCGTCCGTTTAACTTCATCTTTCACTCATTAAATGAAATTTAAAATCCTTTTGCATGTCTGTGCCCATATCTGCATTAAACACATTGACTTGCCAAAGACGCCGTATGGCGTCTTTTCATTCAGTGACATAACACATGGCTGGCAGCCAAAGGTTAAAGATCCACCCTTGCATAAAGTTTCATTCTACTCGACGTACATCACTTGAGGATGTTTTCCCCAAAAAATATTATTACCTTCCATTACACACCAAATATTAGTAATTTTTTTCTGTTGTGGGAAAATAATAATAATGCGTTTTTTGTTTTTTTTTTTACTTTGGCTTGAAACTCTTAGAGAAGTCCCCAGATCTGACTCCCTATTAGTAACAATATGTGACAATATGGTATACATGTTTGACAAGATTTTTTTTCTCACCAGGATGTTATGGCAAAAACTTTGGCCCCAAAGGATATGGGTACGGAGGTGGAGCTGGAACTCTGCAATATACGCAGTAAACAGTTTTCAAAAACCTTCTGCTGACAGATTCCAAGAATGCTGTGCCGCTATTTTCATGCAAACTGCTGCAGTAAACATATGTTGCCTTACAACTGGAAAAATAACTTTATTTAGACCAAAAGTGACTGCTTACCGTTGCTGACACAGTGTTGAGACATAACCCACTATTAACACAGTGAAATGTTTATTCCTTCATGTTTATTTGTGATGCTTTTGACCAAAAATCTCCAAAATAAAGAGAAGCTTGTTGTATGATAATAAATAAAAGCAAAATGTGATTTTCTTATCTGTTGTGTATGTGTGTATGTACAGTATGTGTGTGTGGGGGGGGGGGGTGAGAGAGACAGATAGACTTGTAGTGATATCTATCAATAGAGATATCACTAATGTGATATTTATTTTATCCTTTCAAAGACAGTGAAACTACCTGGCAGCTCGCTTGTGTTGTTAAAAGTGCTAAAAATGACAGTCACAAGCAGTAAAGTCTCACTCCAGAAATCTCGTCACATTTCCTGTAAAGCACATGCGTCAAACTCAAGGCCCGGGGGCCAAATGTGGCCCGCCACATCATTTTATGTGGCCCGCAAGAGCATAAAAGGTCAGAATGTCAAAAAATAAAAACTACATTTCCCACAATGCCGTAATTAAGTCCATTTTAACTTTGACAAAAACATTTTGAACAAAGTTAATATCCTAACTTGCGTTTGATGTTATTTTACTTTATTTTACTCGGATAGTTTGATCCTTGATTGATGGAGTTCTATAAAAAGGATTTATGTTATTTTTTTCTGTCTAACTGCAATGTTTGTAACTTAAATAAGTAATAAATTCAGAGTTATTTAACATAAGGAGTAGTTACATTTATTTTACATTACATCGAGTTACATTTAGTTACATTTATAAGTTAAATCTGGCCCTTTGAGGACAGCCGTTATGCTGATGTGGCCCTCAGATCGAACAAAGAATGCATCTGCTTATGAACTACAGTACATACATCTCAACTGTTGATTCTTTGAAACTAGGCAACCAGAAAGAAAACACAGACGCTGTAGACCTCTAAAAGGCAGCACACTTCCCTCATTATGTTACTGAATCTAAACACTACAGTCCCGTGAGGGCTTGACCCTCATAATCGGCGTCGTTGACCATTAAAAACCCCTCCTCAGAAGTTATCATCTAATAGGAGTCTAAATACATTTGACAGTCATGAACGTAAACAAGCATTAGTTCATGGTGAGAACTTTTGTCTGGATCGATTCCAAAATGCAATGACTTATTTTTGCTACACGCCCATCCTTTCTACTGAGCATCATCGAAATGATCAGGTTGTTAACGTGTCATCTTGCCAACAGACAGACAGAATAACTGACGCCAGCATAGAATCACATCCAAATTTTAATTTTAGAGTGAACAATTCCTTTAAGGTTTCATTGAAATGTCACACGCTCATTGCACCCATTCCTCTCATAACCTGGCGGTGACACATCATAACCTAATCGTGTAAAGGTGGAGGAATTCTGCCTTCATTCATCCTGCAACACTCACTCTGTCACGAGTAAGAGCGAAGTTATTGTCAGGATAATAACATTAATTATCTTTCATCCATTACAGGGCATTAGACCGAAACTTGGTATTTGAAACAATCTTCTTTCTAAATTATACTTCAATTTTTACTTCAATCATTACGTTTGATTGCACCTTTATTGATTTTAAACATGCTTCGCCTAATATGTATGTAAAGTCATGATAGCATCATGTTTATATAAAATATAGAATTAATCACATCCGGAATTGATCCACCACTTTTTCCCATTTCTCATCTGCTCAACAAATACAGTCCATTTCCTTCTTGGACTCCATTTCTCTCTCACACATTAATTACAAAGTTTGTCTTCTTTATCTTCCTCCCACTCACATTCCAGCTCTGTGCAAGACAACAGGAAAAAAAAGCTCATAAAACTCTTAAGTAAATATACCTTAACCAATTTATTTTTGCAATTTTATTTTGCAATTATATATCTATATATATTACCTTAGAAACGTATGGCAGGTATTTTAAACAGCTCTGTGACTAAACGCACTGGCTTCACCTGTAATCCTGTTGTACACATTTACACGACTACTGTAAAATCCAACTGTCTCCGTGCGCGCACGCACACACGCACTCCACACACCCACGCACAGACGTGGAATCCAGCAGCCCGGATCTCCTCCTGTCGTCACCGAGAGGAGGCGGGGTGATAAGACGAGGAGGCAGAAGGTCCTCAGAGGAGCCGGGCATGTTCAAACATATCCAAGCGGACAAGCCTGTGACATCATATATAACGTGAGGTCAGCGCGCAGGTACAGGCTGTGTGTGTGTGTGTGTGTGTGTGTGTGTGTGTGTGTGTGTGTGTGTGTGTGTGTGTGTGTGTGTGTGTGTTTACATCAGCGTAAATCTGATGTCACCATTTAAAAATCGACACGTTTTTCAGAAGGACGTTTGACTCCGGATCACAGAAGAAGATGCGTATTTGGATCCAGTCGGAGACGCACCTCAGCTGAACACTCTTCCGGCTCATCGTGGAACAATGTCTCTCCCTGTCAAAGTGATGAGGGACGGGTTGGTGGAGAAGCGCAGCAGCGGACTCCTCCAGCTGTGGAAGAAGAAGCGCTGCGTCCTCACCGAGGAAGGACTGCGTCTGCACAACTGCAAAAGCGGAGGTGATGCTCCCAGCGCGGCTTGGAGTTCCAAAGCTAAGGAGCTGCGCTTCGAGCGCATGGCCACGGTGGACTGCGTGGAGTACAAGCGAGGGCTGGTGTATTTCACCGTGGTCATGGCCACTGGGAAGGAGATTGACTTTCGGTGTCCCCAGGAAGGAACGGCGTGGAACGCTGAGATCGCTTTGGCGCTGGTGCGCTACAAGAACCTGCAGGCGGTGCGCACCGGACGGAACAGGCACCTGTTCTCGGCACACCTGGGCAGCACCGGAGAGGAAGAGGACCTCTGAATCCGGTAAACGGATGGGACTCATCAAAATGTAGCTGAGAATTTAAAGGGCTCCTCTGTTTATTTATTTGTTTAGGCTTCAATAGGAATTTGTTGGATTAAGGAAATCCCTCCCTTTGGTGGATTGTCTCTGGTTTATTTCATCAAAATCTACCTTAAATGTAACTGTGAATGAATATGTAAATCAGTGTATACCAGGTCATATATCCGTTCCCCTACCAGTCAATAATTTGTCATCAAATACCCCACAAAAAGTCTCCACATCGTGCCCCTGCTCACCTCTGGGATACCCCCCTCTGCGGATGAAGGGGTGTTAATAGTAACAAGTTGTTACACTGATTAGATGGAATGAAAGCATCCAGACACCCCACCCCCCACCCCCCCAGGGATGTAGGTGAGACGTGCTGGGATACACTCAAGCATATGTTAAAGATTGTTTTAAAACATAACCGTCGTATTTAGATTTTCTAATGTGGAGTGAAAGTGGTGAGTATTTCTCTTATTGTGAGCATTTACGCAACAGTTTTCAGAGAAACGGAAACTCACTCTCACTCAAGGTTATAATCTCCACGCAATGTGACAGTCCAAAATAACATCTGCCTGCCTCTCCCTCGCTAGGCAGCAAAGTATTTTTAAAAGCATTCACACACACACACACATACATACACACACAAACATACGGCCTCCCCTGATTTATTTAACTGGCATTCAGACAGTAGTCCATTTGTGGCAACCACAGCCAAACATCTTTCCAGTTTTTCCACATTTAGGACAGTTAGTGACATCGCATGACGTCAGTGTTGCTGACTGAAACTGGCGACTGAAATCTCAAATGAAAGGTTCGTGATCTGTGTGTAAGTCTGAACTATGAGCTCACAGTCAAGGAATCCGCTGCGATGCTTCCTTAAGAGAGCCGCAGTAGTCAAGTTCCCAAATTAACCCGGCAGCCGTGGTAACAGTGAAACCTACTAGGATCTCATTTGGTGTATTGGCATCAGTTTCCACACTGACATTTGAATATAAAAAAAATAAAATAAATAAATATCTGCTCTTCTTTTTCCAGCCTTTCTGCTTCTTGAGATGGAACTAATCAAAGTAGAGAAGGGCAAAGGACATCGGATCCACTGGCTTGATTCTGTGGTGCAAAGCATGATGGGATGACCTGAGCGGCTATCAACGAAAGGACAGAGATCAAGAGTGACAGACACACTTCCATGTCTTCCAGTACACTTTCATCCAAAGCCAGGAATCTCCCGCAATCGTTGATGAAAGCGTTTTTCCCGTTGTGACCTCGGGTCACCGTGGAGACCTTTGTAAAATGTAAAAAGATGTCATCATGAGGACACTTTTTTTTAGCCCTTGTGCCTCGATGTTTCAGAAACATCTACTTTGGATGTGATTTTCGAACACTGCTGAAACACGAATCTCTCTGTTTCTTCAGTCTTACTTTATGGTGGGAAAAAAAAACAACTTCCTTTCTTGGCTTGTTTTCGAGACAGAATGGCTCTGCTTTTTTTTTTTTTTTTTCTTTTTTTTTTCTAACGCCGAACATGAAGAATAACTATTTTGCTAATATTCATTGCACATTGCACTCTATGTAATTTGCTCAAAAGCATGTACAGTATTAAACTTGAAATGAATTCAATAAATTTTTGTCATTAAAGTGTTGATGTATTTTCATTTGAGTTAATCTTTTGGGACAGTGATATATATATATATATATATATATATATATATATATATATATATATATATATATATATATAAATGAATATATATATATATATATATATAAATGAATATATATATATATATACACACACACACACATATATATATATATATATATATATATATATATATACACACACATTTATTTATATACATATTCTGTATCTCTCCGTACAAAATCTCTCAGAGCAAAACAGCTGCAACATTCGGGTTCATACCATTAATAGCTCAGCTCATCTGTTTCCAGTTGTGGTGAACCTTGCCTCTAGAGAACACACCCCAGACACACACACACGGTGTAAGCTTTGCTCTCCTGCTGTGCTGGAGTCTGACCTTTTCTTTTTTTTTTTTTTTTTTTGCTCAGAGCTGAGTGGACGACTAATGAGAAGCAGCAAGCCTGAGGCATGTGCTCACAAACATCCGCCCACACACCTAGCTTATGTTCACACCCGCCGTGAAATTCAGCAAGGCCTCAGCAGATTCTCGTTAGTGAGGGCTAGCATATATTGTTCATTCAACCCTCTTGATTTTTCGTGTGTGTGTATGTGTGTGTGTGTGTGTGTGTGTGTATGTGTGGCTGTGGTGTTCAGGGCAAGTCAAGAGTATAAAGGCCTGATTGTGCAGTGACTTCTCTTGTTACGGTGGAAAACCCCAAAGCTACCCATACTGTATGAGTCAGCAAGGGATCAGGAGCGCCGCATGGGGTGGAGCCACCCAGGAATAGATCATATCTACAGCGTGTGGAGGACAGGTACACACACTCATGTATGTAAAGGACACTTAAAGAGGTGGTGGTCCTGTGGAGTTGATCCAGTCCCTTCAGAGTGTGTGCTCACACTCCTCAGTGGAATGCCCTGTCTAAACACCATAAACTCTCTCCAGTGTCTGGTTTTCTCAGCAGATAAACAGACATAGTGCGAAGCTCTATTTCATAAACCAAGTCCGAGCACAGGGGCTTATCTGGAGTTGAGTGACTGTTAGTCAGAGCAGCGTTTGCCTGTTTGACACCCATGTTATGACAAACAGGGCAGTCATCGGATTAGTTTATCAGTGTTTGTCAGAAAGCATGTGAGTCCATACACGCTTGGCAAAGACACAGGATCACCGAAAGGAGCCCCCCGTCCACTGTGTGAGGGTGTAACCGCTAGAGGTCCGCTTCCCCTTTTGATTGAGGAGAACCGTTAACTGTTAGGCCTAAGTGTGTGTGTGTGTGTGTGTGTGTGTGTGTGTGTGTGTGTGAGAGAGAGAGAGAGTAAGAGAGGGGCCTCTTTGTGGTTGGGACGTCAACATTTTTGGCGAGTCGTCGCATCTTGCATACCTCAATTTACATTTTGATTAGCACACCCCGTGTGTTTTTGGGTGAGTGTTTGAGTGCCATACATTTTTGACTTATATTTGTATCCCAATGAACAAAAAAGTCTTTGGATCGCAATAGAAATATGTGATTACTGACGTCTAGAAGACATCCCCCAGTGAGCCCAAGTGGAAGGCAGTCAGAAACTGCAACATCCTGCGACACCCCTGGATTCAAAATTTTACCCTGACCTATTTTCATAATTGTCGCAGCAATGAATTCTATATTGTACTATCGAGTGTGACATTGGCCTAGTTTTCCAAATGTGAAGGTCGTCATCACATTTTTGTACCTCTGGCTTCCTGAAAAGGTTGCTTTTTGTTCTGTGATTTAATCTCATCAGGTTTCAGAGATGTGTACCTAAAAAGGGATAAAAATGAAAATTTGATCTTGACCTACTGTGTAAAGGTCAATGTTGTGATCTAATTTTCATCCCCTTGCCTCCTAGAACATAACACCTTTTGTTTCGTCTTTCTGTCTTATCCTGTTCCTGAGATGTGTGCAAAAAAAATGTACCAAAGTTTAAATTTGACTTTGACCTACTTTTCTCAAGGTCAAGCTCACCATCTCCTTTTTATCCCCTTCGCTGCCCGAGTAATGTGCTTTCGTCTTCCTATCTGTAATGGTTGTGAAGATATTTGTGGACGGACAGATGGACAGACAAACACACAAACACTGACAATCAGTGATAACAGAACGAACAGGACTTACAGTACAGCAGGTTAATCAAAAGGTTATTTCAAGTGCCATATTTAGAAATAAGCAATGGTTTTTGGTGAAATGCCAACATCAGTACATAAATATAATTTTCATAACATTAATTAATAGTGTAATGTTTGCGATGTTAATCGTCTAATTTTAGCCCTCTAGGCCGTTAACATTTGTTGATTAGCACTAAACACAGAACAAACAGCTGAGATTGATGGTAATACCGTTCAGCTTAGCCGTACTTGTAAAGTATTTTCAGGTTTGCTCATAGGTCAAAGTATTACGTGATTGGACAGGGAATTTTGACTCGATGTTGACCGTCTATGTCAATACGATTCATTCATTGCTTGAACACCAGGTTAAAATTGCCAATCTTCTCGGCTAAGTACGTCTTCTCATCAGGCCGGATGCGGTCTTCCTAGTTTGGATATATTCAGACTATATTCTTCATTCAGTTAACCACTAATTGTATCGAGCTGCTTTTTAAATCTCCCATTTGCGGATCGCATGCCACAGATCTGGTCGTAGTTGTTGTTCCGGTATTTTGCTTTGAAGGTTTACTGTTATGGCTCTGGGGTTTACAATCCTGTTTTTCCTGTCTCATTTTGTAAATTTATTGTCTGATGCATTATTTTCATCTGTCTTTAATCCATTTGTTGTTTCATGTCATCTCCGCTCCTACTGCTCCTTACCTGCCTGCTGTGTGACTGATTATTTTCCAGTTGCCTCCCCCCCCCAGTCTTGTTTTCTTCCTGCCGCCTGCTTCTTACTGTCTTGTTGCTCTCTGTGCTGTTGTGACCTTGTCACGTGTTTAAACGCTGTCCCGTGTGTTTCCTTTGTGTTTTATATCCGTTTGCTGTGTGTGTCAGCTTCCTGTTTCTGGAGCGGGCCTTGTCTCTGGGTTTTGGTTATTTCAGAGTTGAGTTTTTCCATCTTTGTAGACTTTCAGTTATTTCAACAGCTACAAGAACAGCTACCTGAAAGTTTTTCTGTAAATAAGTTTTGAAAGACTTTCTGTAAATAAAACCATCGAGCTGCTATCTCTTATGTTTCTTCTTTGAATCCTGACACTAATATAACATCACACATATTACACATATTATACATTACTGTTTCACTTCCAGTACATCCCAGTTTTATTTAGTTTCATATCCATTCTCAGACACTCCTGATCAGAAGCTACCCCCCGCTATCATTTGCCATCTGACTTCATTCTCTCATGTCCGAGGCCAAATCTCGATGCTATAACTGCTGGCCCCTGGTTTATAATGAATCTATGAGAGACAAATGGACGGAGGGAAGATTTGGCACAAAGAGAGATGCGGTTGACTAATAATAGCCTCCACTAACAAAAGAGAGAGAGAGAAAGACAGAGAGAGAGACAATGGGGGGGGGGGGTACAGTTAAATAGAGGGATACCAAATCGCGGGCATCATCTCCGATTTGTCCACCCTGTCAGCGATTGTCTCATTTTCTGCTCCGACATCGGTAAGATTCTTTCTTGTTTGATCTGTGAAACTTTTCATTTTGTCTTGTTATGAAAACTTCATTCTGTCAGTACGGAACACAAATTGAATCGCATAAAATTTTGACTAATTTGAGAATGGAAACAATATCTCCTCACTGAGCGATGGGAGTTACTGGTTTGATGGTTTTTGGGATGATAATCATTCGAAATGTATTAATAGAGACATAAATGTTGACCACGCGGCACATTTTACTTTGTCAGCATCCTGATTTTATACTTGGAATAATGGATGCACCAAACCACACACAAGATGATCAATAGAAATACTAATAAAATCCACTCAGTGTGGAAGTCTAGTCCCGACGAGAACTTTCCAAAGAGTTTTGGACCGTTATAAATTGCCAAGTTGGCGGCACTGCAGAGGCTCGTATGCATCCATGAGTTACTGGTGGCAAATCCCTGATCCAGACTGGGCGACCCAGAGCACAATCATCTTCCACAGCTGCCCTCAGATGTCCTCTGGTCTATTTGGGGAGACAGGCCACTCTAAATTCCTGTCCCTGAGATAATCCAGAGAAGAAAGATGAGGATGAGAGAACGGAGAGATGGCTATCAGTCTGGAATTTTCCTAATCCACCAGAGCATTATGTACGTTCATCGTGGTGGTTTTAGATGACGCCATTGTCAAACTGAATAGCGAAGCAGGTGATGGACAGGAAGAAAGAAACGGTGAGATAAGGTGAGACAAAAGATGGTTCAGAGTCAAAAATCAGCTGTCAATTTGACTAAGAGTAGAGGAGCTGGGGGGTGGGGTGGGGTGGGGGGTGGGGGGTGGAATAATGCAATGACAGACATGAGAGCAGTGAGTTCAGTCACTTTAAAGAGAGAATTACTTGTAAAGACACCAGAAATTACATTCAGTAAACTTTTTTCTATCATGTCAAACTAGTCCACCCCTTAATCTAGTACTTTTCAGCTCTCTAGTTCAAATATATACCTTGTTTATAGTCAACTATTTACTCATTTATCTACTGTTTATTACTTTCTACCCATTGCTTTTAATGCCTACTGCAAATTTAGAGTCATCAGTCCTCTGATAACACTAAATTTGCTCAATGGATGGATAGATTGATGGTTGGATGGATGGTCGGTAGCATAGGTTGAAACTGTGTGTTAAGGTTGTTGATTATATAAAGAATTGCATCTGACACCAAAGCTACACAAATGGGGTCAGAACAATCAAATCTTATATCTGTATGAGGTGTTTGTGAATTTATACCGGTCCTTAAAGATATCCAATTGTGACTGGATCACCCAAAATGCTTGTTAATGCCAAGTGTAGAGGGATCTTTGACAGGTGTTATGTCTGTATACACTGTTTATATATATGTTTTTTGTGTTTCTCCAGTGAGATCCCTTCAGCAAGATGCCTGAACATTTGTAAGTGTTTCTATTAAACTATTTACATACACAGACATGAACAAGAAAAACATTTCAAAACTTTGCAATTGTTCTTTAGTGTTTCCTATTTTTCATTCTTTTCGCTTCTCTTACAGGCCAGAGGTAAAATGCATTTATTAATGCAAAACATATTTCACAATTCCAATGTACATGATTTCAGACATTTCAAGTAAGAATATTTTAACTATTTTGGCAATGTTCTGAATTTTTTTCTAGAGGAAACCAAAGATATCAGCTTCAAGGAAGCTGATGTTAAAGGTAAGAGGTGCTTGATTTATTTATTAATGTAATGAGTGGTTTGACCACAGGGTGGCAGCAGAGATCATGTTCGTATTGACTGTGCTGTTTTGCATCCCAGAGAGGAACTCTAATCTGGGGTCTATTCAAAAAGCTTTTGAGGTTTTGATTACATAAAAAAAAAGAAGTAAATCTGATTTGTATGAGTATTTACTAGAAAAACAACAGAACATTCATTCATGATCATATTTTATATCATTTTGCATTCTTGCAGAGTCTGATGGTGGCAAAGGCCAAGGAGGAGTTGGAGCAGGAGGCCCTGGTAAAAGAGGAGGAGAAACAGAGGTATCTGGCAGAAAGGGCTCCTCCACTGAGAACCAGTGGTATGAACATTCAGCAGCTACAGGTAACAAGACCTATAAGTCTTTGAATTCTGACAAGTCCTTCTTCACTCCCTACACCGGTTTCATAGTAATCTAAATCCAAGAATATCCTAAGTGAGCTTCATCTCCCTTCTTGTAGTGGCAGTTTTTGATCCAGGCTATTTAATCTGGAAGCATTTTTTGAAGTGTGCCACATTCAGTCAGTTCTCTCAAATTCAAGGATTTCAGTATGCTAAACTTTGTTTATTTGTGTACTGAATGGATAGGATCTCTGCAGAGAGCTCCATGTCAAAGTAGATGTGGTGGATGAAGAGCGATATGACATTGAAGCTAAAGTCATGCTCAACACACGTGAGGTATGACTTACCTCGTCTACGAGCAGAACTGTTTCAAATAGAAAATCCAAGCCGAGCAGTAATTACTGTTCAATTCTTTATCCCTGGTAGATTAAAGACCTGAACATCAAGGTGTTGGACCTCAGGGGGAAATTCAAGAGGCCTAATCTTCGACGTGTTCGTGTGTCTGCTGACGCCATCCTTCGCTCTCTGCTGGGCTCCAAGCACAAAGTCTCCATGGATCTCCGGGCCAACCTGAAGTCTGTCAAGAAAGAGGACACTGAGAAGGTGTGTACCTATTAAAAAAAAAAAAAAAAGATTGAGAACACAATCATACCTGTCAGAAATGTACATCTTCCTGAGGGCACAAAGATCACCACCGTGAAGTTTCAGGTGCATGAAAATGATGTCAAGCTTCACTGAATATAAAAAATGCACCTAATTGTGGGATTATGGGTGTGTTTGAGATTCTGAGCAGTAGGCTGGTGCAGGGTGGCGACCATGTGTTTATCATAGGAGGTAAAGTACACAAGACAATAGTCCTATTGTACACAGAAGAGAAGTTGTTGTGGCCGATACTGCTCCCCAGTCAGTGCATGAGTGTGTGTGTGTGTGTGTCTGTGTGTGTGTGTGTGTGTGTGTGTGTGTGTGTGTGTGTGTATGTGTGCAGATCAGCAACTTCTGACTTGACATGTGACTGACATTGTGAACCAGTTCTATCAGTATTTTTACACACATATTCTCAGAGTGAATTCCCAGGTGACATCGGGGATCCAAAAGGCTAGAAATCCACCAATATATAAAGATTTAGTGAATGGGTGGTGCTGAACAGTGTTCTTAAAAACCGAACAAAGACTGCTCTCCTTCTCTCGAACCAAAATGAGTGAATGAACCGTCGCTCACACCTTCTAACTATTTCCTCTCCCTGTGCAGAAGAGGCCAGTTGAGGACAGTGACTGGAGAAAGAACGTGGAAGCCATGTCCGGGATGGAGGGAAGGAAGAAGATGTTTGATGCAGCTAAGGGTCCTGCCCAGTAAAACTAGAGCATTCTGGGATGTCACTTTAGTGACATTACTCCTCCTACATCTAAATCCACGTATTGCATGATCTGCAGTTCAGTCTGAAGCTCTCATTCTTGTGTATGCTCCTGCCATGGAGGTGTGAAATAACCTCTTCGTTCAGAACTGATCTCTTTTTCATTTGTGATATATTATTCAGTTTAACCTGAACCATGAAAATTTTGGATAATATTTGTACTGCAATGTCAAAAATACATCTTGTGTTTCTACAGGAGTGGAAAGTAAATTTGCCAACACGCAATATCATGTTACAGTTTAGAATAATATGACCTGGTCAAATGGCATCCTATTATTGCTTGGTTAGCACATCCGGTGGTGTTAACAAGTGATTTGTACCCCATCAGTGACATTTATATGAAAATAAAACACCCAAAACATGCCTCTTTTATGATTTACAACATTCAAAGGTGTTCCTAATGGAGACTGGCTGTAAATAAATTAGTAAAAAAAAAAAAATACATATATATTTAAAGCCTTCTTAGAATCCCCGTTCCATTCTGGCAAAAATACTGAAACACCTGTTGAATTTATTGCCCAGAGTTTCTATACAGGTATCCAAATCCCACGCTGGATTAAATGAAGCTGTGGCGAAAGTTGAGATGGGAAGATTATCTTTTGGCACACAGTAGTTTATCCCTGTCATTCGCGCCTCTCACAGATGCTCATTCTTTCTTACCCATTGTCATTCTCTGGGCCTGTCAATCATGATATCAGCTGTTCTCATCAGCTGGTCAGTCTATCCCAAAGCACCGAGACACACCTTTATTTTTGACCTATCATCGTGCTGTTTCTTTCTTTTTTTTTTTTTTTTGAGAAGAGTCATCAGCCACCACCACCACCACCAGTGTCTGGAGTCCATTGGTGCTGCACAAGCTCATTGATCACAATCTCAATTACCAAATAGTTTCTCCGGATTCTTTCCGTATTTCCTCTCACCTTCAAAAACATGCTATTTAAATGAACTGATCACACTAAACTGACATTAGATGTGAGCGTGTAGCCCTGCGATACGCTGGCGACACATCTGAGGTGTACCCCGCCTCTTGCCTGTAGTCAGCTGGGATAGGTTCCAGCAACACCCGTGACCCACAAGGCAGAAAAGCAGATGAAGACAAAAAAACATATGGTCGTCTCATTTTCATGAAAATGGATGGATGAGTCCGCTACATTAAACAGTCATTCATTCATTTGTTGGTCTGATTGATTTGTAATCACTTTGTTGATCCACTGACTTTTCACTGAACGCCATCAACAATTGGACCAATAATTAGCTGATCAATTTCAGCTGCATCTTTGTGTCTGTTGATAATAAAATCAGCTGACAGTAAAATCAGGCGAGCTGCTGGCATGTTTAGAAACTCAGGTTCTAAGAAATGTTCCTCCCACACTGGAACACATTTCTGCTCATACGCTCACATTTGCCAGCTGCTGTAAAGATCCCTCATCATCAACTGCCTGTTTTACATGCTCATAAAACCATGCCTGAGAAGTTCTCCTGTAATGGTGTTTTATTCAGTGTCACCTAATCAGTTGAATGCAAATTACAAAATAAAAGTATTCACTAAATATGAGAAATGATCTGGAAGGAGACCAAATGCCATACTATATCTCTAATCAAGCTGTAATAGTAGGTCACCTTGTTTCCTGTGGCCTTCTGGTCTGTGCAAAATATAACAGGGAAAGGTGTGGTATACCGAAAGTGCAGGGTGTGTGTGTGTGTGTGTGTGTGTGTGTGTGTGTGTGTGTGTGTACATGTGTTTGACTGAGCCTCAACCGGGGTCAGAGTCTGACACAATGAGCTCCAGTGAAAGGTGTGTCCTCACACACACAAAACCAACAGCCTTAATCACGCTGTAAGGAGAGCCACAGTGCAATAAGACATCAAAACTCGCTCTGACAGTCATGCATGAAGGGTTATGTGAATTTTCTTTTCTGTAAATAGATTATTTCATTCTGTGGTGATCCAGGTCAACATTTTTTCATCTAAAGTTTATCGTTAACCTCTGAAATACATCATAATTACATGATCACGTCCCCATCAGATTCATCAACACATCAGTGTTGATCTGGATTCAAGTATTATTCTAGATCTGTGCAAACCGTGTGAGTTGTCAAATCTGATATATCTCATCTTCATCCTGCAGGTTACAGCCAGAAGTGAAATGCTATTTTTCTGTATTAACTTAAACCAACAACAGTAACAGTATAATTCCAAATACAGTGAGGAGGGTCACTGTGCTATAAATAGTGGAAATCGATTATCAGGATATTGATTTTAGGTGTACTACTGGGGAAACTGAGATGACAACTTAGTATTTACTGGTACCACTGGTACTCCTGATCTTTTGAAACCAAAACCAAAAAGTCTCCCTCCATACTGGTGTTAGTAGAAACAGTTGGAATATCTGTGAATGAATGTGGAGGAAATTGTTGATTTTGGACATTCCGTCCATACTTTGTAATTAATTTTTTATTTTTTTTATTTTTTTTTTTTTACAAAAAATGCTGAATAATTTCTGAATAAAAGTGTGAAAGTAAGTTAGAAACACTACACAGATGAACAGACAATAAAAAAAAGAGAAGCTTATCTTATTTTATAGCAGCGGGTAAGGGGATTAAGAAGGGGAAAGAAAAGAGAGAGATAGAGAGAGAGAGAAAAGAGAGAGAGCGAGAGATAGAGAGAGAGCGAAGAGAGAAGAGATAGAGAGAGAAGATGAGAGATCTCTCTACTCGCTCTGATCTCTTCTCTCTCTCTCTCTCTCTCTATCTCTCTCGCTCTTCTCTCTCTCTCTCTCTCTCTCTCTCTCTCTCTCCTCTCTCTCTCTCTCTCTCTCTCTCTCGTTTACCTTCCCGGTCACGTGACTCCTGCGTGATGCGCACCGGGCTAAAGGTGGACTGCTTGGTGCCGCACCGACAGTAATCTGACTACCTGCCGTCCTGTGAGAAAGAAGCGCGTCTGGGAACTTTACCTTCATTCGTCCGACATGTCCATCAGTCGGAAGAACTGGTCCGCTCTGTCCAGGTGAGATCATGTCGCTGATTTCCTGTGGTTGACTGAACCATCTGCTGCTCCTTTCTGACAGTAAATGAGAATTAAACACGATCCCTGGCTTCACTGTTTCAGATTACAATGGGGTCATATTTAGAGACGTCAGCCAAAAAGTTTTCATGTTTCTTTTGGGTTCATTAATTTTATAGATCTGCTGTGGTATTTGAAATATGTGCGATCCAGTCACGGCCTGTTCTTTTAAAGATTAATGTCCCCTCCCTTGAATAAATATATATCCAGATTAAACAGTCATGGTTACAACAATTAACGATCAAATGCTCATGTTGTGTCTTTTTACACCTGACATTCTTATTATTATTAGATGTGCAAAGTTGATTCAAAGTTGCTTAGACAAGCAACCCACTGTGCCTCCACTCATGAACAGTGGATGAACGAGTAAAGCAGGTTCTGTGCAACCGTTATAAGCGTGATCTCTCCTCCCAGCATCCAAAACAAGTTCATGTGCACGTCTGCAAAGTTTGATGTTCATGACGCTTTTTTAATCTTTTTATTTTCGTCTCATCTGAATTGTACTGTGCGAATCATCCCGTCCTCAGCTTGGCAAGCCAGTGGTCAAGGGAAGACGAGGAGGAGGTGGAAAGGGAAAAGAGGCGAAGGGTGCGGGGCTCCAGCAGCACCGCTGACCTCGACCCTGATGTTGACCTCAGCTGCGTACCCACCCGTCCCAACGCCTTCGACACAGACTCCACGGACGAGACGTCCCAGGAGCTCACCAGGTAATTCTCACCATTTAGTCAAGCACATGCTGGATGTTCTGTAGACTTGTCAACATTTGATTTATAGACTATCTGTGCTTCATTGTGTGTAGGTGTGTGTGTGTTCTGCCTCTTTGAACACCTCCAGCTACACTCAAAGCTCTTCCTTCTTCTATTTCAGTTTCATTCTGTCTGTCTGTCTTTTTTCTCTTTGTTTCCTATATGTAAGAGGGCCCTGGGAATTTTAGTATTTAAAAACCCGTCCTCTCTAATGGTAGATCTTTTTTATTCGGTAGATTTCAGGAGCCGAAGGAGATGATTCTTACACTCGTGCCCCATGGGAACATGCTATCTGTTTACTTTTCAAACCCATGGAATAACCTGATACCATGCATGGAAAGAATGAAAAGCTATCTAGAACATCACTCGCTGAGTACCTGGAGCAAAAGCATGTTTCAAAGAGGCAGAGGAACTGTAGAGAAACCTGATCGGATGCAGGACTGACATTTACTTTTCCCCATTCCTTAAAAGATCCATCACGCCCGTTCTTTTATATACGTGACACATTTTTATTTTCAGTCTGGAGCAGATACAGGTGGACTTCGTGGAGATGCTGCGCTTGCGTGACGAAAAGCGGAGGATGAGGCACGTGGAGACGCTGAGACGACAGAAGAAGTTAGAGGAAGAAGAAGCGGAGTTAAACGGAGGAGGTGCAGGAGAAGGAGCCAGGGTGGAGATATTAGGGGATTTAAACGAGGACCAGAGTCTGGTGTTGACATCCAAACCACAAGCGCCCCAAAAAACAGCCCCTTACAGTCCAAACAACAGCAACAGTAGCTGCAATACCAGCAGAGAGGACACAGACACACAAGTAAGATGGAATCATCTGTTGCTCTGCATCAGTGTGAAATAAGAATTTGACTCTTAAACTTAATGCAGTTACCAAATGAGTAGAGAACACAACCATTCAAGCACATCGGTGAGGATGTTTTCATTTGAATGCTAACGTTCTCGTGCTGAAGGTACCACACAATGTGTAATGTGGTAACGTCTTCAGATTTGCAAGTGAAATGAGGAGCTTTGAAATAAAGTAAGATTCTACTCAGTGATTTTGCTTCATGTAAAATACCAGGATAGACAAAACTAACCAAACCATAAATATCTGAACCAACTTTACAATTAATGGATTCAATGGGTTCTGTTAAATATGATGGGATCATGAAAGATTTGACCTGTTAGTGATGCTTAAGGAAGAGCTAAAAGGAGTCAATAATGTCATTAGAGGAATGTGAATGTTTGAACAAAAAAGTCATGGGAATCCTAGATTTCTGCTTCAATGGCTAAGAAGAGACGTTTCCCACCGGAATATTACGGAATGAATTCATCAGCTTATGACATATCTTTGTCTTTAAATATCTTAAAATAATCTTATATGTAAATATGTAAGGGGCACAACTTACATCATAATTTTTGTGATGTTTGGTGAAGCTAGTTACTTCAGACAGAAACATAGATGAGTGGACAGACAGAGGGACGAGCAGAGGGATATACTGCTGGATATATCACTTTGTCCTATTTAAGTATCAGATATATGAACCGCCCAAACTTTGACAGGAGCAGCAGTAAAACTCTAGATAAACATCAAACTATTAAAGCTTCACTCTGTCATAGCTCAGCAGCCAACTGTTACCCCACGCAGAGGGTGAGTTAATCATTTTCTCCAATCTACACCAACAACTCTCAAACTTTTCTTCACTCTCTTGGAAAGATATCATGGGAAGAAGTCAAAAGTTCTGTAATATGGAAAGACTATTTTGGTTATTAATGTCACACACATGAAGAGAGCGAACATGAGAAGGATGCTGTATATAACCAAGTTTAATTTGATTTTTATTTCCACTATGATGGGTAATAGTGGAAATAAAAAGGGAAATGAGGAACGTATTGTAGGAATAATCTGTTGTCTTGTCACTGGACTCATCGCCATGCAAATTATCTATAAACTTTGAAAGGTCCACTTAAGTTCATAATTTGAATTTAATCTTTTATTACACCTGCAGGCAGCTTTTATTTCAGTGTATCTGAAAATAAGGCCATAACTGTATTGATTATGTAATATAAGGTGTGTCTCAGATGCTAATGAACAACAGCATTCGTTCATGTTGGTTGATTCTCCTGTTTGTTTCTCTGACAGCACGGAAATGGAGAATCGACGGGCAGAAACTCTGAACCGAAGCCAGGATCCAACACGACTCGCAAGTTTGTCAGGTTGATGAACACAAGTTCTGGATTTTCTTATTTTTGTTGCTTAAGGATCAGTCCAGGGAAGAATTAAATACAAATTTGACATTTTTGTTTCAAATGAGATTAAGATGATTGTTTGCAGACAGGAAAATTAGAGTATCATGAAAGAAGCCAGTATAATCGCTTTGGTTATGTAAGTGATAAACTATATGTACACAACTGGCCAACGTCAGAGCAAACTATTTGCAAATGTCTGTGGAGAGTTGTGTTACTGTATATCAATGCAGGTGTAAGCAATCCATTAGCAAATGTACAAAATAATCTGTAACTGCATCCTGAAAGTTGCAAACGTATACAGGAATCTGCACATGAACCTGTGTGTTATTTCACCTCTATCACCCATACAATCGTCACCATACTCTGCAGCAATCTCTAGATAGATAGATATATACTTTATTAATCCCAAACTGGGAAATTTGCATTAATACCAGTAAATCTTAATATGAATTTGCAGATTTGTCTACTTCCTTTGCACATTCACAGATCTATGTATTTGTCAGACTTATAATGTTGCCAGTCGGTTATTTAGAAAAAAAACAAACAAACTGAATAATGATGAATAATCTGAAGAGCATTTTAATATAGTAAACTAACTTTATTAATAAAAGTATAGACACAGGGTGAAGAAAACAATATGTGAAAAGGAGGCTGGTGAATAAAGTCCTGTGAAGACCTTCAGATTCACCAGTTTACTTTGGTGCCCTAAAACGCTGGTTTCTTTCTCATGGAGATCTTCAACTGACCTTTCCGTTAACTTGTGTCTCTGATGCTACAGTTCACTCTCCATCTCACTCGACCAAACGACCAGTGGGTGCAGGAGTCCCACAAACTCTTCCTCTCCGACAACCTCCGTCTCACCTCGAGAACATTGGCCCACACCTTGCCAGAATCCCCCTCCAAGAGGAGCGCAGAGCACCATTCAGAACGGGCTCACACAAGCGGTATTTCAATACACACCGATGACATAATGTACAACATGAGTTTATCTGTGCTTCATACCTGGTTTGCTACATGGAGGTTTCCTTTAAACACGCCTTCTAAGTGGAATAAGTTGTTCATTAATAATATCAAGCACCACTGACCTCTAGTGTTCAAAAGTAGATATTGCACTTCCTCTTGAAAAAAAAAAAAAAGTAAACATTTATATACTGTATGGTTGCTGAAGTGAATTTAATCTGATCTGGAATAATTTAACACCTTCATATGTAGCTTTTAATTTGAAGTTTTTTTAATTTTACTTCAGAACAACGTTTCGTCTAACAGCAACTTTGAACCAACTGCCAAGCCTGCGTTCGTCAGACACAGCTCCAGGACTATATCTTTCAGGGTAAACACATACAACATGCACACGCTTACAAGTTCTCCTTGACAAATGCTAACATATTTGATAATGATGTCTAACATATTTATATTTTTCCACAGATGATGAGAAAGAAAGAAGAAGAGATCGCTCCTCTGCAGAGAAGGTAAGGAAGCATCCTCATTTGCTTTGAGTTTCTTTCCTTCTCAGTTTTATTGCTGACTGCTGCCCTTTGTTTTAGTGCAAGTGTGAGGATGGCCTCCAAGAAATTTGAATCCACAGTAAGATCATTTATTTCCTGTTCCAAATGAAACAAATTGTCTGTTAATTGCGTCATACATTGACAATTAAAACTGTATAACCTTAATTATCTTTGATTTTGGTCAAGGAGCAACATGAAGAAGAAGACAAAGCATCATCTTTCCAGAGAAAGTGAGTTTTTATAGTTTATAGCTTTTCCATGAAACTCCTATCAAAATTGTAATTATTACTAATCAAACAGTGTGCAGTGGGACTTATGAATATGAGCATTCCATTTTCTACATATTCTGTCCAGTTCTAGGCACAGGATCTCATCCAAGTCCATTCAGGAGAAGATGGAGAGACTGGCTCAGGCCGCACAGGTCAACGAAACAAACCCCTCCCTTCAATACGGCATGATGTCCCAACAAAATACAGAACTAGTCAATATCACGTTGTTTTTGTTGTTGTGCTCTTCTTTTCCTTGATTCAACTTCCTGTTTGTGTGTAGAAGTCGAGTGAAATGATGCGATCTCCAGACGTGGCCCAGAGGACCCTGTTCCTGATGGATGAGGTTTCCAGGAAGAGAGGCCTATTTGAGAAGGAGCAGCAAGCAGCGTGCCCGACCAGCCCCGGAGAATCCAGACCGGTACGCCCATGACTTCATTCATCTCTTTTGTAATCTACCCTGGACGTGCTGTCATTACGATTCTGTATATTCTAATTATCACGTGTCTGATGTCAGGAATTTAAGCGCTTCACAACAGGAATGTCAGACCGGATCAACCGCTGGCTCAACAAGACCAACCAAACTGGATCCTCACAATGTCCCGCTGTAAGGCTACTGGTGAACCGAGTGTTTAAAACTGTCATGGTAGAAGTCAAACAAGCTGAGCAGCTGGTAGCTAGAGGGCAGCAATACACACTGAATGGATCTTCCTGCTGCTTACGATTAGTTTTGCATTTATGGTTATTTTTAAAGTTAATTATGTGGAAGTAGTGCTAGCTGTGATCAGAGACTGAAGTGTTTTAATCATTTCTGTGAGAGATTAACACATCAGAAGATGCACATGTTTGTCCTTTCTGTCTTTTGCATGTGAGATTTAAAGCCTTGTAGAAATAATTGTGATCATTTTTCCTCTTTCTATATACAAATAGGACTTGAAACATGTGGATATCAACACAATGAAGAGCGTGTTTGAGAGGAGTGGAATCGACTCTGAAAAAATCCACAAGTGAAGGACACTCATTTTTCTGCCTTACAGGTAGAAATCATGCAGCGACAAGCAGAAATATTTACTCTGTGATAGTGAAGAACTTTAAAATACCTTTATATTTATACATGTATTGAAGGTATGTTTCTTCATTATTCTTTTCTTGCTTTTCTGCACGTTTATTTTTACAAGTTCTAGATTTCAGGATGCTACAACCGACTGATTCTTCCTTCAAGCAATTTTTGTTTTTCCTTTACAATTAAAATACAGGAGGGAGGAGGCAACGTAAGAAAGTCAGTAAAAAGTGAGAAGGATACTCCTTGCGAAACACTTTTTTCTTTTTTTTTTCCTGCACTGTTCCTAGGAAGACATCGAATCACTGTTTGATCAAACAGGAAACCCCGAAAAAGTAAAGCAGATATGGCTGGTGAAAAAAGAGAGGGCAGTGAAATATTCATTTTTCAGTAATTTTGAGGCACTTTAAATATGGGAGGGTCTTCGGGCTAATAACAGCTGTTTTACTGAATTAAAGTATTGGGAATTCCGCAGGTGTAATTGTGTATTTTCATTTGATGAAGCAAATATATATCCTGCTTTGTATCAATTTGGGCAAGATGCTGCCTGTCTGAGAAATAAAATGTTTTATTACCAAAAAGGTGTGTCATAAAATTATTTCTAATGCTGTTACACACGTCCGAAATGTTTTCTGGGTCTTAAATGAATACATGCTTTTCCAGTGCCACTTAACTCAGCAGAGGGAGGAAGTAGATAAGAGTTGCATGCCTGCATTTTATCACGACTGAGTCTGTGTGTGTGTGTGTGTGTGTGTGGGAATCGTTTGATAGGAACTGCTTTATCTTGACCTTTGTGGCTCTGCAACTGCGTAGCAGCCTTTTTTAGGGAATGCTGATAATGGAGAGTATGTGCTATCTAAAAAGTTATTAATAATACAACGGGGGGGGGGGGGGGGGGAATGGGGGCTGAAGCCTCTTCCCAACGCATAGTCTGCCTCAATCCCACCTCCTGTTCCTGCAAGCAGGGCCTCTCTGCTTCACATTGAGTCTCTCCATCAACCCATCATCCAACCTCAGGTAAATTTTACTAATTATAACAAAATAAGCATGTGTTAAATTTAAAACATGAAGTTGTGAATAAAATCATTGTTAAATGATAAAAAATTTATATAATTTATATAATCCAGATTTACTGCTGCAAATCTCAACGTTCCCGGTGATGTCTGAAAACGAGGAGGTGGTCGAGGAGTATGAGGAGTAGGTTGATGTTTTATTCTATTCTAAACTTACTGTATCACACAAAGATAATGCCTTATATATTACACATTTCTAATGTTTCTGCTCGAATAGAGTTCACATTCCTAACATGATAAAATTGCACATGAAAACCATTTCTTTTAATTAATTGTGAAGCCAGCTTTCTTACTGTAAAATGATAGATTGCTTTCATTTTGAGTCAGAATAATAATGTAAATGTGTTTTATTTTGACAGGGAGGTGGAAGGTAAGAAATCTTATCAAATTAATCAAAAATATAGAAAGGATATTTCAGGAAATATAACATTTACATGGTAGTCATTTCATCTTCTCTCTCTACTTCTAGTTAAACCATTCAGGAATAGTAGCTGTTTATGTGTCTAACACTTATACTATACTGCATTATGATTCATGGTTTGCTTTACTGGTTATGTCATGTGTGTGTTCTCTTCTGTATTTTTTTGGACTGTGATTCAGAAGAAGAAGCTGCCGAAGGTACGAAAATCCTGCTTTAGCCCTTGTGTTCTAAAGTTAAGCAATTTGTTTTTCTGATCAGTGGTTTAATCGTGTTTGTACAATATAGCAGAAGTCAATAAAGAGAGCAACACCTCATGAAGTGTCGTGTTAGAAATGTTCATGACAAATTTTTGACTCTTTCCTCAGCTGGCTGTCCTGACACCTTTGTGATTTTTCTCATTAGGGGAGGAGGTGGTAGAGGAGGCTGTAGAAGAGCAGGAGGCAGATGAAGGTACTGCTTAGAATTCTGGATTGACCTTTCAGTAAAGAATGAAATGTTCCTATGAATTAAAAAAAAAATCTCAAGATATATAAAAGTATTCAGGAGACAAGTACAACCAGAGACAGTAAATTCATCTGTAAATACAACTTGAATGAATTTTGGAATAAATAATATAGAGCATGTATCTGCACCGCTATCTTTTTAGTCATGTTTTTCTATATTTCATCTTCTATAAAATTCTTGCATAAATTCAGACCCAATAATCCTAAGAGAAATCAGTTCCACTTCCAACTAATGCCACCTCATAGAAATACAGTCATAAACAAAAGTAAAAATATAAAACATTAACAATTAAAACACCCAATTGTCTGGAAAATAAGGAAAAATTTCCCCAGATTACTTGTATTAATTCATCTAAGTGTGCATTTCTATTTATATTTCAGGATTTCTTTATATAACATAGATATACAGTATATTAAATATTTTTATGAATACACACACACACACACACACACACACACACACACACACACACAGAGACCATATATACTGTGGATCAAGACCGTCCTGTTTCAAGTGAACCTCTTATGAACCTTGGCACCGGTTTTGAACCAACACCTTGTCATTTAGTTTTTGATAAGATTAAAAGTCAGTTGAGAAAGTGAAGAGTCATCACACCACTCAGACACGCAGACAGAAACACAAACACAGACAAACACACACACACACTGACACCACTTAAATGCTGTCGGCTTTAAATACCACAGGAACGTAGGTCATTCTGAGCTGACCCTTTGTTATCTCTGTGGAAGGTGTGGTGCACAAGTCTCAGGCTTAACAGCTGTCCCATCATCTTATTCCTGTGACTGATTAAAACAGGTTATTGAACTGTGAGAGTGGTTGTCGGGATGGGGTTGTGAGGCACTATATGGTACTTTAGAAGTGTCAGGATATAAGCGACTGCTGAAAACTTTCCTTCTCTGCCAGAGGCCATTGAAGAAGAAGAAGAAGAAGACAAACCTGCTGCAGAAGAGAACATCACTGAAGAAAAAGGTGAGGATTTGAACACAAAACAGTCTGACACGCTGTTTTTGATTCACTCACAGAGTCAGTGTGTGTGTGTGTGTGTGTGTGTGAAGGAAACCCAGCTGTGATCACATCATTCTACTGTATGAGTATCCACAGACAGGAACACACACGTTTTCTTCTCCTCCTTGTCTATTAGTCACTCTGGACTCAGACACTGAGTGAGAGTAATCTCCAGACGTTCACACCTTCAGCCCTTTGTGCTCATGGTTATTAGTCTGAATTAGGTATTAGCTGTACTTTATCAGTAATTCAGTTTGTTCCCTTTTGGTGACACATAACAAAGAAAGGATATTTAATTTGTATAAACGTCTTCAAATCAGTAAATAATGTCCCCACTCCAACCCGTAAACAGGTATAATAATAAAAAAAAAAAAATTCTTAAATGATAATAATATCAATATAAAATCCATATTTATAATATATCTCATGCAAAAGATGTAGTTCTATTACAAAAAGAAGTAATGCATTAAAACACAAACCAACAGAGTCTATAAGAGGTGTTTCTTTATACATCATGTGTCACAGCAAAAGTTTCCAGAATGACTTTTCTTGTCACTTCACTATAGAATGAAATATTTGAACTATGAGATGAATGACTGAAATCTTGCAGTCGTGCAGATATTTGTGCTACTCAGAGAACGAATCCTAATGATTTTGGTGACGCTTTTGATCTATCACCACTTTCATTTACACCCAAATGCCAGGCAATCTAATGCCAGCCGTCCGATGAATGATCAGCCCTAACGACGGATGGACGATCAATGACGATGGTGAACGTAACACAACAGTGGTCTCACATATTAATATTAATGTTATCATTTTGTACCTGTTCAATTTACTGGTGCTTGTATGAGCAGTGGGAGCCTTTGTGGCACCCGGGGGTCGGGGGTCGACTGGGGTTTGGTTTCCCGCTCAAGGATCCACCGAAAGACACTCCAACCTAAAGACACTCTCACCACCTCTGTCGACCCCATCAATTACCCTCATAAGTTTATTCTGTTTATGTATGGCTGTCATGTTTAATGGCTTTTAAAAGTATCTGTGGAGTGTCATTCAGAGGACATGAATACCAAACTGTCTCTGGAATGAAACTGCTTATTAAAAACACACTGTTAACCACTCCTCCAGAGTGCTATTTATGATACGTCTCTTCTCTCTCTCACTCTGTCTCTCTCTATTAAAGATAGCTCTTAAAAGGAAAAGCACTAACACAAGAATGAATAAAGCGAAGAAAATTGCTAAAGAAACACCTGAAACACCTCCTAAAACAAGTAGCTCTGAGAACAACATTAAAAAAATTCAAAAGGTTCGAGGGCAAAAGTAGAAAAAGAATTTTTCCTGACCTAAACATGTTTCTGGATAGCATCAGTTTTTATATGAAAAGTAAAACAAGAAGTGGCGAACCAATTTTTACAGACCGAGAGTTTTATAGATTAAAAAAAAAAAAACTGAGGAAAAAAGTAAAAGACACGATTGTAGAAGAGATGATTGTGGAGAACGGATAATTGTTTTTTTCTTAATTTTGTCTGTTTTTTTGTAGTTTGATGAATGTTAAAAGGTTAGATGTTTCTTTGTTCAGAAAACGCACAGCACTATTGAAAATCCTCTTTACGTGAATCTCTTTTGGAATTTGTCTCAACGTGATTATTTTGTAATTTGACTTTGATGAATAAATGTGATGTAAAAAAATCAAAATCAAATAAAAATTTCTCTCTCACAACTACACACACACACACACACACACACACACACACACGTGCGCGCGTGCGCGCACATGCGCACATCAGGAAATGGATTTTAGTCTTCTTTTGCCAATCTAAACCACAAATCTCTTACACCCTCTTTTTGTTTGTTTTTTCAGATGAAGAAGAGGAAGCAGGGGAAGGAGAAGGTTACACTCTTTATCTGATCTTCATCAGTGTTGCCATGGCGTACCTTGTTTACCTTGAATATACTCACCTGAACCCGAGTCATGTCAGGATTAGGTTCAGATGAACTTTGAGATAAACTGTGAACTTTCAGTTCTGTTATTTGTCATTGTGTAACATATGGGTGCGTGTTGGATTCCACACAAACAACTAGACGTTGTCATTGTAGAGTGCAGAGGATGAGTTGTGTACAGTGGTTACATGCCAGAAAGCCGTGGGAGGGGGGGGGGGGGCAGATTTTCATATCTGTTGGCTTTTTCAAACATGTCTAATCTCACATGTATCACAGATGTTCAACGAATAAGTGCTAACAAATTTCTAGGTGTAGTTTTAATCTTCCATTTAACCAACTTGTAATGTTTCCGGTCAGCCTGCTTTCTATTATTTATTTATTTATTTTTCTATAATTATTTCTATTATTCCTCTGCAAACTTTAGGAAAAGCATGCAACAGGAAATGCATTGAATAAATATTCATTGTCGTGAAGTTTTCTGGTAGGATAACTGCAGGTTTATGTGTGACTTTAGTGAATTTGTGTGGTCTAAAAAAGCTCATTGTTGTCTTCTCTTTCAATTTTATTTCTTTTTGAACAGAGGAGGAGACCAAGCCAAAATTCAAGTGAGTAACTTGTTTATCCTATTCAAATTGATATTTTTGGGAGACGCACTTATTGGTTTCCCTAAATTGAGAAGACCAGTACGCTCTCATGTTTTTGTGGTTGTCCAAGAAACTATCACACTGTTCGGCTGATCACAAACACTCCTGGCTCTGTCCAAAGACAACAAAATCCTTCCATAAGATCTATAAAACGTGACAATACTCAGCCAGGAAAGTGTCCGGCTCAGAAATTGTTGGTTTAAATTTTATTGTTGTTTTTTTTTTTTTTAAATTTACTGATGAAACAAATAAGATTTTCATGTGATATTTAACCCATGAAGATGTTAGTAGCCGCCTATTTTAAAACCATCAGCAATTTCCCTCTAGAGTTATTCCTCTGAGTCATAATACATACGATTTAAGTCATTAGTATAAAAAAAGTCAAAGTTGAAATAAGGTAAAGAATCAAGTGTTATAATACAGACATTAATAAAAACTACAAGACCAGTTCTGACAATGAGCCTCATTCTTTTGACTTGATTAAATCTCATTCTGTGACAGTGTTTGGTAGGATTTATTAAAATCTATTCTGACACAAAGATGACAGCAACAGAAGACAGGGAAAAGGCAGCTGCTTTAACATTCACAACATGCCCAGGCATAGACATTTAACATACTGTACATCTGATTGGTGTGTTGAACCTGTTATTCATTTTATATCTATAGATCCTCCCCATTCTGCCCTTTTTTTCTTGTTCTTTTTTTGTTTTAACCCCAGGCCGTTTATCATGCCCAACCTCATCCCTCCTAAGATCCCAGATGGAGAGAAAGTGGATTTTGACGTGAGTGACAGAATGAAAATGGGGAATAATAACATGTTATTGCAATGCCTGAAGCTATAAGGGGCCATTTGTGTCATAAATAGTTCTGTCCTGTCTACTTTAAATGATCATGTTCTCCTTTGACGTGAATATTTTTGCAGCTAAGAGAAGGTTTTGTAGGTAGCTGAGCCAGAATATTGTACGTATAGAACTCAGATGTAACGTTAAATGTCTGTTTCTGCAGGATATACATCGTAAACGGATGGAGAAGGACCTGATGGAGCTTCAGACTCTGATTGAGGTTCACTTTGAGAGCAGGAAGAAGGAAGAAGAGGAGCTGATTCATCTGACAGAGAGGATTGTAAGCCCATCCAAATCATAGCAATTCTAATGAATATATCCAAATACACAACATTAAAAATACATTTTAAGAGCTGTTAAGATGTGATGATCTCCTGTTCAGGAGAAACGGCGCTCCGAGCGTGCAGAGCAGCAAAGAATCCGCAGTGAGAGAGAGAAAGAGCGACAGAAGCGTCTTGAGGTAGTGTCAAGTTTAAAGAATCTATAAATTTCCTGATCAGCTGTCCCGTTTCACTCCTGAACCTCTCCTTTGGCTGCATTTGTGCTCCTGAAGGACGAAAGGACTCGTAAGGAGGAGGAGGAGGCCAAGAGGAGAGCAGAGGATGACGCTAAGAAAAAGAAAACCCTCACCAGCCTCCATTTTGGAGGCTACATGCAGAAGCTGGTGAGCAAGTGAAGGTTTCATAGTGGGGGGGGGGGCTGTTCCTTTGGGGAATTACTCTTTGGGGAAGGATGTACGCAGATGCTTTCTGTTTTTCGCATTCTCAGACAGAGAAACGGAGTGGAAAGAGGCAGACTGAGAGGGAGAAGAAGAAGAAGATCCTGAACGAAAGACGCAAATCTCTGGACATCGAGAACTTGAGTCAGGAAGGACTCAAGTAGGTTGAGAGATGATTGGTCATTGGATCCAAAGGATTAGTTATTATTATTATTATTATTATTATTATGTATAATATAGTATGATGAAAGTACTTGTCTTTTTTATCGTATCTATGTCTCACAGGGATAAAGCTAAGGAGCTGTGGGAGTGGATGCACCAGCTAGAGGCAGAGAAGTTTGAACTTCAGTATCAGTTCACCAGACAGAAATATGAGGTTTGCGTGACAATCTGCGACACGTATTGTAAAATCAATATATGTAATCAAGCTCATTAAAGGTTCTTTCTTTTCCAGATCAATGTGCTGAGGAATCGCGTCAGTGACCATCAGAAAACGTGAGGAACAAAAATCTGAGTCTTAAAAAGCTGTGCCCGTAGAAGAACTAGTAATAGTATATAATTTTTCATTACAATTTTACTGGAATTAAATTGAAAAACTGAAAGTGATTCCTCAAAGAATTTCACAAAGGCCACTGATGTATCCAAATATTAATAAAGTTAAAAAAAAAAAAAAAAAAACCAATAAACAACAAACTTGCTGAAGACAAGCCAGCTGTGGCAGAAATAAAAAAGAGACTAAATCTATATCATCGCTAAAAAAAAAGTAAAGAATTTTCAGCCTTAGGTCTCATCAGCTTTTGTGAAAATTCTATATGATTGCTGCTTAAGTCTTAGAATGGAATGCATACAAACACCAAAATAATCTTGTTGGAATGAAACCTGGTGCTGAATTTGTTCAGGAAACTGACAAAAAATAAATAAATAAATAGAATCGGGAATCTCCCAGCATGCTTCATGCTGTGTTATGATCAAACATAGTATGTGAATTCTTTGAAAAGTCACTAATAATATTGTCTTAACATTCTTATTTATTCTAAGTACACATGGAAAGTTCCTTATTATGATCCATACACTGTCAAACAATACTGACGATGCTCACGTGAACACGAGAATCATGACCTGTGATGACTCTACATGACACTGAGTTGTGCATGCTCTTATTTACACAAGAGGTTCAACTTCTGAAACAACAGCTGGTTTGTATGTTTGCTCTTACGCATAAAACCAGTTTGTGAAATTTTACCCAGAAGCCCGTCAGCATCGATCAATAGTTACCGGGTGTAGTTACCGAGTTTTATGATTGAAGTTCTAGGAATTTAGACGTGGCCCAAACATCCTAAAGCAGCATTCTGGAAAACGTTCAAAGAGACGTGAACAGTTCACCCTAAAGCCTCTGAAGTTAGCTACCTCCCTAACTGTGAGAGCTGGCCGTGTGTGCTACATACGGATGTCTAGGTGTGGCGGGACATCAGCTGTCACATATGTCACAGACGCACTGAAAGACTGGAATGTGAACGTATGTGACAGGTTGTTGACAGTCTTGTTAAATCTGGAATGAATGATGGAGAGGATATAAACTCTTAATGTAGTCCATCTTTTTGCGTTATGAATATTTTCCCTAACATGACATCTTGGTTTTTTGGTTTTTTTTTTTTTTTCAAACAGGTCCAAGAGAACCAAGAGAGGCCTGAGGAAATAGACACATCATCCTCGTCCCACAGGCATTACTTCAAACCAACTGGCTTTCCTGGCACACCCCAGTCTCACCTGTTTCTCATGTATACTATAGATTTGTCTCTGATTGATGCCTTTGTTTTCATTTCCTCTAAAGTCAATCCTGTGTGTTCAAGGATGTAAATAAAACCTTTTCATGGTTTCTTTCCTTTGAAGAGTTCTGGCCATGGGTGCTGAAATCCTGAGACAGAAAGAGACGTCTGTCTTGAAACAGGCTCTGACACGATGCCCAGCCCAGACACCCAGCAAAGTCACACACTCAATACAAGTACACACATATACACGCAAAAGTGTTAAGAGAATGAATCACATTCACTTATAGACAACTGGGGTGGGAAAATTCTCTCTCCTAGTCCATTAAGGATGAAAAATGAATGTTTTCTTCAAATGCTTTCAACTTCTTTTCGATCAATTGGAGTGACAGTTGATGATTTGAACACGCATGCTGATGAGAAACCAAAGAACAGTAAGTCACGGATCTGTGGGAAGCTAAAAATCTTTGTTTTGATGATGTAATGACTCATTAAAATGTTAGAATGGATTAATTTGTACTGTCTCAAGAAGACAAATGTGATTTATTAAGGGGGATTTGAAAATGAGTCATTCATTTGCCCACACCTGATCTGGGCCTTGAACATCTTTGCAGGGGAGAATCTATGACTTCACCGGTGAAGCTGCAGCTGGACGATGACTGATCTGGAAATTACCTCAGAACACAAAGCAATTTCTACTTTTCAGTTGTCCAGATGAATCTATGCACGCTGATCTCTAAACTAATCAGAACATTTCTACTTCAAAGTGATTTAAGAAAAGAATGCAAAATAATAAGGATGTTTTCCCTACAGTACAGTTAAAAATGAGTTATACCATGAAAATAGTAATGGATTTAAACAGAGCACAGAAGAACGTTGACAGTGATATCATGGTGCCGAAATTGAATGACAAAGTGATTCCTCAAAGAATTTCACAAAGGTCACTGAAGGATCCAATCATTGATAAAGTTTTTTGAGAAATTCAATAAATAACAAACCCGCTGACAACAAGCCAGCTGAGACAGAAATGAAAAAAGCCAAATTTATATCACTGCTAAAAAAAGTAAAGAATTTTCAGTATATATCTAACCAGCTTTTGCGAAAATTCTAAATTTTGTCTGCTTAAGGAAAAGCTTAGGAATGCATACACACACCAAAATAATCTTGCTGGAATGAATCCAGGTGCTTAAGGAATGCTTCATGCTGTGTTCTGATCAAATACAGTACATATGTAGTTCTTCCAGCAAGAAAAAAAAAAACATGTTGTCTTAAAATTCTTATTTATTCAAAGTACACATGAGATGACAGAGGAAGTTCCTTATTATGATCCTGACACGTTCAAACAATACTGACATTGCCGTTTCTCCAGGGAACACACTGTGTGACTTGTTTCCAAAGTGTTTTGATGGAGCTCTGGGGATTATCCTTAAAATCCAAGAAGCTCATCTGTTCACAAGAATGATGTAATGATTTATAATGTTGAGCTTTAAAAAAAACAAACCAAGGATTTAAAGCTTATTTTCAGTAAACAAGACTTTTCTTTTTAAATATATTATTCTGTCACCTAAAAACTAAATCGGTCAAAGATAAAAATTCTATATTCGACTTATCGGTTCACAAAGATATGACTTGCTTCCCGCTGATCATAATTCATTAGACTTATGTTCGAGGGCACAGCCCAGTAATTATCTCCTCGATGTGCTCTTTCAGTTTCATTTAGACTTATGAGACTTGCAGTGTGTGGCCAGCAGCAACAATGACTGCAGAGGCCAACTGTTAACACAACTCAAATTATATTTGCAGTTATTCAAAGTAAATTGACTCATATTCCCATCCATCTCCATTTCCTGTTCCTCAGCCCGTGCAAGAAAAAAACACACTATATAGCAAACAAGCATGAAAGAAAATAGTTCAATGGGCAATTTTATGGTAAAGCGACAGAAAATGAAAAGCTTATTTTACTGCATCTTCCAGTAACAGTGTTGTAGTAAACTCTATTAATTGTGGTTAATAGAGTTTGATGCCAAGATCAATAAAACTCTCACTTCTGCATAAAGCTGCGTCTGCAAACATCCGTTAGAGTTAGTGCTGGGAATGAAACAAACAGCTGACTGTCCATAAACGACATATATCTACTACTTAAAGTAAAACATCTTGTATGTGCAGTTCAATAAATGTAAATGACACCATGTGGTTTAACAGATCCCATAAATGTTGTAGTAAGACAACACGTCCTTTAGGGGACCTAGAGTTTGAACAAACAGGATATAAAAGGTTAATCATTTAGAGCTACAGGAGTGTTTTTACAACCAGGCAGTTTCCTGTCTTTGTGAATTACAAAGCTAACTGACTCCAACTTCATACTTGATGTGCAGACATCAGAGGCTCATGAACTAGTCCATCAGATCTCAGCAAGAACAACAGCGGACAATAACATGCAAAACTATTCCTAGAACTGTATCTCATGTTGAAAACCATTTATTTTATCCTCTACAAAATCTGAAAAAAGCAACAACAACAACAACAAAAAATGTCAGGAAGCTGCTTTCAACAACAGATATGTAGCATTTCTTTACACAAGCATGGAAACCTTGAAAAGAGTACACTCAAAATAATTACCAGCGTCAGTAAACAACTTTTTAAAAAAAACAAAAAAAAAAAACAGCAAACTTTTAAGATGCAGAAGATTTCATCCAGTAGCAACAATACACAAATACCTCATCGATTTTTTTTTTTAAATTTTCTAATACTTTTTTATTAATTACATTCTTGGCTGCTCCATCCTCAAGGCCACAAAACCTTATCTTTTACTCACTGCAGTCAAGCACTTTTGACAGCATTGCCAGTAACTTTCATAGTACAGTAGATAACACATAGTTGTAAAAATGTCCACATGTACAGCAGCTCTCAGGATGTAAGTTAGTGTGAGTTAGTGTGCACAAGTCCTCAAGCTCCCACAAAACACATTCACCCCTTTATTTACACAAAAAAAGAAATAACTAAAATTATGAGCTCCCTTTTCTTTGTAGTACGTGCAACATAAGACAGACCCCCCATCAGTGAGCTCTTTCAACAAGGTTGTTCCGTGAATAAAGTAAGTTTATTCCCTTCGATGCAAGGGTGCGGTTCGCGCAGTGTCTGAACATGCTGGTTCCCATCTGGAAGAACACCCATGAGCGCATGCAACCAGAGAAGAAGGGAGTGAGACAAAAAAAAAAAAAAAAGCTGACTCCTCAGCAGGGGAACATTAGACTTCACCTCTCAGGCTCTGGTGACTTTTGTGAAGTTCAGTCGATGACTTGCACCGACCTGTGTGCTGCTGTGGTGTGTTCATTGACAAAAAAAGATTTGTCGATCCCAAGCTGTGGATTAAAAAGAAAAGAAATCATTTAAAGTGCCACATGGATAGGAGAAGAGGGTGTGTAAATATGAATACACATGCAGGTGTGTGTGTTAGTATCTGTTCTAACTGTAAGAGGAAATCAACTTTATTGGTTACTTAGGAGACCTTAAGGCCAACTCAACTTTTCTATCATGTTATTTATTACTTATCTACTATTTTTTTATGGCATGCACATGCATCACTATGTTTTATAGCACACTTATGAATCCATTCAAGAAAATCGTTCAAATATTCTGTCAATCCTGCACCCTGTTCACGTCTACCTCTTGACCTCTTCTTCATCTTGCATTTACTCTCCATGTGTTTCTTCTCAGAGCCTTGAGAACTGAAAACCAGTCTGCTAGGATTCCAGTGTGACTGTTTCTATGTTCACTAAAGTTTTGGGTGGGGCAGGGGGGTGGGGAGGGAGGGAATTTGGCTGTTCAAGCCAAGGGAGCAATAAAAACTTATTTCAATGAGGTCCACCCATTGCACCAACAAGACTTTTCAAACATGTGCTTAACCAGTAACCTACAGGCGATTTGTGTCTGTGCTCTGCAGTAATCGTTGTTGAATTTCAGTTCAGTTCCTCGCTTACCTTTTTCACAGCACCTTGCAAACTCTTATCATTCCATAAACTGTAGAGAAGCAAAGAAGCTGCTTTACTGCCTTTGGGTAAAGACCTAGAGCCAGAAAAAAAAAAAAAAAGATTTACATCTGTGACAATAAAAATGGCAAGCAAGGCATGGATTACTAAAATGCAGCAAAAGATTAAAAAAAAGAAAAGAAAAAGAACGGATGAGGAGATAAGACAGATTTTAAAAGAGACATTAGGCCTCTGATACTTTCTACACTTAAATAACATTTGGAATACATTCACAATTAAATAGGAGGAATGCCGGAAAATGTGGTAAATCACTTGCATTTTTGTGTATGTTTTTAAAGTGAGAAGGAAGGGATGGTTCACCTAAAAAACACATTTTCCAGATTTGCACACAAAATAGGTGATAGTTTGTGAGTATTCACCCACGTCTGTTGCATAATCAACAGAATTTCATTTGTTTTGCTCACACTAATGAGTTAAAAGTTTTCTACTGGTGTGAAAAACCCAAAGAACCTTCCTTCATTCAGAGCAAGAGGAAAAGTATTTCTGAAATGACGTGTTCCTTATCAATTGTGAAATGTTTTTTTTTTTTTTTTTTTATATCTGTAAATCTAAAAATAATCTGCAGGGTTACTTATAAAATGATAACACATCATTTTAGGTATAAGACGTTTCACCAGAGTGAATCCCACTAATGCAGCTGAATTCTCTGTACTAGGAGGCCTAAAATAAGACCCACCCGTTCTCACTGAGGTGCGCCAGCGTCGACACCAGTTGATCATCTATGACCTTCTTGCCCGTGTCAGGGTCTGCCAGCATCAGAGAACGCACGGTGTTGCACGTTGTTGCTAAAGTCTCGTCAGAGATTCCGTTGCCCAGGGCACCGGAGGTGAGGCCGCTGGTGAGTTCAGGGAGCAGCTGCTTTGCTACAGTAAACACAGGGGACACACACCGATTGTTCACACACACAGTTCAACAGTTTTAATGTAGACTGTGAATAAACACTTCTAATTACCCATGGACGTCTGCAGACTGCTGGTCCGAGACATATTACTCAGCAGGGACATGGCGGTCTTCTGCAGGTTTTTGTTAGGAGATTTTAAAAGAGGGGACAAGTGTGACAGAGCTCCCAACTTTTGAACCAGGATTTGGCTCATAGCAGTTGCCCCCTGCAGGGGAAAGAAACATAAAAAAAAAAAAAAAAGTCAAAATGATTGACTTTTAAATGCCTCTTTCTTCCCTTGTTGTTTCTTCCACTTTAATTCCCAAATAAACTTGACATTCTTGGTCGTAAATCCCCACCCTTCTCATGAAACATGTGAAACAGGCTGAGAGCGATCTCTCATTCATTCATTATCACACAGAAATTATGATAAGTAAAGTTCTTAGCGCTCACCAGTCCCTTGCTGGCGGTGAGGTTTTGCAGAGCACCACAGGCCGCTTCCAGGGTGGAATCTTTCTGGGAGGAGCTCAGCAGCGACAAATAGGTTTGCATAGTTTTGGGGTGAGACAACCAGTTCACACCTGATGGGGAACTGTCATCTAACATTCCCCGACTCATGTCAAATGAAAACTGAGAGAAAGGGGGAGATTAAAAGAGATGAGAAGGATTAAGAATCTGTTGTGACGTACTTAATATACAGGGGTGGATGTGTTGGGGTTGTTAGTTGCACACCTCTTTGTGAGCCTTGCTGCTTTTAGGACTGAAGCATCCGATTGTTGGGCTTTTTCTACCCCCGGCTTGACTCTCCGTTTTAGGCTGGAACTTGCTGAAGCATTCAGGGGACTCGGTCTCCAGTTGGTAGGTCAAGTTATGGAGGATGCATACACAGTTCTCCACAGACTGAAGGGAAAAGAGAGGATTTTATAGAACAGTTATAACAGAACATGAAATGAAAACGTTCAGATTTAGTTTCTGAATAAACCAACTTATCAATGCAACTGTAAATCCCAGAAACGCAACCCAGTCAGTGTCTTCCTGATCTTCAAGTTGCGGCTCACAATTCTTATCGAACATATTAGCATGACGACCGGGTGAGTTCAATCAGACGTGACCCAGAAAGAAATGAATGAAAAGAAAAACGGAAAACTCTACATATGTGGATAAATATTGTGAATAAACTCTACTCTTCTATAACTATTTATTATCCAATCTCTCCATCCTTCATGCAGACAAACTAAAAACAACAATCATCCACTACCTCTTTAAAAGCGAGTTTTGTACAGGCACAGACTTGAAGACAAACACTCAACACAGCTTCTCTCTAACTATACACATAGTGTTTCCAACCACAGAGTGTACTTGCCTATGCAGGTTGTGCATACGTACTGTTTACTTATGATATTCACGTGTCATTTGCTGAAACGCGTGTCTAGCTACTAAATGGAGGCGTTCCAGCCATAAAACCATTTAAAGCTATTTTTGACTGCTCAGACATTTACGTTGTTTCTTCAGCTTGAGCGTGTATGGACGACTGAAATGTCGTCAGCGAGCTGCGTAACCTGTATTATTTTATGTCTACAGATTACATCTGCACATAGTGCATACATATGGAATGCATCCCGTGTGTGTGTGTGTGTGTGTGTGTGTGTGTGTGTGTGTGCGCGTGCATGGTAATACTGCAGACAGCATCAACTATAAATACAGAAATGGTGGGATATGATCATTTCTAATCTTTCATCAATAAAAATAATTTAGGGATTACCTTGTCGTCAGGAGTTTCCTCAGCGACGCAGGATTGTGTGTAACTCATGAGGGAGTCGATGAGTCCGCGGCAATCTCTCATGGCCTGCCTCTCCTTCTGATTGGCACAGCTCAGGTTCCTGCACACATTTCAGTCATTCATTTAAATTTACGTGGTAAAACTGACACATTTATGTCTCTCATGACATATTCAGTCACACAGTTAAATGTAAAGACATATAAATGTAACTGTCATCACACCCTTGGCGCAAACTAGATTGTAGTGATAAGGAATCAGGTGCACTAAGGTAGAATTTGCTTTAGATAAGTACTTTTACAACTTTAACCTTAAATGACTGACAACTAACAGAAGTGATTCCCCTGTGAGTGCATAAAACACACAGAACACACCTTAAGAGAGAGCTGATGTAATGAAATAACAGAAATGCAGAAATAACTGTATTAATAGTTACAAACACATTTAGTTCAGTGTCATTTTTTTGACTCCGGCTGCAAGAAATGAATATTTCTATTGTCGATTAATCTGCTAGTCATTTTTGGATTTAACTGATGAATTATAAGTAAATATAAAAAAAAATTCTTTAAAATGTGTTCAATGTGAGCTCTGTGACATCTTCCAATGTCGTTTTCAACAGTTCAAATAAATTCAGTACCTAAACACATAAAGGCCAAAGAAACTGGATCCTATTTGATATTTCTATTTACAGTATGGCTTTTTTATGATTCCTTTCACAATTGTCAGTGTATTGACTTATAATTGATGAATCAATCACATCGTAAATACAAACACTGCTCTAACAAATATACTGTAGATCATCAGAAACTATCAGTACTTCCTGATACTATTAGTCTGATCTCTACCTTCAAAACATGAACATTGATCATTTAAATGCGCAGATGCAGAGATTTTACTTGAAATGCTCTCACCGCAGGCATCCCGTAGCATTGTAGAAGACATCCTCATGTATGTTGTTGTAGGCAGTGCTGTCTGACCAGCATGTGAAGGGGACCACCACGTTTTCCGTCAGGGCGGGCAGTGCTGCACCTATAAGTTCTGGCTTCAGCTCATCGGCGGAGGACAAGTTCCACAGCAGGCCTTCGTATTACAGGAAGAAATGTTCAAAGAATGAGGGTTGAGGACAAGATGTATACTAACCCATTATTCAAGGATCTTACACAGAAAGGATCCTACCGGTGATTTGCTTCTGGGTCTCAGTAGAGTCCGTCTCCTTTAGGAGCTGCAGGGCTTTAACTATACCGTCACATTGCTGAACCTCCAGCTTGTTCTCCTGATGTTTGAACACGAGGTTCCTCAGAGCCCCAGCAGCAGCCTGGCTCACCCCTGGGTTGGAGCTCCGCAGCAGGGGCACCAGAAGTGGGATACCACCAAGTTCCAAGACCTGTCACAAAAACATGGAAAAGTTAGCTAAAAAAAAAATACAATCAATGCATGCATGCACGTTCATGGGATGCATATGAACCTGTTAATAGGAAGCATTTAAAGTACATTAGTATGAATGTAAGTGCATGCTCAAACCTCCTGCTTGGTGCGCTCCTCTTTAAAAGTGGCGTGTTGAATGAAGAGGGCTCCACACTGCTGATAGGACTCCTCAGAGTGAGACAGGTACTCTACAGCCTCCTTTAGAGTCAGATCGGGCATGGTCACTGAACTGTTCACCCTGCACAGAAAAGACCATGGAAAGACACGCCGCTTGAGCCTGATCCGATGAGTTCAGTAAGCGAAACAGATTTTATTGAGAGCAGGAAGCATTTCAAATAAAATCATCCCTGACAATCCCCGATTGCAACATCCAATCCGATAAAATAACTGTGGGGGGGGAAACTAACTAGAGAACGCACTGATTATCTGATTATTGCCTCAGTCTCTTTGTGTTGCTGAGAAGGAAGCAAACTCACGCTGATTGGTGCTCGGTCTTGGAGGCTTTGAAGGTTCCCATCTTGCCCTCGGTTTGAGACTGGGCACAGGGTTGCTGGACGATGCGTGTATGGCTGTTGGTCATCTGAGATCCGTTGGTCATAGAATGAATGCTTTGTCTATTCACCCGTGTCTGGCTGGTCTGGTGGCTTTGGAAGGTCTGCCCTCTGCCTCGCTAACAAAAAAAAAACAAAAAAAAGAGAATATTTTATGATACTGATACCGGATGGCGCTCTGGAATAATGATTTCAACATTTGTTTGACACAAAAAGCAGGAAATTCTTTAGGTACTTATGTGGCACTGCAATTTTGAAAGAAAATAAGTGATTACCATCACGGCAGCAGGAGCAGGAACAGGAAGTGGAACAGGAGCCAAGGCAGGGTCACTGAGACTGGGTTTCAGCCCATTGGGACTGCAGGGCCAGTTGGAAGCATTGATTTGCTGGTCCCACATAGCAGAGGAGCTGAAATGTCTTCCTTTCATGGTTTTAGCTGATAAAGTGCGACTCTTCTGGGTATTTAACTAAAAAGAAAGAACATAAGTATAAATAAATAGGTTTAAGTATAAATAAAATAAGAGTATTATTATAGAATGTATGTGTCATAATAATTATAATGTATCCAATAATGAAAACCTGTTCAACTGAAAATAGCAAAAGACAAACATAACAGTATATAATTAATCATTGCATCACCTAAAGGCTGTTCATTTTGGGATGATATAACCCAATTTTTCTTAAAAAAGAAAAAAATAAATAAATAAATTTCAGGTTTGCGTTAACACAAATTTTTTTAAAAATCAAATTCAAGTCACTTTGGTTTTCAGACACGTATCCGAGTTATAAAAAGAGTAAGGTTGAAGGTTCATGTGTTTGATTATATACATGCGTTAACAGTTGGCTAACAACCCAAGAGAAGGTATGGTAACAACGCAGATCCTCAGCTGTGTTTGCCTTTGGGAACAAATGTTAGGTACAGCTGAACTAACCCTAACCCTAACCCTAACCCTAACCACAACACGTCGCTCTTCCTGGTGATGCAAATGACTTGCAAATACAAAAGTGTATCAACAGATGCATGCCTGCCATTCAGAGATCAGCACCATTCAGATTTTAGAGAGGGATCATTTCCATTTAAGAATGTGAATAATCAAAATGACCAAATCTGATTCAAGGAAAAACAATCCAAAATTAAATGTGAAACATTTAGTGTGGAGTTAGGTCATCAAAATAGAAAGTAGGGAAACAACTTTCTACAAGAAGTGTTGTTCCGTCTCTACAAAGAAGTCTCCTCTACATAAAGAGAGGAATTCCATTCAACGCAAAACCTGAAAGGACACAGGCTGCAGCACAGAATCACACAAAAGGAACACAATCTGGGCTGCGGGGAAACGAAATGAAGCGGTTGTGTTGTGTAACTCCTGCTGCAGCTGAGCAGATTCTGACAGAGGAGCATTGTGTGAACAAGTCAGACGGTGCACCCGTTAAACCTGACCTCCCAATCCTGATGCCACAAAACTTAATATCATGCAATTAAGTATTATTTAAATGTAATTCATCGACTTTGCATTTGTGTACAAGACCAACAACTTCAGGCTTTGCGCGCAAATAAACCAAGAAATAACGTGTCATCACGGGAGCGTGGTGACAGAGCACGTCTCGCTTATACTTTAAGGATTAGTCATTCTCACAAACCTTTGACACTTATTGGCTTGTTGGAAAAATGACAAAGGAAGAATTCTGCAGTTGTTTAGTGTCTTTTTTGAAGGAGGGATTCATATAACAATTCCCTCCCTCTCTTCTCCCCTTTCCTAAACTGGACTGGTTGCTCGGGTAGCAGAAACTGTGTTCAACCCTCGTTACTCGGCAGCAAAAGCGTGATGAGGGAGAAAATAAATCAGGCTTCATGTGTTTAGTCTCAAAGTCCTCGCTGAGATAACAAGAACTTCCTTAAGTCAGAACAGATGGATGGACAAGGCCTTTCTGTCCACATGTAAACACAAATAATTACTTAGTTCTGATTTAATTTATCATCTAGTATCTGTGAGAAATTCACATTTATTTATACGTCAAGAAGGAATGAAGCACTAAAATGCATTACATTTTTCTTATATTTGATCATTTTTTAAATTTAATATTCCTAATATTATTTAATAGTTTTAGGTTGCTATTTATGCTCCTGTTGCACCTTACAACAACTAGGTATTAATTGACCTTACGGAGTTCAGTTCAACCTTGAACGCCAATGGAATAAGAAACAAAAACACCATGTGATGTATTTCATGTTGAAATAATGGTTGAAGCTGTTGTCAGCGTGAATGCATCAACACGCTCCCACGACATGCCTCATCTCATCGTCAGTCGGTACGGTCAGGCCGGCCCCTACCGGACAGAGTAGCCCCCTCCCTCACTGAAAACCTCACTGACCCAATTCTGAATGAGGAGATTCAGACTCCTCACCACAGGAGGCAAAGTAAGAGCTGATTAGAACAAATATCAGATGAAGAATACGGTTTTGAGTGAAGATACTGATTCATTATTCCTTTAAATTGTCCCTTCCTTTTTTGCGTTTGATAGAATTAATTGTTGGTCTGTAGTTCAGTTTAATTTACCAGACCATAGTGAGTTGTTTTATGCACAACAAGCTCGTTTCATTTGATTAATAAAGAACATAATTAAAATAAATGGACATATTGTATGTTTATAATATGTATGACATACAGTATAGTATAGTATGTGAATGAAAGGTAAAATCGACATTAGAGAGACGGTTACCGATTTGCTGTAAACTCTTGATGGAGAGGAGTTCATGCGCTTGAAGGTGCCATTAGTGCTGGGTGGATTAAACCGGAATGATCCAAATTCATGCGATGTCCAGGTTTGAGAGCTCTCTATTTAAAAGAAGAGGCAGAAGACAACTAAAATAAACAGAAGGAAAAATGCAAAACAGACACTGAGCATATATGATCATGACTTCTTTTTTTTTTTTTTTCTTTTAAACCACGGATGTCGATAAAGCCAAAAAGAAATAAAAATCAGAAGATAAATGCTTTCACGGTCATGATGCCATGAGAGAACCTACAAAGAACATGAAACAGACAGGTGGCATGTGTTCTGAATGCAATATAGGTTTCTTCAGCTGGGTCATTTCAGATGCATTTATGTTGGTTTTTTTTTTTTTTTTAAATTCAGTTTATTTTTTTGGACATGCCATTACATCTCATCCCCAGAATCAATGAAACACCTCTCTCATCAGAGAGAGACAACAGGAGACAAATCGATTAATGTATGGAGGTGAAAGGAAGACAAATGAAACCAGCAAGGTGAAGAAATAAAACAAGAGGCCAACCCAGATCCGACTCCGACCCATCTGAGGAGATCCTTTCTTTTGTTGTGACCCAAAACAAGACTGGAATTTCTGAATGCTGGACCGAGGCGTCATAAAGACGCCAACAAACCTCCATGACAATTTGTCTGTTTTTAATTTCATATATTTTACACAAGTTAATACCGTTTGTCTTCTTCTGCCAGCGTCACAGGAATCTGATTTTATTAGAAATGAGAACGAAGGTTAACATTTATGATTTTTTTTATAAATTTTTTTTTTTTTTTTAATTAATTTGAATAAATATTTGCTTTAATGATAAAAAAATAAGTTCACATAACACTTCATTTGTGTGCAATGTAATCGCCGTGAACGATAATCGTTTAGTCAGCAGACATAAGGTGACATCAGCCACAGCAGACCTGAGTCTATATACTTGGCCAAATGCGTTTTAATACTTTGTTTTGTTGGATGAATCACAGGAGTGTCAGCTTTACCACCACAGTGTGCCAATTTAATGCTGCGACTTCTCCATTATGGGATTACAGTTGTCAAAACTATAGCAGACGCAAAAGCGCTGACATGAATGGAGTTCTAAAAAAAAAAAAGTATCCCGAAGTGATAAAACGGATCATCTCAATGATTGAAATGATCTTAAAGGATGTATTCACCCGAGTTGATCATTTTTTAACAGCATTTACATCTCTAATGCAAAAAAAAAACCCTGTTAAATGGATTTTCATTAAACTTTGTGAGTTGAGTATGCAGTCAGGAAAAACTCCTTAGATTTGGATTTGTGGTGGGATCTGGAATATTTTTCTACTTTTTTTGAACATTGCAAAAAAAAAAAAAAAAAAACTGTGTTTTTGTTAATTTCAGTGATACATGACGGAGCAACTACTGTAGTATTATATTAGGAAGGGTGGGGTGTGTACCAAAGAATAAATCCTCACATGTTGGACTTTTAATAAACATTTATTTCCATTTCAGATTTTCACACTGAAGGTGGAACATCTGAGTTTTGTTTTGTTTCTTTCAAACACGTAATATAATCCAACATCCTCTGTGTTGAGGCTAAAAACCTCAGCACATGAAACAAAGAAATCCATAATGCTAGATGACACTCAGGTGACACTTAAGTGATTACCGTACGTTTAGTATTATTAATGTTTAGTAGTATTAAGGGCCTCAGGGTTGTGACCAAGTCTAGCCTTGTTGTATTTCTTACGTTTTATGTTTGCCTACCATTATATCTTGCAGACATTAGCCCATAGCAAATCATTTTTTACAAGCTGAGTTTGGTGACTTTCTTAATTCCTCTTCGATATTAGTTCAAAACATATGACAGAATTACAAGAAGTCTTAAAAGGATGAACAATTTTAGATTATCATTGTAAACAGTTAACTCTGAAGCTCTTCATTATGCTGAGTGGAGTTAATAAACATTTATTCAAGCATAGCCTTTACAGTAATGTTTCCTGTTTGCCCCACGGAACATATAATTTATTTTTATAAAACAGGCAGGAGACGGGCTTCTCTTGCAGAATACACATTTCATCGAGTGAAGCCATTAAAATCTCAATAAAATAATTCATAACCAACGTAATTTAGAACTTTCCAAGAAATCCTACTCATTAACAATGTTGACTCATCAGGATGACCCGGCAATAGTATTTCACAATTCTGTTGGACCTTAATAACGGCTCTTGCAGAATTAATGTCAAGCACAAAGAGCTCTTACGGAAGAATGGATGTACAGTACTGTACAATATTTTCCGCACTATAAGGTACACCTTCAATGAATGGCCTATTTTTAACCTTTCTCATATAAAAAGCGCACTGGATTATAAAGTGCATCTGATTATAAGGTGCAGCTTCAATGAATGGCCTATTTCAAAACTTTTTTCCACAAATAAGGCCCATTGGATTATAAGGCGCATTGTTGGTTTTTTCCAGAAAATTAAAAAGACTTTTAGGTGCGTCTTATAGTGCGTAAAATACTGTAGCTATCTCAAATTGTGTGTATGTGTGTTATCTGACATGAGGAAAGAAGATCACCCTTTACATGCTTGGAATAAATAGAAGAAAAAAAAAAATCTTTATCAACCGCAGCCTTGAATCAGCTTCCCATAGATTCCCTGGTTCGGTTCTACCGATCATATCATCTGTGAACGCGTCCAGTACCTGTTACTGACACCTGAAGGTTGTAGAGCAAAATACTGCACTTATAATTCCCCACCCACTAGTGCCCCCCCCCCCCTTTCACGCGTCATAACAGCAGTTATGCAGGCAAAAATACCTGTTTTCACCTCCTGTCAACTGAGAAATTGGAGCTTTATGGTTGCGCGTATCTAAAGTTGCGCGCAAAACATCTGAAGCACCAAATATATAATATATAATATATATTATTCTTAAAATTAATATTATGGGGTTGCACAGAGCAGCTTTGCATACTTGTTGGTGAAGGTAGCGTGTCGTTCTTCCCCTGTTTGGACTTGCTCCTCTTGATGGTGTGCACCTGATCCAAGACGCGCTGCTGTCCGGTGCGCAGCTTGTCGTCCGACGGCACCGCCAGCGACGTGTCATCCACGCTCTGCTTGGTCAGCGCGGATCTGAGCGGCTCCAGGACCATCATCTTTCCCCCCCCCCCCAGATCTGAGGCCTTCCTTCTCTTAAAAAAAAAAAACCAAACAAAACGGAACCGATCGAACCCGTCTCCAACGCAGATCCAGAAAAGTGCGACACGTCTCGTCGAGGCAAAAGTAGAAGCGCGGCGCACCAGGAATGTGGACGTTCCCACAAGCAGCGGCGGTGGATGAGCTCCACCCTCCGTGACCGCGCCCCGTGGAAGGTGGGACCGTGGTGCGTTCACATGCAGGTGTGGAGGGGAGGGAGGGGCCGAGGGAGACGGGGCTGAATACGGTTTAGGTTTTACGGTTGTGATGCGACAACAGTTAAACTTGGGAAACAGCGAAAGAAAAAACGCGTCACAGTCAGTCTGCTCCATGTTCACGTGGAATGTCGACCAGCGAGCTGAGTGTGTTCAGTCCTGTTGGAAGCCTACAGTCACAATTCAAGCATTAATTTATAATTCCCTTATAGTAATGTATACGCAATGACTTTAATAAAGCTAAATCATGTGTATTAAAACTTTTTAAAAAACTCCTCCCCAGCACATTTTGGGTCAGGGTTTCCTTTTCTGTGTTAGAATAAATGAATTTTATTAATCCCCCATAGGGAAAATGATTTGTCCACTCTAATGCATTTGTTGTTGTCACATGCATATATATGTGGATACAGGCCTGTATATACGGTATTTTTCGCACTATGTGAATTAAAAAAAAAGCCATTCATTGAAGGTGCGCCTTATAGTGCGGAAAGTACTGTACACACACACACACACACACACACACACACACACACACACACGGTGGCTCTAGGCATACAAATGATGTGGAGGTAGAGTGGTGGGCAGCTCCTTCGTGTGGTGCCCCAATGAGCAACTTCTAAAAGGACAGTCTCTCGCTCAAGGGCACCTCGGCAGTGCTCAGGAGGTGAACTGGCACCTCCCACTGCTAGTTAGCACTCCAAAACGTTTTGGCCCACATTGGTCTGAAGGCAACAGAAATTCAAAGGAGCAATCTGATGGAAGGATGAGAGCAGAGAGCAGGGCAGGAAGTGAAGTTTGAGGGGATGCGTTCTGCAGAACCACATTACAATGTCTGACTCTCTGCCCAGTCCTAGGCCTCAACATGACTGAAGAACTCAACCCACAGTGGGTGTGTGGTGTGTGTTAATGACGATGTGGCTGCAAATACTTTATTGGAAGCAGCATATCAGAATTTTTATCAAATATAAATGGAACAGGACTCAGACTTCTCTTCGAGATCCTGACCGTAAAGTCAAGAACACAAAAGGCTCAAGAACAAGGCAGCGTTGTTTGATTTGATAAGAAATTGTACGTGGAAGTCAGCCAGACACATATTTTCCAATGATTACCTTGTGAACTCAAATCTATCAAGTTTCCTCCATGACTCAATAATTAATTGAAACTGAGAAGTAGTCATGTGCAGCTAGGACGGTATGTATTCTTGTACTTCTGCAGAGCTTGGCAGGCATTTGTGACTAATGACACACCCAGCATGAGGCCTTAGTGTGTGTTTGTCATCATTCGCCATTTGCAGTTTTGGCATCAATGAATTGGCAAGTTGAGCCCTATAAGCAGTTAGTTCTGCCAATGCCTGCCAACACAGAACCAATAGATGAGTGTGAGAGACTGACAGTTACACAGGTTAGAAACAGTGTTTAGTGTTGATGCCCATCCAGATGCTTCTCTGAAGTCATGCTTTTTTTTTTTTTTTTTTTGTGGTTGAAGGCAGGTGTCAAAAGCAACACGCTTAGCAAGCGTCAACAAGTGCTCAATTGTGTTAAGAGAAAACTTCTCTGAGCTGGAATAACTTTAAAATCCCAAGAACACATAGTCAGCATAGTCACTGCTGTCCTGGAATGGGTAGAATGTGAGTGTCGTTACACCTCAGTAGAAGTATTTGTGTGAGAAGCTTAACTTTTCACATTATTTTTTGAAACAGTTTGAACCCTTAAGTGATTTCGAAAAGGACGCGTGTCACTGAATATCAAATTTCCTACAGATCATTTATTTGGACTGACATGATAGCCCAAGCTTAGTTGTCGATAAATATCAACCTTTGCCCCAATGAACCAGTGCGGTGTGGTTCTTCAGCTGTGAAAATACCAATCCTGATTATCCTAAAGCATGTAGATTTTCCCTCAAAGAAGAAATAGAAATTATTTGAAGTATCACAATTGTGTACTTGTGTTTGACCCCTTTATTTGATCCATTCATTGCTTTCTTTACAACTGAGAACTGTAGTTTACTTGATGCTTGACTTTTGACTGTATTCCAGGTATACACAACCTTGTTGTGAATGTTCACATGAATCTGATTAGGAACGTTTGTGACAGGGGCAGGAACCACATTAGATCCTGACGTGGGAGAGCCTGTGTCTGTATAACTGAGCAGATAGCACCACCTAGCGGGCCAAATGAGAATGGCATGAACGTTTGTGTAGTTTTGGCTGTATACGTGCTCCTCAAAACAGTTACAGGTCTATTTAAGACATTTTTATTTGTCACATTGTGAACTTTGGTTAAATTTGAATTGTATTTGTCGTATATTTTTTTTTGTGTTTCTGTGAAGCACTTAAATCATTTCTTTTGTCATATATTTCTATTGTACTGAGGAATTTTATGTTCTTTAAAACCAAAATAGAACAGCTGCATTCTTTTAAAAAAGAAATCTGGGACTTTCTCAGTAATTATTGTCAATGTCAATGTCGAGATTCAGTTGTCGTTCCAGTGGGGATTTGATATGGAGTGTTAATGGACTAGCAGTTTAAAAGCTAGTCTCTCACACCTGGCTGAGAAGTTACTATTATGAATAATTTTCATGATTCTGCAAAGACCATGTGGTTTTTATTTATACAGCATAAAAAGGCACAACTTTGTTTCACTGAGCACACTTGACTAAAAGATGATGCACAGCCAACCACAGAACAGACAGGAAATGAAAAGAATAACAATTTAGCTGGCCACACAGTGAATATAGACATTTAAAATCTAAACGTGTTGGGTTTTTGACAATATGAAAAACTGCTGTCCCCTTCCACATGCTTAAAGATAATCCTGCTATGAGAGGGTGTGATAGAGTAAAATAATATAAATATATTTTTCTTAAAAATGGAGTTGAGAAACCACAAACATGACAAAACGAAAGACAAAAAGCAAGTTTAAGTTGGATATTTCACTAGTGTTATCAGGCAAAATTCTACCCCAGTGCACTGATTGTGACCACTGCGTGGTCTGTACCATAAATCGATTTGCATACATTTAACGATACAACCAAAACACCCATCATATATGATGCTTAGAGTAACACTTTTAGCTGTGCTGGTAAAATACAAAAACATCTTTACAAAAAAAAAAAAAAAAAAGTATTTATAGCTTGTTTTGGTTTATAAACTGTACCATTACAAGTGTCGTGTAGTGTACACATCCTATACATCAGTGCTCGTCACGTTAAGGCTTTAGGAACCAAAGCACATTCTTATCTCAACTCACGTGGAGGTAGAAATACTGCATCGAGCCCACGCAGTGAAAGCAGGATTGTGTTAAAGTAATCTTTTCATTTAAACTGATGAAGCCGAGTCAGAAAGTGGTTGTGAACTTGCATGTTTTTAAAAACAAGTGAGAAAAAAAAAAACAAAAACTCGAGATTTGATCAGAAGATTTTTCCCCATCTACATCCTGTACCCACATGAAACCTTCAAACAGAAAGAGCCCCTAAAACAACGGAGCTTTCTACACTTCAACAAGGTTTTTCGGTACAGCGGTTACACATCTTTAATGTAGTGCATAACATTCCAAGAAGAGGCACGGTGGTTTGTTGTTATGAACATTTGAGTTTTGAAGACAGATGAAAATGATGAAAAATGATTCCATGCTAAGCAGTGATAAAGAAGACATTGTTACAGGGTCATTCAGTTCCTACCTAACAGATCGCACAAACTAAAAAGAAATAGTCATGGTGTTTGAGTTAATTTAACACTGATTATGTTTCGCCGGCCTATATTCAAACTCGTCTCACATTAGTCACACCTACAATTTTAAAGTACTATATATGCTGTGAAATTTTCTGAAAATTACTTCCTATGATGCATTTTATTGAAACATATCAGTTTCTTAATATCTTAATTAATTAAAATTGATATATTACACAGAATATCTATAATGCATCATGATACTTTGTGTCTGATATTGTGATGTCAACAATAACTATACCAGGAGTGACACATGTTCACATTTTGGAATCTTCATCTAAATGTGTGATTTTAAATTTTCTGTGCAGGTGTGACTAAAGTGTGACTGTTGGTCTGTTAGAATAAGTGTTGTGTTCAGTTCAGAGTAGCAGTGTAGGGTATTCTGTGTTTTAGCTGGAAATAGTGTTTATAATGCATGTATCAAAACGTCTGTGGCGTCGCCGCATGCACGCTAGTCGTTTACAAGTCGATAAACGTGGTACTGTGCTCCGTGCTCGCTAGTGGATACTTCAAACACAAAGGCGATGCACAGCAGAGTCTCCTGAGTTTCTCTGTTGGACACCACCTAAGGTGGAAAAACAAAACAAAACAAAAAACCACAGGTTAAGATTCAATTGTAAAATATTTCAGCATGCACCACTCCAGAAACACAGATGTTCATACCTGTAGGATGGTGAAGTTCTCCAATACGCTGTTCATCATGTATTTCTCTGGCAGGTGCTTGAGTTTATGGATGAAGTTAATCATATATTCACACATGGGTGAACGATGGATGCGGAATGCATACTTTCCTCCTTCCATATGTGCATATTCAGTCTAAAATACGAGGGTCCACACGATATTCACAATTAAAACAACTCCCAATATAGTCTAGTATGAATCTCTTAATGTGTAATTTAAAAAAAATTTAAAAAAGATTCAGATTCTTACCTCAACTTTCTCCACAACCTGTTTGCCAAAGGAGCAGACCTTCGTCGATACGCTGATGGTGATGTTTTCCGTTCCACTGTACTGGCTACTGACTCCATAGAACACACCAGAACCCTCCTCAATGTCAGCACTCAGGTCCGCCTGAAACACACACAGAAGGACCGTGAGTCGGGGTGTGGGTTCGGGTTTCCAGGGTCCCCCTCTGCAAAATGTACTAATTTTCTTTTGGTTAACATCCAAGATTTTTTTTTTTTTTTTTACATTTTTAGAGTGAAGGTACATTTCTTGACCTATAATAGTAACACAAGTCTAATTTTAAATAAATGGGTCCCAGATTAGTTTGTCTTGATCAAACACAGGGACATGAATACACACACACATTAGGATACACACTATTCTACTGATCAACAGGTGAACACCTGGTAAAAGGTGCCCACAAAAAAGAAGAACTACAGGTACTCAGCCAAACAAATTTCCTGGTTCCTTTCCTACAGCAAGTCAGAATTCTTCAGTATCACACAAAATTCAGCAGAGGGATTACTGACTTCATGTACTGACCCAGAACTTGACAAGGAAGAACGCATTGTGTGGCCCCTTCTCATACAGCTCCTTCAAGCCTCCTTTCTTCTCAGAGAATTTGTCATAAATCTGCCTCACGTCTATGGACTCCAACACAGGGTCATTGTAGCCCGGGTTTGATGGGCCAATGTGTACAAAAACATGTTTATACTGGAGGGGAGGAAAGAAAAGTGATAAGAAAGAGAGGAAAGAACTGGTGTTGTCCAGAGGATTATAACGTTAGCTTGTATAAACGTCTGGATGTCTGCACCGTCTCTCTGTCTCTCTGATTCTCCATAAAAGCAGAGTACTCCAGTAGGCGTAGTTTTGCAGAGGCGATGGTTCTGTCTTGCCATACGGGAGCCGTTATAGCTGCAGGACGTGTTGGAGGGAGGGGGTCATAACCTGAGCACATTTAAACCATGAAAAACAAGATAAATATACTAAGCAACGCCAGTTTCTCGAATCGGTGAGGCTGTGCTGGGGCTTACCGACAGGTGCGGGAACAGGGGCTGGGAGTGTAGTGTATGGCGGCTGTGCAAAGGGCTTGATGCTGGAAGACAACCCAAAATAAGCACCTGTACCAGCTGAAGTGTAAGATTATCAAACTGCCAGTGATACTTACTCCTGAGAATGTCCAGGCTGTCCTGGAATAGGGCTGGGCCAAAACTTGAAAGAAAGGGGAAACAGTATATAGCATTACTGAGGCTTTACCCCCGGGGCGGGGGTAGAATAAGAACAGAGGATTGTGTTTGTGTCTCACTCTGACTGCTGGAGGAAAAGGCGTCTGGGGTTTCATGACACTAGCAGAAACAATCTGAGCTGATGAGAGGTTGGCCACTGTCTGTAGTGCCTTGTCTTTGGATACCTGGTCCTGGATGAAAAAGTAGAAATCAAACCATCATGCACAATCTTGAAGAGTGGAACTGAAATTTTTGGCTTCGGTCAGTTTAGATAGCAAGCCAGTCCGTATATTACACAGTTCTTCAGCATGATGCAGTCACTAAGAGGGAAGCCAGGGCTGAGAGCAAAGCAAATACAGGAGGGAATGCCAAAGCAGGAGGTGCACCCGGCAGCGGTCTAGGGGAGCTGACTGAAGCCATCGCCAGTATTTAACTAAAGCCACTAAAACAATGAATTATGAGCAGAAATTTAGAGTCTGACAGGAGAACGGCATTATGGACTATAGCAAGTACCAAGTAATATAATGCCAACCACAGAGCACAGAGCCTGAAGCAGAAAACTGGAGTTAGATAACTATAACTTACCAAGTTCATGGCCTACGGCAAAGAAGACACATAATTAATAAACTTCAGTACATTTAAATTAAAAGCAGGTGACAGATTCACTAATATGCAATGAGGAAAAAGGCATTGCTCAAAACAACGACTAACGCCTGAACTTGTCAGTCAGTTGAAGAAAAAAAAACAAACACCTTACATAGAAAGAACAAGTTGCATCTTAACAATCTGTGCTGTCTTGAAGCCTAAAGTGGAAAAAACACCAGCCAGGATATAAACAATTCACACTCCTAAAATGTGTGTGAGGGAGATGCAAAGTTTGAGCAGAACAATATCAAAGAAACTTAATAAAAACACATGTTCAAACCACAACGAAATTTTCTTGAGCATAAAAGATATAAAAGAGGAACAATGAGGAAAAAGGTGATTTAAAAGAGGAAAAACAATATGTCACACTGTAAATTATACACTCCCTGAATGTCCGTAAGTAGGTATATATGCATGTATTTAAGTATTAATGGACATTGCTACAGCCATGCACATGCTTAGCTCAACCAAAACTGTTACTGAACCTCATGCAATCATCTGTCCCAAACCTCAAGACAGCTGAACAAGTCAAACAGATCAGTTACTGCTGTGCATTATCAAAAATAAAAAAGCTCTGTGCCATATATTGTACAAAAATAAATTTAAAAAATTTTACTTTTAAACTGAGCACACAAAGATCTCATTCAGACAGAAAGAAAAGCCGCAAACGTTCCAAGCGTACGAGTAAAAAAAAAATATTGTAAACGCTGAGCCTTCCACTCTACACTCACACATTAATAAACACTATCTCTGCATCCTATGAACATTGTATTTTAAAAATCACATATCAAATGTACACTGGATTAATTCTTCTCCATCAATGCTTTACAGGAAACCTGCTATCACAAACCACTGTATGGAAATGCCATGCTTTGTCACGTAATAACTGAGTTTTTGCAGGTTCCACACTGACCAGGTGGTAATTGCCTTTCTTAACATTGAAAGGGGGTGTAACTATGGCAGCCCCACAGCAAAGCAAAAGTTTTTTTTTTTTTTTGTTCAAAAGAACCCAAACAAAAATCTCCTATGACCTGACAAAGACATCCTTGGTGAGTCCACGTTCAACGGGGTTTGAGCTTCATGCAGAGCAAAGCAGCTGGGGTGGTGAAGTCAGTGAGCATGTGTACCTTGAGCTTAGACTGAATCTCACGCGACTTTCTTTTGGCCAAGACTTGCAGGTGACTAGAGACCTGACGAAAGACAGGATGAAGGAAAGGAAAAGAAGACGGGAAGTGACTACGGAGGGAGAGGACGGTTCGTTCGGGGGGCACCCACCTTGATGCTGCTCTGGTATTCTCGTACCCTCTTACGTGCCAGAACCTGAATGTGACTAGACACCTACGAAGCCAGGGTTCCCCCCATTAAAAAAAAACAACACAAAAGCACACATACACACATTTAAAAGTTGACAGGATAAATAAATATCACCAATCAAACCATTTTAGACTCAACAGAAGCCAACTTAAGGAAATATTTAGAATATGTGTATTTATAATATTGATATTCTAGCAACCATTACTCAGAAATAACTAAAATTAACATTGAACTTTGTTGCAATAATAGTTAAAAATACAAAGGGAAAAAACAAATTTTGATAATGTGCAAAAAATAACCCTCGGGTAAGTCTTATAAATGACAAAATGTTGTTTAAGGTTCTTGGATGATCCAGCAAGCCCACAAAGTTCAAATCGTCCAGTTGACTTCACTCCGACCCTTCATGTTGCAGCTGTAGCCAGATGTACTTGATCAATAAATATTACAGATTATCATCAATACTTGACCCCACAGAAAACAAATCCGATCAAAAGCAACACAATGGGATTCTAACTGTTCACATTTTGATTTTCAAATGTCTGTCAGGAGGCAGATAAGCTGGGCTTTAAAAATACCACAGTCTCGACGTCGTACCTGCTTCCGTGTGCGCGTCTTCCCCGTTCGGAGCTTGATATAACGTGCGATCAGCTCATTTCGACCTGAAATGGAGTAAATGACATCAAGTCAAATCTTTTGGTTTTTCTTTAAGATAATGAGTTCGTTTAAGACAGTTTTGATGCAAATTAAATGGTTTATGAGAATGCAGATACTTTCTCTATCCCAAGTGTATTTAAAATGCAATCATAATGATAAAGACTCCAAGCCAACTGCAGCTATACATAATATACATAATACCACTATACATAATACCGCTGACTGGCACCCTTTAAACTTCTTAGGCTGTGACATGCTTTCATTAAAAACTGTATGTGCTAAATTTGACCTCATTATATGGCAGAACCCCAAAGTAGACAAGGGTGGTAATGGAGGAAAAGAAGAGAGAAGTTTTCATGTGTTTATGTTACAAAATACAGTCATTAGAAACTGCATGGTCAGCAAAGCCCACTTTTCTGCCTCCAAACCACACTGCATGGTCTCCTCATTTCTAATGGAAACCAGTCAGCAACTCACCAATGACTTTGCTGCAGATGTCAAAAACAGGCAAAAAAAAAAACAAGCGGCCCAAGACATGAAAGCCTTATTCCATAGGTGTAATAAATGAATCATATATACAGACACAATCATAAACATCATTAACTGTCTTTCTGAGAAGTGATGATGTAGAAGCCTGCATCACATCAGGCTGAGTCACATGAAATTCCCAGAAATCCCTAAATTCAACAGGAGGGGCTGATATAGGCCACGTAGTCTGTTTCAATTACGGAAACAGGACGCATGTACTTTCATCACATGACACCAAATGATTTCAAAACGGTTGTCAGATTCTGTTTATTATTTTTTTTATTTTGTGTGATTTCTGCTCTCATATATTATTCTTCGAAAAAATTTTAATTTCCCTTTCTCTGCTCTCTCACACACACACACACACACACACACACACACACACACACACACACACACACACACACACACACACACACACACACACACACACACACAGGGCAGGAATCCAAAAAAGGTGAGTATTTGGCTTTATGCCAAGGCCTAAAATAAGGTAGGGTTAGGGTTAAGGTCTTGCAAAATACTGCCTGCATAAATTTTAGCAGGCAGCTTTGGACGAGTTACTAAAAAAATTGTTGTGCGCTACCAGTTACTCTACTAAATGAAGCTTTATACCAGAAATAACAAGTTTGTGTGTACAGAACAAGTATGGTTAAAAAATATACATGTCTAACAAACTTGTACTGGCACTGAATTAGAAATAAATCATTTCATTTTTATGAGATGACTTAGAATTTTGAGATTCAGGATTTTGACAGTTCTCTTTACACTGCCAGTACTGGTACTTTGTCACTGGTTTCCTGTATCAACGCCAATGCCCTCAATGATTAGTCATGGAGAGAGGGTTTTACTCATCCTTGGCATTTTTAATTCATACTGAAGCAGAAAATTCCACTGTACTTGAACTTGGGATACGTGGGAGAAATGAAGCCTATGTGGGCTTCAGTGCACTACAAAATCGGGGATAGAGTTAATTTATCCTAGAAAACAGAGACAGGAACAACACTACTGGGAAATTTAGGTAACGTGGTAGCAGCACCACTGTCCAAGAATTCTCACTAACAGCATTCTGAATAGATCTCACCAATATACAAAAACACCACAAAAGGCAATTCAATATTAACCATAAAGCCTTGACCATAAGCAAATTCTTACAGCTAATTCTTACAGCCACTAATCCAGACTTCCATCTAAACAAATTATTTAAATGTGGAGGAAAAAAAAAACTTCATTTTGAATAATCCATTTACAGCAGGGGTGATCAATACCGTAGTTCTGATAGATTACATAACATTAAAGAAACAGACATCAGTGCAAACAGCAGCGCTAAGACCAGCAGCAAGCTAGCTAGTGATGGGGTAGCTTGCATGACATTAAAATAGATGTCAGCCTATCAGCCATCCCATCACCTGATTGACTTTCAGGACAGCCAATCAGATGACATCTGACCTTTTCTTGAACTTAAATCACCGATTATCCATAGCTTTTCATTTTGTTTCATTATGTTGGTGTACTGTTTTGAACTTATATTGAGAATTTGACCAACAACATTTGAGAACTCGTATTCTGCATACAATGAGTGATGACAGTAACCATTTTAAGACAGACATTTAGAGTTCCTCACCATACATCTTCCCTTCGTCTGAAAGGATGATCTTCCTCCTGCCACAGGGAGGGTAGATGGCCAGAGCTTCCTGAAAGCTCTGCTCAATGTCAGGACTCCAGACTCCCTCGGGGTCACCATCCAATGCACGATCCGCCCCGTCCGCCAGTCCTTCACCATCTTCAACCTCTTCCTGCACCCCGTCAGGGCTGCCACGGCAACTCCACTCCGACGCAATGATGACGGCTCCTGCCACAACACACCTAGAAAACAGACGACAACATGTTTGTTACAATTAAGTATTCATTTGGTTAGCTAAATATATATTATATATATATATATAATATATATTATATATTCATATACATTTATACACACACACAAATAAAATTTTTTGAAGCATCTTCTTCATATATGTTATATATGTTTGTATGCAGCAGTGAGCTCCTGATGCCAACATGACCATGAAAACAGAAACAACATGAACAACTTATGACAGAAACTAAATCATGCCATGGTGGCAGGGTTTGAAGGTTGGCAGGGTTTGCTGGGCTGAAGCAACCTCTGGTGGCAGGTTTGAAAGTTACCAGGTTTTTTATTTTTTATTTTTATGAAACAACCAACCAACCTAACGGCCGAAATGCAAAAATAGATCTAGGAGTTAATGAATGGGGCCAAGTGACAGACAGGTCAAAAGAAAATCCAGTGGGACTGCATGTCGCTTTACATCACACACTCAGGGTCGTGGATATTTAGGAACAGGATCTCTGTGGTTGGCAAGAGCTGTAACAGATGTATTGGACCCTGCAAGAGTCAGGTTCATCTGAAGTTGTTTACAGCTTCCATGGGTACAGGGTGTATTAATAGCCCATGCATTCATAGTTTAGGAACTGACAAGAAAAATGGTAAAACATTATCAGCCTGAAACAACACCAGTTGTTCTAGCTGCTAAGTTTATGTAATCATTCTAGAGAATATAAAAAGTGCAGCCGAGCCATTTGAACTTATTAGAGGTTTGTCTCAACAAATTACACATTCTTTTTTTTTTGATAAGGATTCTTTACAGGTTGCTTAAAAAACAGGATAACATATGCAACACGAGTGCTGCCTGGTGTATAATGTTTTCCAGAGTGTGGCTAACATGATCGCTGCCAAAGAAAAACCACACAGGATGAGTGTGGTCCCAGAACTTTTCCTGCTGCGGTGGGCTTATTGAACACACACTGCCAAGAGCTTTCGCAGTTTCAATCACTGTAGACAAGACTGTGCTGCTGCCATAAAAATCACACAGGCCATGTGAGATGGTGAGGAAAGAGCAAGAGGGGAGATACAGTGGTCTTGTACGCTTTACAAAGTGAGAGGTTGGCAGTTAGGAACATTATGCTGAATGGATCAGTCTAACCTTGTTTGGTTTGAGGTCAATTACAAGCAAAATGTATAAAGCACATTGTGTGTATCTGGACACTAACTTGCTGAATATTCTCTCTAAAAACCTTTAAACTTATCTTTTCAGTTTAGCATTTTACTTGCGATTACTTTCACCACTTTCAATTTTTTGTACTTTGAGGCCATGTCTAGTATGACATTGCACTATACATACAATTTTATTATATTATCATTATTATATAAATGTTGGTGATGAAAAGAATACAAGATTATCTAGTGGAATTCCTCCTCTTTCGATCCACTGGTGGAAACCTGAGACCGCTGTAAGAAAACTCTACCTACGGATATGGGATGCCAATGTACTATAAAGAAAAAATGCAGTCTACGCAAAACTCTACATACCTCCTGCATGTCGACAAAAAAGTGCCTCCCTTATTTTGTACAACCCTGTCTTGCTTCACAAATGACAAGGAGTCCCTAAAGTAACATTAATTCCTGCTCATTCCAAAAAAAGGGGGTAGGAGCTGACTCAAACAATGAGAAGAGCTTGTACATGTGGACAGTGAACAAAAGTATAGAAAATAAATAATAATTTATTGATTAAGGTTCAAGTATTAAAACACATTTTGTATTGCTCTGTCCTAATTGTGGTTATTCATTTCTAAATTATGAAAGGTCAGAAGTAAAAGAAAAAAAATGAAGTGAGGGTGACTTTATGTAGGCTTGTGTATGTAGAAATCCCTGTGAATGGCTTTATAAGTAAAAAAAAAATAATGTGCTGAATCAAATATGCCCTTATCCGATGTTTTATGTCATTTCTATCTAAGACGTTTTACATATTTAACTGTAGCATTCATAAGAGCAGCTATCTTCATCAAGGCCTAACATCTTGTAACCACAAAAAAGGCAAACAACCCGCTATGAAAAAAAAAAAAAAAAAAGACTGGTTAAATCTGGTAGATCTGGAATTTTCTTTTGATCTCTAACAAAATGCAAAGTCATCAACACCAACCTCCTAAATGAGCACTGAAAATGTTGATAAATGTTGATAATCTTTCCATCTTGAGAGGGGGGGGGGGCACGACAGAAATATGTATAAGACATAACATGTAACAGAAATATGTTTGGCTGTTTCCTGCTGACTTACGAACTGATCATGGAACAAACAGAAATGGATGAAAATATCATTTCCTTGGCTCAGGTTGTGTTCGGCTTTGATTGACAGACGGATATTAATTTATCTCTTCTTATATTACTGAGGTTGCAGTTGGCAGTGGTTTTGAAATGTAGACACTTCTAATGTTTTGCCAACTCCCTTTCAAATCATGCTACAGAAGGACCATCAGACACACATAATGATCACCTCACTTCACTTACACCAATAACCATCATTTTAAAAAAGGTTTGAACACACTGCATCATTATGGGCAGAGCAACCGACATTATGGACTGGAGGTATATGCAGGTTTCTATATAGCTCCCTATGGCCAAAAGGTCAGGTGCTGAGAGCAATGAGGCGCCTTCAGAGCAGCAAGCTAAATAAAGCTATGAGCTCAGCAAACACGGACAAGACATCACGGCCTGCTTTTAGTTCCAAAAAGGAACAGCAGTTACACTACGATTAACCAAACTAAAAGTTATTACAGCAATTTGCATGACTATTTGTGAATGCTACAACTGATCATAAATAAAGATTTGTTCATCCAAGTCAGCAAATCAGGTTTGAATTCCTCCTACAAACCAATGCTACATATAAAAAAGGAAAAAAAAGATCCCATCTGATACCAGAATGGTAAGTCATACAGTAAAGTTGTGCTGAGGACTAACAAAAGGTGTCATTTCTCTTGTAACTTCTGTTAAACCAGAAAGACCTGTCTCACATGTTGGCGATACTTTCAACAGATATGAATTTCATCTGCTAGCACACCATGTCACAGGGAAAATAAAATCACGTTTAACGGTTGGAAGCTAGCCAACTGTGAGCTGGCAAAACACGACTGAGATACAAAGTTTGAAAAACAAAAAAAAACGTATGTGTAACTTAGGATTGAGTTTGTTCAAACAGTTTACAACATGTTGAGGTTACAATATTTCTAGTATATTCTGGGTAAAGTGCTAGCTACTGGAAACAGGCTCGAGCTGCCATGCTAACTTGTTAGCTTGAGGGCTAATAATACCTCAAAAAAACTTCACACTAAGTCTGAGAAAAGCCTGAAAAGTCTTGGCAGCCATAGTCCGAGAGGAGTCACTACATTAATGTATAGCTCCCCGTGGAACATTCAAAGCTCTGAATCAGCAAAGCGGTGGAGGGAAAATGCGAAATATGTCAAATATCCCAAAACTTCCAGCGCACACGAAGCGAAGCAGCTGCAGCAGCAGAAAAGTTGCTGCACATAACAAAGAAGTATCAGAGAGCGCACTCACCTCACAATGGTTTTCCTACCCCACCGGCAGGGACACACTCCTCTCCTCACAGGCTGGATTCCCGTGGAGATTTTCCTTACCGAATCACGAATATTTCCTTGGCCCAAACAAACAACAACAACAAAAAAAAAAAATCCACGCGTGTTTGACAGAAAAAAGGCGGAATGCTAAGAATGAGTTTGGTATGAAATCAACGCGCGGAGGAATACGCTCAGAGGCGTGGCGTCCGAGGCACGAGCGCACGCAAAAGTTTTGTAGTTCCCACTGAAACTCCTCCCACGACGTTCACGTCCCACACTGAGAGAGATGACCACGGAAAGGTTAGTCGTTTATTTTAGGTCATGGTTGTTGTAGTGTGTGCGTGTGTGTATACACGGGTTGTGTGTGTTCTGCAACGGTAGATGTAAAGTCGTGACAAAAATTATGATAATTGATATTCAAGGTAGACTTATACTTAAACTACCTCTATAAGGTCAAGCAATCAAAATCTTATGTAACTTAATTAGTAGTATTTAGCAGGGTAATATAGGACTTAAAATTTGCTATTTTCAATGTATGTACAGTAATCTCTCTCGCATTGGTGCATCAACTCGAGCGGCTTCACCTCATCCCGGATTTTAAAGTAGGTAGTCACGTGCTACCATACGCGCATTCTATTGGTTTACGGCATCCGGAAGTGCGCTGCTTTTCCTGAGTCTCGGAAACCACCGCACTTCCCTGAGACACAAACGTGCTTTAAAGAGTTTATAAGAGTGTGGGAAAAGGTAATACAGATGGAAGATGGTTTAATATAAGTATGGGGAGGGTTCATCAATGATTAAATTACCATAGATAGTAAAATAAATAGTTCGTCGATATATTGCGGAATATAATTTTTGCGGGTGGTTCCTGGAACGCATTAACCGCAAGTAACGAGGTTTACTGTATATGGTTTTAGATTTATTTGAAAAATTGTAAATTACCGTAACGATGCTGTTGGATGTTGACAGGTTTTTCTCCACAAGTCTATTTCATTGTGTGATAACGTCCATTCTTGTGTATGATGTCACCCATAATATGACATTGTGGTATATACAAATCCAGGTGGTGTGCTGGTACACTGAGGGAGAGCAAAGCTGCTTAGGGATCCATAAAGGCCTTGGTCAGCCCTCGTTAATGATTTGCATCATCGGCTGAACTGACAAGGTGAGTGAGACAGAGGAAAAGGCCTGGTGTTTGCAGCCGATGTGTAACAGTGGTTCTGTTTTGAAGGAAACTTTAATTCTAAATGATATTAGACTGGCAAAGGGACCAAAAACCTTTCTCTGGGATTCTGTAGTACTCCACATGTTTACACCTATTTAGCCCATCCAGTACAGGCCAATCAGGTTTGATCCAGAACTGTCAACATTGTCAAATAATTTTAAGATTGATTTGCACCATTTGCTCCCGGTGTAGTATTATCTAACAGTCCTATTAACTGAACGGTGATCAGGTATAAATGTTACAGGACTGTTGGGAACAATAGAGGAAACAGGGATTAAAGTTTCCATCTTGATATCCTACTATGGCAGATGTTGGAAGGCAGTAAAACTGTGGCCATGGGCTCTTTTGATTAATACTATGACAGCTGATGTGGTACTGATTGATGAAAAGGGAGCAGAGCAAAATGCAAAAGCTAAACTTTTTTTTTTTTGTAATTACTGCTCTGTTATCAGTAAGTTTATGAAAGCTGCCTCTGATTAAAATGAGCAACCACGTCGAAGCCATGTGTTGTGGTGGGGCAGATGGGTGATGTGCCCCAGGGTGAAATGTACATTAGATGAAAGATTGCCCAACCTTAGATTTCCCTGGTTTCTTTTTCTCACATGCACAAACATGTCTACATCCTAACCTGCTGACACAAAGTTATTTCCTTTTCTTCGCTGATGTCTGTGTCCTCAGCGGGGAGCAGGTTGTCTCTTTTGTTTAAAAGCTACTAAAATGTCAACCTTCTAAAAAAGATTCTTCCTTCTGAAAGAAAGACATTTTTCGCTCGCTCCAAAAAAGTGAGCAAAAAATAAAAATAAAACTTGTAATTTTTTACTGTTGTAGATAGACCAGTTTCCTTCTACACACAACCACCATGTGCTGAAATGGTGTCTTTTGCTGTTGAAGCACATTTTCATTTCCATTGTTATAATTTGATGTCAGGCTCTCTCTGTGAGTGGTATCTGAATCAGCAGAGGGTTTCTGCCACATAACTGAAAAGTGGCTCATCTAGCGGTATGCCTGGACAACCGTTGAAGCTATTGTTTATCACTGGTGGTGAAGAATAAGCCTGAGAACCTGGAGAGACTCTTAAACTCCACAAGTGCCAGGTTGATTTGAACCCATGACCTCCCTGCTGTGAAATAACTGCGCTAACTACTGTGCCACCTTGCTTTTGCACTTTTTTTGAAAGTTACAAATGTTCACTATTCACTTAACATGGACAAATAATTGATTCCACTTCATTATATTTAAAAATTTTATGTTAGTTCTCTTCACTATGGGAAACATACATTTGTTGGGGATGTAAGTGTTTCATAATTTCAATTTTATTTGATGAATTATTCAGCATACTTTTTGTTTTTAAAACTCAATTACAATGGAATTGCTAAATATTAGCTACAGCTAATCTAGTTATGCTTTTTTCTTTCTTCATGCTCAATAGTTTGATAGATATTCAAGAAAAGAAATATTTTACACACAATGTTTTTGTTCAGGATATATCTGACTTGTGAAGACATGTCTTATTTGACACCTAATTTTATCTCCAGTTTCATGAAAGAATCAAACTTCAAATCAAAATCAAGTCAAATAATCCTCAACATGATTAATTATAATGTCACAGTCATAAATTATTCATGAATTCTATTATTTTAAACATCGAATCACTAGATCAAGCTAGTGTCTTATTGTGCCGGTCCCAAGCCCAGATAAATACAGAGGGTTGCGTCAGGAAGGGCATCCGTTGTAAAACCTTTGCCAAATCAAACATGCGAATCAAACTTATGACTTCCATACCGGATCGGTTGAGGCCCGGGTTAACAACGACCGCCATTGGTGCTGACCTACAGGGTGCCGGTGGAAATTGGACTACTGTTCGTCGAAGAAAGAGAGGAGGAAAGTGTGATCGTAGGAAGAGAGAGAGGAGGAACGCCAAGAGTGTAGGACTGAGAGTAGGGACGTTGAATGTTGGAACTATGACAGGAAAAGGTAGAGAGTTGGTTGACATGATGCAGAGAAGGAAGGTAGACATACTGTGTGTCCAGGAGACCAGGTGGAAAGGTAGCAAGGCTAGAAGTTTAGGAGCAGGGTTCAAGTTGTTCTATCATGGTGTAGATGGGAAGAGAAATGGAGTAGGAGTTATCTTGAAGGAGGAGTTTGTTAGGAATGTCCTGGAGGTAAAAAGAGTGTCAGATAGAGTGATGAGTCTGAAGCTAGAAATCAAAGGTGTGATGTTTAATGTAGTTAGTGGGTATGCTCCACAGGATACTTTCAAAGTATTCAGTATACTGAATACTTTCTTCCAGAAGAGGCAGGGACATAAGGTGACCTATAAGAGTGGTGGTAGGAGCACACAGGTAGACTACATCTTGTGTAGACGGTGTAATATGAAGGGGATCAGTGACTGCAAAGTAGTGGTAGGCGATAGTGTAGCCAAACAGCATTGGATGGTGGTGTGTAGGATGATTCTGGTGGTGAGGAAGATGAAGAGGGCAAAGGCAGAGCAGAGGATGAAATGGTGGAAGCTGAAAAAGGAAGAGTGTTGCATGACTTTTAGGAAGGAGTTAAGACGGGCTCTGGGTGGTCAGGAGGTACTTCCAGATGTCGTTTGGTCTAGAGATGACTGGACAACTACAGCTAATGTGATCAGGGAGACAGGTAGGAGAGTACTTGGTATGTCATCTGGAGGGAAAGTAGATAAGATGACTTGGTGGTGGAATGAGGAGGTGCAGCTTATGACAGGGTGCCCAGAGAGGAACTGTGGTATTGTATGAGGAAGTCTGGAGTGCCAGAGAAGTATGTTAGAGCGACGCAGGACATGTATGAGGACTGTAAGACAGTGGTGAGGTGTGCTGTAGGTGTGACAGAGGAGTTCAAGGTGGAGGTGGGACTGCATCAGGGATCAGCTCTGAGCCCCTTCTTGTTCGCTATGGTGATGGACAGGCTGACAGACAAGGTTAGACAGGAATCTCCATGGACTATGATGTTTGCAGATGACATTGTGATCTGCAGAGCAGGGAAGAGGTGGAGGAGAAGCTAGAGAGGTGGAGGTTTGTCCTGGAAAGGAGAGGGATGAAGGTTAGCCGCAGTAAGACAGAGTACATGTGTGTGAATGAGAGGGACCCAAGTGGAAGAGTGAGGTTACAGGGAGAAGAGATGAAGAAAGTGGAGGATTTTAAGTACTTAGGGTCAACAGTCCAGAGCAATGGAGAGTGTGGAAAAGAGGTGAAGAAGCGCGTACAGGCAGGATGGAACGGGTGGAGAAAAGTGTCAGGTGTGATGTGTGATAGAAGAGTTTCAGCTAAAATGAAAGGAAAGGTGTACAAAACTGTGGTGAGACCAGCGATGTTGTTTGGTCTAGAGACAGTGTCACTGAGGAAAAGACAGGAGACAGAGCTGGAGGTAGCAGAGATGAAGATGCTGAGGTTCTCTTTGGGAGTGACCAGGAAGGATAGGATCAGGAATGAGTACATCAGAGGGACAGCACATGTTAGAGGTTTTGGAGATAAAGTCAGAGAGGCCAGACTGAGATGGTTTGGACATGTCCAGAGGAGAGATAGTGAATATATTGGCAGAAGGATGTTGAGTTTTGAACTGCCAGGCAGGAGGCCTAGAGGAAGACCAAAGAGGAGGTTTATGGATGTAGTGAAAGAGGACATGAAGGTAGTTGGTGTGAGAGAAGAGGATGCAGAAGACAGGGTTAGATGGAGGCAACTGATTCACTGTGGCGACCCCTGAAGGGAAAAGCCAAAAGGAAAAGAAGAATCACTAGATCAGAATATTATTTGGATCCAGATTATACTTTGATATGTGCAAGATGTGAGTGATTTAAGTTAATTTATTCTGTCTCGTTTAAAGTTATTATTTGGGTATTTTTTGTCTTTAATCAATGGAGACAGTTGAGGAGATAACATTTTGGAGAGAGATCTAGAAGGCGTGGAAAACATACGCACCAACTGCAAGATAACTTTAGCCTTGGTATTTGTGTTGTTTTATCATTCCAGTTACTGTATGCAAAGTTAGAAGTAAAATTCTCATAATTAACTCAACTGTAATTAATCCATTCACTAATATAATACTGTGTGACGTGGATTACCACTAGCATGTTATGAATTGTTATTTGGGCCTAAGTGTATCAATCCAAGAAATTAGTTCAAGATTTGTTTATAACTTGACAAAGAAATGATCATCAAATAACATTACATCCTTGGTAATAATAGTAATAATAACAAAAAAAAAATAACAACAGCAACAACAACAACAATAAAAATACTGCTATACTGCTAATAATAATATTTTATTCAATTTCTTTTCATATAATTTCAGTTTAGTTTATTTTATTTTAGTTTATAGTCAACACTGCCAACAACAATAATAGCAAAAAGCTTGTTAAAAATCATAAATCGTTCTTCAAACGTGTTTTGGATTTACAGAAGACACTTGCTCATGTTGGCCACCAGATGGCGCCTGTCAATTTTCTGGTGCAAATCCTGCCCCTGGTGGTACATTAATCAGTGCCAGTGACAGCAGTGGCCTTTAATACTGTATATGAAGTGTTTTATGTATAAATATTTGTGAGCTTGTTAAACTTTTCACTGAGGCCTTCAATTTGATTATTAGTCAAGTGATCTCAGTTTTTAAAATAGAAGTTGGCTTTATAAAGGTTCAAATAAATAGGCCCACACCCCTCTAAATCACTACTGGTTGGTACCCCATGAAGGTACCACAATTGACACACATGGACAGGAGTTTTTCTCTTTACTTAAATACTTGGTTACCAATGGATACTACTATGTGGACGAACTGCAGAAAAACATGAACGACTTTAATCAATCTGTTGAGCAGCCTGAACACATGCTTTTCATTGATCTAGTTTAAAGATAACTGGTGCCCTGGTACACTGAAGGCCACGGAGGAGTGTTTGGATCCCTTCCATCACCCAAAGAAGAATCCCAGGTGAGCAATGTAGTTTACCTTTGCGCATGAGTAAAGAGCTGATACATTTTTTAACATATAGTCATGCTGGTAGCTTTTAGCAAACTGCTATAAGCATGCCTCCAAATTGTCAATTAAAATGGATACTTCAATGATAACTTTAATTTTAATAATAATAATAAGAAGAATAAGAATAAATAATAATAATAATATTAAAACTTCATAAAAACAAACGTTACAGAGTGCCTCACAAATGAGGAGAAATGGAGGAAACAAAGGCAGTGGAATAAAATAACAGCTGAACCAAAAACACAAATCACTGATCAGCTATAGAAATGAGGGACAGGATGCTTTTTGATATTTTAAGTTGCTTCTGAAATAAGAACAAACTGTCATTGCAAATAAGCCTGCAACATTTACAAAATGAAAAATCTTCCCCCTCCCAAAAATAATTATATTGTGTCTGAAAATCTCTGGTTTTATTTCTTAATTACATAATTACACTGTGAAAATATCACAGTGTAATTACATGTGACTGTGATGACAGAACATGTTATAATATGATAACAAATGGGAAATAATATAATAATTAGGTTGTTTAAGGGAGACTCATTAATACATTTCACACTATAACTTAAAGGAAAATTTTTTTTCTGATAAACTACTGCAGCAGCACGATCATAAATCCCCGTACACTAAATCTGTCTAACCAGCAATACATCTTCAGTCTCATTCTGCGTGTGTGTGTGTGTGTGTACGTGTGTGTTTTTGCGTGCACATACATGTCTCTCTATGCAGTGAAAAAGAAGGGCCACTTCACTGTATGATTTAAAATAATGTAAATATTTGCTTTGTAAAATGTTCCTGTGCAAATTTGTCTGCACATACAAACAACTGAGCTGCTTGTGTTACCGATGCCAGGAAAAATACCAAAGCGAGTGTCCTTGTGTGAACTGGGTGTGATCACAGAAACACACAGTTATCTCATTCAGCTGTTTGAGGCAGTCTAACATCACAATCGTGGTACAGCCTTTTGAAACTGCATCATGCCCTCAGCAATGATTAGCCTCTCTTTGGCATGACGTCCATTTAATAATGCCTTACTGTTGCTTGTTAGCGTCGGAGGAATGTGTCAAGAGTTCTCCCCTCCTGGGAGTGTGTGTGTGTCGTATAAGATAAAAATGCTTAAAGTAGTGCATTCAGATAACAGTTGCCTCTGTACAGTATGGTCTAGCTGTGACTATATTTGCTCTCCCCTCCTTTTTTTTCTTTTGCGAGGGGGGACAGGAGAGTCAAGCATTGGACGCCTGCCAAAGGAGGCTGGTCCACCATGCAGCTGAAAGTTTTACAAGCCGAGCAGGAAGAGACGCTCGGAGTGATCGAAGAAGAAAAGGAAGAAAAGAAACAGTGAGAGACATTTTAAGCTCTTTTCTCTCCTTCTCCCTGTCTCTCCCTTCTCTGCGTCTCTTTGCTATATTATGTCTTGTTAAAGCCATACTGTATTTGCCCGCCTTTATTGGCAGGGGGTAAGTGCAGGGCTGGAGGACAGGATGGGGTGGGGTGGGGAGGGGAGGGGAGAGGAGGGGGGTGAGGACTTTGGGTTCAGAGAGTTCAGCTGAGGAGAGAAATAAATGCATAAACAACAAAGGAGACGTGACGTCAGGTCGAAGGGCTGTCCAACCTGCTGGCTGAATCTGAGCTTCCATGGAAGAACCGGATTGTATGCACCACGTGTGTGTGTGTGTGTGTGTGTGTGTGTGTGTGTGTGTGTGTGTGTGTGTGTGTGTGTACAGTATGAATGTGTGTCTGTCCATTGTCCTATCCTTGACAAAATACTCCGCGTGGAGTTACAGCAGAGACGCCGGACTGTTTTGTGTCCACAGTGAGTGTTTGAGGAGTGGGAAGACCCTCCAGACGTGTGTGTGTGTGTGTCTATGTGAGTGTGTGAATGTGCGTTTGGTCAGTTTGAACACTCAGCAACTAGAACCAAGTAAGAGGAATTAACTGTTTCATCTACCAAAGACACTTGACGTAAGTGCTTGACCTAAGTTTTGGGCGAAATGCATGTTTTTTAACTAACGGGGGGCAAAAAAAAAAAAATCCTCTTTTCTAGAATCAAACAGCATTTTTTAAAATGACGTCAGCGCAGATGTGAGCTCCTATTGGTTGGCTCTGCTTGGGATACCCGCTCAGGCGCTGGTGATTGGTATGCAAGCTCGCTACAGAGAACGTCGGCCATGTACGAACAGATGGATTTATATTTTCTCTCCTAATGATCGAGGTCATTTAGAGGCGACGGCTCGCGCTGATCCAAGATCTTCATCGGTGTTCAAATGTCCCATCGGTGCGAGAACGCAAAAAGGGAGAACCTGGGAAAGATGCCAACAGCAGTGGGAAAAAAGTACATTCTCTTGACATATCCACCCTCCTTGCTCATTGATTCACTTAGCTGAACTCCCTCAATCCCCCTCCCACTTAAAGAGGGCAGATATCATCCCCCTGATGGAGGGAGAGGACAAATTAACAGGAGGATAAAGGGAGACACGAAGGAGAATAAAGACGTCAAAAAAAAAAAAAAAAGACACTGACCTACCAGGAGTCGTCTTTGAATCAAGAGAACTTGGCTCCAGTTCTGGACCAGTTTAAGAATTCAAATCTCCAGCCAGTTTGAGCCTTTTTTTTTTTCTTTTCTTTTTTTTTTTCATTTTTTTGATCTATCGATTGTGCAGATATGGTGAGTTGGAACAATATGGCAGAATTTTCTGGATCTGCCCGTCTCCCTCTGCCATCTGTCTGTCGCTGCGGGATTGCAAAGAAGTGTAGCACAAGAGAAGTGTCTTTAGGACGTTGGGATGATTAACACCAGAGTGCTCCCAGCTGTTGTCTCACAGTTTTGTGTCACCGCATCTCCTCACGACAGTTTTGTTCCCCCCCCCCCCTCGCTTTCTTTTTTTTTTCTTCATCTTTCTGTATCTTACTCTCTTAACTCTTTTTCTCGGACTCCTCCTCTTTCTAATCCTCCTCTCTTGCTACAGCATGACCCTCCCTTCCTCTTTCCGTGTCTCTACAACCCTCCTCCTCCTCCTCATCCTCTCCCCTTTTTCTCCCCTTCCCTCTTGGCAGCGGTGCCAAAATGGGCAGGCGGACTGAGGCAAACACAGCGCAGGGCAAGAGCAGAAGGCCATCCAAAGCGCTGGCGAAATTGATTATGTGTGTGTTTGTGTTTTGAAGTGTCCCGCATCTGTCTGCGTTGTCTGTTGGTCTCTGTTTCGGCACACATGCAGCAGGAAGTAGCGTGACTCTATTATGAGTCCGGTAGGAAGGTTTTTTATGCTTTTTTTTTTTTTTTTTTTTTTTTTTTGTGCACGGTGTGTTTGATACCTCGGCTTGTGTGTTGTGTTTGTGTGTGTAACAGGGCTGTGTTTGAGCAGACGTCCCTCTGTCACCCTGTGTACGAACAGACGCACTCACGCCAGTAGGAGGAGATTGTGGGAAGGGGGTGTAGCTCTCGGAGGGTGTGCTCTACTCCTCTCTTTTTCCTTCTTCCCGCCATCACGGCCCTCTTCTCCTCCAGTCCTCCGGCCCAGCCCGCCGCTCACGTACAGGCTCCAGGTATTTTTCTTTTTTTTTTTTAATCGTGCAACACCTCTTGCCATCTTTCTTAACTGCTCTCGGAACCTTTCTTCTTCGGGTCCCTTCTCATCCTCTCATTCCGTCCTTTTTATCGTGGTCTTCCTCCTTGTAAACGTGTGTGTCGTCGTCAGTTGCCACTCCGCAGTCCGCTCACCGCCATTTTTGTTCAGTGGACATCAGAAACTTTTATTCAGCTCAGAGTGACTCAGTGACTCCCTGCTGACCATCTTTTTTCTTCTTCCTCCTCCATTAACAATTTTTTCCCCCCCATCATACCCTTCTGTTTCTGCTCCAGGACAGTTTGGCTGTGACTGGGTGGTGACCTGTCTTTCTGTGGCTTTCTATGCTGAACAGGTGTCTCTTACCAGACCGACAGGAGGAAGGGTAGGCCTTCTTACTTTCTTCCTGCCCTCTATGGGTTGACTGGACAAGAGCGCCTGTTGTGTTCAGGTCGGTACGCGTTTAGCCGCTGACCAGTATTGATGACCTGAACCCACAAGACTCTTGGCAGGGTTTTTTTTTTTTTTTAAATCGCCCAAGGCGTTTATGATCGCTAATATGAGGACAATGTTTTTGCGTTGTGTCCTTCATACGCCGTTTTGTGCCACTGTGTCTACGCAGACACGTCGCGTTTGCTTCAAACTATCATTTCGGTATAAATGTTGCATGTGCAAAGTTTCTCTCTCTGTGATATAGAGGAGCGAGGGTTTATTTTACACGCTGGCAACAGTAATGTTTGTCCTGACACTGCGTCACAGGTTGCTGTTTATGATACTTTGCACTGGAGACAAAACTGAGATAGGAAACAGTTTTCCGACAGATGGACACTGTTTTTTTGCGCAAAAACGTAGTATGTTTTCTTGTCGTTCGGTGTTGATTTTTAAATTTTATCAGTAAAGTTATTTATTGGCTTTCTTAGAAAGAAAAGAAACGGAATGAGAACAGAAGCTACAAGAAACAATTATTCATATTACATTGGATGTTTTATTCAGGGACCGTGTCGTCAAATCAAAGCGAAATACTCGTGATTAGCTCCTCTGATGAGATAAAACAGGATGCGGATACCAATCGACGACTGATTCAATCTTTTCAACTACTTTTAGTGGAGAAACTTTCTGCGTTCGAATCACATGTATTATCTGTAAGTTTTATCTACATCTAAATCCTATTTTCGTCAGTACTTTATCTTGATCTGAATAGGAGTTGGTTAAAATGGCGCCTTCGTGCCACGTGTTTCAATATGGGGCAGACCCTTTTAACATGCCCCTCACAATTTGTGGGTATACCACTCCTAATTCCTCTGCACCACCCTCTGTCATTTCAAATTCTTAGCTGTGGCGTGAGGTAGTGCATTATTTTGGAGAAAAAGAATCAAAATGACCTTTGTTTCTCTGCTGACATATGACCGTGATGAAAACAAAATGAAGAAGCTAGAGAAAAAGAGAGTACAAGGGTTACAGAGAAAGAGAGAGGGAGGAGTGGGAGAGCTATTTCTCCGCCCCTCTCTTTATCCTCAGATGAACTTATCATGTTGCTTCATAATGTTTGTGAGTCAGGCTTACTTCCTGTATTCAACCTCAACATAGCTGATTGGTTGATATCTCGACTGACCGGCCGCAGTTTTTAGCAGCGAAGCAACAGGAAGTTTCTCTTCTCATGCAGGAAGCTGCAGCTGGTTCTGTCCTGACATATGACATATGCGCTCCTTCTGAATTTGCATGTGCCACCTCTTTGAAAGGGCATAATTTCAAAGTGTGTTTGTGTGTATGCATGCGCGTGTTTGCATATGGCCTGCTCGGTCTGGCATTATCAAATGCTGTAACATGTGGGCGTGTAGAAACATGCCAGACCAGGCATCCGAGCTATCAGAAACATTTGAAACCATGGTAACCACACATCAGGACATCAACCAAAGCATAGACAAGTGGGAAAAAAAAAAGAAAGAGATTAGGAAGAATAAATGAGAAGAAGACAAAAACATTGATGTTCAATTCCGTCATTCAGAAATATCAGTAACAAATACATATTTTGAAAAAAAATCATCAATAAAGTTGGGCTAAACTGAATATTTTTAATCTAGAAATTGCGTCTTTACAGAAGTGGAATAAATGGGGTCCTTTTTATATTTACAAATACAAATTGTTCTACTTCGCTCCACTTCTGTGGGTGTGTCTGTGGTTGAAATAGTTGGTGGACATTGTGATAGTCAACACAATAGTCCCTTTATGCTCCTGTCTTATTTGGGTCATACTATCTTTTCATCAAACACCTTGCCCTACATGTTTACTCAGCACTGATGCCGAGTTAAAGATTCATGTGTACTGCTCTCTATCTTCAAAAAATCACTAGAGATGATTGCAAAAGACTAGAAGCGTTTTCAGACGAGCTTCGTTCACGTGCGCGAGCCAGACGACTGCGCCGTGTTGGGTCTGTCAGGTTGTGCGCGAGAACATTTCGTAAGGTAGCGCACGTCTGTTGTGAGCATGAGCCTCGTGTTTACATTTGGTTAATTGGGATATACAGACCCCTCAGAGCGGGCACCGTTCCAGGTGGGCACCAAAGAAGGCTGGATAATCCTGCCCGTCATTCCTGTAATGTAATAATCAGTCGTTCCGTTGAGGGAGGGGCGCGGAGGAAAAAGCAGGTATGAGAAATCTGCATTGAGGATCAGCCTCCTAACGTTTATCTGACAGATACCTGAACGCAAGTTTAAGACAAGTTTAAGAAAACACATTCCCTTCATCTTTTTTGACTGTGGGAATTCTTCATCCTGTCGTTTATTGTGTGGCATGCTTCCTCTGCCAACCCCCGCCGCTCCTCCTCCTCCTCCTCCTCCTCCTCTGCCCACCATCACCACCTCCTCTTACTTCCTCATTGAAATTCTGCCTAGCACATAAACACTGCCATTCTTGGCACAAAGCTCGGAGAGAGAGAGAGAGGAGAAAGAGAGAGAGAGAACACAAGAACCTATACCAATCGTCTGGTGTCCTGTCCATTGTGTCTGCCAGACGTTGAGCCCGTCTCGCGGACGAAGGGACGAGGAAATCCAATAGGTATTTCCCTGCCTCTTCTTCCTGCAAATATATACTCCAGATCTGAAGAAATTTTGTTAGCCAATGAGTATGCGGTGTCTGTTTTTGAAATTGCTTTTATAATTTGTGTGATTTAGGACTTTGTACTTGGTGGGGAATAAATGTGGAAAATCTCTTTCCACCGTAACTCCTGTTATCTTGTTTCCGTTAAAGCTTATACAGCATCTGTGTTATTTTTATTTTTTTTTTTGTTTCCTGTTTGATAGCATGTCAGATTAATATCAGTTGTAAAATTGTGATAATAAACACTGGCAATTTGGTTAGGCCCCTTTTGATTATGTTCTAATTATTTTTTTCGTTTTAAAGTTCTGTTTTATAGTTGTAGCCGTATTACAAAAGGGTTTTATTTGAAGCTTTGGATGTAACACATAGGATACGCGATCATTTATAGACGATATTTTTGTGGATATATTTGAGTGTTATAGAGAAAGATCAAATTTCTGCAGCGACAACCGACTCAAGTTTGTGGAAAACGAAATAAAGCCATTTCATTGTTAGCCAAAGACTTGCTAAAACAGGAAAAACATACTGTCGTCACAGTGGAGCAGTGTTATCAGAGGGGCAAGTGAGGACAAGGTTTTTGGTTCGTGAAAAAAAAAAATACTGAAATGAATTTATTACCATTTAGTCACATCTACTGTAACACACACACACACACACACACACACACACACACACACACACACACACACACACACACAAACACACACACACACACACACACACAGGCCGTCAAATACCAGCTCTGGTCACATTTCGTTGACCTCTCTTCGACATTCTGTCAGCTGTCTGTTCACCTTTTTTTTTTTTTTTTTTTTTATCTGTTGACAGACAAAATAATTTCACCCAGCAGGGCAAAGTGTGCCCCCTTTTTATGTGCCGGAGACAAAGTCCGTGACCACAGACAACAGTGCCTCACATGACAAAAGCTCTCATGACCGACTTAGTTTGGCTTCAGTGTTTCCAAAACAATCAGGAGTTGTGAGGCAAAGGAGAAACACCGTTTTTCTTTTTTTTTGTTCGTTGTCTAACACAGAATTCAACACGAGTTCAGCGGAATTGTTTTTTCATTTGAGGCCACGCTCAGACGTCCCGTTAAATTTTCGTTAATTTGATGAATTTTCCTGAGTGCGTTCTCTTCTATGGCGATTACTCTGTTTTCCCCTTGTCCTACAAATACAGCTCCAGCCGGGGGGACGTTTCTCGGCGACCAAACAGGGTTTGGTAGATCTTGCCCTGGCACGGTGGCAGATCTGGGCGTCGCGCCAACCCACCCCTTCACTTCCCTTCTGTCCTCTCCGGCCTTCTGTGATCAGACTAGTGGCGTCTACTGCATGCTAACTACAGGCCGGTCTGGAACCAAGTCTCAGGAGTTGTGGCTGTTTGCTAATTCATGCAAGCGCTGCACCTCCTAACCCCGAGTCTGTCTGTCAGGTCTGGTGTGTCGTCTGGCGCTTCTTAACCCTTCAGCCATTCCCATGTTAACCTCCCGTCCCAACTCAGTCTTTGTCGCAGAAAAGTTAAAAATTGAGCTGCCTGAGATTTTGAAATAAAAAAAAGTTTTCGAAACGAAAACAAAAATTGTCTGCTTGAAGTATAAATATCTTACTAAATTTAAATATTCCAAGTAAATTCAGGGGTGGATCTGCGTTTTAATTGCCTTTGTGTTTGTCGTCAATAAAGTGTGTCTTCTGGATCTGTTGGCTTCCTCTCAGTGCGCGGCGCGATTGATTCTCCATTACTCTCGACCGATTGAACGTTCTGTCTTAATTGTGATACAAACACGCCCAGAAAGCAATCACCGACAGATACGCCGTTAATTTTTTTTTTTTTTTTTTTTTTAAAAGCACCTAACATGGCCGATACGCCAGCGCCATTTTGTGTGTTTCCTTGTTGCGTTTTTTGGGGGCAGAAAAACCAGCCTTGTTTTCAATCAGCGGCAGCTGGAGGAAGCCATGTTTGCAGGCATCTGTGCGCGTACCTTTGCCTGAGAAGCAGCAGCCAGCCTTCGTAAGGGATTGCCCGGTGGAATGAGCTCAGTTTTTGGCAAATATCAAAACAAGTTCCGGGCAGAGACAAGCAGTTTCCTTTTTTTTTTTTCCCCCCCTCTTTCACTCACAAACCAGAACCGCTGCAAGCCATTCGCTTGTTTTTAGGGGTTTTTACACCTTCATGCGAACACTGTCCGATGTCTCCTTAAAGCTTCTTTTGTTTTCTTCGATTTCCTTTAACAGATGGGGTTTCTTAAAAAAAAAAAATAATAAAACAGCGATCGTTGACAACAGGCCTGTATTCAAAATCTCTCACAACCTTTTTCCCCAGGAATAAAACCAAAGAATCAGACAGAGCTAAGAGTAAAAATTCAATTCTAAGGACTAACTTTTAACAAGCAAGTCTGAGATGTAAAACAAAGATACACTTCTACATTCCTTCAGAGTTAGGTGTACTTTATATTTAAGGTTACTTAACACTCTTTTCCTTTTTCTTTGTGCCGTTGCAGGAGTGTTGCGTTCGGATCTTTGACTGGAGCAACATGGATGCTGTCCTTGGGGCTGAGGTAGTAGATTGAATAGTTGTGGGGTTGTGTAACCTCTTTTTGAGATAACTATACAATCTACTGTCTTTCCCAAGGAGACAGCTGAGTCAGCCACTCGCCAACTTCATCTCCAGATGGGCACCTCTTTATTTTCTTGTTTGTTTTTTTTATTACTAGAACAGGTGAATTAGGCTTCATGTTCTCTAGCAGGACGACCATGTGTGGTGTGTTTGATATGGACTCTGTCAGGGTGAGGTAGTAGGTTGTATAGTTTGGTGGGTGGGATTGTACCCCGCTCAGGTGATAACTATACAGTCTATTGCCTTCCCTGAGGAGCTCACTGAACACTCGTGAATGTCTGACACACTCTCAAGGTAAAGTATCATGTTTATTCTTAAGTTTCAGTGAAAAGCCAATACAGTAGATGAATACTGCAAAAACCGAATGGATGCATTGGGTGAAGCTGTTAGAGTGACTTCAAAAATGTAGAAAACAATAAAGTTATACTTGCCACGAATCTGTTGTGCAGAAATCAGTGAATTTAATTTTAACTGTCACCCGTCATTTCTGATGCAGTCGTGTTCCCTGGACGGCAGCAGCCTGGACGTTTGTGGCGTTAGGGCGCCCTCTACTGGGGGTATGTGAGAGAACTTCCCAAGATGGGAAGGGAAACTACAACTAGACCGATTTTCAGACACTTTATGGCCGTCTTTAAGTAATTCACTTCATTTTCTTTCCGTGATTGAGTGACCACATCCCTGTCGTTTCTCAAAACTATCAACTCATCTGACCCAGGCAAACACCAGTTTGCCTTTTGAGCACTCAGAGGAACCAGTATGTTCGTGTAGACGTCTGTACGTCATCATGGGTCATAAGATTCCTCACAGACTGACCACAGCAATTCACAATTGATGAAAACACCTCCACCAGCTTCTTAAACACAGTCTCTTTCAACGAACTTCATACTTCTCTTAACTCCAAAGAGCTAAACTCTAAACTCCTGTGATTTGATTTTGCACCCAACCACTCCCTGCCACCCTCCAAATTTACATAATTTATGTGCAAACTCATTTTTATCAGCATGAGCATTTGTCCTGATCGTTCACTCCCATTTGCTTTCCTGCTCCGACCAATAAATGTAGGGGAAACACAGACCCATCAAATCTCTCATGGAATCATCAAAATTTTAAACGACACAACGATAATCTGCCTGATTTTCAATGATTCTGACGTGATTTACAAGCTCGAGGGTAAATTCTACAACCCAGTGGTTTGAGGACCTGCTCCTTCACATCTCAAAATCTATCAACATGATTGTAGACTGCAGATGGCATTTCATATACACAGAGATGGAACATGTGGAGAACCGTAAGTTCCTTGAATGTTACCATGACAGGACTTCATTGCTGGGTAAATTAAAAAAAAAACAAAAAAAAAAACTGGAAAGACAATCACTCCTTTCCCAGAACAGGAGCCTCCATCATAACTCTAAGAGAGAATATTGATGAGAGCGGTAACACTCATTGACACTGTGAGACACACACTGATCTAATGCTGTGTTTACTGATTATTTCTTTGCACCTTTAATATTTGTCTTGATCCTATGATCTGGTTTTACTCAACCCTCTGAGCCCTGAAGTCATGCTGGCCTGATACAAACCAGAGCCTGGCAACGTTAACGTTATAGATGTAATGTTTCAGTGACATTTGTATTAAACGTTACATAATCTGGTAAATTAAGACTTAGTGTTCATGTTTCAGTCATCCTACCCATTAAAGAAAAGCTCAACCATTTTTCTGTGGTATAATTACAATAAAGAAAAAGGCCTTAAAGTGTAATAAAACCTCAAATGATTACTGGAAACTTTCAAATGATATTTTGTGTTTGACTGAAAACCTCCTGACAGAGACCTCTAGCATACGGACTTATTTTCCCCTGATCCACACATCTCTGTGATTAGGTCGGCTGTCTGTTCTCCACTGACGAACTTGTTTGTCTCCATGGGGATAATTTATCTTCCTGATTGACACCCCCCTGTATTTGATATAATCCCGATGGATTTTAGGGATGCGATAAGCATAGATCACAAGGTTGACCGATGAGTTGGCTTGTGATAGAAGAATACCTGGAAAAAAAATGGATTGGCTACTGTCAGATTTTAGTGACACTGCTGGTAACTATCTGTGAATGATACTTTTGTGGGGGGGGGGGTTGAGCCAAGCAAAAAAAAAGGAGCAAACCCCGGGAAACAGGAAAGGGTCCAGCACACACACACACAAACACACACAGCTGTCTACGAACACCTGTGTGTGGCCACGGCTTTGTATCTGAGAGCGAGGGTTGAAACAAAAAGAATGTGAAAATGATTATTTCTACATATAAAAATCTGAATTTTGTACTTGGTAGGTTGCATTGAGGCCCAACCTACCAAGGGAACAGGTCACAGCAATCAGCCCTTCTAAGATGGTGTAAACCACCCAGCTCCAGTCAGCCATCATTAAAACGTGAAGCCAAGGGGAGACGGAGAAGAGTCAAGAAGAGCAGGTTTGCTCAAAGGCTGCAGACAGGTGGAAGGAATTCCACAGCAGAGTCCAACATACTTATGTGTTTGCTGTTCGGGTGGTGTGATTGTTCCCTCAGCTCATTGCTTCAAATGACCAGAAGAGTGTGTCACAGATCCATCTGTATTTCATCAGTCAGAGAAAATGTTTTCGTCACTCTGACAGAAGCTTTGAAGGAAAAGACTACAAGACAAGCCTTTAGCCATTAATCTTTTAATTTAGAAAGTGTAGAAATAATATTTGAAAAATAAGAAAATGTCCCCTGATTATCAAAATATATATAAAAAAACATATAAAATCTATTTGTATTACAATTTTAATGTTGTGATTGTAAAACCAAAACCACAAATTAGAGGGCATTCATAGAGATCATTACTCTGCCAAACAAATTCTGCCTCTGCCTGCCTTTTGGCTTGGCATTGATGATGGTGACAAAATGTTAAAATGAACAAATAAACAAATCCCACTAATCACACCATGTCCTCCTACGCTCTTTATGCAGCGAGCAATCACAAACGATGCAATATTTTCCAGAAAATATGCCGTGTAATAGAATAACAGGAAGTAGTAGTACTAACAATGAGGTAAAGTGAAAGTACAGATCACCTCATACCTTGAATAGTAAATCACAGACGATAGATAGATAGATAGATAGATAGATAGATAGATAGATAGATAGATAGATAGATAGATAGATAGATAGATAGATAGATAGATAGATAGATGGATAAAACAAGTAAATCATTTAAATCCGGGAGTTTTTAGAACATTTTTTTAGATTTATTTTTTCGTCTTTAAAAAAACCCAAAAACATTTCTGCACAAACAAATCATAATTAAACAAATGATGTGAAGAACAACAAAGATCTCATATCTGCTGAATATATGCAATATGCAATCACAAAAAAGAAAACCACAACTTCTATTTTAAGAATGATTTAAGTTCCACTTATAAAGTAGATATTTTGCGATAACCTTTTAGATTTACATTTTTTTTTTAATGTCAGCTGAATTTTTTTTTTTTTTTGCACATTGCTCATCCAATCCAATATACCATCTCCATGATGGTCCTGTATCTACAGAACAATCTGAGTGTGTTTCATCTTCTTTTCAAATACTCAGTATTTTTTTTTTTAATGCACATTATAAAATTAGCGTCAGGAAACACTAGTGCCAACACATGGATTTTCTCTAATAACCATTGTGCTTATTCTATTTTTATCTTTATGCACACTCTTTTCAAGCTTCCTACGCATTGGTCGAGTCTCCTCTCAAGCCTCGTAGGGTCTTCTCATTGAATCGATACGTGAGCTTCCTCTTCACCTTTTGAATCTCACCAGTGCGGGAGTAGTTCCTCAGCGCACGTGCCATCTTCTGATAGGTCATGGTCTTGCGGTTGCCCTTCCTCCGGCCCCAAAGCTGTGCCAAGTGCTCCTTGTTTTGGGATGAGAACTGAAAGGTGCCAGCTGAGGACTGGACCCACCAGATGCAGCTCTGCATCGATGGTGTCTGGAGCATCTCAAACAGGAACTGGAACAAGCGCTCCTTCCTTTTTCCTGCAAAGGATGAAGTCAAGTCTAAATATTAGATGATGATGACTCATAGGTGTGTGTACGCATGCAAGGAGAAGGCATGTATGAGAGTTTGTCTGTGGACCTGAAAGTGGGGCAAGAGGCCGGGAATCTCTGTCTGTCCTGTTTCCTCTGTCGGACAAAGGTGATGGGGAGTCCTGGTATTCCAGGTACTGGGAGCCACTAGACTGGGAGTCTGAATCAATGTACACAGGTTCCTCATAGGAGTATGTGACGCGGTCCTGAAGACGATAAATACAACAGATATATTAATAATTCACAAATGCAATAATTATATAATTAGATCACAATTAGAGTCAGTCAAGCTGATTTATTGATTAACTTTAATACATTTCAACAAGGCAACTCAAAGAAAACATTTTTGTCAGCTTGAACTCTTCTTCAAACCACACGTTTAACTCCATTCAGCTGGGAAAGAAGAAATTAGTCTAAGCGTCTGAGATCCTTAACCTCACCCATTGGTTGTCATGGGAACTAGCCCACGTAGAAGACATGTCTCGATCTCCGTATTCCTCAGTGGGGGTGTGAGAGCCACAGTGCCACTCATATGGATACTGACCCAACCAGCTATTCACTAAAGATGCAGAAAAATGAAATACCTGTAAAAGTTCTGCAAATATACCCAACCTTATGTCAGCCCATTCTTATATTTTTCTATCATCATCTAACCTGTGATCTTGGTGCCCTGATGTGCATGCGTTTGTTGTCCAGCAGTGGTGGGAGGCAACAAGGGGGCGTGTGTCGACTGGACCTCCAGCGAGTGCTCCTGCAGGTACTCCTCTATGACCTCCAAGTCCACCTCAGGGCAGGAAGAGGGAGCAGCTGTGGTCCAGGTCCCCCGATCTCCACCCAGTCTGATCTCAGTGACGTAAGCCATCTGCCAGACAGAGTGGGTCAGCGACATTCAGAGAGTATACTCACTGTTGCTTTCAACCTGAGCCATGCGATGCGTGGCAGACAGAGAGAAAAACACTTTGCATGACTGGTGGCACTATTGCATGTCAGTCGTAGCCTGAAGTGCTGTTATCATCTCACTGAACACCTGCTGTTTTAATGAGAACACACTGATGTTTTGTTGAGCAATCCAGTGCATCATACAGTGAACATTCTTGCTCTGGGTTGTCCCCATTCATCACATTAAAATGAACTTTGAATTGTCTGAATCATGTATTTTCTATAATAGTGGCATATTTTGTAACAGGATCCATATGTTTCTTATGCAGCATCATTCCTAATACAACACACACTGATGCCATTCATGTGATGCAGCAATGAATTATGATATTTTAACTTGATCACGCTTGTGCATTGTTGTATATTTGTCCTGCAATGGTGACTACGTGTGTTTTAGTTTGACTGGCAAATTTCATGCCATCACCACCAACACTCAGCTAACGGTGATGTGGGCTAATCAGTTACTCTCGTAAATAACTCACCCTCAGCAAACACACATCACTGATAGTTAATACTTTAGAGCTCACTGTTACTGAAACATCCAGCTGTTTAAATATAATTATCTTTACTTTATAGAGGATATGTTTTCAAATAAAATAACATCCATCTTACCATTTCCATTTCTGCCAACATGTCAAAGGACAATCTGTAAAGAGAGATCACACATGTGATTAGCACTCAGAACAATGAAAAAAGAAGTGAAACAGGAAGGCACATGTATTTCTCTAACTACATGACTGATAGGTGTGTGTGAAAATGTAGGCGCACTGACTAAGAGAGAAAGTGAATGAATGAACACAATGAACAGCATACCTGTGCCTTTCTGAGTCAGTGATGGACGTCTCCCTCAGGTGTAGTGGAGTGATGTCCTCAGGTACAAGAGGGTGGAGCGTGTGAATGTTCATCTAAATGATGCTAAACCTGGACTTCGCCTCTTATATGTTTGCACACCTTTGTCCAGCCCCTTTGGCCAAACATGTTAGAATGGGAGTGGCCTGCAAAATAAAGGCTGACCCTCCTTTCAGATCATTAGTATATTTGATGTAATTAAAAAAAATATGCATGTATTAGTGTATTTAAATATGAATTTTTCTATCAATGAATCAAAGCTTGTGATGCATCTGTGATCTCCCAACATGTCATGAGCCAAAGCAGAAATACTTTGTGAAATATTAAGCCTTATATTCTGGCTGGGTGAAATACAAAGCAATGCAAAAAAAAAAAAACAATGCAGAGTTAATAGAGTTTAGGAATCACCAGTATGTTTTGAGAAAAGATTGATGCTTAGGTAGAATTCATAATGAACAGCTTTCCATAATCACCAGTGTTTTCTTCTGTTTTTTATGGTCTGTAATCAGTGTGTAACTCCTGCAAAACCTCAACAACTCAACAAGAAGTGTGTTTATGTGTCACACAAAATAACGCAAAATTTGTACCATTGACTTTTGACCTCAAGTTCATCCCTGATTAATTATAAGCAGAAAATAAGATTGATAGTTTGTAATAAATATTGTATTATTAAAAGGCAGACATGATGAAATACTTAAAGATTATTTATATTTCAGCAATTACAACTTCTCATACATGCAGCTACATTACAATACAGTTATCAACATATAGTTATAAATGGAAAAATTTAAGATTTGGAAAACCAAACTGGCAATGCCTAAAAAGATATTACAGTATTAAATATGCTATAGGCTGTAATAAACTATTTATAAGACATTTGTCTTGTACTTATAATTGATGAATACAGCATATTTTGGCTTAGCATTCCCAGCCTGCAACACTGTTCGTCATAATCTGCTGAGAGGAAGCAAGGAAGCCACAAGTATTTCATCAAACCACACAATGACATTCATACGTCACTTTTAATAGACCTTATGTTGTATATCCAGTGAGCATGTTCCGTTTTGATGAGGGTAAAATTGTCTTTATTTCAGTTGTGGATTCCAGTGCACTACTGGCTGTGCAAGATGCATCTTTTTCACAGGGTGTGTGCAGCTGGGGAATTTTCCCCAAAAATTCTAGCTATGAGAACACACAGTCTAACAATGACGCAAAAGAAACACATGTTAAAATTAATGCAACACACTTATTCATGACCTCACAAGCAGTGTCACAACAGAATCCGATGAGCCAGTGGCCTGCGACCTCCTTAGAAAAATAATATATGATATGTCTGGAATGGGAGGAAGGTTTTATAATCTGCATTTTATTCCTGGGTTATTATCTTAACAAGATAAAAACTTAAAGTGTGCTCACAGGAACGGCACACTTTACAACCCGTCAGTGTTTATTGTAGAAATTCATCAAACTGAAATATTACTGCAGATTGTTAGGAAACTGGTGGCCAAAGTTTGGCACACCATCCATCCATCCATCCATCCATCCATCCATCCATCCATCCATCCATCCATCCATCCCTCTTCCCTAGTGATATTACCCAGCTCTTCCTGGAGGATTTTGAGGTGTTCACAGACTATACAATTTGTACAGTATATTTCTTCCAGCAGGGCTGATAAGGCCCAAATAAATGTAATATTTCTAATTTAAATGTTCAACCCTTACATCCAGCGCTGTAGTATGGAGGTTAAAAACACATGGGAGGATATAAGCACATTTTTATATGGTATTTGTGCACTTAGATGCTGGTTATTTTTTTTTTATTTCTGGACATAAACACACCTATAAAATGTGTACACATGTTTACATGTATTTGTTCATTGACACTTAATGTTTAAAACTTTGTAAAATGTTTTAAACATTAGCAGCTGTGTAAATAGCACCAGTGATTTCATTCGGTGAGATAGGCTGAACACCTGCAGCACACTCTCTCTCTCTCTTTCTCTCTCTCTCTCACACACACACACACACACACACACACACGCACACACACACACACACACGCACACACACACACACACACGCGCACACACACACACACACGCACACACACACACACACACACACACACACGCACAGCCATGCCCATAAAACGTGAATGCTGCACACACAGCACCTTTTTCATCCTGTGCATGTTTGCTTATGTGACAACAAAAATTTACATTATTTAACACAACAAATGTTTTGATTCACGTTTGATTGACAAATCAAGCTGTTTGCTTTTATTCTGATAGTGAACTGTGTTTTTTTATTTTCAATAGCTATGTCTGGAGCAGTCAGGTAAACCTGTTCTGTAAGGTGGAAAAGCTTCCCAGAAATATCAGTCGTTTCCTGTACTTGGGTGTGATGTCACACATTCTTTTAGTACTCTGCATGTCATGAGCATGTCTGAAAACAAACACATACACACCTTAAGTTTGCTGAGACTGCAATTCTCCGAAAAATAGTTCCCATCAGTGTTGAAATAAATATCTAGTGACCCCAATATGCATAATTATTATCTTTTATGAATTATCACCGTCTGGACGCAAACACCACAGCAAGAACAGAAGTTGATGCAGACAGGCTGTTGTATCTGTAACTTCTTAAACACAAGTGCATTAATGCATATAGAATGTGTCTAAAGAAAAATTAAGTTTTATATTACTGTACAAAACAGCTCTTATTTTAAATGCATTGTCTTTTCTTGTCTTTTAGTATTTTTTTTTCACAGAAAAAAAAAAAGTCCCTCTCACCCTTGTAGGGTGGTATCTGTGTGTCATCCTCAAGCTCAGATCCTCTACCAGAGGATCTGGTAGAGGAGGCCTGGGAGTCTAAGGGTTCTGCGCAGTATCTTAGCTGTTCCTAGGACTGCACCCTTCTGGACTGAGGCTTCAGATGTTGTTCCAGGAATCTGCTGGAGCCACTCTTCCAGTTTGGGGCTCACTGCCCCAAGTGCTCCTACTACCATGGGGACCACATTAACCTTGACCTTCCACATCTGTTCCAGCTGTTCTTTCAACCCTTGATACTTCTCAATCTTTTCGTGTTCCTTCTTCCTGATGTTGGCGTCAGCTGGAATCGCCACATCTATCACCACTGCTCTCTTCTGCTCTTTGTCCACCACCACTATGTCCGGTTTGTTAGCTAGCAGCTGTTTGTCAGTCTGGAAGCTGAAGTCCCACAGGATCTTAGCCTTGTTGTTCTCAACCACCTTTGGTGGTATGTCCCATTGGGATTTGGGTACTTCTAGTTCATATTGGGTACAGATGTTCCTGTCCACTGTCACGGCTACTTGGTTGTGCCTTTCCATGTATGCTGAGCTGGCGAGCATCTTACATCCTGCTACCACATGCTGGACTGTCTCTGGGGCTTCTTTACATAGCCTGCACCTTGGGTCAGATCTACTGTGGTAGATATTGGCCTCTATTGCTCTTGTGCTTAGGGCCTGTTCTTGTGCTGACATGATCAGTGCCTCTGTGCTGTCTGTCAGTCCAGCTTTATTCAGCCATTGGTAGGTCTTCTTGATATCAGCCACTCTATCTGACGGTGGTACATGCCGTGTAGGGGCTTGTCCTTCCATGTTGTCTCCTCCTCCTCCTCCTCCTCCTCTTCCTCCTCAGGTTTCTGCTGTCTAAGGCATTCACTGAGCAGTTCATCTGTTGGGGCCATCTTCCTGATGTGCTCTTGGATTTTCGATGTCTCATCCTGGACAGTGGCCCTGATGCTCACTAGTCCTCGGCCTCCCTCTTTTCGCTTAGTGTACAGCCTCAGGGTGCTGGACTTGGGGTGAAACCCTCCATGCATGGTGAGGAGCTTTCTAGTCTTGATATCTGTGGCTTCTTTGGCCATAAGCTGGCCAGAACTGTGTGTGTGTGTGTGTGTGTGTGTGTGTGTGTGTGTGTGTGTGTGTGTGTGTGTGTGTGTGTGTGTGTGTATATATGTATATATGTATATATATATATATATATATATATATATATATATATATATATATATATATATATATATATATCGATAGAAATGTCTCCTCCAGTTCCAGAGACGTCCCCACACACTGACACCCCATGCACAAATATTTTATTGGTAAAAATATAAGAAAATTCTGATGATGGACACATTCAGATCAGATTAAAGCCCCAATGTGTGACATGTAGGCAATACTGACACAAATAGATTTAATGCTCTTTCTCTCTCTCGCTTTATTTCTCCCTCTCTTTGAAACAGAACTGTAATCCTTTAATGGTTTTTCAATAAAATAAAATAATAGGAAATCTATTAGAAGAACCAACAAGCTCATGCAGGACAATGTGCAGTTATCAATTAGCAGCTGCCCACGCACTCAAGAATCCATCTTCGGAGGTGTGAGCTGCAGGGTTTGCAGCACAGTGGTAAAATAGTAATAATAGTATTTAAGGCTATTTAAGGAACAACAGATGTTATAAATAGATGTTGTATAGGTGGATGCTGCCAAATATGTTTCAAGAACCTTGTTAAAAAAAAGACATGATTGACATGTTTGGAAAAACCCTCAATGTTCAGTCTACCGTGTGACGGTTTGGATTTCTATTAAACAGCTTGCACCTGGAGTAGGTGATAAAACTCTGGCCCCCACCAGTAAGAAAGGCAGGAAGGTGAAATTCAAAACTGCTGACGTATTAACATTTACTACCATTCATCTGATTTGGAACTGACACAAAAATGTAATCATCCTCTTTGAGGTCAATCAAGGCTGGGCGAGTTGGTCTGCTCTAAAAATAACAGTTTGCATCTTAAAATAAACTTGATGCAATAAGGGGAATTTCAAGGGTGAGATGTGGAATCTGAAGCTGATATCAAGGAATGTTACACCACACGAGTCAAACAATAATAATGTACTTTGACAATGCACTCATGCACTTTGTTTCATTGACAAAAGCACTGCCTCTGTCACATAATAACTCCTGCAGGATGTAAATGACTTCATTTCGGTAATAAATGTAAATTAATGAACAATATTTGACTCTCTGCGTTCTCAGCAGGAGTGACTGCAGTCAATTTGTGTCAGAAAGTGACAAAAATTTGATCTTCAGTTTGACAGAATGGACGGGGATTTTGAGTATGTGTGTGTGTTTGTATATTGTGTGTCTGCGTGTGTGTCCAGGTGTGGTGGCTTAGCAGTTATGGCCAAACTCCCTAGATTAATGAACATACGCAAATCACCTGTACACATGCAAGCTTCTGGGAATTCCCCTAACGGGGCTAGACAAAAAGGTGTGTGTGTGTGTGTGTGTGTGTGTGTGTGTGTGTGTGTATGTGTGTTTGTGTGTTTAGGTGATAAGTGATAAGCTATGATCTTGTCATGAACAAACACAAGCATGTATTTATTTTGTGTGCTGGAATAATCGATTAACATTTTAAGGATTCAGCTGCCTTATACCGCGTTTAAGCATTTTAACTCATCACATTTAACATTTTGGCATAAAACCCTTTTTTACATGGAACTTGGTTGATCATGTGAATGTACGCATTTTGATCATATTGTTTTTCTTTCCTTTTTTTTTTTTTTTTTTTAACTCTGGTTGATGTTCACATCTATGTTGAAGTCAGGTGAACAATCTGGCAGGTGAGCAGGCGGTTGACCATGCCTCGGTGTTGGCATACATTGTAGTTACCAGAGACATCAACAAATATGCAAAACTTGAGGTTGAGTTTGAACACCTCTTTGTCATCGTCACACAATTATGTTTTTCTTTTTTTTCCTGTCCCTCTGTTCCTTTCTCTTATTTTACTCAATACAACAATGTGTCAAAATAGATTTATAGTTTTGTATAATTACTGTGGTATTACGTTTATTTATGACTCATTTTCTTTATCATTTTGTACAGTCTTGTTACTTTAAGATTTTCAATATATTTTTTAAATCTATTTAAACAACCTTGATTGTTTAAAATAGATTTCTAGCAATGCAGTGTTCTAGTGGTCCTGGTTCCGGAGGATTATGTACATCAGCCATATGGGAATGCTGCCGATAAGGAATAGGATTGGGAACTGATGGGACTTTGAATTCCCACGGAAGAGTGTTTGTGTCCTCCAGTAGGCAATCCTACAATCTGTGGTCTCAATAAACACTCATAAACTACGCAGAGATGCACACAGACCCAGTGGCCTTATCGGAATAACACATAAACTGGAGAGTGGAGACTGTACATAAATCATCTGTTTTCACAGGGAGATAAGCAACAGAAAAAGAGTGCCAGAGTGAGAGAGTGACACATTTATCTGAACTGAGATGACAAAATAAAACTTCTACATGTGATTTTTCACCTTGAAAATTCTTCAAAGAACACAGAAAAGTGCCTTTGAGTCTTCCGTTGGCTGCTCCGTGTCCTATTTTGATGAAGAAAGTCCTCACATGCCAGGTCACAGTGAGTTCTCCTGCCAAAGGTCCGCACCTCCAGTTCACAGCTGCTGACACAAAGAGAGGCTACAGGAAAACAATAGCTCTCTTTCTTACCAACCGCCCACATCTGAACTTGTCACCTCATTAGACATAAACTCACATGTGAACATCAGTCTGTTGTCTTGCTTTACATGTCTGTGGATTTTCCATAAGATGATAGCGCTTCATCATTTTGTCCTTGTGTAGCTTCTCACTCATGCAATCAATCTTTAAAAGTTTATGAGAAACATCTTCAGATCTAATGTCTACTACATCACAGGAGTTTAACCCCCCCCCCCATTCAGTTAGAGTGAAGAAAGCTCTTGGATGAGAGGCGGAACATCAAGTCCACCTACTTCTAATTCAACCTTCAACAATCCTTTTCTAATGTTGTAGTCTATTGTATTGTATTGTATTGTATTATCTTGTATTGTATTGTACAATAATGTCTAATCTAATAACAACAACAACAACAACGATAATAATAATAATAATAATAATAATAATAATAATAATAATAATAATAATAATAATAATAATAATAATAATAATAATAGGAACCAATGCACTCTCAGACTGCAACATCCCGCGACAACCCTGTATTCAAAATTTTGCCCTGACCTACTTGCATAGGTCAAAGATCAAAGCTACTGCTCTGACCTATTATCACTGATCAAAGCACTAGCTTTGATCTATGGTCTTACTCACGCTGGCATTCTCCCTCGTCTTACTATCTTATCTGGTTCCCGAGTTTACAAAAGTTGAAATTTGACCTTGACCTAGTTTTCTCAAGGTCAAATTCATCATGTAATTTTCATCCCCTTTGCTGCCCGAGTAATGTGCTTTTTGTTTCATCTTTTGATCTGCAACAGTTGTGAAGACATTTGGTGGACACAGACGGACAAGCCAACCAACGAACGAACAAATACACGAACACTGACAATTACAATACGTCACCGCTTTGAAGCGAGATGTAATAATAGTTTTTATTCTTTAAAATTTTCAAAAACAATGTTACAATGTGCTTTACAAATGTAAACAGGGTTTAATAGATAGAGCCAAATAAACAGGGAAAGCATACTTCACACAACCAGGAAGTCTAGAAAATTACACAGTATAATATAGACATATTATATGCTGATAAAATGTATGCATTGTGGGAAGCGAATTGAAAGGTCCCTTAAGTGTGGATGCCCAGTCAGCATTAATCTTCAGCTGAGACATTGGATCAGCCAGCAGAGCTTCGTCTGAGGATCTGAGGCTGTGCCCTGGCTAATAAAGGAACAGCAGTTCACCAGCGTAGGTGGGAATAAAACCCTGAAGTGGTTCAGAAGAGAGCTGTAACAATTTAAAATCAATTTTAAAATCAGACGTTAAAACAGTGGTGATATGGGATGACTGACAAAGTGAAGGTCTTATCCAAGAGCTGCTGTTAAACAATAGTTCACTGTGGCAGTGGGGTTTGGTTTGAGCTTTACGTCAGGAGGGAAAGGTGTCAGTAAGAGAAAGGCGATCACCAAGGTGTTTTGTGTTGTGTGCTACACCTGAGGAACATCTGGCACAGCGTACACCGCCTGCTGCAGAGATTTAACGTTTAGCTTGTGTCTTATTGAGAAACTCACACACATAGTAACACACGGTGTTGTGTAGAAACTGGTAAGGATAAAAATAGTTTCATACTTGAATTCAGTGATATTAACATTGAACAGGTTATGTGTGATCACGAAGTTCATTATAAGTCGGTAGTTTATTCAGCAGCTTATCTGAATCTGGGTCATGGGTTACACTGGAGTCTATCCCAGCTGACATTGGGCATGAGGTAAGGTACTCCCTGGACAAGTCACCAGTTCATCGGAGGGCCACACAGGGAGACAAACACATATTCACTCACACATTCACACCCACGATCAGGCTAGAGAGGGCAGTACAACTGTATTGCATATTTTTGCAGGCAGGAGGAAGCTGGAGAACCCAGAAAGAACCCACACAGACACGGGGAGAACATACAAACTCTGCACAGAAAGGCCCCAGGGGGAATCAAACCAAGGACTTTCTTGCTGTGAGACAACAGCGCCAGTATGATGATCTGCTCATAGTAATGTTTACTTTGTCCCCCGTCACACATTGCTGGTTAATTAGATCACATTTTTCATAAACCAAAATATATTTCACAAAATAAATATTTGACTTGGTAAATGTTTGAGAATAAAAATCAAGGTACAGTACCACTAAAGTGATTGAAACAGATCCCGATGATATCATGGAGAGAAATAATTGCAATGATATTCATTTCAATAGTTGCTGAAACGTATCTCTCAGAACAATAAACCTGAAGTGGCACCAAAGAAGTTGCAAGGTGCAACTTCTTTGGTTGCAAGACACTAGTGTCAGCAGGATTTATCTGTCATAATATGAAATATACATATTTCTCTCTGAACCAAAGTAGCAAACAGATAATGAGAAATCTCATCAGATTTTAGGGAAAATATCAAGACTGTTAATTCAACTGTTCAAACAAATCTCTGCCATATGATGATTTGAAAAGAAATGAACATAAAACACTAATTCAGTCCTGGCAAACAGTCAAAGTCAAGGGAAATAGACTTTTCAAAGGGGACATGCAAAAATGCACCTCATGGTTTTATCTGACTAACGTTAAGTCTGTGGAAACTACATCCAGCCTGTTTTTTCTTTGCGTGATTTCTGCACCTTTAGTTGTCATAATTGTTTTAGCATGCATGTACTGTACTTCATGTTGAGCAATGGGAGGAAAAGAGATATTACGGCAGGGGAAAGGCTTCCTCTTTCTACAGAAGAGGACGTCATTGCCAGATATTTATCACTTCTGCTTCTGCTGAAATCCACTAAGGCCACAGAATGCTAAGCAGTATGAATGAGAAGGCAGGACTGTGAATTCCTGTGGTTTGACTCTTGGTGCTGCAAGTACAGTAATGGAATCGTAAGGACACCTCTGAAAATGATCATATCTTCTTTTCCTAGTATTGATTAACTATGAATTTGTAATTACTGATTAGAATAATGACACTCATTCCGAAGAGGATTCTTTAATTATTTACTGAATAATTACAACAGTACTGATTATACAGTAGTATCTATAGTAAATATGCTTTAGAATCTTATCTGTTGGATTTTCACATCTTTTGTAATCCAGTAAAATGGAACTACAGAGGGGCTGTCCAGCAGATCAATGGGCTGAAACAACTTCTGAGGGAAAGACACCCCACTCATGCTGAAAATGAAATCAATTCATTTATTCATTCATTCGTTTTCTTTAAAATGAGACAATCAGGAATCGTCTCCTCTTCAGCTGCTCATCTGGATCCAGGACACGAGCCTATCCGAGCTGACTACGAGCCGAGGCCACGTACACCCTGGATAAATTGCCAGTTTAATGCAAGACCACATAGAAAGACAAAAACCCATTTATACTCATATTCACACCTGCAGTCACTTTAGAGTGTTGCATGTTTTTCTGGGTGAGAGGAAGCTGGAGAACCCAGAGAGAAGATGCAAACTCCTGCAAACTGCTACACTAAACCCCTTTGGCATGTCCACATCAGCATGACTTTTAAATTGGATCTGGTCGGTCATTGTCATCATGGTACATATTATTTATCTAAAACAATATACCTTCCTCTAGCCTCACAAAAATGATGACAGACATTCTGACAAGATAGAAAAACTGATCTGATCTGTCATTGTTTCATATTACCTGTCAGACAAACCAATTTATCAATGTTCTCTAACCTTAGTTTGTCATTCTGGGCTTTGAGAATAGAGGGTGTCGCCATCAGCTGGTTGCTCAGTTCCTCGTCTGCAAGAGTCATGTTATTGTGTCTTTTGGCTGAGGATGGCGCCATTTCATCAGCTAATTCAAAAAAGTCCAGCGGGCATAAAGTGCAGCTCACATGACATAATGGTGATATTTAAAGCAATTATTGTAATCGTGCCTTCTCTGATAAGCAGTTTCATAGTTCCCAGGTACCTAATTTTTGTTTTTATAGATGCAATCTTTCAACTGCTGTTATGCACGTTTCAAATGAATGGATGCCTATGGGGTTTGTGTGAAACCTGCAATAATGAGGCTCCGCTCTTCATATTGTGTCTCCTGCTAGTCCTATCTTGGTTCTGCATGGATGGAACTCTATAGAGACAGACCAATACTTTTAGTCACTGTTAACATTCCACATTACCCCCCCCCCCCCACACACACACGCACTGATATGGCTGATACTATCATGCAAAACTGGAACAAGCATTTATCATTCACACAAATACACAAGGGCACACACGAGCACACACACACACACACACACACACACACACACACACACACACACACACACACACACACACACACACGCACGCACACACGCACACACACACGCACACACACACACGCACACACACACACACACACACACACACACACAGTGAACACGTGGTTACTTTATTTGTAGGTCAATCTACTTTTTATAGATAGTGTTTACAGGTGTATCATTTACACAGACAAACACACACACACGCACACACACACACACCCACAACCACACACACACACACACACACACACACACACACACACACACACACACACACACACACACACACACACACACACACACACACACACACACACACATACACTCACAATCGAAACAAACACCCACTGGCTGTTCTGCCAATGGCATTGCTCAGAATAGCACCAAACAATGCAGCTTCTGTCTGTTTGAGTTGATTTGGACTTGCTAACTTTGGCTATTCTCACATCTCAAAAGACGTGTGTGCTTGTAATTAACACCTTAATCTGCAAAAAAATGTTTAGATATCGTATTTCTTAAAATTAAATTGATTTACAACTATTTATTCTGTATTTCAGCACACAGATATACTGTGTGTTGTTCTTTGTCAGGGTCATAACAGAAATACATCATTAACTAAAAACACACTGAATGAAAACTGCATGCAAAGTCCTTGTTGACAAGAGAAATAACATATCTTGTTTTCTATAACTGATAAGACTTCACTTTGCACGCCATTTGAGTTGCTCTACTCATGTCTCCTTCAATCTGTATTTACTGTTGGCTATTCCATCAAGAGGAGTAAATATTTAATAAAGCAATACATCATTTTCTACTTTTCGTATTTTTCGTGGAGAAATTCATTCATACTATATATCAAACTGCTATAACCTACAACAAACAACACAAAGAACACAGGAAGATATTTTCAAATCCTGAAGACTTGGGACCTTTTAGTATGGATTGATTCCATGGGAAAAAAAAAAGTAATGTAAGTTGGTGTAACTAAAATGGCTATAGGTGTAAATGTAAGTGTGAATGGTTGTTAGTAATTAGCAGGTGACCAATCTGGGATACATGTCATCCCTTCCCCAGAGTCAGCTGCAACAACCCTGCAAAAGATAAGCAGCTATAGACAAATTGAACTCTTACTTTTTCGCTGCACCATCCACAGTAGTGTTTGAATATAATTTACTTCAAATAACTTGACAACAAGTGGTTGAATTGAAGTTGTTGTAGTTGCAGTGAAGCCTGTTATTTATGCTGAAGTGCTTGTGAAGAGATATGACCATACTGGATTTACAGTTATGATACGTATAGCATGTTCATATTCATATCACTCCTCTTTCACCTGTTTGCACATAAATGCTGCCCCCATCATATTGAGTCGGTTGCAGGTGATTTCACAACCCAAAGATACATGATGCATGAAACATCAGTGTTGTCATCTTTTTTGATATTTTACATACGTGCGTTTGTGAATTTAAATTACTTTGTGAATTTAACGCAAAGCTTCAGAATATAGCTATTATTTCAATAAATCATTCTGGAGGTGTGTTACAGACTACATGTCTTATTACTTTCTTGTGCCCACTCTCGTCCCCTTCTCTAGCCTAACCCTACCCCCCTCCTTCCATCCTGCCCCACCCTTGCATCCCCATCCCCTTACCTCATCCCCCTTCTTCTCCTTCTCATTCTTTCATTCGTTTCTCTCCTTTGTACCAAGGGGAAGGGGGAGGGATGGAGGAAAGGAGAGGGACCTTTTGTTGGCTTTCAGGTGGTTTCACATGAAAAGCCAGAGTACACACCTAGGTTGCCGCCAGTGGCGACCCACGGCGTCTCACTTGCTTCCGCTGAGAATAACTGAGTTAGCCTTTAATTGCCTTTGCATAGCCCAGACATGCACAAATATGACAACAACACATTTGCAAGCATTTATTCTGCAACTGTGTACAAACACACACACACACACACATATACATACGCATACACACACACATACACACTTCTACTGACACTGGTAGGTCTTGGATATGGTTGGGTAGAGGTTTTTTGTCAGGGTTAGAGTTTGGGGCAGGGCATGTGGGTGAGGTGAGATGGAATATGTGTGTTGGGGGGTGTGGAGGGCTTGATTGTGCGCCGACTTTGTCTGTTCTCTCCCTGAATAGTCTTACTGGAAGGAGCTCAGGTAGCCTGTGTGTATGTGTGTGTGTGCATGCATGTGTACGTGTGTGTATGCATGGGTGTGTGTGTGTGTGTGTGTGTGTGTGTGTTGGGTAAACCACAGTGAGTGCTCTCAAGTTAGTGTCAGGTGTCAGGTAGCTACTTGTCTTTGTGTCTTCAAGGCTGCCATTGCTTGGATAGTGTTTACAGCCCAGTAGAGAGGTGGGGTATGGGGGAGGAGAGGAGAGGGAGCCCCGGCTTTGATCTGATGCAAACTGTTTGATAGCGTGTGTGAGAGAGGGTGAGAATGAAGGAACGAGAGAGAGAGGGGGAATATGAGTGTGTGCATAGTTTTTCAGTGGCATGTACAAATGTCTGCACACATGCAAATAAGTGTGAGAAGCACGACTGACCCAGGGCTGGACAAAAGCTTTCTGGTGCATCAGGAAGAAATTAATTTAACTCTTGTATCTAAAAAAATTATTGGGTAATTTTAATAAAATTTAAGAGACTAAATATGGGAGAGCAGTTCTTTTTTATTTTTGATTTTTTTCCCCTCTGGCGTATGTGGTACGCTGAGGGACAGGTGATTGCTTGACATATACGACCATAAACTGTCAACCTAAGCCAATAAAAAGCAGGAAGTATGGACTTTGAAAAAATATCTTTGGTTTATTCATACAGTACCTTCTGCATGTTATTTATACAGTATATCAGTATGATACATGAAGACATTCCAAATGTAGGATCGTCTTAGATTAGTCCAATATTCATTAATGCTGAAGGATTATTAGCAGCTTGGTGAAGTAAACAAGCATTCCTTTTTACCCTTCCCTTAGTTATTGTACTTCTCTATTACAATTAACTTCACAAAGTAATTTTAATGATGTAATAGTAAGATTTATGAATCTGTGTAAAGTGAAATATATATACACACACATCAGAAATGTCAGTGTAATTTCAACAAGATGATAAATGTGAAGAAAAGAGGGAGGCCAAGGTGAGATACGTAGAGAGAGAGACAGAGAGAGCATAAGCAGGCAGACAGATCAGACATGCAGGATTTTACAGTTTTTAAAGACCCTTGGGCCAGAAACTAAAAAAAAAAAAAATGTAAAAAGATGATAGGGTTCTGTGTGTAGGGATGGGAGAGGTGGAGTTTGCAGGTGGATGTTTTTGTGTCTGTGGGAATGAGTGCGTGCACTGTGCATGGCTCTACTGTATAATCAATCAAGAAGTCTGCATTTATGTCATCTGGGGTCGTGAACACACATGCAAGAAAAGGGCCATAAAACATCCCTTTAAAACAATTTGCATGACATTTTTAACCTGACAATAGACAGAGAGAACATTTCTTGACAAAGAGGTAAGAAGAGAGAACAGAGGGAGCGAGAGCATGAGAAAGAGAGACTATGTGAAGAACAGCTCTGAAAGACTTTTTGTGGGGCCATAACAAAGGCCCCTCAGAAAACACAGTGGCATAGGAATGTTAATTAATTAATGAGAAACTATTCAGCCGACAGAGAATAGCGGAGAAAGAAAGACAGGGAACGAGAGCAACAGAGAGACAGATAGATCTACCAGAGGGGTAGACAAACTCAAACCGACAGCAAAGTCATTTCTAACCGTATAGTTTTAGATTTCAAATAACAGGCTGTGGACTTATTCAAGCTCTAGTTGACACGCAACATTTTTTCCAGGTCTGTTCAGGGAATTGGTACATCATAAATTTAGGTGTTGCGTCTTTATTCTTGCGTGTTGGGGTAACAAACTATCGCTGTGAAATGAAAGCTCTCCAAGCCTCAGCTTTCCAAGAACAAGGAAATGTGGCATTTGCTTTTCCATTGCTATACATTTTTGAGGGAATCCAATGAGGCTCGAATAGATTTTCTGAGTCCAAGTGGTTGAGCAGGCGTCAACTTATTGGAACGTTGGTTACTCAATCAAAGGCCTCCTGCAAGCCAAAGTGTCCTTGAGCGAGATACTGAACCCTGCGCTGTTCCTTTGGTGTGTCAGTGATCCTCTGAATGGTTATCATTGCTGATGAGCAGGTGGCTATTTGCATGGCAGCCTCTGCTACCACTATATGAAAGTGTGGGTCACTGAAAACCGCTGGCGTGTGTTGTACACTGACTGGGTGGACGGATTAGGACGGTCCTCTGTAAGTGTAGCTAATTTTCCATTAGCATCAACGTGTAGCTCTGGAACATCCTGTACTTACAGGTACCCCGCATGTAAAGCTTAGCGGTGTAACATATGAAGCGGAAAGTCAAAATTTATGGCATTTTTCTCAGCTTTCATTTTAACAGCACGCTGTAACAGCAATTTTTTTTTTTTTTCAATACGAAGTCTTTGCATGCAAGAATTATGTGTTGTAATAAAAGACAGGAAGGCTAGATGAGATTATTTTCAAGATTCTATGGAAAACCGGCGAGTGAGCGCCGATATATGATGAAATACCGTAACCTGAGGCAGCTGACACTTCTTCACAAATCCACACTCTCCTCTCTGTAGACCGGAGTGTGCATATGTGAAATGGACATTTGAGCTCTGTTGCGCCAGTCAATCATAATCTCTTATTTTCTAGGGGTGTCCATGTGGGCATGTGCGTGTGCGTAAGCCAGTGTGCGTTTCTGCGTGCGTGTGATCGTGACATTCCAGCAGCAGAAACTTGAGAAGGTGTGACTTACGAGACACTGGATTTGCTCTTTCTGGGGATTGAGGGGTGCTGAAGTGTCAGAATTCCAATTTCCTCCAAACAGTCACTCCCAGTCACACACACTGACCCCCGGCATCCCTCTCCCACAGCCAAACACCCTGTGTTGTCTTCAGTCCTATCCTCCAGGGCTTGCCTTTTCCCCACTTTGCCTTTTCCCCTTTCCACTTACATCCATAATGCTCTGCAATGAGAAATCTAGCCTGACACCACAGTACCCTGCTGCCACCCCCCTCCTCTTCCTCAAACTAAACACTTACTCTTCCTCTTCAAATTGAGCTTCCAGGCAAAGTAGAAAGGGGGGGGGGGAGAGAAAGAGAGGGAAAAGTTTGAGAATTGTGGGCCCCTCCTACTTTCCGGAGATGCTCTAGCCCATCCCTAAATTGTGGGCCAATGAGGGTGGCTCATTCACATGCTCTCCTTCTACAATAGGTAAGGAGAGAGAGAGAGAGACAGAGAGAGCAAGAAATATATACAGGGAGAGAGAGAGAGAAGGAGAGGGAGAAAGAGTGACTGTGTTTGGGGGAGAAAGACGGTGAGAAAAGGGAGGGCAGATTGAGAGGGAAGACAGAAGAGAGGGGAAAGAAGTTACAGTAGGGTTGGATAGATGAAGAGACAGAACGTGTGACAGGGACAGATTTGCAGTGTGGACAACCTGCACGGGAGAAAAAAAGTTGTCAAGGGAGGGGGGGGGGCTTCTGAACAGCTCCAGGACTAATTAGAAAAGCAAGAAAATCATTGGATCCTCCTCACTTGATCAAGGCTGCCTCTTAAAACATCAGTGAGGGCAAAAGTGACAGGACAGATAATTCCTGGTGTTGAAGGTGTAGCTGCAGACAGGTGGACTGTCAGATATGCTGCCTTTGCTTCTGGTTATCTGCATAGCTGGAGGAACTCGGGGGTCTGCCTCCAGAGTGTGGGGGTACGGACGAGTTCAGGACAGACAGGGGCCGGCAGCACCGCAGTGCCCATCTCCATGCCAGTGTGAAGAAGACGGCATGTTTGTCATGGTGGACTGCTCAGAGTTGGGACTATCGTCCGTGCCAACCAGCCTCAGCCCTCTCACCACTTACCTGTGAGTAACACATTTCCTGGGTGTGTTATTTTGTCACGTTTATTCACCTTTTCACCTCCAGGCCTCTGACTTTATCCTTGACTGTGCATCTCATTCTCCTCCCAAACCTTTCATTCATAAAGCCTTAATGATTTTTTTTTTTTTTTTTTAATGAAAATTTGTCAAACAATTTAAATTTCAGCTGTTTAATTTTTTTTAAAAATTTTTTTATTAATGTCTCATTTAAAGCAACTATTCCCCCAACTTTATTTCCTGGTTGCTTGAGTTGGAGCTGAGATTCCTCCTTTTAAAAATAGAGCAGAGGGCAGTCGGTTGGATGTGTCACCAAGAAACAGCAGCAGAACACGCATGTGTATAAAAACAGAGTGGGCTCAATGGGAACGTGTGTGTGTGTGCGCCTTGACGACGATGGCAAAATTACTGGACCACTTCTTGCAGTATCAGATTTCTGAGCGCCAACTGGAGTCCCAGCGTGATTGTGTGTGTTCGTGTGTCTCTTTGTGTGTGTGTGTGTGTGTTCGTGTGCGTGCGTGTATACACACACATGTGTTTGCATGTGTTTGAAAGAGTAAATGTTTGAACACAGATGTCCACATGTGTGAAATTTAATGACCAGTTTTATGGCACCAATCTGTATCTTGCTGTTTTCTGATAGCACAACTCAGTGGTTAAACAAGTAAAAATTGTCAGCATGTGATTTATAAAAAGAAAACCCTAAACACACACACACACACACACACACACACACACACACAAAAAAAAACCCCTTCAGAATTATTTATTTCCTTTTTCTTTGAAAGTTTGCAAACACTACAGAAAAGTTTACATATTTCTTAAATGTAATTTGTGTGTTTGAGTTTGAAAGGCTTAAAGGATGAGTGAAACATTCCATCATTGCGGCTTAAAAACATGAACATTAACATTCTGATGTTTTATCATGAGGAGTTACAAGACTCCAGCCACTTCATTACCAAGATTTTAAACTTTTAATACGACATTGTCTCACTCGCACAATCCTCCGAGGGCAGATTAGAGACCCTCTGTGATAACTGATATCGAAGTGATAGAAGTAAAAATCCAGGAAATGGTGTGATAGAGTAGTTGCTCACTGGGGGCTCTGCAAGTGTTACAAGAGTGTTGGGATGGAATTTGGAAAGAGTTAGGGAAGTACGAAAGTTAGTGATGCAAACAACTTGAAAAGAGACACTTGGAAAAAAAAGACAAAGTTCATGGTTATGATGATGATACCCGACTCTACCTGGCTATCGTGGAAGTCTCCAACAACCAAACTTCACTCAGTTCTTCTGTAAGTTCAAACTCACATAGGGTTTATGGAGATGATATATGGTCTCCAACTCCCTCCAGGAATCATCTTAGACGTGAACATCAGGTGGTTAGCACAAGAGTGGGACATGTCACACGCAGACTCCTTCTGCAAAATTCTACACTGCTCTTGACTGCTCCACCACAGCTCTCAAACAAACATACATCATTCCCTGCAAACATAAGAGTAATTGTTCATTTCCTCTCATTACCTAACAGTGGAATTGGACCAATTAGTGAGTTTGAGGGCTGATTTAGAATAAGATAAATAAACTCAGAGACCAACCGCACACGCCCACACACACACACACACACACACACACACACACACACACACACACACACACACACACACAGCGCACCACTGAAGCGGAGGGAAGAAAGGGATGTGGAACTGCATGAGAGATGCCACAACAAATTAAGATAGAAAGATAAAGAATTGCAGATTTCTCTTTTTGCATCAAACACAAACAAAACAACCTCTCCTTCCGAAAACCCCTGCCCACATTCATACACTTGCTGGTTAGCCCAGGGGAGCAGCACAGCAGGCTACGGTTTCTCATTTCATCAAAAGGTTATAACAGCGGAGAGTCGATCCAATCCTCACCAGGATCTGGCATACAGTCCAGCACGCCCCGCTGTGCTGTGGAAGTTGGATTATCCTCCCAGTACACTGCCGAGGTCACAGGGATTTGCTTGGGAACAGTCCACTTTACAAAGCACATGCACACAACACTGTGAAAGTATATGACATCATTCACCCGTGTCATCGGAGAGCGCTTCAAAGTGAGCACAACTGTATGAGCTGCGGCGACTGAGAAGGCGATCCAGGCCATACGCATGATTCACTCTATTTTCTTGTTTTTATTTGCACATCTGGACAACCTGGCTGTGTATAGTTGGGAACCGGGGGGTGGGGGGATACCAATCAAAAAAGAACAATTGTATTACAACACTAAAGTAATACTGACTGACTCTGCTGAGGAATTCAACTTTCTCAGAAGATGCTCCAAGCAACTCAGAGCAGAGTGGGTAGAGATTTATGGCAATAATCATTTCCGTGGGCAACACATGAAATGAGCTGTCATGTGAGATGCTTTGAAAAACTCACTCTTTGATATCAGCTTGGAGAGGAAAGACGGTGCCCAAGGGTGTGTGTCTGTGTGTGCATGTGTATTAATTGAATTTGAGTTCAGTCTGTACAGTACATGGGGGTCGGTGCTGTTTTAATGTGTGGAGAGGTCAGGTAACTTGTCATAAGAGATGGCTTTACAGGGTCACAATAAGCTGTTCCTCTGTTAGCTGACGGCCAATGAATTTGTCAGCTGTCCAAGCGGCTCCTACGTGTTCAAGTTAAGCGAGATCATTTTTCCAGTAATGGATTTGCTAAAGAACTGGCTGATGAGATACATGTATGCGGGCCTTATTCCAAGGATGTCAGGTGGTCATATTTACACATATTCCATCTTCCTTTAGTGGTATTCAATATGTGCATGTGTGTGTGTGTATGTGTGTGTGTGTGTGTGTGTGTGTGTGTGTGTGAGAGAGATAGAGAGAGGAAAAGACAGTGTGCATACATTGTTTCTGGGTCCGGGGCTGAAGCTGAGCAGCGATTAGGTGATGCTTTGTGGTAGCGGTGAGTGTGGTGTACTTCTAACAGTGTTTTGGCTGAGGTCAGGAAACCACAGCCAGAGTAGTACTGTGTTTGTGTGTATGTCGGTAGTGTGTACGTGTATGTGTGTGTGTGTGTGTGTGTGTGTGTGTCTGTCTGTGATGAAGACCACCCAGACTGTTGAGGGATTTTTGTAGCCAGTGGAGGTGAAGCAAGAGTGTACAAAAATAGAGAGACAGAGGATGAAAGAAAGAGGTGAAAACGAGTGGAAATGCAGAAATTGAAATTGATGGACAAAATGTGTGTCGTTAGATTCAGAAGACTTCGATTATGTTAAGCATCTACATGTACACACACACACATACACACACACACACACACACACACACACATACGCGCGCACACACAAACAAAAAACAACATCCTGTCCCTGTACGGTGACCATGACTGCATCAGTCGTGTGCGTGTCATTTAGTCATTATGCTGATGGAATGACTGATAGCATGAGCAACCGGGGGTCACACTGTAAACATCATGTCTAGAGAGAGAGAGGAAAAAGAGAGAGAGGAAAAAGAGAGGGGACAGTTTGAGGAAAGTACTATGTGCGTGTGTGTGTCTGTGTGTGTTGTCAATGGAGGGTGTCTACATAAAGCAGCTATCAGATCCAGCATCAGTGTTCTGGCTCCAGACGTCTATTATACCTACTCTCCTGTCATCACTTGTTTCTTCTTGCCCCCCCCTGGCCATAAATCTATTCATAAATTCATATCTATCTATCTATCTATCTATCTATCTATCTATCTATCTATCTATCTATCTATCTATCTATCTATCTATCTATCTATCTATCTATCTATCTATCTATCTATCTATCTATCTATCTATCTATCTATCTATCTATCTATCTATCTATCTATCTATCTATCTATCTATCTATCCATCCATCCATCCATCCATCCATCCATCCATCCATCCATCCATCCATCCATCCATCCATCCATCCATCCATCCATCTATTTATCTATCTATCTATCATGTCTGTCTGTCTGTCTGTCTATCTGTCTGTCTGTACATATATGGCTCTGGGCAGCAGAACCAGGTAACTGAAGGGCGTGTACTCAAGTGCAGTAAAGGTTTTCAAGGTTTGTGTTTTTGTGTGCTGGCTACAAACCAACTCAATATCTCTGTGATCGGAGCAGAGGAAGACAGTTATGCACTTCATTACGCAGATGAACAGAGTGACATGTGTCATGATGGTTAATGTGTTCGTAAGCAAATACACGCAGACAATTTCACTGCAGATACAATTTCCTTTCTCCATTCCTTTCTTTGTTCTATCGGCTCTTCCTTTTTCACTTCCTTCCTTCCCCATGAAGTGCCAATGGTTTAATTCCAAAGCTCTCTTCCAGATTCCCTGGAGGCACCATGGTGAGCACCTGCAAAAAAAAAAAAAAAAATCTTGGGCTTGCTACTACAAAAGTGATATTTATGCCAGAAGGGTGTTGGAGGGAAAAGACAAGCAGTTGGAACATTCACTGGTTTGTGGTTTCCTGAGAGCAACCTGGGAGGCTTTTAAATGTCGCTCAGGGACAGACGGCAGGTAGGCAGGTAGAGGACAACAATGGAACAATGATAATTCCCGCAGGAGGGGCAGAGAAGACACACAGGCCATAGTGTGCTCCACCGTTCCATATCCTGTCCTTTAGAAAAAAGTAGAAAGCAATCATGACACAAGATCTTGAAGGGAGCTAGGATGGAGGAGGAGGAGGAGGAGGAGGAGGAGGAGATCGGGCAAGTAAAGTGAGGGTGTGTTTGGAAGGTACATGCACATGAGCTGGTATTTGTGGGTCAGCCCCATGCCCACTGACTGATAATATAGGTCTGTATGTTTCGTGTGATTGCAGCGTGACGCAAGTATGACACGGGGGCGAGGAATGTGCTCCCTGTGACGTGTGGTTGAGCGGTGAATGGCTTCTTCTGATTGAAAGGATTCAGAATGCCTGCATGGCCCAGATTCCTATTCAGTCCCTTTCCAAGGCTGGGAATCCATGGAAATGTTTGTGTGTGTGAGTGTGTGTGCATTAATCTGTGCAAGTGCACGAGCCCTCTCTTTTCCACTACAGAGAAGGCATTGTTTAATCCTGGACCTGGGCACAACACATGTCCCAAACTGGTTCCAGTGCATGCACATGCATATGTGAAGGGCCCCGTACATGTATGCATTCACTAACTGTCACTTTGCAAGCTGTCATTCGTGTCAATGTGCTTATGTTTACATAGCATTTACATTCTTTAATTAATTTCCACCAACATTGCACTTTCTGAAGAGAAATAGTTTTATTTTTAATCGTTAGATTTTCCAACACACAGAAAAGTTGGTTTGTGTGTGTTTGGTTTGGTGCAAGTTTGCTCCAAACCAAATCCTTTCTTGTTGTTGCTTCTCTTTTAAACTTTAGTCGACAATGTTGCTTGTTTCTCTTAGTGGAGCTCGATAAAATTGACTTCAGATGTGAAGGACATTTATACAAGAGCACTGGTCTCTGTGTGCCTACTGGATCTGTGTGACAGTTGGCCAGGATTGACTTAAGTGCTTTATGATGGATTGGTAGTGTGCAGGTGATGACTAGTAACCGCTACAGATCCTCGATGCCCTTTCGATGCTCGATCCAGTCCACATGTGCAGCATTAAGACGTAATAAGAACAAGAACCTGCTGATACAGCAATGCTATCAAGGTTAAGTTGAAAGGAAGGACAACTGAAATGGGAGCTTGGTGACGGGATCAAAGAAGAAATCAGCGACTCACAAAGCACAACAAGTTGGGGGTGTGTAGCACAGGAGAGTCCAGGAAGTAAGGAGATGTAAAACACAGAGGGGTTGAGGGATGAATGAAAGGACTCCTAATTTTTGTGGGTTATGCTAACTGTATGCAGAAACAGCAGCCAGGTCATCATAATGACATAAAACAACAGTGTAATTCTTGCTGGACCGGACTTCACAGGTGTGTTTTCCATCTGCTGTTAAAGGGAGACCTGAGGGAATCCTGCCATTGCAGAGCCTCTGCAACTGCAGCCAGACTTACTCACATCTCTATTACATGTTTGAGAAGGAGTTTAAGAGGAAATCTGGATTTTTTACATGCATGGCAAGAGGCCAAACTAAATCCCCTTTAAAACAACAGCAGCAGAATGTCCTCATCAAGACGGGGTAAGATTTCATCAAGCGCTGATCTAAGTTCAGGTCTAGATGTTATCCATGAGCGCTGCTACATAAATGGAGCAGATGAGCGGATCATAGATCCGTGAGTGCAGCAGTAAGAAGAAAAAAAAAAAAAAAAAAGGGGGTGAGCCAGAAGTGGATTTAATCAGTTTTCTATCCTGTGACCTCCTGTTTCTGCCATTCAACCAAATGAAGTCATAGTATAGCCGCCACTGTTGTATCCACTGAATCTTCCAGGAACTATTATGCAGGAAAGAACACCTCTCTGTAAGTGATACCTTTTTAGGATGTGCAGAAAAGTGGTGGAATTTGTAAGCTTCACGTCTGAACCATTATTACAGCAGATGTTATTGCCCTGTGTTCCAGAAAACTTTACTTCACATGGCATGCACCTTTATGAACCCATGTGGATTCAGAAGGAAACAAAAAAGAGCAATCTCTACGGCACATTTCCTGTAACATATATGAATGCCAGAACAACACATCAGTGGACTTTTGTCTGGACTCTGAAGGCCTTCTTGCCTTCCAAAGCTATATCCTACCCACAACAGCTGCCTGTCAGTCCTGTCCACATGTTTGAGGCAGTTGCATGTTGTGTAGTGCCGACTGTTCCAACACTTCCTGTTCCATTACTGAAGTGCTTGACCTTTCACCCCACTCCCCTCCATCTCATGACAGGGTGTGTGTGTGTGGGAGGACAGGGAGCGGACATAGAGTGTGTATGTGCATGTGAGTGTATGTGTGTGTGTGTGTGTGTGTGTGTGTGTGTGTGTGTGTGTGTGTGTGTGTGTGTGTGTGCACGGTGTACCAGGGTATGAATAAGTCCCAGAGGGCATGAATATGTTTCCCATGACATGGCTTCAGACTAAACAGCCGCGCTCTTAACCCAGACATCCGAATGTCATTCGCCCCAAAACCGCAGCGAGCGGAAAAGAGCGCAAAACATGGGAACGCAAATACGCAGACACATCTCCCTTGTCTGTCTCGTTATCTCCCCTTTTCTCTCCCTCCCTCTCCATTTCTCTGCTCCTTTGTTGTGGAGTCCTCCCCGTGGCCATCCTTGTCCAGGTGAAAGACTCGCCCTCGCCCTCTCCCTTGCTCTTTGTGTCCCGTAAATGAAGGAAGGAGAGAATAAGAAAGGGAAAGATAAAGAGAGAGTGACTTTGGACACAAAGAGCAGTGTACCCCTCCCAGGAAGTCTGGGAGAGAGGAACTAGGAGGGGAGGACAGCATTGTACCCTCCTTCCTGACTCATTGTGTGTGCGTGCATGCCTGTGAGAATGCATGTGTGTGTGTGTGTGTGTGTGTGTATGTGTGTGCGTGTGTGTGTGTATGTGTGTGTGTGCATTTATATGAGATAAACGGAATGCCAAAGCAAGTCAAGTCTGTTCAGATTCAGAAAGAGAAGAAAGCTAACGAACACAGACCTAACCTTTGAACACAGTGAGAACACAAGCATTGGGCTGTCTCTGAATGTCATCCACAACCACACACACACACACACACACACACACACACACACACACACACACACACACACACACACACACACACACACACACACACACACACACGGGCGCACACACACGATTGTGTCATTTGTCATGGTTTTGTAACAGTCTCGGTCGTTACAGCGTCATTAATTGATTATAGATTGATTATAGAGCTAATAACATCCCAGTTCAAAGTGTTGATGTGGTGTAATTGTCAGTGTTTGTCCGTCCGTTTGTCCGTTAGTCCACCAAATATCTTTGCAACCTTTGCAGATAGAAAGATGAAACAAAAAGGCGCATTACTCGGGCAGCAAAGGGGATGAAAACGACACGATGACCTTAACCGCGAGAAAACTTGATCGAGGTCAAATTTCAACTTTACGAGGGAGAAGGCCAGTGTGAGTAAGACCATAGATCAAAGGTAGTGCTTTGATCAATGACATTAAGTCAGAGCACTAGCTTTGATCTTTGACCTACGCAAGTAGGTCAGGGTAAAAATTTTGAATTCAGGGGTGTCACGGGATGTTGCAGTCGCTGACTGAATCGTGTCCAGTTCTTGTTTATTTTATTGTGTTTTCCAAGTTATAAAGCTGTGGTGGAAATGTTCTATTCTGTTGGTGAATGTAAGGAAAGACACACACACACACACACGCACACACGCACACTAAAGCAACCATTTAGACACTCTTTAAGGCGGTGCCTGGGCATTGACTCCCGGCTGCATTGTGCTGAATAAAGGATCTTCTTTCATCGTGGCATTATGTGTTTCAAAGAACTAAGCGGAGAGGATCAGACTGACTAAATCTGACTGAAGACATTACTGTCATACTTACAGTAAAAGAAAGGTGTGTCTCTGGCTCCACTGATGCAGTTTGTTTTTGCCCTCTAGGCAAGGCTCTAGTGGTTGATTTCCACTTAAGATCTATTACTCTAATGTTCCTCACAGGTAAGCTGCTTTCAAAGGTGGAGAGCTTACCGCCATTATTACCTGTTTGTTTGGTAGGAGTCTCCACATGAGTGAGGGAGAAAGAGAAGACAGGAAGGCAAGAAGAAAGAGCATGACAGAGAGAGCAGAGGAGGAAGAGAGAGAGGGAAGACCTCAGGGTAGAGTTCTGGGGAAGTGATTTTTTGTTGTTGTGTGTGTGTGTGTGTGTGTGTGTGTGAGAGAGAGAGAGAGGGGATGGGGAGACAAAGAGAGAGGGAAAACCACCGCTGTATGGGCAACAGTGTAAGCCTGTTTGCTTACACACTAATACCTGCTTTGTTATATTCCATACCTGCATGTAATTTTATGCTTGAGCAACGCGCCAGAAACATTTCCACACAACTTTTTTATTTATTTTTTTTAATAATATGATGGAACAATGGAATTCTCGGAGGTAAAAATGTATCCAGTCTTCTCTCCTCTGCCTGCCCGCGCACAGCTTTGTCCGACTGACACATTTTATCATTGATGATGACAGAAAAGTACACCTGACTGCTGATCCTGCTCTGAGGGTACATTCACTCACCGGGGGTGGTCCATCACCAAACCCACAAAGCCACCCGTGTCCCGGAGTGTGCTTGTGGATATGGATGATGACCTCTGAATTTATTGGAGTAAAATATAGACACGGAACTGTGTGTGTGTGTGTGTGTGTGTGTGTGTGTGTGTGTCTCCCTGAACATAAACATTCCCATATGATGTGGCTAGTTGTTTTGCTGCGCTAAATCAGCAGCTCTTGTCAGAAGTGCTTCCAGTTTGACAATGGATACAACAGAGCTAGGGGCACATTGACACCCACACAGACATCGTCTTTGATCACAGGACCGATAACATACCTCAGTAGTCCTGTTGACGGCAAAAAAAGAGGAAATATGATAAATCACATCACTGTAACTACTGGACTGTGTAATCCTACATTTCCATATTCCGTGAGGAATTGAGTGGCATAAAGAGCGAGGGAGAGGAAGGGCCAAAGCTGATGAATGGAAATCTACCTCCGCTCCTTCATGCTTCCGTTCTCCCCTGAAGACAACCTCCTTGCCATGGTTAGTCTGTCAATCATAGCCTACAGCAGTCAAATATCCAGCGCTTCTCCTTTCTTCCTGTGCCAGACCTTCCTTCCTCTCGCATTCATATGCACACAAGCGTACACACACACACACACACACACACACACACACACACACACACACACACACACACACACACACACACACACACACACACACTCACACACTCTGCAGAGAAGAGATTAAATGATCTATCAGAGCACATTGTGCCTTTGCAATACTTGGAACCGTGCTTGTAAAAGGAATGATATAATCTCCGTTTCATTTCAAGTCTTACGATTGCTGCAATATTGGACATATTCTCACACATGTTACTCTACTTAAACACACACACACACACACACACACAGACGCACACAAAAAAAATTGCATGCAGTCACTTGTAAATGTAATTCCTCTCCAGGGAGACAGAAGAGAGCACCGGGGGCTTTTGTGCGTCATTTCTGAAGGCACAGAGCAGAGAGGGTAAAGGGAAGTTAGAGGCACATTTGCAACTGTGTCTGTTGAGGAATGAGCATGGGTCTCCATGTCTGCGTCCTGTTCTCCTAATGCCGCTTTGGAGTCTTTAGTTCGTCATTCAGCAGCAGACGGAGATCTGAGGGAGACGACGGCCTGTGTGCCTCTGGCGGTTGAGAGATGTGTTGTCTTGCTCGCTAATATTAGGCTGCTTTCTTGGCGCCGTGATGGCCAAGATAGTGCAGGATGGTTCCCTGTTGAATATTCACATGAAAAAAAAAAAAAAAAAAAAAAAAAGCAAGACAAGAAACCGCAAAAACTTTCACTCTGTCCCTCACACACAGAGACACACAGTAATTAGTTTCCATGGCCCAGACACAGCTGTATAGCAGGGACTGCTCCCATCATGTCTGCTGGCTCACTGGAAAACAATGGGGGTGTGAAAATGAGTGACAGACGTCTTACCACACACACACACCGCAGTCACCTAATAATAAATTTTTTTTAAAAAAGTATTGAACTTCACACACTGCCACACATACTTGGACTCTGTCTCCAACTCTGGTGAACATACACAGACAAAGATGCCCATAAAATGGGGAGACAAAACTCTGATGCTAATCACAAAACGCTGCAGAGTCTGCAAAATTTGTACGCACTCCCTTTCTCACTCCTTTTGTGGCCAATTATTTGCTCTGAAAATATCTGAACGTCACAGCGCCAGCCGACACAATGCACATGTGGTAGTCATCAATCATAATTATCATGGTTTAAAAAAGCCACAGCTGTTATTTGATTTTAAAAACAAGCCATATTGCAGTGCCTTCCAACGATACGTCAAGTTGTCAGTGGAGGCCTTGGCCTGCGAAGCAGAAATGTCCTCTCTCTCTCTCTCCGGCTTCCCAATATGCTCGTTGGAGAGCACAGGCGAGCCGAGCTGCGTTCAATCTTTACGATGACTCACCGCTGTGTGTCTTTATTTTTAAATATTGTCTCTCTCTCCGTTTGCTGCATGTTTATTCTGTCTGAGCGAGGGCGCTGTTATGGACTTCACACAACGATTGTTTATGGTTTCTTTAATCAGGACCAGATAATGGAGAGTTGTCGCCATGCGTGGGCGCTTCCCCAGAAGCTGGGAGGTGTGTTTGTATGTATGTGTGTGTGTGTGTGTGTGTGTGTGTGTGTGTGTGTGCACTGCTATGATTTAATGATCACCACGGAATGTTCCAATACATGTTTTCCTCTGAAGAATACAAGTGCAGAGATGAGGATTAAGATGAAGGTGTGTACTGCTCACAAGGCCACTTTTTAAAGGTGATGTCACCTAGTCTTGATTGTGTCTGCCGGTTTACTGTTACTGCGGGCTGTGTCGTCTCCATGGCAACTTTGTTATCACATATATTTACCTCTGATTTTGATCAAACAGCATTGCACTTGTATCCATTAAGAAATTACTGCCTGGAGCCCAAGCAGCAAATCCCATGACATCACCCGTACTCATCTTTTAAGTATGACCTTAAAGGCATGGCATAATTTTAACAGTCCATATTTGTTAAATCGCTTGAATTGACAAAATAATTATTAAGTAATTACGTTGTATTTCATTTGAGGATTATTATGTGCAGTAACTGAGCTGTTAGCAAACTCAGTTGAAATCTTTTCACAGGTATAGCAAGGAAAAACATGCATTTAGGTAATATTAGGTCATGTTGGAGCAGCTCTGGACCAACACTCCATCTGGCCTTTGATATTTCGTTGTATGTGTATAATGACAATAAAGAAAGTTTGACTTTTCGACTTTGACTTTGATGTTCGACATGAAACAAAGACTGCTTGAGATGACATGTTCTTCTTCTTCTTTTTGGAATTAACACGCAATTTTTTGTTGTTTTCTTCAGTTGATTGTTTAGCCTGCATGTCTTGAATTTGATACAGGCAGGTGTGGAACTCTGTACAAGCCTAATAAGGCTTCGTTCCCACCTTGCACAGTTTTTGTACTTGTACTGAACATGTGCTAAACAAATAAAATAAAATAAAATAAAAATACAGTATTTTCTGGACTATAAGGCGCACTGGACTATAAGGCGCACCTTCAATGAAGGGCCTATTTTAAAACTTTTTCCATATATAAGGCACACTGGATTATAAGGTGCATTGTTGGTTTTTTGAGAACTTTAGGTGCGCCTTATAGTGCGGATAATACTGTGAATGGATGCACTTTATAACGAGGCTGCCATATCATAGTTATTATTGAGAACACACACTTTTTTTTAAATGCGTTGACACATTATTTACTCTATCTCCTTTCGTCTCCTTCAGCCTGATTTCTACCTTAAATGGCTAGTTATCGCATATCTCTTGGACTGGGTTTTTGTAACGTGCGTTTAAACATCACAGGAAGCCGCCCATGAATTGAACGTATGGCAGTGTTTCTTTCAGTATCTGTGACGAAACTGGATTTCCTGTTGCAAATAAAAATTCATTCCAAGTATCCACCCTTTATATAAGTCTCTCAGTATCACTTGAATCCTGTCTCTGCAGTCGAATAAAGAACACATTCTATCACCAGAGGCTGTAACAAGACAATTTTATTATTTTAGCTACAACGACACATGATTAAAAGACACAGAAAACTCATGGTGGCGTGAGAACACACCTGCTGCACCTACTGTGACAATGAGTGTCCATATGTCATATGACAACGTTTGTTTTTTTGTCATATCTGCTCCACGTGACAGGATATCAATGACACGGCGTAATGCCATGCAGTGTCTTTTTTTTTTTTTTTCCACATGTGAAGCTGAATGTAGATCGGTGCTACGGCTGACCTGACAAACAAACACAAGTGTGTCAAAACTCCCAACTGCAAAGGGCTTCTGAAAGCACAGTTTACACTCTCTAGCCCGGTGGTCCGGCTTTATGAGCAATGGTTAGTGTCATACGAACACACAGACACACACAAAAGACGCACACACAAATACAAACCTCACTCCTGAAGACGCATGCGAGACCCCAAGGGCTGTGAAAGCAAAGACGGGGTGATGTAACACCTCTTTGCTTTCGTGGTGTTTATCAAAGAGACGACCTTACATGACTGGGGCCACAGGACTTTTGTGTGTTTTCAACCACAGACCGACACGTGATTGGTCCGTATGATATCCCGATTGTTTAAAAAATAGGTTACTTGTGCATGTGTGTGTGTGTGTGTGTGTGTTGAATGGGTGTGCATGTGTTTGTATGCAGACGAGCATCCTGCACCTCTCCCTCTTTGACCACAAGGCAGCTGCGTCAACACGCAGCCCCCAGCGCAACCCTTTTCACATCACAATGTGTCAGAGACGCGGCGAAATGGAGTGTGCGTGTGTTACAGCGACGAACAAAAGGAAGGGAAGGAGGCGGTCTCTCGAGAAACCTGAGGAAGGAAAAAAAAAAAAAAAGAAGACGAGAGATGGTGGGGGAGAGAGAGATAGATATGGAGGGAGGCTGAGGGGTCAGATCTCAGAGAAGGACGAGAGAGACATCTGGAAAAGAGAAAGAGTCACTGGGACGAGGAGGAAATTACAGCTGCCCAACAATGATTCATTGGGGAAAATTTTCTCCCTCCTCCCTCCTGTCCTCCAACCTCTCTACCTAACCCTCTCACCTCCTTTCGTGCACTTCTCCTCACGCTGGATAATTGATTGCCACATGAAAAATATGTTGTAAACATTTGTAATTCTGCATGTACTACATATTCTCCAATAAAAGTGTTGAGGATTACATTGAGTGATACTTTGAAACTGAAGCTCTCTCTCTCCCCCACCCCACCCACCCCCACACTTTTTTTTTCCTCTCCCTAGGGATCTGAGCATGAACAACATCAGTGGGATCCAGCCGAGAGCCTTCCATCGCCTGCACCTGTTATCAGAACTGTGAGGACAAAATCATTCAGCTCACATTTAATCAATAAACTTCCATCATCACAACTCAAACATGACAAGAAATCATAATTCCCTGAGTCACTGACCCGTGGGACGTCAGTGATAGGGATTGATGATTCTGGCCTGCCTCTGATCTCTCCTACCAAGAAAGTGCCTGCAGCAATAGGCTAGTAGATCCTTGGACAGCTGCACAAAAAGAGGGAGGTGAAGGGAACCCGATATTCACTCAGAGAGGGAATATATGGTCCTTAAAGCGTTTAGAGAGTACGTTCTGAGCTCAGCATCCAAACCACTGCTCCCCTTGACTTTGTTTCAGCTGGACAGCTCAGCAGGACCAGTACACACATAGACACAAACGTTTGCCAAGACAAACACACACTATAGCAGAACTCTGGGGTAGTATTTAAGGAAAATCAGGAGAGCAAAGACACAAGTTTTTTCTTGTTTAGAAAATTAAGTATGGCAAACTATTATTAGAGGCCATCAAAACAGATTAGCTGAATGCCAAAAGTAGCGCTCGACAAACTAAACTTGTACAGCAAACGAACAAAGATGAGAGCAGGCCTAAGCATGTGTGCCAGGCGAAGCTACAGGCACTTCTTATGTCGATACGTCACAAATTAGAAGGTAGAAAGCCTCATTGTGTTGCTGATGAAAGCGCACAGGCTACAACAAAATCACTAAGAGTTTTTTTTTTGGTCGACTTGGCTGATATCTGATTTGACCACTCAGCAGAAATCGGCTAAGTCTTAGTTTGACAAAGGCTGCCCACAGATATGCCCCAAGGGTTCGACTGTGCGTGTAAGTATGTATTAGATTGCGGGGGGCTTATGCATGTCTGTCAGTGTTAAACAGATTGATTTACTTGTGAAGCCTGCAGTCTCTGTGTGTCTGCATTGGGGGGGGGGGCTTTATAGTACGCTGTTTTTTTATGCTAAAACTTGCAGCTGCAACCTGTCAGGCATGAGGAACAATGAGAGCAAAGAGTTAACGGGAACAGCGTTCAGCTGGCTCACATTTGATTCACAGTCAAATTGGAATTTGAAGACTGGAGCAGAGCTGAACAATGAAGTTTTCTGACACCTTGATGTGTTGGAATTTGATTGAATACTTTTGATTTACTGTTGTTAATCAAGTCATAGTTCTGAGCGTTTGTTGCTGTAAAAAGTAGTGTGGAAATATTGTAATAATAAGAACCACAAAGCGCCGAGTGATGCTGAACATCAGTTGCTCACATTTTGCCTGCATTTGTACTTGAAAGGTTAAAGGGTTTTGGATGCAGCCTCTACCTGCAGTCTTTGTCCAGATGCAATCCTTCCACTGTGTAGCAGCCCTGTTGATCTTTCATCTTTTGTATGACTCTCCTGCTGTGACATTTTATGGAGATGTTCCTATCCTAAAGCCAACTTTTAAAGCCCGTTGACCATTTGTGGAAACATTCTGGGACGACGATGATGTTCCAAAGTACGGATGAGGACATTTCTGACACCCGCACCTGTCTAGAAGGTTTAGGGAGATGAAACATTGCAGGTTATGGTAAACATGTTATAATTACTACAAGTTATAGCACTTAGAAAAAAAACAAGCCAAAGCCCTTTACACAAACATGGTTGGGTTAAGAGGGAGAGCTTTTGATGTGGGTCTACAGCACTTGTTGATAGCGCGGGGAGAGGCGAGGCCCGGGCAAGTCGTAACTAGCAGTGATAAATTGTTTGATGTTGGACTCTATCTCCCTCCCTCCCTCCCTCCCTCACTCAATCTCCCCCTTTTTGCAAGTGTACAGACCCCATCACCATTTATCTGCAGGCTGTTGCAAGTTTATTAGTGCCTCCGATAGTTTTCTACTCCGCCACCCCCCCCCCCCCCCCCCCAGTTTTTTTGGCTGTCTCTGCATTCCTGCATGCCAAAACGAATCTTATGGCAAGAAGTCTAGCTTTCATCCTGTTTTCAACAACGGGGAGGAGAGGGAATAAAAACTTATGAAGCCACATACAGAGTATCCATCTGAAGCATGGCCCGTAAATGAAAACCGTATCACTCGACCTCTTATCTCTTCACGTATTTCTACATGCCAGAGTAAAAAAAAAACAACAACAACAAAAAAAAAAAACAACCTCTTTGACCTTGGAATGAGGTGATGGAATTAATTAATTATGCAGGACGCAACCCTCCCTTTGATTCACCGTGGCATTAATATCGCTAAAAAGATTTCAGCGGTATTACCTCTCCCTCTAGCTCTTTCTTTGCTTCCAATTCTTTATTTCTAAATCCCGCTCTATTGATGTTGGATCCCTCTCATTATTCCTTTATTTAGCGCTTTGATCAGTAAATCACCTCTTTAGTCAAACACGCAAACCTGCACGCAACTGTCATTCAGACGGCCCATAAAGAGCTACAACTGGCAGGTAGATTGTACGTCTATAGATTAATGAGAGGGCAGCAATGCCCACATTTTTGGAACAGACTGGTTACTCATCTACCTGACATATCAAAGGCATCCCCTCTCATTAAATGTTGTGCTCTAATATCAAATATGCACCATCTATTCCAACCTGTTGTCTAATTGCAACTTGGAGCCAGTACAGTAAATGGTTCTAAGCAAAACTCTCACCAGTAATACCATATCCTGAAAACCACTTTAGAAGGCAATAGTTTGCCCACTGCCTTTCCTCAGGTTGAATGTCTCAAATGATCATTATCGGTAACGTCACTCACCTGCTAATTACAGAGCAGAACCCAAGCTCATTCAACATGGCCTGACAGGTAAAGAAAATCAGAGGTTTTATTTAAAACCCTCTGTCAATGTTTGCTTTGCCTCTTCTGATGCACATTATTACAAACAAGTGAAAGTGATGAATTTGGTGCCCAACCCCTGTTATGAGCTTTCCAATGAAGTGTTGATCACTCTGAATGAGCGTTCTGGGTGCTGTGAGAGGCCTTCCATGTGTTTTCAGAACACAATATGAATCAAAACCAACTGGAGGAGGGGAGAACTTGAGCGGAGGCCAGCTCTGCCCTACTTGTCTTTCATTTGGTGATAAGATTGTCTGTCGATCAGAATTAATACACTGGGTGAAGGTTCAGAGGTTGCCAGATTGTCTGCCTGCTCCAAGTGCAGCCCATAACTGGAACTATCTGACACAACAGTTCAACTTTTCCTCTAACTGTTGCCAACATTGGTTTTTGTCTGCTTGTATTACTCTCCCATAAAGACACACACACACACACGCACGCACGCATGCACACACACACACACACACACACACACACACACATGCACACACACACACACACACACACACAGTGGTTTCCATGTCTATATTTTACTCCAATAATTTCAAAGGTTAACACAAGGTTAAGTGGTTTACCCTCAGGCTGGACCTCCCAACAGAAGGAGGGATAAAATTTCTATTGATGGACCACAGGTGGAAAAGGTCATCCATGCACGTACACTTACAGACACACCACCGCATAAACCACCCTCTCACCAACAAGACCTGGTTGTCTTGAGAAGCTATCCCACTACCATTATGATGTCCAATCACATCAACATATAAATCAACATATAAAGCTGTCTAGGTTTTGAATCTATCATTTTATCTATTTTATAATCAGATGATACACTTCAATGAAAACCTTCCCTGTTCAGATCAGGGTGGTCTCACCTTCGGTACCATACGTCCCACTTCACTCCCATGAATCTGAACTCCACTGGTCTACATAATCTATCCATGAATCACTTCAATACCACCGAATTATGCTGAGGTCGATTTTTTTTTTTATTTATTTATTTTTTTTTATCTTCACAGTCAAGGGGCCAAGAAAAATTCTAACTATCCCCAAATCAAATTAAAAGAAAAAACAGTTGGAACCACAGTTTGACAAGAGCAAGGCGCCTTTCATTAGAATGAGATTGATGTGGAACGACTAGGCAGCTAAGTGTGGAACATTCACTCATTCTTAAGATCATTTACACACAAGTACACACATAAATACTCACATTGATATCATGGAAACAGTTGTTCAATGGCAACTGTTGGTGTTCTGTTGATGTTTATCAAGGACGTCTGAACATTTTTCAATATCCATCTTCACTTTTTGACATAATTATCCATTTGACAAATGAAGGTGGTAAAAAAAAAAAAAGAATGATTCCACTCTAATGCTGTTTTGGCTCAAATTTGGAGAGCTAATAGAGAAAGGCTGGTTGGCAGTATGACATGCACATCATATTATGGCCTTAACTACAATGTTTGTTTTCTAAAACTCTAAATTACTGGCCCTCCTCATCCCCCAGTGAGAAGACATTTATTTTCCTTTGGTGCTACCTCTATCTTTTTTTCTCCATCCAATACGTCTGTAACTAATTATTGAGTTTGAACAAGGACCAAAAGAAGGCACTTAGAGGTCTTTGCTGGAATAACCTTAAGATCTATTTTACTGGTGTCAGAACCTCAGCAAGACCTTTTGAAACGGTTACCTTGGACGAAGCAGATATTGGAATGATCTCCAGTGACCAGCTTTTACAATAGTATAAACTGAAATTATACCAAAGTTGCAAACCAATTGATCTCTAAAGGACAACAAATGGACAGTGTGCAGGTTGCTGAGATTTAGGTTGCTCATCCAAAAAACCGCTGAAAGTGAAACTCATAAAAAAAGGTGATGTTCCACCTCTCATTAAAGAAACATCATAGATGAGAGGTAAATCATCTTCACACCTGTACAGTTTCTTCTCATGCAACCTCTGGTGATTACTGTGACCTCGCTGAACAAGAATATGCACAAGACACATTCATTTTTGAATGATTTAGGTCTTTAATTTATTTTATAACATGGATTTAAGCATTTAAGCACGTGTTAGTACAGTACCAAATGACAGTTTGGACACTAAGTGGGAATATGTGTCCAAACTGTACTGGATATCATCATGATATATCTAAAGTAATAAACATTTCTAATATTTTGAGATGTAAATCAGTATTATAAATCACATAAATCTTAAAGGCTACTGATATTAAAGTGTGTCCATGTTCTGGTGAAATTGTCCAGATTTGCAATTTTAGATTACAATTTTTAAATAAAAAAAAAAATTAAAAAATTTGCAAGTACTATGTGTGTATAAGTAGTGCTTGTATCAGTTCATGTGTGTGTGTGATCAGTTGTAGCTCTATAGTTTCTAATCTAGGCTGAATGTGACATTTGGCAGCCATAAATGATGCCTGGTTTGCCAGTACCCATTCATTCATTCATTCGTTCATTCATTCATTCATTCATTCATTCATTCATTCATTCATTCATTCATTCATTCATTCATTCATTCATTCATTCGTTCATTCGTTCATTCATTGATTCATACATCGTCAGGACCTGCTTCTTCTGCTGTCATGGGTCATGGGGTTGCTGGAGCCTATCCCATCGGACTTAGAGGGTGAGGCAGGGTACACTCCGGGCACAACGCCAGTGCACCACGTAGCCGCACAAAGGACAGACACATGTGCACACACCCACTCACCCCTATGGGCAACTTGAGACCAGCCAGTTCATCTGAAATGCATGTTTCTGGAGGTGGGAGGAAGCCGGAGAACCCGCAGAAATCACCATTACACAGTAATACAGTAATACGTTGACATGACTATCATGTGTCAAAGGTGCCTTAGGAGGCCTCACTCATTAAAATCTGGATAGATAGTTTGAAAGAATTTTTTTTTTTTTTAAACTATCCAATCCAGAAGCAGGTTCTTTAACATAAGGCCCACATTCCAGGCAAATGTCACCTATAAAGAAACATAGTGGGGAGGATGCCGATGAGTAACTTCTAACGTGTGTATGTGTGTGTGTGTGTGTTTAATAAAAGTGGGTGGTCTTGAGCTGTGAAGACCAAATCTGTGTTTAAAGTGTGCTTCCAGCTTGTGACCTTGAGACTTACTCTGTTGGACTGAATGTTATTTATTTGGACATCTTATACACACACTCACAAATGACCATTAGGTGGTGTGTTTGATAAACAAACTGATTGGATTGCTTGTGTGAATGTGTGTGGTTTATCTCCCTCGCTGTCCTCAAGGCCTCTCAGAATGGGCCCAATTTGACTCAAGGACATGGAAAATTGCACATGCACGCTCACCCTGCACACATGAGCGAATGTGCACATACAGAGTATACACCTTTGCTATATATACACACATATAAACACACTTGCATGTATTCAAGCTTCGCCCCTGCACTTGTTGACCCAGTCTCACTCCCCATTCAATTGTGCCTTGAGTCAGTCATCGGAGCTCCCCGGATTGGTTAAGGTTTCAGGGTGCACATTAGGCCAATCGTGACTTCTCTGCAGGGAATAGAATAGGATATTTATGTGCATGTTGTTCCAACAACAACATTGAAAAAGGAGCTTGTATTTCAAGTTTGATCCATTGTAATTCAAAAAAGTGAAATAAAGGCAAAACCCTTATGAGAAATTCATACTAGAGTCCATTTTTGTGTGTGTTGATACTCATTTGCATAGCCTTATAATATATTTAATGTACTTCATTCATCTATATGTTCTATCTATCTATCTATCTATCTATCTATCTATCTATCTATCTATCTATCTATCTATCTATCTATCTATCTATCTATCTATCTATCTATCTATCTATCTATCTATCTATCTATCTATCTATCTATCTATAAATTTCATTTATATATATTTTAGATTATATGTTTGTATATATATATATATATATATATATATATATATATATAATATATATTTATATATATTTTACATTATTTTATTTCATATTTATATATTTTACTATCTATGTCTGTATCCTAGACGCATCTCAGGGAATCAGCTGAGGTACATCTCAGGCCACGCCTTTCAGGGTCTCCACAACCTCAAAGTTCTGTAAGTAACTTCTTCTTCCTCCTCTTCTCCCAATTTATAACACTCTGGTGGTTCACTCATCCCAGACACGCTGTTTCACTCCAGTATTCTGGAGAATTGAGTTTTGCTCCCATGTTGAACAAAACACACGAGCTGTGCATCACAAACTGTAGTTAAACTTTATGGGCTGGAGGAAACCTCGCCTGCATGCAGTACCTTCATTCCCTGTTTCAGTTGTATTCCCACAACACACACACACACACACGCACGCACACACACACACACACACACACACACACACACACAGGTGTAATGCTAGGACCTCCCAGTCACACCACCCACCAAGATTATAGCAAGTGACCCAAAAAGAGAAAGAAAAAAAAAAAAATCACTCAGAAATTTTAATTCAAAGCTATTCTCTCAGCACCCATTTTCCAAAGTGTGCTCACAGTATTATGATCCATGACCACCAACTGTTAGCGCTGCCATGAAGTATTAAATCACAAAAAGCACAAAGTAACATTAAAACCCTTTGCTACTTGTTGACTGGTGAGTGCGGGGTCTAATGAGTCGTGACAATATTTCCAGTTGGCGCTAGAGGAGGGTATTATGGAGGTTTTCATCAGCTTTGGCGGGTAACTCAATCTGTGGATTCTGGATTAAAGTTTGTAAAGCCCTGCCACACAAAATAAACTCAGATCATTGTGATTAGTATTTTCACTGAATCTGGGAGATTATCAGATATAGAAGTTAATTTAATTTTACCTTGATGTTGTGAAATTCACTTAGACAGGATGAGTGAACCAGTCATACATCCTGAGCCGTTGTGCCATTACTGTAGAAGCACAAACATATAGTGAAATCCATACAAGTCTGGAAGCATTCACGCTTTGCGCTGTTAACACTCTGGTGAACGTCTGACAAGTCTGTCTCGCATCGGAACGGATGAACTGTCGGATTCCCTCGTCGGTGTATTCGTTAAGGTCAGGCCGTGTCAAACACAAATGGGCCGCTGACCTTTCGTAGGGTTACAGCAAGGATCCCGCTGATACGAAACACACACACACATACACACACACACATACACACACATACACACATACAAGAGGTTATGAACTCAGAGCGGAATATAGCCAGTCTTCCTGTAGGGAATTTCTTTGAAACAGGAAAAGACTCAATTAGATGTATTTATCATGGCATCATCATCCCAGTGGAAAAATTCTCCCCCTGATTGTCTCTAAACCTGAGCATCATTTCTTCGACATTGAAGCAATCACTGCACATTACACAGGAGACTATTGTGAAATACACCGGACTGTGAAAACATGTGACGCAGCGAGTTATGTAAATAAATACAGCTACATTTGAGACGTCTAATGCCACCATTGTAAAAGAGAGATAAATAAATGGAAAAAATAGTTGTGTACTTGGCTTTACATTTTTAAAATTGACAAAGAAAAAAAAGATAAAACGGCTCAATACAAGATCTGGCAATGGTGGAATACTGTGGCACCGTGATGCCACGATAAAGGCATCACGGAGCCGCTGCACTAATATCAGTCCTGATAAAAACTGAAAAGCAAAGAGGAAAAGAAAGACAGTTAGAGCAAAAGAGTCTATTGTTTGTTTTCCACTTCCTCCTTGCTTTTTTTTTTGCTCCATTCTTTTGTGAATGACATCAGCAGCCCACCCAAGGAGCTTCTCTTTCTCTTTTCATCTACCCTTCATTTTCTGCTTCTCCTCAAGCTTTCACTGGCCCTTTCCTCCTTGTGTCAGATTTCCCTCAGGATGGAATTATTTGTTCTGCTTGATGTGCCCTCACGCACGGCACATAATCTCCAACACATTTAGACATATTAATCCTGCAATTGAATATTCCGTATATTTCAGGATGCTGCAAAATAACCAACTGGAGCGGCTTCCGGATGACGCTCCGTGGGACCTACCCAACCTATTGTCTTTGTGAGTCTCTTTCTCTCTCTTTCACACACACACACACACACACATGCACACACACACACACAAATGTGCACACACACACACACACACACACATACACAGACACGCAGTAATCATGCTACTCTATCTCATGCAGCAGTGAATAAAACATCCCCCTGGCCGCCCACCCACACATCTCAGCTCTAACCGCAATGCAGGTGTAGAGTACCACTGATATATTACAGACCATACCCCAATAGTTCTGCGTTCAGAGCTGCCTGATGGGAGTCACAGCCTGACTGTGTCAGTGAAGTTCATGATAGCATCTGGAAGCCATGAGGGAAACAGCAGACACTGCAGGCCAGAGAGAGCATCTCCAATGAGCTGTGAAACAACCCCATTTTCCATCAATTCCCTTTCTCTTCCTCCTCCGCTCCTCTCCTCCATACCTCTCCCACCACCCACACCGATATCCCCCTGACTAATGAGAGCATTTGGTGGCATAATTGTTTCATCTGTGGGGTCAGCACACGTGTGTGTGAGTGTGTGTGTGTGTGTGTGTGTGTGTGTGCGTGCGTGGAAAGTGCCCGATCTTTAATTCCTCGCAACTACCCGTCCGTCCTAGCTGTACCGCACACGTCCTCCACATCGCCGTTTTCCAAATTAATAATTCTGTGCAAATATCCATAAAGCCATTTCATTCAACACACACTCAAATTAGGAAGGAGGTGTGTGTGGCATTTAACTCTTCTACCACCTACAGCGTTTCCCTGTCTGGTATAAAACAGGCCTGCTCTCCTTCAACACAGTCAGCGAGCCGGCACACACACACTCGCACACATGTGTGTGTGTGTGTGTGTGTGTCTTGAGTGCATGCCTAACCTCACAATTTTGTGATGATGATGATGATGATGTCTCTGTCTATGTCATCAATCTATGTGTGTATATGTGTGTACACAAGATGGTGTGTGTGGTCTTTCAATTTCCTCACATCGATATGGTCTCGAGTAATGAAAACACACACACACACACACAAAAGCATGCACACACACACACGCACACACACACACACACACACACACACACACACACGCACACACACACACACACACACAGCCAGAGAGAGAGACGCACCTTGTCATTACACTAATGATAAGCTCAGCAGAGAGAGATTACTGGAAAAGCTTTGGAGAGTGAAGCTTGTTGGCGCCTCTCACCAACATAAAACACATCAGGTTTTTACCTGATGTGTTTTAGACAGCACTTGGGCTTTAAATTAATAGAAATGTATAAAGCAGGCTTTCATGTCAAATAAACCGCGTCTTAATCTTGAACAAAAAAAAAAAAAAAAAAGATCCTTTTGTTAGCGGAGAACTGAAACCGAGTCAAGAAATTTGTCTCACCATTTCACAATTACAACACCCATCGCTCCATTGTTTGGTGCCATCACAGACAGAGAGTTGTTTTGGGTCTCAACCCACAGGTTGAGCAGCATAATAAGTGAAACTCTGTTTTTATTTGATCCCCTGGTAGATGAACATCCCTCTTGAAGTTCTGTCCTGTATGTAATGTCGGACATCTGGAGAACAACGAAGGCAGGACTCTGGAATCATTAAAGACAACTTTGTCTTCTAGCCTGCATTTCTCTCCCTTGTATTTTTATATATATATATATATATATATATATATATATATATATATATATATATATATATATATAAAACTTTGATGTGATGAACAGGAAGTAGTTGCTGCTTTATTGGCTTCTTGGAACATTCCTGGTCCTGTCTGGATCATCAGTCCACCCAAAGGAGTAATTATCATTCTGCCCTGGAGAACTAACCAAAAGGTTGAAAGATCTTCCGCAGCTTTCATCCTGAGATTTCTTCCTGGTTGCAGGATACAGGATGTACAGGAACAATATATAGCACTTAAAAAATTAAAATAAAAACACAAAACTTATGGTCCGGAAGGCAACAAGATGAAATTTGTAGTTTGAAGATGCTTGCGGTTTGCATGCACATTCACACATTCGTGTGTATTTACAAGCGTGCTAAAGGGTGTTTCCTTGTGTATACAATTGCCTCTCCTGATGGAAGATTTCCCTGGGGGAGAAGAGCCCAGAGGTCAAAGTTCAAGTTCAGATTTCACTTTGATGATGCTGTTTGTTTGGCGAAGCCTCTGAGGGCTTGAGGAGGCAGAGCGGGAGCCGCGGTATGAAAATCAAAGTCGTGCAGCGGAAGATTGATAAGGGAGGATGTTTGAAAGACGAACAAGAATTAAGCAGCGAGAAGCGAAGGGGGTCCGCAGCGTCCGTCCAGGAGTGCATCAATGAGAAGTGTGAGAGAGGGGTCGGAGGGAGGAGAAGGAGATTAATGAATGAATGTGAAGGGCCAAAGGAAAGAAGAATAGCAGGAGGAAGTGGTCTCAGCTTGTCAACTCTGCCCTGAGGGGATCATTCATCACTATGGATGTGTGCATTTACGTGGAGTGTATGTGTGTGTGTGTGTGTGTGTGTGTGTGTGTGTGTGTGTGTGTGTGTGTGTGTGTGTGCGTGTCACAGTCCGCACTCACTGCTTGTGGGCGGAGAGAGGGGACAAAGGGTTTTTTTTTTTTTTTTTTTATGCTCTGTATGGTTGAAGAGATGAAAGCACATTTGTGCGTGAGTGTGTGCATCTGGTAACTGAGGTGTTGTCTTGAGAGAAACGACAGTGACTGACGGCAACAGCAGGACTCGTTCGGAGCGAAGTGAGGCGGAAACAGCTGAAGATGCTTCTTTAAAATTTTCCTCCCTCACTTTTCTCCTTTTTCCCAGAAGGTGAGGGAAGTTGGCTTTACAACACACAAATAAAGTTAGATGGAATAAAACAAGACTTTCTGCAAACTGTTTCTACACGTTTGTCCCCATGTTTCCCCCTCATTTACATTTCATACATGCCTGTGCTGGTGAGTCTTGACGTGGCTTGGTAAGCATGGGAATAAATCATAAATGATGAGACTCTAAGAAACTCCATAAAAAGATGAAAGAAGGACAATTAGGGATGTGTAATTGTCATAATAACCCTCCTTAAAGCAAAATAGTTTTAAATGGTGCAGCACACCAGCTCTAATGCACGCACAAACATGGATGCAAACTTACATCAGCAAATATGCTATACCTTGATTTGGTGGTTGTCACACCTTGCAGGCGCCTTGATGCTAACCTGCTGTCTGAGGTTCCCGCTGGGGCCTTTCGGGGGGTCGGCTCCCTAAGACACCTTTGGTTGGATGACAACTCCCTGACAGAGATCCCGGTGACGGCCCTGGACTCCCTTCCCTCGCTGCAGGCCATGACCCTGGCCCTCAACCAGATCACTCACATCCCAGATTACGCGTTCAGCAATTTGTCCGCCCTTGTCGTTCTGTAAGTGACATTTTTCTTTTTTGTTCACTTAAACTTTTCCCGACTTTGGGTTCTTCAACTTACCAAAGAAATGATTTGTTCCGTTGACTCAGAACAGGGCGGTGATGATTGCAGTGTGGAAGCATTTTTGAAGAGGTAATTTCTGATTTGTTGAAAAATATTTGTGGCTCTTTTCCAGGCATCTCCATAACAACCAGATCCGGAGCATGGGTGCAAGATGTTTTGAAGGTCTACACAGTTTGGAGACACTGTGAGTAACATACACACACACACACACACACACACACACACACACACACACACACACACACACACACACACACACACACACATACATACACACACACACACACACACACCCTAAAGCAATTTAATTTAATGAGTCCAAATGAGCATTTCTTCGGTTTTCCCAAACATTGATCGATGACATATCAGCAATTTTTAATATTCACATTACGTCAGAACTCTTAGAGCTGGAATAAAACCGGAAAATATTAAAATGACCTAAGCCCTTCATCTTATGTGTGTAGAATTTTTTTCTTTCTGTGCCTGAAAAAGCTTCGTATTACTTGGAACAACTGCAATGGACGAATGTACAGAGTGTGCCAAAGAATAATGAGTGCTAAACCGTGTGCTAAACCACACGGTTGTAATGATCGATATCCTAGTAGCAGGTGCTTGAGTATTTCTTACAGCCACAATCAAACACATGAACTGCAGAAATGTGAAGATGAGAAATTTTCGTCTTTGATCACCTCTTTGAAACGTGAGCCAATCTCTCTGTGTTTTGTACAAGTATTTGCTAAGCAGTACTGAGGTCAAATATGGCACAGTGTAGCTCCGGGAGAGTTGTTTGAGCCTATATGCCGTAGTGCCAATAATTAGATCGTAACCACACACCAATATGGAAACCGCAGGAAACTGAGTCTAATGAAAGAGGTGGGGGAAAGTAAGTGAGGGAAACGGAGACAGCGCAACTGTGTCTCCTGTAAATTCATGGTGGTCTGATGAAAAACACTGTTTCGGGTGTGTTGGTTAACAACCTGTTGAGGTATAAAAAAAAAAAAAATTAAAAAAAAAATTCTGCGTTTTCTTTTATTAGCATGTGTGTGGTCACATGCTTGTGTATGCAGAAAACCGAATACCTGCGCAATCACAAATGAGCGGCCACATTAACACTCAACTTAAAAGCACTTATCCATGCTGGGAATTGTGAGGGAACGGGCTATAATACAGAGGAACCATGGTTTTAGAGGATGAAGGGAAAGTAGAGAATGAGAAAAAAAAGAAAAGAAATAGAGATTCCTGGACTAGAATAGTGTGTGATAAAGTGTTTGGGCCATCAGCGGCAAGGAGAGACAGATGATTCAGCTGGATAAGATGACAGGTGTCATTGACGTGGGGATTGCACTGGTATGTGGGGTTAATCTCTCACAGTGGCCTCGATTATGAGAAATATGAGAGACCATGTGCATCACCACCACCCTCCCTAACCTCTAGTGTGTATTATAAAATCATTATGATGAGGAGTCGTCCAGGGAACTGCTGGAAAACATAACAGCATATGCAAACAGGGCAGAGTCAACTTAGGAAGATGAATATTTCAAAACATGCACTGCTGCTTGGGAGAAAACGTACATGTACTCTATATCTATATGTACTTCAACAAAACCAGTTCTTTTGTCTTGGACAATAAAAATAGATCAAGTTGATTTTTTAATTTTAAATATCCTTTAACTTGAATGGCTAAGGATCTTCAAAGACAGCACAAGTTTTTTAATGGTAAATGAATGTTATTAGGGCACGAACATCACCATTACATTACATTTACCATGTATGCAAGGATATCTGCTGTTCATCCTGATAAAAAAAAAAATGGATTAAAAAACAAAACTATAAATCACCTTTCTGAGCTGTTTCAGCCAAGAAAATAGTTGTTCTGACATTTCTTTTTGGTGCAAAATAATCAGAGACAGACCAAAATAATCAGGTGAGAGAAGCATAGGTCAAGGATCGCACTGAAAAACAACCCTAGTAAGAAGCCAAACATTCTAAAATGTAATCACATTGACTTGTATTGAGCAAAAACAATCTTCCATTGGGGTAAGCCAATTTTGCTTGGCTAGAATTCTTAAAAGTAGCAAAAAAAAGTCTGGCATTAAAAGACCATAATAGGCCATAAAAGCAGACAAAAATGTTTATTAAGAGCAATGAAAACCTGGTTATGTAAGAAAGACTTACTTTAAATGATTATTTTAACTTCTTGATTGAGCTGCCTGAGGATTTATAACTACAAAAGTAAGCGGTGTGCAGAAAACATCCCAGAACTTCAGGTGGATTCAAACCCAGAAGCGTCGTGCTGTGAGGCAACAATGTTATAAACTCCCCCACCATGCTCCCCTTTTAAAACAGCATAATGAAGATAAGCGACTTTGTCCTAAGATGCCCGAAATATTCTTAATTTCAGCATTTTTTAAAAATGAAACAGGAAAATCTTGTTTCATAAGATCCCTAAATTGAAAAGTTGTGCAATGAAGCAGCATTGCTTTTAAAATAAAGAAAATACTGTATTCTTATTCATCCTTAAGAAGAATAAGAAAAAAAATTAAGGAGAAAAGTTTCTTAAAATTACATTACAAGGTAATTTGTCTTAAAATCATACTTTTTATTTTTGAACTGTATTTGAATCTCCTTTTTTTGCAGAGTTGTACTTTGTTATTGATGAAATCAAATGCAATAGCAACTGGAAAGTTTGATTAAAACCAAGTAGATATATTTTCTCAGAAACAACTTTG